>CM038674.1:157130876-157730876 GCA_021605145.1 Aegilops bicornis | reverse complement strand
ATCATCTAGATCATCCATGACAACGATCTTCCTCTCCCTCTCGTACGGCGACCGTTTTGCGGTGGATTTAACGACTCTTTGCCGGGCCTTGCGGCTGCTGGATCACTTGCTCCGCTCCTCACCCTATCTTGGCACGCGCGCGGACTTTTTATCTTCCTCCCATGGCCCCGCCCACATATGAATATGAAGTTATGAACACACTCCGCACTCTACCATCCCTCGCCGGCCGCCTCCGTTAATACTCCCAGCCCCGCACCCAAAGAGAGAAGAGAAGAAACCCACCACCATCCATGAACCCGACGCGCGGCCGCCGCAATGGTGGCAGCTCCGTTCTCCTCGTCATCGCACTCGTCGCTGCGGCCGCCGACATCGCGGCCGCGCAGCAAACCGGCAAGGGGCCAAGCTACTTCGACCCCCAGAACTTCAACCCGTCCATGGCGGTCATAATCGTCGTGCTCGTCACCGCCTTCTTCTTCCTCGGGTTCTTCTCCATCTACATCCGGCGCTGCGCGGGCGGGCCGCTCGGCGGGTCCGGCGAGGACCTCGGCGCCAGGCCGGGCGTGGGCGGGCTCGCGTTCCTCACCTCGGGCGCCGCGCGGTCGAGGAGGATGAGAGGGCTGGACCCCGCCGCGCTCGAGGCGCTCCCTACCATGGCCTACGCCGACGTCAAGGCGCACAAGGTCGGCAAGGGCGAGCTGGAGTGCGCCGTGTGCCTCAGCGAGTTCGACGACGACGACACGCTCCGCCTCCTGCCCAAGTGCTCGCACGCGTTCCACGCCGACTGCATCGACGCCTGGCTCGCGTCGCACGTCACCTGCCCGGTCTGCCGCGCGAACCTCGTCCCTGGCGCCGATGCTCCGGCGCCGTCCGGTGCTGCTGCTTCTGCGTCGGCGACGCCGGAGCGGGACGTCGTAGCTGCTACGTTGGCGCCCCAGCCGGCGCAGGAAACGCCCACGGCGCCGCCAGAGCAAGTGACGGTGGTGATCACCGATGCTGCCGAGGAGACGGAGGAGGAGCGGATCAAAAGGGAGGAGGCGGCCGAGCTGGTGCGCATCGGCAGCGTGAAGCGCGCGCTGCGCAGCAAGTCCGGCCGGAGTCCCGCCGCGCAGTTCCCGCGCTCGCACACCACGGGGCACTCGCTCGCCGCGGCGCCCGCCGAGAGCGCGGAGCGGTACACGCTGAGGCTGCCCGAGCACGTCCTCCGGGAGGTCGTCGCGGCGGGCAAGCTGCGGCGCACGAAGAGCCTCCAGGCGTTCCGGGAGGGCCGCGCCGGCGGGAGCACGCGCCGGGGCAGCAGGAGCGTCCGGCTCGGGCAGTCCGGCCGGTGGCCCAACATCACCATGTCGTCGTTCTTGGGACTCTCGTTCTCGGCGTGGGGGTCGTCGCGGCGTGGCGAAGCCGACGTGGCCGGCAAGGGCGGCGCGAAGGTCGCCGGCGACGGCACGGCGGGCGCGGAACAGCAGCAGTGCGACGGCGGGGCGTGCCCACTTCCACTTGGCGGCCGCCGTGTTTGAACTTTGACGTGGTAAAAAGCACGGCAAAAGATAGGAACACGTCTCTGTCGTCGCCGTTAATCCTCTTTTCGGCGGTGAATTTAGGGCAAAACAAAACCTCTTTTCGGCGGTCAATTTAGGGAAAACTTTGTACAGAAACACCTTTTAGTCGTCGGTTAAGCTCCATTCATTAGGTCCTTGTGTAATTCATTCAAGAGTGTATAGTACTACGTACGTGACGTACATTTTTCTCTCCTCTTTTTCTTCGGAGAAGCTTTGGCAGGTGGCAAGGCGTCTACCCTCTCTTCATTTTCATCATAGCTCATAAGTAAGAGAAGCCGTGTAAAATGAGTCAGTAAACCGGCGTGCCATGAGCGTTTCCCTTGTGAGCAGGTCAACAAACTTCATAAATATAAACAAGGACTAATTAATCATCATCGTTTACCACACGGTCGGTCGGGCTCGAATAGTCGAACCTTTCCTTTTCGGTTTCGCCAGTCAATCAAAAATGTGGACAAGAAATGATCGGTGGTTTGGTGAGCATGACTTTGATATGCAGGAAGAGATGACTGATGACATCGATCTGACACTAGATAGCATCTAGAGGTTCTCACGAGGGGATGGTGGGAGCTGATGGAACAGTTGCTCTCACCAAATAAAAAAAAGGGTCGTTGCACAAAAGGTTTAGGTCAACTCATCCATTTCGTCCATTTAAATAAATTCGCGAGACCGAAAACCACAGCCCAACATGTGGACGTAAACATAAAATACGTCCCGTGTCCGCCCTGCGGTCCGTGCTCCACAATCACCGGTGGTGGTGAAGGAGGAGGACCAGGAGGTGCAGCAGCCATTTGGGGAGTCGGAGCGCGAGTCTGGCCATGCGCATGCGCTGGTCGAATCTGCGCCCGGCATGGAGGCCAACACGCCCCCACCACCACCGTCCACCGCCACCAGCACCGCCAGCGCCGAAGCATACAGCGGAGGAGTGGCGCTTAATTTCATCGACGAGCACTGTACCCATCTACGTGTCATGCACATGCCCATTTGGCTGGGTGCGACCGACAAGGAGGAGCGGCACCTCTACCAGGCCGAGATGCGCGCGTTGGCCCGAGTGCAAGATGGAGGCCGAGCGGCGTAGCAGGAGATGCAGCAGCCGGTCTACCAGTTGGTAGCGCTGGCAGCCTTCCAAGCGACTTTCCCATGGATGGAGGTGTCGGTGTATGTCGACCTGACTAAGGAGGAGGACGACGCCAACAGCGATGCCTAGATCCTCACCCTTCGTCTCCTGCTTTTATTTTTAATGTTTTTATTTAAAATTTTAAGTTTTAATCAATGTAAACTGGACTTTTGCTGGCTATACTCGCACCGGTAGCTGAGAGGATGAATCATCCACTCCAGACAGCATTCCTGAAGGGGAGACGAATCCATGACGGGATTTTGTCCCTTCACAAGATTGTCCACGAGGTGCGATCGCGTGGGCAGAAGGGTGTCTTTCTAAAGCTGGACTTCCAGAAAGCCTATGATCGGCTAGACTGGACCTTTCTGCGGCTAGTCAAGCAGCACAGAGGCTTCGAGGACATATGGTGCAACTGGATTATGCAGTTGGTACGGTCTGGCAAGACGGCGATTAACATTAATGGTGAGGTGGGCCCATTCTTTTTGTCCTCAGCGGGAGTGAAGCAGGGGGGCCCGATATCCCCTCTTCTCTTCAATCTCGCCGCGGATGCATTGGCAGGAATCCTGGATAAAGCTAGGAGGGCCGGCCACCTCTCAGGAGTTGTTGGTCACCTCATTCTAGGAGGAGGGGTCACTCATCTCCAGTACGCCGATGACACCATGATTATGGTGGAAGGGTCCGCTCTCGACATAGTTAATCTTAAGTTCCAACTCCTCTGCTTCGAGGCTATGTCGGGACTCAAGATTTGTTGGGGAACGCAGTAATTTCAAAAAAATTCCTACGATCACGCAAGATCTATCGAGGTGATGCTTAGCAACGACCGGGAGAGTGTGTCCACGTACCCTCGTAGACCGAAAGCGGAAGCGTTATATCAATGCGGTTGATTTAGTCGTACGTCTTCACGATCCGACCGACCCTAGCACCGAACGTACGGCAGCTCCGTGTTCAGCACACGTTCATCTCAATGACGACCCTCGTACTCTTAATCCAGTTGAGGCCGAGGGAGAGTTCCGTCAGCACGACGGCGTGGCGACGGTGATGATGAAGTTACCGGCGCAGGGCTTCGCCTAAGCACTACGACGATATGACCGAGGTGTGTAACTGTGGAGGGGGGCACCGCACACGACTAAGACAAATCTTGAGTGCCTTTGGGGTGCCCCCTGGCCACGTATATAAAGGAGGGGAGGGAAGAGGTCGCCGGGCCAAGGGGGGCGCGCCAGATGTGGGGAATCCTACTAGGACTCCCCAGTCCAAGTAGGATTCCCCTCCTCTTTCCTATTCGGAGTAGGGGAGAAGGAAAGAGAGGGAGAGGGAGAAGGAAAGGGGGACCGCGCCCCCACCCCTTGTCCAATTCGGTTTGGGCAGGGGAGAGGCGCGCGCCACCTCTTGGCCCTTCTCCCCTCTCTCCACTAAAGCCCAATAAGGCCCATTACTTCTCCTGGCAAATTCCCGTAACTCTCCGGTACTCCAAAAAATATCCGAGTCACTCGAAACCTTTCCGATGTCCGAATATAGCCTTCCAATATATCGATCTTTACGTATCGACCAGTTCGAGACTCCTTGTCATGTCCGTGATCTCATCCGGGACTCTGAACAACCTTCGGTACATCGAATCACATAACTCATAATACAAATCGTCATCGAACGTTAAGCGTGCGGACCCTACGGGTTCGAGAACTATGTAGACATGACCGAGACACATCTCCGTCAATAACCAATAAGCGGAACCTGGATGCTCATATTGGCTCCTACATATTCTACGAAGATCTTTATCGGTCAAACCGCATAACAACATATGTTGTTCCTTTTGTCATCGGTATGTTACTTGCCCGAGATTTGATCGTCGGTATCCTCATACCTAGTTCAATCTCGTTACCGGCAAGTCTCTTTACTCGTTCTGTAATGCATCATCCCGCAACTAACTCATTAGTCACAATGCTTGCAAGGCTTATAGTGATGTGCATTACCGAGACGGCCCAGAGATACCTCCCCAATACATGGAGTGACAAATCGTAATCTCGATATATGCCAACTCAACAAACACCTTCGAAGACACCTGTAGAGCATCTTTATAATCACCCAGTTACGTTGTGACGTTTGATAGCACACAAAGTGTTCCTCCGGTATTCGGGAGTTGCATAATCTCATAGTCAGAGGAACATGTATAAGTCATGAAGAAAGCAGTAGCAATGAAACTGAAACGATCATAATGCTAAGCTAACGAATGGGTCTTATCCATCACATCAAACTCTAATGATGTGACCCCGTTCATCAAATGACAACACATGTCTATGGCTAGTAAACTTAACCATCTTTGATTAACGAGCTAGTCAAGTAGAGGCATACTCAGGGGCGGAGCCAGGATTTGAGCATCGGGGGGGGGGGGGGGGGGCGACGATGATGATTTTCATATATTTTTCAGTTCAATGACCATACAAGAGCAACACGAGATAATATATATTTTGCACTTAGAAAACATTAAGATTCTTATTAGTTTGGATGTAGCACTAATACCAAAAAATTGCATGTAACAAATTCATAATCTCATATTGTGTACTTTGGATTCTAGTTCGTTGTGCAATTTCTATTTGCGCTAAATATTTGATTGGCAGTTTGTAGATAAACTAAATATATGATATGGGGGCAATTATGTATATAGACAATATGTATAATTTATAACCGACAAGACAAACGGTATCTAGTGTCTAGCAGTTTTATACAGATCTAGTAATAGTAATAACATATGATATCCAAGACATGAAATCGTAATATGATTACCTTAGATCTGGCGCGAGTTGTATAGTGTTGTTCTAATTGTGAAATCTGAAGCGCCTGACACTGGGATATCATGAAATTGGCGCATAGACAGGCCGCAAGCGACGCCCATCATCGCCGGACGTTCGCAATGCCCTAGCATACGTGGGTGACAGACGACGAATACACGCATCCCCGCCTGACGCTGGCGACGCCCTAGCGTAGAGGGGAGACAAACAACGAACAAAGGGATCGCCGCCAGATGCTCGCGATGCCTTAGCGCACAGGGCCGACTGCTGGTAGTCAACTTATCCATCATCATCGAGTAGTTCAGGTGCATTCGGTTCAGAATACAAAAGTTACGTATCCATCTAATGGGCCAACGTTCGGTTGCTTCCTAGGCTTGGGCCTTTTCCTAACTTGGCGCCTGACTACTACTACCAAATATTTAATTACTTCGATGATCTGGTACTAATTATTGCAAGTTAAAAAAAGTTCTACAGCCAGCCCCTCTCGAATCGATGGGGTGGTTGAGCAATAGGGTCTGCCCCGCCGCTTCCCCACTGGCTCTGCCCCTGGGCATACTAGGGACACTCTGTTTGTCTATGTATTCACACATGTACTAAGTTTCCGGTTAATACAATTCTAGCATGAATAATAAACATTTATCATAAAATAAGAAAATAAATAATAACTTTATTATTGCCTCTAGGGCATATTTTCTTCAGTCTTCCACTTGCACTAGAGTCAATAATCTAGTTCACATCACTATGTAATTTAACACCAATAGTTCACATCACCATGTGATTAACACCCATAGTTCACATCGCCATGTGACCAACACTCAAAGTGTTTACTAGAGTCAGTAATCTAGTTCAAATCGCCATGTGATTAACACCCAAAGAGTACTAAGGTGTGATCATGTTTTGCTTGTGATAGAAGTTTAGTCAACAGGTCTGCCAAATTCAGATCGGTATGTATTTTGCAAATTTCTATGTCTACAATGCTCTCCACGGAGCTACTTCAGCTAATTGCTCCCACTTTCAATATGTATCCGGATTGTGACTTAGAGTCATCCAGATCAGTGTCAAAGTTTGCATCGACGTAACTCTTTACGATGAACTCTTTATCACCTCCATAACCGAGATATATTTCCTTCGTCCTCTAAGGATAATTTTGACCGTTGTCCAGTGATCTACTCCTAGATCAAAATTGTACTCCCTTGCCAAACTCAGGGCAGGGTATACAATAGGTTTGGTACATAGCATGGCATACTTTATAGAACCTATGGCTGAGGCATCGGGAATGACTTTCATTCTCTCTCTATCTTCTGCCATGGTCGGGCTTTGAGTCTTACTCAACTTCACACCTTGCAATACAGGCAAGAACTATTTCTTTGACTGTACCATTTTGAACTACTCCAAAAACTTGTCAAGGTATGTACTCACTGAAAAAACTTATCAAGCGTCACGATCTATCTCTATAGATCTTGATGCTCAATATGTAAGTAGCTTCACCGAGGTCTTTCTTTGAAAAACTCCTTTCAAACACTCCTTTATGCTTTCCATAAAATTCTACATCATTTCTGATCGACAATATGTCATCCACATATACTTATCAGAAAGGCTGTAGTGCTCCCACTCACTTTCTTGTAAATACAGGCTTCACCGCAAGTCTGTATAAAACTATATGGTTTGATCAACTTATCATAGCATATATTCCAACTCCGAGATGCTTGCACCAGTCCATAGATGGATCGCTGGAGCTTGCATATTTTGTTAGCACCTTAAGGATTGACAAAACCTTCTGGTTGCATCATATACAACTCTTCTTTAATAAATCCATTAAAGAATGCAGTTTTGTTTATCCATTTGCCAGATTTCATAAAATGCGGCAATTGCTAACATGATTCAGACAGACTTAAGCATCGCTACGAGTGAGAAAAACTCATCGTAGTCAACACTTTGAACTTGTTGAGAACCTTTCGCGACAAGTCGAGCTTTGTAGATAGTAACACTACCATCAGCTTCCGTCTTCCTCTTGAAGATTAATTTATTCTCAATGGCTTGCCGATCATCGGGCAATTCCACCAAAGTCCATACTTTGTTTTCATGGCCTTAAACCATTTTGCGGAATCTAGGCTCACCATCGCTTCCTCATAGTTCGTAGGTTTGTCATGGTCTAGTAACATGACTTCCAGAATCGGATTACCATACCACTCACAGTGCGAGCATTACTACGGTTGACCTACGAGGTTCGGTAGTAAATTGATCTGAAGTTTCATGATCATCATCATTAACTTCCTCACTAATTGGTGTAGGCATCACTGGAACCGATTTCTGTGATGAACTACTTTCCAATTCGGGAGAAGGTACAATTACCTCATCAAGTTCTACTTTCCTCCCACTCACTTCTTTCGAGAGAAACTTCTTCTCTAAAAAGAATCAATTCTTAGCAACAAAGATCTTGCCTTTGGATCTGTGATAGAAGGTGTACCCAACAGTTTCCTTTGGGTATCCTATGAAGACGCATTTCTCTGATTTGGGTTCGAGCTTATCAGGTTGAAACTTTTTCACATAAGCATTGCCACCCCAAACTTTAAGAAACGACAGCTTAGGTTCTTGCCAAATCACAGTTCATATGGTGTCGTCTCAACAGATTTAGATGGTGCCCTATTTAATGTGAATGCAGCTGTCTCTAATGCATAACCCCAAAATGATAGTGGTAAATCGTTAAGAGACATCATAGATTGCACTATATCCAATAAAGTACAGTTATGACATTTGGACACACCATTATGTTCTGGTGTTCCACGTGGCATGAGTTTGTGAAACTATTCCACATTGTTTTAATTGAAGGCCAAACTCGTAACTCAAGTATTTGCCTCTTCGATCAGATCGTAGAAACTTTATTTTCTTGTTACAATGATTCTCAACTTCACTCTGAAATTCTTCGAACTTTTCAAATGTTTCAGACTTGTGTTTAATCAAGTAGATATACCCATATCTGCTCAAATCATCCGTCAAGGTCAGAAAATAATGATACCCGCCATGAGCCTCAACACTCATCGGACCGCATACATCAGTATGTATTATTTCCAACAAGTCAGTTGCTTGCTCCATTGTTCCAGAGAACGGAGTCTTAGTCATCTTGCCCATGAGGCATGGTTCGCAAGCATCAAATGATTCATAATCAAATGATTCCAAAATCCCATCAACATGGAGTTTCTTCATGCGCTTTACACCAATATGACCTAGACGGCAGTGCCATAAATATGTTGCACTATCATTATCAACTTTGCATCTTTTGGCATCAATATTATGAATATGTGTATCACTACGATCGAGATTCAATAAACCATTCACATTGGGTGTATGACCATAGAAGGTTCTATTCATATAAACAGAACAACAATTATTCTTTGACTTAAATGAATAACCGTATTGCAATAAACATGATCCAATCATATTCATGCTCAAAGCAAACACCAAATAACATTTATTTTGGTTTCAACACTAATCCCGAAGGTAAAGGGAGTGTGCGATGGTGATCTTATCAACCTTGGAATCACTTCCAACACACATCGTTACTTTGCCCTCAACTAGTCTTTGTTCACTTTGCAATTCCTGTTTCGAGTTACTACTCTTAGCAACTGAACCAATATCAAATACCTAGGGGTTGCTATAAACACTAGTACACATCAATAACATGTATATCCAATATACCTTTGTTCACGATGCCATCCTTCTTATCCGCCAAGTATCTAGGGCAGTTCCACTTCCAGTGACCATTTCCTTTGCGGTAGAAGCACTCAGCTTCAGGCTTGGGTCTAGCTTTGGGATTTTTCATGGGAGTGGCAACTTGCTTGCCATTCTTCTTGAAGTTCCCTTTCTTTCCCTTGCCCTTTTACTTGAAACTGGTGGTCTTGTCAACCATCAACACTTGATGCTTTTCTTGATTTCTACCTTTGCCGATTTTAGCATCGCGAAGAGCTTTGGGAATTGTTTTCGTCATCCCTTGTATATTATAGTTCATCACGAAGTTCTAGTAACTTGGTGATAGTGACTAGAGAACTTTGTCAATTACTATCTTATCTGGAAGATTAACTCCCACTTGATTCAAGCAATTGTAGTACCTGCATAATCTGAGCACATGCTCACTGGTTGAGCTATTCTCCTCCATCTTGTAGGCAAAGTACTGTCAGAGGTCTCATACCTCTCGACACGGGCATGAGTATGAAATACCAATTTCAACTCTTGGAACATCTTATATGCTCCGTAGCGTTCAAAACATTTTTGAAGTCCCAGTTCTAATCCGTAAAGCATGGTGCACTAAACTATCAAGTAGTCATCATACCGAGCTTGTCAAAACGTTCATAACGTCTGCATCTGCTCCTGCAATGGTTTTGTCACCTAGCGGTGGATCAAGGACATAATTTTTCTGTGCAGCAATGAGGAAAATGCTCAGATCAAGGACCAAGTCTGCATCATTGCTACTATCATCTTTCAACTTATATTTCTCTAGGAACATATCAAGAATAAAGCAGGGAGATACATCACGAGCTATTGATCTACAACATAATTTGCAAATACTATTAGGACTAAGTTCATGATAAATTAAAGTTCAATTAATCATATTACATAAGAACTCTCACTTAGATAGACATCCCTCTAATCATCTAAGTGATCACGTGATTCAAATCAACTAAACCATGTCCGACCATCACGTGAGATGGAGTAGTTTTCAATGCTGAACATCACTATGTTGATCATATCTACTATATGATTCACGCTCGACCTTTTGGTCTCCAGTGTTCCGAGGCCATATCTGTATATGCTAGGCTCGTCAAGTTTAACCCGAGTATTCTGCGTGTGCAAAACTGGCTTGCACCCGTTGTATGTGAACGTAGAGCTTATCACACCCGATCATCACGTAGTATCTCAGCATGAAGAACTGTCGCAACGGTGCATACTCAGGGAGAACACTTATACATTGAAATCTAGTGAGGGGTCATCTTATAATGCTACCGTTGAACTAAGCAAAATAAGATGCATAAAGAATAAACATCACATGCAATCAAAAATGTGACATGATATGGCCATGATCATCTTGCGCCTTTGATCTCCATCTCCAAAGTACCGTCATGATCTCTATCATCACCGGCATGACACCATGATCTCCATCATCTTGATCTCTATCAACGTGTCATCACATGGTCGTCTCGCCAACTATTGCTATCGCATAGCGATAAAGTAAAGCTATTATTTGGCACTTGCATCTTATGCAATAAAGAGACAACCATAAGGCTCCTGCCAGTTGCTGATAACTTTAACAAAACATGATCATCTCATACAACAATTTATATATCATCACGTTTTGACCATATCATATCACAACATGCCCTGCAAAAACAAGTTAGACGTCTTCTACTTTGTTGTTGCAAGTTTTACGTGGCTGCTACGGGCTGAGCAAGAACTGTTTTTCCTACGCATCAAAACCACAATGATTTTTCGTCAAGTATGTGCTGTTTTAACTTTCAACATGGACCGGGCGTAGCCACACTCGATTCAACTAAAGTTGGAGAAACTGACACCGCCTGCCACCTGTGTGTGAAGCACGTTGGTAGAACCAATCTCGCATAAGCGTATGCGTAATGTCGGTCCGGGCCGCTTCATCGAACAATACCGCCGAATCAAAGTATGACATGCTGGTAAGAAGTATGACTATTATCGCCCATAACTCACTTGTGTTCTACTCGTGCATATAACATCTATGCATAAACCTGGCTCGGATGCCACTGTTGGGAGACGCAGTAATTTCAAAAAAAATCCTACGATCACGCAAGATCTATCTAGGTGATGCTTAGCAACGAGCGGGAGAGTGTGTCCACGTACCCTCGTAGACCGAAAGCGGAAGCGTTATATCAACGTGGTTGATGTAGTCGTACGTATTCATGATCCGACCGATCCTAGCGCCGCACGTACGGCACCTCCGTGTTCAGCACAAGTTCATCTCAATGGCGTCCCTCGCACTCTTGATCCAGTTGAGGCTGAGGGAGAGTTTCGTCAGCACGACGGCGTGGCGACGGTAATGATGAAGTTACCGGCGCAGGGCTTCGCCTAAGCACTACGACGATATGACCGAGGTGTGTAACTGTGGAGGGGGGCACCGCACACGGCTAAGACAAATCTTGAGTGCCTTTGGGGTGCCCCCTGGCCACGTATATAAAGGAGGGGAGGGAAGAGGTGGCCGGCCCAAGGGGGCGCGCCAGGTGTGGGGAATCCTACTAGGACTCCCCAGTCCAAGTAGGATTCCCCTCCTCTTTCCTATTCGGAGTAGGAGAGAAGGAAGAGAGGGAGAGGGAGAAGGAAATGGGGGCCGCACCCCCACCCCTTGTCCAATTCGGGTTGGGCAGGGGGAGGCGTGTGCCACCTCTTGGCCCTTCTCCCCTCTCTCCACTAAAGCCAAATAAGGCCCATTACTTCTCCCGGCGAATTCCCGTAACTCTCCAGTACTCCGAAAAATACCCGAATCACTCGGAACCTTTCCGATGTCCGAATATAGCCTTCCAATATATCCATCTTTACGTCTCGACCATTTCGAGTCTCCTCATCATGTCCGTGATCTAACACGGGACTCCGAACAACCTTCGGTACATTGAATCACATAACTCAAAATACAAATTGTCATCGAACGTTAAGCGTGCGGACCCTGCGGGTTTGAGAACTATGTAGACATGATCGAGACACATCTCCGGTCAATAACCAATAGCGGAAACTGGATGCTCATATTGGCTCCTACATATTCTACGAAGATCTTTATCGGTCAAACCGCATAACAACATACGTTGTTCCCTTTGTCATCGGTATGTTACTTGCCCGAGATTCGATCGTCGGTATCCTCATACCTAGTTCAATCTCATTACCGGCAAGTCTCTTTACTCATTCTGTAATGCATCATCCAGCAACTAACTCATTAGTCACAATGCTTGCAAGGCTTATAGTAATGTGCATTACCGAGAGGGCCCAGAGATACCTCTCTGATACACGGAGTGACAAACAAATCGAAATCTCGATATATGCCAACTCAACAAACACCTTCGGAGACACCTGTAGAGCATCTTTATAATCACCCAGTTACGTTGTGACGTTTGATAGCACACAAAGTGTTCCTCCAGTATTCGGGAGTTGCATAATCTCATAGTCAGAGGAACATGGATAAGTCATGAAGAAAGCAGTAGCAATGAAACTGAAATGATCATAATGCTAAGATAATGAATGGGTCTTGTCCATCACATCATTCTCTAATGATGTGATCCCGTTCATCAAATGACAACACATGTCTATGGCTAGGAAACTTAACCATCTTTGATTAACGAGCTAGTCAAGTAGAGGCATACTAGGGACACTCTGTTTGTCTATGTATTCACACATGTACTAAGTTTCCGGTTAATACAATTCTAGCATGAATAATAAACATTTATCATGAAATAAAGAAATAAATAATAACTTTATTATTGCCTCTAGGTCATATTTTCTTCAAGATTAACTTTGACAAGAGCGAGGTCATCGTCTTGGGCTTCCCTGTAGAGGACCAACAAAGGATTGCGGATAACCTAAACTGCAGACTAACCTCATTCCCCATGATTTACTTGGGGATGCCGATGGCAGACTCGAAGATCCTAATGAGTGCATTCGACCCTTTGGTGGGACGAGTGGCATCTCGGGCAGAGCCCTGGCGAGGACAGTTCACCTCCAAAGGGAGAAAATCGATCCTTATTAGTTCCAACCTAGCAAGCCTCCCGATGTTCATGATGGGGATGTATATCCTACCTGAGGGCGTCCATAGTGACTTCGATAAGGATCTCGGTAGGTTCTTTTGGCAGGCGGCCAACGGCCGCCAAAAGTACCACATGGTAAAGTGGGCGCATATTTGCATGCCTACGGACCGTGGTGGTCTGGGCATCACTGCCTCCCGCCGTATGAACGTTGCACTCATGTTGATATGGGTCTGGCGGATCTTACGGGGCAAGGGAGGACTATGGCTACAACTCATTCAGGCGAAATACCTTAGGGGTGAACCGCTCTTGGCATGCAACCGGACGGAGGGCTCACAATTCTGGCGAGCCATCCAAAGGATCAAGGAGGACATCCGCCTAGGGATCTCCTTCTCCTTAAGGAATGGGAAAGGGATCCAATTTTTACTGGATCCCTGGCTGGGTACTAAGCCATTACGCGCTTGCTTCCCTGGCTTATTCTTGATCTATGAGGATCCGTTTGTACTAGTGTCTACAGCTTTCCAAGCGGGACAGTGGAACATCCGGTTTCGTCGCACCTTTGGACAAGCCGAGAGTAATGACTGGAATAGATTGTGGGCCGCCCTCCCCTCGTGCTTCCGGATTATCCGGACACGGTATCCTGGTGGCTTGCGCCGACGGCGGAGTTCTCAGTGAGCACGGCATACCATGCCCTTTGTCCGTCTCCGGCCACTCCCTGGCTGTCCCCATTATGGAAAGCCCCTGTACCTTTAAAGATTAAGATTTTTGTTTGGCAACTACTACGGGATCGCTCCCCTCGGGGACAGAGGTACTTAAGCGGCACGGACCTGGTGATGGTCTATGCCCTCTCTGTACAGTATCAGAGACCGGGACCCATATCCTCTTCTCTTGTACGGTGGCAAGGGTACTATGGACTTATGTCCGCGAGGCGTTGGGGCCCGACTGGGAGGCCTTAAATCTCGTGAAGTTTCTCCAACATAGAGCTTTAAATTGTTGCGACATCGCCGCCTATTTTGGCTTGTTTTTGCGGCGATGTCGTGGACTCTTTGGACGACTCGGAATAAGATGGTGATCGAGAAAGTTTTTCCGAGGAAGGCATATGACTCCTTCAAATTCCTTACTTTTCTGCAGCACTGGCACCCACTCTCGAGGCAGCGTGATCGCGATCGACTCAGCCTTATGATGGATGCGTTCTTGGCTTTGGCGCGTCGACTATCGTCCTCGTAGTGCTGCTTCGCGGTTGCCACTAGGTGGCTTTTTTCCTTTCTTTTATGTTTTCTTGGGCTTGACTGTGCTGTGGCCCCAGTCATTGTCTGTCGGGTGTTGTTCGAACATGGATTGTATGGACCGTTGCTTTATTTATAAAGCAGGGTGAAAGCCTATTTCAAAAGAGATTTTTATTGTTTTTTAAAACAAATTTGTCCATCCGCTAAATGAGTCCTTCTCGGTTGGGCTGACTTATGGGCCAGCAGGTAAAAACGAACATTTTTTGTCCGCCTAGTCTAAACGGATAAAAACGGACATCTATTTGAGTCGTCACATTGCATTGGCCTTATCGTCCTGAGGATAGTAGCTATTAGCTAACCCAAGTTACCTGATGCCCATGTGTCTATGCCTCAGAGACAGCAGGCAAAGAAGAAGCATCGTGTGAGGATGTCATCGTTAACGATGAAAATATGAGATTGGCGGGCTCTAGAGGAGTGCCGCCGGGATCTATGAAAATATTAGCCTGGAACTCACGTGAACTGCAGGAAGACGATTTGTGGCACGTTGGTGTGGCGGCACGCCAGATTTCTGTCCGTTCGATTTCTTAGCAATTTAGAAATTGGTTTGGTCTTTGCATGTGCTTTAGTACCTAATTTATCTTATATGGGGTCCATGTGAGCATCTTTTGGCAGCTCCACCCGTCCCACGTTCCATTATTTTTATTTTGACTTTCGAATTTGAATCAATTATATCTTTTGAACCAAACATTAAAATTATATTTGGTTTTCATATTCATATTTCTTATGACGAGGGCTTTTAAATAATATTCATTTTGAATACGTTTTGACGAGTTTTTCAAACTTTGTTGAGTTTCAAGTGCTAAAACTTGGTGCAAGCGAACGAAAAAATTGCAAGTTGCAGAAACTAAAATTTAAAATTTGATGTGCCCTGATGTGGAATCCAAGCACTTTGCGGATTGCGAGGCAAATCAGACAGCCGGGCAAGTTTGCATATTTTGAAAGTTTTAAATACAGTAGATCTGCAAACTTGCCCGGCGATGAAAAAGTTTTAAAAATATGTTCGAAAGTTCTCGTCACGACGAACAGAGATATATGCAAACAACATAATTTATGACTTTCGATTCAAAATACAGTAGATTAAAATTAACCAAAGCACTCATTGTCAGAAGATTGACTGGAAAGGCAGGAACATGCAAAATAGATGGAAGTTTAATAAATGGTGTGCATTGTATTGTGCCAATGCCTTTAATTGGCTGTGAGGTGCCATCATCAGTTAGGATAGTCTCCTTATGTGTGGGTGGATATGGAATATATGACTCAAATTCCATTGATGTGCCGGCAACATGCTTTGATGCCCCTGAATCTAATATCCAATCAGTATGTGATCTTTGTGAGAGAACAGATGCATGAGCACAATTACCTTCATCTGTATATGCAAAGTGAGCAAAGTTGTCGTAACTACAATCCTCATGACCCTTATCACCTGTGCTTTCTGTTCTTTTCTTTGATTCTTCTTGGGTTGAGCGTGAGGATCCTTCTTCTAGGACTGCCACATTTGCTCTTTGACCACCAGAGTATCCCCGGCCTCGGCCTCCCATTAATCCACCTCGGTTATATCCTCTCCCCCTTTCACGCATGTCCCTACGTGGAGCCATGCAAGAACGAATCAAATGGCCCTCTCACCGTAGTTGAAGCACTCTCTGCTCTTATAGTCAGTTGCTATGAAGGCTGGATGAGATGGAGTCATTGTATTGTTCTTCATCAACTTTAATCGGACTTCCTCCTGTGACATTGCTGCTATGGCATCCTCTAAGGTAGGAGGAGTAGGTTGATGAAATAAAGCAGCATGTGTCGCCTCAAATTTAGAGCTCAAGCCTTTGAGAAACTGCATCATTCGCCTCCGTTCAATCCATTTTCTAGCAGGTGCTATGCAATCTGCATGTGGCAAATCCAGAGGATCATAGTGATCTAAATCCGCCCACAAACGCTATAGTTCAGCAACATACTCCATCACCGAATTTTCCCCTTGTCTGAGTTCACCAACTCTCTCCTCTATTTCAACTATTAACATCACATTCCCTTCGCCTGAGTACAGTTTTGAGAGAGTTTTCCATACCTCAGTAGCAGTTGAGATAGTCTCAACAGTTGTAGAAATGGAAGGAGACAAGGAGTTCAACAACCATGCCACTAACAAAGAGTTGGTACTGCTCCATGTCCTCCATTCTGCAATTTTCTTGTCTCCTGGCTCCTCTTCCTCACCATTGACAAAGCCCTCAAACCCTTTAGTCCTCAAGATGAGTAGCGCCCTTCTTGACCAGCTCAAATAATTCTTGACACCTTCCAGCTTAATTTCATTTGGCATCAAGTAAAATTTCTAAATTGTCTCAACACTACAAAAAAAGACACATCCGTGACATTTTGGGCCGAACGAATTTTTTTTCTGTCATACATATGACACTTCTATGACGATAATTGTGACAAAACCCGGTATCATCATAGATGTGGTGGGCTCCTACTTCTATGAAAAAAAAATGACAGAAAATGGGCTTTTCGTCCTGGGCGGGCCGGAGACGCAGCTGCATGACATTCTTTGGGCCGTCCATGACGGAAAAAACCGTGGTAGAAGCAAGGGCGAGGAAAATTTCGGGGAGTTCCCGATTACGGTGGGAGGTCGGGGGCCGAGCGATGCGCGTTTCTCTCATACACGTACGCGCGTGTGTGCGAGGCGTTGGCTCTAACTGAACCCGAGCAATTGCACTGCAGGCTACGCGTTACTGAACCCGAGCGATCGATCGATGGCTGTTAACTGAACCCGATCGAGCGATTCCTTCGCCATCGCTAACTCAAGCCGATCGATTGGATGAACGATGGCGTTGTGGGGGGGGTTTGGATGAACAAAGGAGCGGTGGTGTTGCCTCTGGATGAACTGGACCCCGTGGTGTGGAGGGCTGGATGAACAGTAGACGGTGGAGGGGTGCCCGTGGAGGGGTGGTTGAACGGGACCCCGTGGTGTGGAAGGCTGGATGAACAGTAGACGGTGGAGGGGTGGTTGAACAGTAGCTGTGGAGTAGCGCACGGTGGAGGCTGGATGAACAGGAGCCCGTGGAGGCTGGATGAGGTCGACGGTGCAGATGAACATTATTCCGTGGAGTCCCATTTTGCGGTACGCCACACCCCTCCCGATGAACAGGACCCCCGTTTTGACCGTAGGAGGTCCGTTTCGTCCGTTTTGCGGTACGCCACACCCCTCCCGATCAACAGGACCCTGTTTCGACCGTAGGAGGTCCGTTTCCTTCGTTTTGCGGTACGCCACACCCCTCCCGATCAAAAGGACCCCCCTTTCGACGATAGGAGGTCCGTTTTCTCTGTTTTGCGGTACGTCAGACCCCTCCCGATGAACAGGATCCCATTTCGAACGTGGCTGGTTGAACACAAGGCCGTTTCCTCCGTTCTGCGGTACGCCAGGCCTCGTTTCCATTGGTTATTCCGTCCAAGCCCTCTAGATGAACACGACGACGCATTCTGTTCTGACCCAGTCGGTTGCCTCCCCATGAACACGACGACGACGTTGTTTCTCCGTTCCGACCCAGCCATGTACACGAGCCCTCGTCGTACGTATGCGTGAATAGGCATTCGAGACCCTGCCCGTATGTACGTACGTGGACGTATTTTCTTTCTTGCACCCTCACCGCTGTACATACGTGTGCATGCTACGTGCACGCCTCTACTACGACACGTGCGCGCCTCTACATCCACCAGTATATATGTACGTACACGTTCGCGACCAGAATAACAACGCTATGTACGTTTTGACCAGGTGAGTCCCGACTGTCAGGCACTTCCTTGCCTGCGAAGATGTAGCTGGTGGGTCCCAGTAGTCAGGGGGGCGAATCATTTTTTTTTTGACCGGACGCACTTCCTTGCGTGCGAAGATGTAGCTGGTGGGTCCCAGCAGTCAGGGGCGAATCGTTTTTTGCGGACGCACTTCCTTGCGTGCGAAGATGTAGCTGGTGGGTCCCAGCAGTCAGGGGGGCGAATCGTTTTTTTGCCCGGACGCACTTCCTTGCGTGCGAAGATGTAGCTGATGGGTCCCAGCAGTCAGGGGGAAACTTTTTTTCGCGAAATACGGTGGCCCGTCCGGTGGGTCCCCGCTGTCAGGTGGAGGAATCATTATTTTCCGCGTAATAAGGAGGCACTTCCTTGCTGCGGCCGTGGACCCAGCTGTCAGCCTCTCCACGTATAGTCCACGTCCGATGGAAGTCGTTCCTTGACCATGTTGACCACGCCGCGCCGAGAGCACCAGGGGTGGATGACGACGAGGCCTAGGAAGGGGACAACGGGGAGCCGGGGAAGACGCGGCAGTGGAAGCCCGCGCGGAGAGGATTACGAGGGTTCACTGGTTCAGCTGTGGTGTGAGGCTGCCGTCGCCGCAAGGCCTGGCCAGCTGTGGGAATAGTAGGGGACGGTGAGGCCTCCGCGGCAGCACAGCCGGCCACGGGAGGCAGGAGCATGCGGCACGACCGGCGCTTCTTTGGGCGGCTGGAGCAAGAAGACCAGAGGTTGAAGAAGCACTACGGCTGTTGGATGGACATCGTACGGTCACTGGAGCTAGAATCGTTCATATTGACTAGAGTTGACAAAGGCCCCCGTCCCAGTCAACTTAGTAGGTCCACAAGTCAGCCTCCCACCATGGTGGGTCCCAGCTAGCGGGGGAGTATTTATTTTTTTGTGCGTAATAAGGAGGCACTTCCGGTGGGTCCGAGCTGACAGCGGGGGAAACGTTTTTTTCACGAAATACACTGGCCCGTCCGGTGGGTCCCAGAAGTCAGGGGGAAACATTTTTTTTGCAAAATAAGGTGGCTCGTCCGGTGGGTCCCTGCTGTCAGGTGGAGGAATAATTATTTTGCGCGTAATAAGGAGGCACTTCCTTGCGGCCGCCTGGACCCAGCTGTCAGCCTATCCACGTCAAGATGCTCTTCCGATGGAAGTCGGTCGTTGACCACGTTGACCACGCCTGCGTCGAGAGCACCAGGACGGTGGTCCGGACGACGGTGAGGCCTAGGAAGGGACGACGCGGAGCCGGGGAAGACGCAGTAGTGGAAGCCCGCGCGGAGAGGAGTACGAGGGTTCACTGGTTCGGCTGCGGTGTGAGGCTGCCGTCACCGCAGAATAACAGGAGGTGTGGGTGAGTAGAAGGATGGCCTGGCCAGCGGTGGGAGTAGTACGGAGCGGTGAGGCCTCCGCGGCATCACAGTCGGCCCAGTTGCATTGCTGATGTTAAAAAAAAGGCCTGTGTAGTTACTCGGCCCACATTCAGCGACGCCGGAAAGGCCCAAACAAGGCTTCTGTACAAATTTTTGAAGTCACTGAGCTCAATTAATAACTTAAGAAAAAAGTTAGATTACAGTGGAACCTAATTAAAAGTTGTCACGAGCAAATAAATAATTCAACGGGTCCCACGTGTGCATGTGCGCGCGCGCGCGTGTGTGTGTGTGTGTGTGTGTGTCTGTGTGTGTGAGAGAGAGAGAGAGAGAGAGAGAGAGACCCATCGGTCGATGCTCGTAAATACATCTTTCAGCCATATGCATTGCTGATGCTCAGTAAAAACTTATATAGTTGACACAATCATATAGAACATCATAGCACACTGAACTTGCATACAAAAATTCCACGCAGGCGGCACAATCAGGATGGAAGCAGTGGATCACTTCGGGAAGGGCTATGTTGAAACCAACGAAGTCGTACATAACGGTTCATTGTCTTTATAAATGACGGGGAAATATCTTGAATGTTGTGCAAAGAAAACAGACAGACAACACAATAAGTTCTGCTAGCACATTAAGTTGACGTACAACCCTTTCTAAAAAAGTTCAGGTACAAAATTAGAACAGGTCACAATCAAATGTACCGCATATCGCTGCTTCGCACTCCATAGCTCGGATTTAACTAGTATCCGCAAGATTCGCTTGTTACCTCAAATTAGAGCACATCCAGCAGCCAGCCCTGCCCTTCTCCCAAAGAAGCGATGGCTTCCGCCCAGCGATGGAGTAGGCCCTGTGCCATCCATCTTTCCGAGCAACACAGGGAAAGTCTGACGTTGACTCCTGTAATGGATGTCGTCGACGGACCCAGGCACCAGCAGCGGTGGTAGGACTTCGATTGATGGATTGACCACTTCTTCGACATGCACGAACACTCGATATAGGTACATCCCTAACGTGGTCCGCGGCGACCTTGGTGGCGACGAATAGTACAACCCCGGTTCCTGCACCGGTATCTCAACACCAATCACCTTCGGTATGGTGGACGGCTTCTTCATCCATGCCATAACCGTCAGAGCCCAGCTGTCTGGAGGAGCAAACATACTTACGAGCTCACCTCCAAGGTCGTTGATAAGCTTGTTCATGGACTCGCTGTTCCAAGCACGTCGAGGCATGCCGTGGAAGGTAAGCTTTGTTAAAGACTCAAGCTCAGAGGGCATCGAGCCCCATCCTGGGTGCCACCGATCAAAGCTCACCAGCGCGCCATCGCAGAACAAACGCCGGAAGATTCAAACACACGATCGCGATCGAAAGTTGTCCGGAACTCGACGAAGAAATCAGCCGGTGGCGGATGACTTCGACGAGCAAGTCACTTATTTGGATGCCGTGCGCAATGCCAAGAGCTTTGACAAGGTCGTCCGAGACGGGAGGCCGGTCGCCGTTGATGGTTACCATCAGCACTTTGCCAAAGAACTGGTCGCGTCAAGCGCCGCCATGCCACCGTTGAGCAACAACACGCAGCGATCAAGGCAGATTTGACCTCGGGATCTCCGCTCGGAGATCCGCATTGACCGGCGACATGATAGTGCGCTTGAGTGGTGGAGTACAGGAGGGGATTTGGGGAATCGGAGTAGGAATCGAGATTCCAGAGGTGGGGAGGGCGGAGACCGGGATGAAAAGGTAGCATGAATTTCGAGCACGCGCCAATATGCTCTCGGAGCGCAAGCGCACGAAAACACCGGTGGCGCCCACATGTCGGCCTAAGAGTCCTTATTCTTTCTTTTTTGGAGAGCCCAGCTTTTTTTTCAGGATCTTTTGAGAGCCCGGCCTGAGAGTCATAATTGACATGTTTGGCATTGTGTTACTACTCGGCCCATATTCAACGACACCTCACTGGCCCAAACAAGTGTACATCATTGAAAAGACACTGAGCTGAAATTATATAACTTGAAAAAAGGAGATATACTCACGAACCTTTGGAGAATGGTGATGCCCTCATTTAGCCCACCAGCAGTTCGAGACAATAAACAGTTTGAAACAACGATATATACAACATTCAAACACTGACTAGTGACTACTACTGACATAAACAGCAAGACATGATAGTTCATAAGAAGTCTTGCTACACCACCAAAATGCACCCATCTGCAGCGCTCAGACTCTTGTGATCCAGACGAGAATGACATTCTAAATGTAAGCAACTATTACATAGTAAGAGTGACATAGACGAGGATGACCAAATGACAAGGAATATGCATAACAAAAGAAAGAACTACCCATCCGTAACCAGCACCAAAGACAACAAATTCATTCAAGAGATGATCCAACACCATCATAATTTGCAGCCCCGCTCAATGACCAGTGATCCGGAGACACCAGTACTCCACCCTTTCGATGCAACAGCCCAATTACCTATCAACCTGAAGGCTTGAACCACATCACTGCCTGTCGGTATTGAGACATCCTAGGATCAAAGTTAATCCGGATGCCTTTGTCATTCTCACCTTCTTTTGGCTGCAGGTTGTATCGTTGACAATCAGGGGAGTTTGCTCCCGAACTCCTAGGGCTCGCCGTGTAGACACAGTTTTCCATAGCAAACAGAGCCTCTCTGCCATCAAGGTCCATGCCAACGGTGATCTCCTGGTTAATCGGATAATTGATTCCGAGAAATAGAGAGTGTGAACCAAGGCTGTTTACCCGCCTCCAACTAAAAAATCCTAAAGGCCCAACAAGCTGGTATCCTGCTCATAGACGTAACAGCCACTGTCCGGATACTCACATATTACACGGTGCTTGTATACAGTGGTGCTTTTGCAATGAAACTTTTCCGGCTCATGTGTCCGAATGATCATCAGTCTTTTGCCGTCGTTTGATCGAGCGAGGAACCAGTTGTGCCTCCCTGTTTTTGGCAAAGGTGGTGTGATTACAAAGGGCAGTAATTGTAGGGACACTGCATCATATCAAAAGGATGTGCATTGTTAATGTAAGATCAGCATTGTTCGTAGTATGAGTAGGATAATGCAAGAAACAACATTGATATAGAAAATACAGGGGCCGGGGAGTCCCCGCTTTTCGAAAAAAAGAAATAGCATTGATATGTCCCTGTTGGAACTGGGAGGAAAATACAGGGAAATGTATACTGGGTTTGAAAATATAGAAGTGCCATGCATGGTTATACTCATGTTATCTCGCAATCGATTCTTCACAGGAAACTACCATGTCATGCATGTTATGTAATCATGTTCTGTCCTCACAAACAAATTCTTCAAGGCAACTAACAGACCATGCATTGTTATATACTCATGTTCTATGGGCAAAATTTTTGTGAGGATATTATTCTAGCCATTGATTGCTGAAGGGAGAATATAGGTATGTACACATGGTAAGCATTGCAGGATTTCACTACTTCCAAATATAGAGTTCTCCATATGCACATTTACTTCCCTAATGTATGGTTAGATGAAACCAACAGTGTGGTGCATGTTTCTACATCATGAAAATGAGGAAACTAACATGGCCATTGATACACACTCATATTTAGTAGTAGTATATAGATTACCGTAAAATAAGGATAATATCCATATATTCCTAACCGCTTGATTATTCAGGGTACAAATTGGTCAGTAATGACATGGTCACAATCGCATGAATTAACTCATTCCAAATATAGCTGATTCTACGACGTCTCTAATACATTGCCATAGTTCTACTCAAACAGGATATGCCAATCATCACAAAAAGTTCAAATAAAGTGTCATGGCGTCATCATTAACATGAGAAGGATACAACTTACACGCCGTCCGTCCCAAAGAATACGTGGTGCCATCTGCTTTGTCGATCGCGTAGATGATGCCATTGTGTTCAATAGCATCACAGAAGTGTGTATCAGCTTTGACGATGATCCACTGTGAGCCGAGTTGTCTCCAGCTAAATAAGGCACCGGCGTAAAGATAGGCGAGTCCGCGGTCGAACAAGGCAATTAGCTTGAAGTCTGCGTAATTCGCATGTCGTGTGGGCACTTGGCAGATTACAATATTCTCGCAAAACAAGGTCCGTCCAACCGGCGTAGTAATCTAGATGACTTGGACCACGATGGTAATACTCTATATAATTCAACGGAGGAAGGATAATCTCATGGGAGGTCCGGAAGTTCACGAGCACCAACGCTTTTACCGTCTTCTCCAAGGCAGCCATCCGATGGGAGTTCATGCCGACCCAAAGACATACCTGCCAAGAAGTTTGAGGCGATGGTGACCGGATCGATGTTGAGGGAAATGATGTCTGGCGACCCACTACATACATGCAAAGAAGTTTCGCTAATGGAGATCGGATTGAAGTCGAGGGCATCATGCACGCCTCAGATCATGGTGAGCCAATCTCGCAAGACCAGATAGCAAGCAAGCGGTGTCTTGAAAACCTTAGGCCTCGCTTCGACGATGGTCGTGTGCATGTCCCTCGAGCATGCAGCCAGCCGCAGGGCGCTCAACATATCCATACACGAACAACAGAGGTCGAGGATGTCACTAGGGAGATTGCTCCAATCGCGGCTCATATGGATGCTGCGCGGTTCGCGTTCGGCCATGGTGGAGTTTGGAAGGGGGCTTGATTTACGGGGGAGAAGGATGTCGGTGCTGGAGCGGCTAGCAAGGGAATAGTGGTACTGGGGGAGGCGAGTGAGGCGACGGTACACGGGGGCACAGTGAGATGGAGACGGAGACGGAGACAGAGAAGGAGATGGAGATGGAGTGGTGCTATGGGAGCGGAGAGGGAGACGAGGCGAGGCGCCAATGTGCTGTACAGCAGCGGTGACAGACCGCACAGTGCACAGGGTGAGGCTGTCTTTGGTAACCCGAACATGCCGCCTCGTCTGGACTAGTGTCAGGCGCAGGGTGTTGTCACTTCACTGTGAGGACCGGATGAATAGTATTTTGACCATCAAGTGTACCACAGTTTTACTACTACTACTACTAGTAGGAACATCAGTACTCCAATATTTTATAGCGGAAATAGGTCTCCCGTGCTAGCATGCATGTTCACTTCATCGTTCAGGTATCATCCATATTGCGAGCAGAACCAAATTCTCGTGAATGCCCAATCAACACCACTGTCGCGATGCATGCAAAGTGGTCGCTCAGTGCATCAAGGACGGCATACAGATCGTTCCACACTTGAGAAGAGGAAAATGGAAAGGTAGAACGCAGCGAGAGGAAGAGAATGCTGGCTAACGAGGTTGGGAGGGGATCGAGCAGGAAGTTAATGCTCCACGCCTAAAGGTTTTGGGAAAACCTGATTTTCATAAGGTGACTTATACTCACCTAAACGGAGGGAGTATTCCTTAACCAGAGAATGTTGTGTCCCCCACTCACGCGCTCAAAAAAAAGCTATGACACATTTTTTATCTGTTTGCATAGGTCCCATCGACCAGGAAGGATGGGCACGTACACGAACAGGTACGAATCATCAGTCTACCCACATAGCCTTTTCGTTTAGTCTACCTAGCCATCTAATCAATCGTCAGACGCCACTTCTCCCATTTACTTCTCCATCGGGAACCGATTCTCCTCGCTTCTTCACCTCCCCTTCGCCTTCATTTGCATCCAAACCCCATCGCTGCTCACATTGTTTTAACCTCTTTAAATAATCATCTACTACTTCAGTTAGACTAGCCATCTAATCCTAATTCTCCAAACCATAGCCCTCCGCTCCAGCGGTTCCAAATGGCGAAAGAGATCGAGATGCAGGTTTTAGCGTCCAACATGTCCTCGTCGAAGGCTCGACAAGCATAGTTGCCACCGTCACCATCCACCCAAGGGTTGTTCGGCAAGGATCAACAATGTATCATACTCCCTCGAAAAAGGTAGAGACGAGGGTCATCGGTCACGACGCAGAGTACACGCGCGTGCCCTCAGAAGATCCAGACGCCGCCGCCCTTCACCGTGCCTCGAAGATGATGTTTTGGTGTACCACATCATACACTCGCCCTCCATAGCAAGTGAGCTTCACGATTTCTTGTCTCGGGAGGACGTATACTGTAATGGGGCAGCCATCAAAGGGGACAAACAGGCTGGAGCCGTACAACCTTGATTTGGAAAGCATCACTGACCTACAAACCAGAATCAAAATTCCTGTAGAAGATTGTGATAAACAGACACCATCCCTATTCGACGTAGCAAATTTTGTGCTCGGTACAAATCTTCAGAAGGGTGACGAGATGGTGGCATTAAGGTCGTCTGGATGGGAGAAAATATGCTGCCCTCGATGCCCGTGTGAGTTTCAAGATAGCTGCAAGGTCCAAAGAGCTTGTTGCAAAGCCGTCTCCCACAGAGAATGAGAAGAAGAAGAAGAAGAAGAAGAAGAAGAAGAAGAAGAAGAAGAAGAAGAAGAAGAAGAAGAAGAAGAAGAAGAAGAAGAAGAAGAAGAAGAAGAAGAAGAAGAAGAAGAAGAAGAAGAAGAAGAAGAAGAAGAAGAAGAAGAAGAAGAAGAAGAAGAAGAAGAAGAAGAAGAAGAAGAAGAAGAAGAAGAAGAAGAAGAAGAAGAAGAAGAAGAAGAAGAAGAAGAAGAAGAAGAAGAAGAAGAAGAAGAAGAAGAAGAAGAAGAAGAAGAAGAAGAAGAAGAAGAAGAAGAAGAAGAAGAAGAAGAAGAAGAAGAAGAAGAAGAAGAAGAAGAAGAAGAAGAAGAAGAAGAAGAAGAAGAAGAAGAAGAAGAAGAAGAAGAAGAAGAAGAAGAAGAAGAAGAAGAAGAAGAAGAAGAAGAAGAAGAAGAAGAAGAAGAAGAAGAAGAAGAAGAAGAAGAAGAAGAAGAAGAAGAAGAAGAAGAAGAAGAAGAAGAAGAAGAAGAAGAAGAAGAAGAAGAAGAAGAAGAAGAAGAAGAAGAAGAAGAAGAAGAAGAAGAAGAAGAAGAAGAAGAAGAAGAAGAAGAAGAAGAAGAAGAAGAAGAAGAAGAAGAAGAAGAAGAAGAAGAAGAAGAAGAAGAAGAAGAAGAAGAAGAAGAAGAAGAAGAAGAAGAAGAAGAAGAAGAAGAAGAAGAAGAAGAAGAAGAAGAAGAAGAAGAAGAAGAAGAAGAAGAAGAAGAAGAAGAAGAAGAAGAAGAAGAAGAAGAAGAAGAAGAAGAAGAAGAAGAAGAAGAAGAAGAAGAAGAAGAAGAAGAAGAAGAAGAAGAAGAAGAAGAAGAAGAAGAAGAAGAAGAAGAAGAAGAAGAAGAAGAAGAAGAAGAAGAAGAAGAAGAAGAAGAAGAAGAAGAAGAAGAAGAAGAAGAAGAAGAAGAAGAAGAAGAAGAAGAAGAAGAAGAAGAAGAAGAAGAAGAAGAAGAAGAAGAGGAAGAAGAAGAAGTGGAAGAAGAAGAAGAGGAAGAAGAAGAAGAAGAAGAGGAAGAAGAAGAAGAGGAAGAAGAAGAAGAGGAAGAAGAAGAAGAGGAAGAAGAAGAGGAAGAAGAAGAGGAAGAAGAGGAAGAAAAGGCTGCACCAGCAGGAGGGCATTATGGATGGATGAACTATTTCCTCTCTTGTAAAAAAATTATTCCCTCTCGGTGTATATTGATATAGATGGACTATTTCGATGTTGTGCATGTCTTTGGAACAGAGTAGTAGCGTGGTTCCGCTTGACTATAAGGAACTATTTATCCGCATATATAGCTTTCTCTGCTACTCCTTCCAAAGGATCGGTATGCAGCTGCATGTGTCCGTAGACATGACAGCTTGTCCATGGAAGTTCAACCACGGCGACCATCACGCTTCATCTCGCGGTTCCCACGATGCCTCTCCAACCCACGGCACCACGCCCCGACGTCGCCTCACCCTCTCGGCCTCACCGCCTCCGCCTTTGTGTGCATGACATGTGGGCCACCTAAAATGCGGCGAGCATCAAGTTTCTACCACAGCCACCCGCGATTCCCACGCCGCCGCTCGAACCCATGAAACCACACGTCCCCCGACCTCCGGCTCACCCCTCTTGGCCCCATCGCCTCTGCCTTCGGGAGCATTACATGTGGACCAGTCACCTATCGGGTCCACATGTTATTGACTCAAAGGTAGGTGTAGTAAGGCGCTGAAGCTCAGTCCCGACGGCCCTGAGAGGGAAATGTTGTTGGAAATATGCCCTAGAGGCAATAATAAATTAGTTATTATTATATTTCCTTGTTCATGATAATCGTTTATTATCCATGCTATAATTGTATTGATAGGAAACTCAGATACATGTGTGGATACATAGACAACACCATGTCCCTAGTAAGCCTCTAGTTGACTAGCTCGTTGATCAATAGATGGTTACGGTTTCCTGACCATGGACATTGGATGTCATTGATAACGGGATCACCTCATTAGGAGAATGATGTGATGGACAAGACCCAATCCTAAGCCTAGCACAAAGATCGTAGTTCGTATGCTAATGCTTTTCTAATGTCAAGTATCATTTCCTTAGACCATGAGATTGTGCAACTCCCGGATACCGTAGGAATGCTTTGGGTGTACCAAACGTCACAACGTAATCGGGTGGCTATAAAGGTGCATTACGTGTATCTCCGAAAGTGTCTATTGGGTTGGCACGAATCGAGACTGGGATTTGTCACTCCGTGTAAACGGAGAGGTATCTATGGGCCCACTCGGTAGGACATCATCATAATGTGCACAATGTGACCAAGAGGTTGATCACGGGATGATGTGTTACGGAACGAGCAAAGAGACTTGCCGGTAACGAGATTGAACAAGGTATCAGGATACCGACGATCGAATCTCGGGCAAGTACAATGCCGCTAGACAAAGGGAATTGTATACGGGATCGATTGAGTCCTTGACATCGTGGTTCATCCGATGAGATCATCATGGAACATGTGGGAGCCAACATGGGTATCCAGATCCGCTGTTGGTTATTGACCAAGAACGTCTCGGTCATGTCTGCATGTCTCCCGAACCCGTAGGGTCTACACACTTAAGGTTCGGTGACGCTAGGGTTGTATGAATATGAGTATGCAGCAAACCGAATGTTGTTCGGAGTCCCGGATGAGATCCCGGACATCATGAGGAGTTCCGGAATGGTCCGGAGGTAAAGATTTATATATGGGAAGTCTTATTTTGGTCGCCGGAAAAGTTTCGCACTTTATCGGTATTGTACCGGGTGTGCCGAATGGGGTCCGGGGTCCACCGGGGGTCCACCTGCCTGGGGCCACATGGGCTGTAGGGTGCGCCTTGGCCTATATGGGCCAAGGGAACCAGCCCCAAGAGGCCCATGCGCCAAGGAGACTTGGGGAGGGAGAGTCCTAAAGGGGAAGGCACCTCCAGAGGTGCCTTGGGAGGATGGACTCCTCCCCTTCTGGCCGCACCCCTTCCTTGGAGGAAGGGGCAAGGCTCACGCCCTCCCCTCTCTTGCACCTATATAAAGGGAGGGAGGGAGGGGCAGCCGCACCACTGAAGCCCTTGGCGCCTCCCCTCTCGCTACACCTCCTCCTCCTCCCGTAGTTGCTTAGCGAAGCCCCTGCCGGAGTTCTGCTGCATCCACCACCACGCCCATCGTGCTCTTGGATCATCATCAACCTCTCCTTCCCCCTTGCTGGATCAAGAAGGAGGAGACGTCATCCGCTCCATACGTGTGTTGAACGCGGAGGTGCTGTCCGTTCGGCACTAGGTCATCGGTGATCTGAATCACGGCGAGTACGACTCCATCATCCCCGTTCCATTGAACGCTTCCGCACGCGATCTACAAGTGGTACGTAGATGCAATCACTCTCCCATGACTCGTTGCTTAGATGAACACATAGATGGATCTTGGTGAAACCGTAGGAAAAATTTTAATTTTCTGCAACGTTCCCCAACAAATGTAACTCCTGTGCCAGGGATTGTGGTGCTCCCGCAGCACGAACTCGTGCCAAACTCGAGATTTGTTTCTTTACTATACATGCACGCAACGATTTAATGGACATTGTAATCTCAACATGTGATGGGGAGCTCTAAATTTGAATTTGAAACTTATAAAATGAAAAGATTCAAAACAAATAAACTGGGAGAGAGGGAGTATATTGTAGGATGTGTCCCATACAAAATAAGTCCCCTGGTTTGTCACCGCAAAGATGCGGTTAGAAAGGAGCACAACGTCTTCCTACTCGTACGGCAACAAATCGGCCGCAGACAGCATGGTCCGCCTTTGACCGCCATGTGCAAGGTTCATGCTATATTATTCAATCTCACCATGGTTCCATCGTACCAATTCATGCGGTGGCCCGTTGCATGGCTGATTCCAATGTTGGACAAAGGTTCTACGGGAACGGTGTCACCATTGTAAATGTTGTGCCAATTGATGTTGGTACCCTCCCGCATATATGCAAGCCAATCTCCACTGCAAGACCGGGCCTAACTCGTGAAACAAAGTGGGCAGGGGAGAATTAGGAAATGGACACGGAAGTAGTCTTTAGAATGCATTTACTACGTGATCAAACTCATCTTACCCGCTCATCGGAGGAAATCCGAGTGCCCCTCAACGCCGGCATCTCAAGGGCGTCAACTTGCAACCACGGCCACGCCGCTACCGGAGAGACCCCCAAGGAAACATCCTCGTATGCTCCACGGAACATCAAGATGCATTTGTATGAGTAGTTTATCTTGTGAGAGAAAAGGATGAATGAAGGAAGGCCTCTAGAGATAGAGATGGACACTACTACTACCAATGTGCTGGCCCGTGCGTTGCAATGGATCCAAACTAGTAGAATAATACTTGTTCACATGCTTGAAATATAAACACCCTAGTTTTGATATACATGTGTCAGCAGACATGACAACTTGTCCATGGAAGTTGAACCACGACGACCATCACGTTTCTTGTTTCTACCACTGCCACACCCACACGCGATTCCCACGATGCCGCTCCAACCCACGGCACGACGTCCCCCGACGTGGACATGGATCCTCTGACGTGGCTATCACTGCCTTGCCCTGCCTTTCCTTCGCTGACAAGTGGGACCCACGCTTATGGGTCCCACATGTCAGTGACAGAATGGTATGATTGTTCGCGTCAGGGGATCCTCATCCCCCCGACGTGCCCCTCCACTACTAGGGAAAACGCTAGCAGTAGCGCTGGTTTTGTGCTCACTAGTAGCGCGGGTAGGCGCGCTACTAATAAGGCACTACAGCTACTGCTTAGCAGTAACGCTGCGTTGCCGCCGCCATCGCCAGATTTAATAGTCAGTAGCGTTGTTTCACTCCCACGCTACTGCTAATGTAACTACTGGCAGTGTGTTTTCTCTCCATCGCTACTAGTATTCTTTTTTTATTTTTTCCCTTTTTTGTTTATTTATTCGCCATCGTACAAATATTGATACAATACCAGTTATGAGGTTTACATCATTATGTCCATAACAGTGTCAAATGAAGGTGGATTAGGTTCAAGTGGAGGCAATATGTGGTGCATGTCATAAGTATACTACTAATCCAAACTTGATCTAGTTTGGACTAGTAGTACTTTCGATGTGCACCACATGTTGCCTCCACTTAAATCTAATCCGCCAAAGACAAGATATTTAATCATCATCATGGTCATTACCACCAATAGTATTTATTTAATCACCACTAACACTAGCTAATAATAAGCATCATAGTCATTACCACCAACACTAGCTATTTTATCATCATAGTAATAGTGTAGCACATCATCATCCTGAAACTCATTTCTAGCTAGCTAATCACTCCTGCTGCTCTCTCTTAGGTAAAACAACATAAAACATGTGTAGCTCTCCTCCTTGATCAAGTTGGAGCATGCAGATGAACTCGCCTCCTAATCGTGGGTAGCGCCTCGCTTGCTGCCCCTAGTACTTCTCTGCGCCCCCAACACATATTTGGTCCAGTCTTGCACTATTAAGCATCCGTCGCTAATCTTGAATGCACTAAAGTAATCAGAGGATATCTTGGCCGTAGTCGATAATACTCATGGTACCTTTAGTCTCGATCCCATAAGGCACAACATTCATCGAGTCCCTGTTGAAGAACATCGTATGGTAACATACTTAGCAATGAAGTTTAGCTTCAAAATAATGTATGGAAAAGATGCACTGAGGACAAATAGTAAAAGTCTTACCATCCTTCCTAAATAGACGTGACCGTAGTTCATTACGAACACTATTGGTCTCACGTTTTGAGTACTAACATTTCTAAATCCAGGAAGAAAATTTGTCTTGACAGTATCAAGATCCTCAAGCCATGAAACATAATGACTTAGCTGCTCGCAGTTTAGTTCAGCCTCGGAGACGAGGTAGGTCCTGTCTACCAAGTTACCGGACATGTTTGCTTGCAATCAAATAAGTCGACAATACAAATTAGTTGTTAACTATTTTTGAATAAACAATATCAAAGACATAAATATGGTTGAGAAACTTACATAATGGTATAATCGAGGCTGCGTGCACATCGACCCATATGCTCAGATTACCTTCAATATCATCTTCCCGGATTTAATATCAAAGGTGATAACCATATAAGGCTCAAATGCATAAGTATTGCATAGTGCTTGCCATGTTTTGCATCCAAAATAGGTGTAGTCGTCTGAATTGTATAATTTTGCATGGAAAATATAACCATGCTCGGTCTTCAAATAAACTTTCTTTACCTCCGCAAAGATGATCAAACCTATCTTATCCAATACAAAAACTCTTGCATGGTAGGGGATACGCTAGTAGAATAGTAAAAAAAATAAGTTGAAGCAAATGAAGCAGATGTCATGCTTAACTACGAAAAAAGACTTGTCGTTATGACTTATTGTATCCACTTCGAAGTTCTCGTCAAATTGATGTCAAGCGCCTATCATCATCTAGGAAGATTCCGTCGACAAAGTCGCCGCTTCGCAGATTTGCAAATACCGAAATCCTTTTATCGTCGGACATTTCCTATGTTCATAGTTAAAACATTAATTGAAAATCGATCAAGACAACTACCAGGATACTCAACACACAAATCCTGGGCACTTGATATTTCCTACATATTCGCACAAGTCATGCCAAAATTCACGGAAAAATCCGCATGACCTTTGCTAAAATAGGACATATCGAGCGCCTGAAATTTGCCGGAACGGAAATGAATCAACACTCCGCAAAACATAGGCCACTCGGAGGTGTAACATGCAAACATGACCGCCACTTGGATATTGAGCAACACAAGATATACATTTCAAAATATCTTATAGGACTCAAATTAGCATGCATTCAATAAGCAAAAGTAAATCATCTCATGCGTCCGTACATCGTCCAATATTATCACTAATACATCACGAATAGTGTCATACATATAACATCACTAATACAACTAAAACCCTAGCACACGACGGGTATCGGCGGGCGGTGGACACCACAGAGAAGGAACCATCACGGGATCATAGCTCCGGTGAGATCCTCGGAGAACCCGCCAGGTATTGGAGAACGACATGTGCTCCAACGCAAACAAGTAGCGACGGACGTGCGCGTCCTCTTCACTGACACGGTGACGCACCACCTCCACGGAGTCCTCGAGCCTCTGGATCGTCACTGGCCCACGCGACCGCCACCAAAGAAGGTTCGGGTCAACGACAGGCTGGCTCCTCACCAACTTGCGCCCCCCGGTAGGTAGTGCCTCCCAGTACCACCCCGGCGGAGCCCAGTCCCGGACATGGCCGATCTGGTCAAGCAAGTGTCGTCCTCCGTCGACTCGACGACGAGGATGCGGGATAGGCATCGTCCACGTCGAGGCGGGAAAAATTGCTTTAACTAAAAAATAGCAACAAGTTCTTACTAACTAGTTCTATTAATTCAACTAGTTCTTACTAAAAATAAACTTACTATAAATAAAATATTCTAGTACCTAATTTGTACCTAGTTCTTACTAACTAATTAGTACCTAGGAACTACTGCCCTAATTACCATCTAATTTGATGAACCTATAGGGGTGGAAAGTGGTAGCGGATATTTCAATTATCCAACTATAAAGTGAAATAAGTGGTCAAATTTTACTGCTTTTATGATTCATCTTAGAAATTTGATTCGTTTTCACCCTTACATGAACCCTAACTCATTTGAGCCGCATCCGCATCCGATTTGTTTCCACTCTTACATGAACCCTAACTAATTTGATGCAACTAAAATATAAAGAAACCCTAGGCAGAGGTAGGGGAGAGGGAGGAGCGGGCGTGCTCACCTCGATCGGGTGCCTGCGACGAGGGAGGTGCAGTGGCGCGCCGAGGTCGTGGACGGGCTCGGCCATGGCGGATGGCTGCCGCGCCGAGGTCGGGTCGGGCGGCGTCTGGGCGGCGTTGAGGTCGGGCGGGGCGGCGTCCCGGGCGGCGTTGAGGTCGGGGCGGCGTTGAATCTGGGGTCGAGGCGGCGAGAGGGTGCGGAGGCTTGGCCGGACGGCGGCGGCGGCATAAAGGAGAGAGTTGGATTTGGGGAAGTGGCCGCGTGGGGAAGGACGAACCCCGTGGTTAAGTCGAGAAGTAGCGATGGCAGCGTTCCGGGAAAAGCGTTGTCGCTATCTTAGCTACGCTGCGTTCCGTGATACACGCTACTGCTACTCCTTTCTCTTTTTTCCCCTTTTTCATTTAGTTTTCTTCACATTTTATTTTTTTCCTTTAACCTTATTTTATTTCTTTCATTTTCAATTACCTTTCTATTTTATTTCCATTTAATTTTATAACCTTTAGCAGTGGCGAGTTTTTATTAAAACGCGCTGCTACAAATGAAGTAGCGGTAGCTAGGTTCGTCATAGGTCGCTACTACTATGTGTAGCCTATCGGCTAAGCCGTGTGAATTTTAGTAGCAAAGTGTTTAAAGCCAGACGCGCTACTGCGAGATCTTTATCTGCAGCGCGGTTTCCCCGGGCGCGCTACTGCTACTTAGCACCAGCGTGCTTTTTTGACCCATGCTACTGCTAAAGTTCTGTGTATAAGGTTTTCCCTAGTAGTGCCCATCCCTCTCGGCCTCACCGCTCCACTGCCTTTGTGTGCATGACATGCGGGCCAGCTGAACTGCGGCGACCATCAACTTTCTACCACAGACACACTCGATTGGACGCGATTTGCCTGCTCCGCTGTGCTCGATCCGCATCCGCACCATCGAATTTTCATCCAGCGGCTGTGACACATTTCGTCCCGGGCATCAATCCTCAGCTGGAGTACTTATGTACTACAGGTAGTACCCGCCGGTGTGGCCATCTACGCCTCGTAACGCCCCAACGCCCAGCTGTGGCACCCTCACCACGGCCACGCCACCACCTGCCGGTTCATCTCGAACGTGAGTCGTGAACCACGCCACCACCATGAGAATGACATGTGGGCCAGCCGCATTTAAGGTCCGCATGTCATTGACTCATAGGCCGGGCACTAAGCCACTGAAGTTCGGTCCCGTGGGCCCCGAGAGGGAAATGTAACTCCTGCGGCATGCCTTGTGGTGCTCCTGCAGTACGAGCTCGTGCCAAAAATGGAATTTGTTTTTTACTACTACCAACTAGTACTAGTAAGGTACACGTGCATTGCACGCATGAGATTCTGGTGGTTTGTGCATTATGCTTCTACATGTGGAGTTTTCTGTATTCTAACATGTGGCAAAATCTGGTGGAATGTAAGGTTAGGAAAGTTTGATTAATTTAGGTGAGTGTTTGGTTCAAGCCACACCTTAGGCAAGCCACAATAAGGCCCCACATGACATACACACACAAAATGTGGCAAGATTCCCTTAGGCTTGCCAACTTGTGGCTCTCATTTTGAAGAACTAGTAACTTTGCCTAAGCTTAGTTGTGGAAAAGTTAGTCATGAATTAAGTTCAACCATGGAGTCTTCTAGATTATACATGTGGCGGAATCTGGTGGATGATATCCAACGGCCAGTAGTGCTCGGATTTTCCATCTTTGTACCGCCGGATTGGCTTCATCCAACGACCAACTTTCAAAGTTTTTCACACACTATATAGGGGGTATCTATACCACTATATAGTGTACGAATAACTTTGAATATTGGTTGTTGGATGAAACTGATCCAACGGTTGAGAGGTGGCAAATCCGAGTGCTCTTGGCCATTGGATATTCTATCCACCACATTGGATTCTGCCACGTGTACTAATCTAGAATATTCCACACTTTTGCTTATGCACGAACCTGAAAACAAAGACAGTTCTTCTTTGTTCTAGACTCTTCCATACTTCAATTCTTTAAGTTTTTCTATGTTAAAAGAATGACCATTCATGTTTATTCTATCATTTACGTTGTACAATATGCACATAACTCATACACTTCTCATTTGTTCTAGACTCCTCTACACTTTAGTTCTAACAAGTTTGGTCTTCCAAGAGAATTGACATTTATTTTTACTTGAGTTTGTTTTGTTTTGGTTCAAAGCCAATGCGGCATCTTTCCCAAATTCAATTTTATTTGCAAATGGAGTAATCAATTGTTCTTATATATTTCATACGAGTTTTGTGTAGTATATACCACACAGTCATCAAATATTATGTAGTTATAATTTGATTTTGAATGGGATGGGCGACGAGATTTAAACCTACATATTAAATTCATTTGCGTATGACTCGAAATGTATATGTTTGTCTGTTATAATGTGGTACATTTATGTTGATGTCTGGTCGCACTTCACTCTCGCGTGCAAGGCACGTATAACTTACTAGTAGATATAGATGTGTCGGTCCGCTGCAATGGATCCAAAGTATATCTATTTAGTGGAGTGCACTCTAAACACATTATCTATTTATTTTTCTCTAACCTTCCGTAGCCATGCAACCAATCCACATAAGCTTCATGGGTGCCCCCCACATCATATTATTCATACTACGTTGATTGAAAAAAAGATAAATCACCCAAAACAAGATCTTCTCGTTTTTTGTTCCTACGATGTTGTGTCGTGCACGTACCTACTAGTTGCATAGTGATAGTACTAGTAATATAGTATTAGGAGTACAAACTTGGTAACTAGTAGGAGTAGTACTAGTACGGAATGCTCCTACTCTATCAACGAGCCCCGTCTGACACGAAATTTCTTGGCTTCTTCCGTGCTACAGCTAGATCTTCCCCTCGTTTCTGTTTTCCAACCCGGCGGCGGGCGAGGTGTCGGTTTGCTCAACGGCGGTCCCACATGAAAGTGAAAATGCTAGGCAACACTCCTTCCCTAAGCTATGTGTCGTGCCGGACGGGCCGTGTTGTACTCCTGATTCCCGGGCGTGTGGGGGTGCGACGCGAACGCTGAGGGAGTCCTGGATTAGGGGGTATCCGAACAGCCGGACTATATACAACGTCCGGACTATTGAAGCATGAAGATACAAGACTCAAGACTTTGTCCCGTGTCCGGATGGAACTCTGCTTGGCGTGGAAGGCAAGCTTGGCAATCCGGATATTATATTTCCTTCCTTGTAACCGACTCCATGTAAACCCTAGCCCTCTCCGGTGCCTATATAAACCGGAGAGGTTGGTCCTTAGAAGGCCGATCACAATTACAATCATACCATCATAGGCTAGCTTCTAGGGTTTAGCCTCTACGATCTCGTGGTAGATCTACTCTTGTACTACCCATATCTACAATATTAATCAAGCGTGAAGTAGGGTTTTACCTCCATCGAGAGGGCCCGAACTGGGTAAACATCTGTCCCTTGCTTCCTGTTACCATCAGCCTAGACGCACGTATCGGGACCCCCTACCCGAGATCCGCCGGTTTTGACACCGACATTGGTGCTCTCATTGAGAGTTCCTTTGTGTCGTCGCTGCAAGGCTCGATGGCTCGTCTCGTTGTCAGGGACAACATTACCGCGGAGGGAGCCCTGGCTGTAGGCCAAACTCTCCGACTAGGCGGCTTCGTCATGGCCGCCCCATCGGCTGTCGCTCCGACGATGGCCTCTCGGGTCATCACGCATAAACTTCGCATCAATTCGGGACTCGCCGAACAGATGGATCCGATAGAGCTCTCTTCTCTTAATGAGCTCTTGGATCGCATCGCCGCTCTGGGATTCGCAACGGACTATGACCGGATTGGCCTTAAACCCGACCAAAGGGACATTAAATCCCCGCCGGCCACCCATGAGATAGCGGTAGCGGAGGAACACATAGGGAGTATCCCTCTATTTTGAGGACGAATTATGTCCGGATTGCCGAGCTCCCGGAGCCGGACACCCGCCCAGGGAAGGATATGACCTGGGTCCCGGACTTAGAACCGGGCACGGGGCCGGAAAAATTGGGCAGCGTCCTGGATCCCGAGATATTGAACTTGGAAGCTTCCATGCCCCGGGGTGCTAGATCGGATCAGAATCCGGATTCAGCTATAACCACCCACGCAGACTTAAATCGTCTCTCCCATATCAGGCAAGAGCCCCAGGAGACAGTGCATCATTACTGGGCCAGATTCCTCCTTGCGCTAAACAAGGTCGAGGACTGCCACGAGGAGGACGTAGTCTCACTCTTCTGCAAAAACTGCACGGACAAAGGAATCCTTAATGCTATAAGTCGCCGTGACATAGTACGCTTTGCGGACTTAGCAATCATAGTACAGAAATACTGTGCGATGGAAAGCGTCTGGAAAACCCAAGCTGAATTTTGGGACAGTCCGGCTTTCACCAAAACCTTTGTCCGAACTAAACTGGCGAACTCTCGTAAGTCGGCTAATCCAATCCCCAAGAAACCAAAGCCCACCCAGGGCGGGGAACCGTATTGGAAAAATGGCTCAGTGGGCCATGTAAACTCCACAGCACTCCGGACACAGCACCAACTCATAGCCTTAGGGCATGTTGGATACTCCGGCAGGTTGCGAAAAGTGGCGAGGATCTTCTTACAGAACAACATCCCACCAACGAGCACAATACGGTACTAACAGTCTTCGAGACTTTTGCCTCAAACAGTAGGCGCAAACGAGCTCATCGAAGCTCCACGGAAATTTGCCATATGGCCAAAATGAACCCCTGGAACGACACTGATATAACTTTCAATGCCAGTGACGAACCTAGATTCCAGACTGTCCGGGGACCAGCCGCTCTGGTTCTTAGCCCAATCGTGGACGGCTTTCGGCTCACTAAAGTGCTCATGGATGGCGGAAGCGGATTAAACTTGATCTATGAAGAGACACTCAGCAAGATGGAAATTGACAAAGGCCGCATTGAACAAAGCGGCACAACCTTCAGGGAATTATCCCTAGTCGGGAAGCGCGGTGTGCAGGAAAAATCACACTCGACGTGGTATTCGGCACCTCGGAGAATTATAGGTCCGAAGAAATCACATTCCAAGTGGCCACTTTTAGCAGCGGATACCACGCCCTTCTAGGGCGGGACGCGCGTTCTGAGCTTTCAAGCTATACCCCATTACAGGTACATGAAGCTTAAAATGCCCGGGCCCAATGGAATCATCACTCTAGCCAGTGATCCGGACGTCGCACTTCTCGTCGAAAACAAAACCGCAGCACTAGCCCTGGAGGCATTATCCAAGGCCCTAGCAGCCGAAGAATTAACAACACTGCGGGCCACCGTGGGCAGGGACGACGTGATACTCGGCAAGCGACCCAAGTCCACCTCATTTAAACCCGCGGACGAGATAGTCAAATTCCAAGTCCATCCAACGGACCCCACGAAGACAGCTTCCTTCGGGACACAGCTGAGCCCCGCGATGGACGCCGCACTGTGAGACTTCTTACGCGAGAATTGGGACATCTTCGCCTGGCACCCATCGGAAATGCCAGGCATCCCACGCAGATTGGCCGAACACAGGCTCAATATACTAAAAGGATACAAACCGGTCAAGCAGACTCTAAGACGGTTTTCAGAGCCCAAATGGCAGGCCATGGGGGAAGAGCTAGGCAAACTACTCGAGGCCGGATTCATCAGAGACATCAAGCATCCGGATTTGCTGGCAAACCTGGTAATGGTACCAAAGAACGACAAATCCTGGCGCCTATGTGTCAACTTTAAAGACCTCAACAAGGCTTGCCCCAAGGATCCCTTTCCTGTCCCTCGCATCGATCCAATCATCGATGCCACAGCAGGACACGACTCATTTGTGTTTCCTCGACGATACTGGATACCATCAAATAAAGATGGCGAGTCCACCAAGCTGCAACAGCTTTCATAACGCCATATGGCCCTTTCTGATTCAACACTATGCCTTTCGGGCTTAAGAACGCCGGCACAACCTACCAACGCATGATTCAAACATGCCTGGAAAAGCAAATCGGCAAAATAGTGGAGGCACACGTGGATGACGTGGTCATAAAAACAAGACACGTCGAAACCCTAATAGATGACTTGAGGCTTACATTCGACAATCTCCGGACATACGACATCAAGCTGAACCCGGAAAAATGCATTTTCTGCGTCCCCTCGGGGAAACTACTCGGCTTCATCATTTCCAATAGAGGAATTGAAGCGAATCCGGAAAAAATCCGAGCTCTGTCACAGTTGGCTATACCAACAGACCTCAAGCACATCCAGAAACTAGCCGGATGCGTGGCTGCTCTAAGCCGCTTTATCTCCAGGTTAGGAGAAAAGGCATTACCTCTTTACCGCCTTCTTCGGCGCACCGAACACTTCGTGTGGACGGATGCAGCCGCGGCCGGACTGGATGAAATAAAGACCTTATTGGCCAGTAACCCAGTACTAACATCGCCGAATATTGACAAACCTATGCTGCTGTACATAGCTGCAACGCATCAACTCGTAAGTGCAGTACTCGTCGTTGAACGAGAGGCCGACGTATAAAAATTCCCGCTCCAGAAGCCGGTTTACTACGTATCCATAGTCCTAACCCCATGCAAATCCCGATACCCACACTATCAAAAAATAGCATACGCGGTGTCCATGGCATCCTGGAAGCTACGACACTACTTTCAAGACTGTTCGATTACGGTGGCCTCCGAAGTACCACTCAATGACATAATAAATAACCGCGATGCTACGGTATGGATTGCCAAATGGGCCATTGAGCTCCTTCCGTTCGACATAACATACAAACCACAGCGGGCCATCAAGTCGCAAGTATTGGCTGACTTCGTCGCTGAATGGACAGAAGCCGAACTCCCTAAAGAGTACGGCGCGTACTCAAACTGGATCATGCACTTTGACGGCTCTAAAATGCTGGCCAGATTGGGAGCAGGTGTAGTCCTGACGTCTCCCACCGGAGGCACGGTCCAGTACATCCTCCAAATATTATACAAAGACTCCAACAATGCAGCCGAATATGAGGCTCTGTTGCACGGTCTTCGGATGGCAGTCTCCATGGGCATTCAACGCTTGGAAGTGCGCGGGGATTCAAACCTCGCAATATCACAAATAAATGGAGATTTTGATGCCAAGGACACAAAAATGGCGGCCAACCGTAATGTCGTCCTCAAGATGTCAGCTCGGTTCGAGGGGCTCGAATTCCACCATGTGGCTCGAGAAAACAATCAAGCAGCGGACGTCCTCGCTCGCATCGGTGCTAAACGCGACCCTGTCCCACCTAACATATTCTTGGAACGGTTGTTCAAGCCATCCGTAGTATGGGAAGGAGTCCGCAATACTAGCACGGATCCGAATACACCCTGCATTCGAACTATCAGAAATAGTCGGAGGTTCTACCACCGAAATAATGTCCTCGGCCCACGAAATCATGGCTGTAATCGCCCCGTGGACCGAGCCTTTCTTGGCCTACCTAAATAGGCAGGAGCTCCCCGAAGACCAAAATGAAGCACGCTGCATCGTCCGGCGCTCTAAAGCTTACAAAGTCTACGAAGGGGAACTCTACAAGAAAAGCGCTACCGGAGTACTCCAAAGATGCATCTCCGAAGAGGAAGGGTGGCAGCTCTTGGTTGAAATCCATGCCGGACTGGGCGGGCACCACGCCGCGGCTCGAGCATTAGTCAGCAAGGCTTTCCGTACAGGTTTCTCTTTGGTCGGCCCGGCAGACATACGAGGACCTAGTCCAACATTGCGTTGGTTGCCGCCTCTTTGCCAATCGAGTCATATGCCCCCTCTTGCTCTCCACACAATCCCCATAACTTGGCCCTTTGCGGTCTGGGGGCTGGATATGGTCGGACCTCTTAAAGGGGGAAGCCATAAGAAAAAATACTTATTGGTCATGGTGGACAAATTCACCAAATGGATAGAAGCCAAACCAGTCAAAACGGCCGAATCCGGACCAGTAATAGACTTCATATCCGGGGTCGTACACCGATATGGTGTCCCCCACATCATCATCACTGATAATGGCTCAATTTCACAGCCGATGAAGTGAAAACTTGGTACGCAAAAATGGGCATTAAGCTTGATTACGCTTCCGTCTACCATCCCCAAACAAACGGCCAGGTAGAGCGGGCAGATGGTCGCATCATGAGCGGCATCAAACCCAGACTAGTGCGATCCACAGCAGTCGAGATACACCGGTCGAGGAGCTTGACTCCGTACACTGGGGGCTGCGGACCACGCCGAATCACACCAACCGGATATACACCATTTTTTATGGTGTACGACGCGGAAGCAGTATTACCCTGCGACATAATACATGATTCGCCACGCGTACGCATGTACGAAGAGAAGGAAGCCGAGTTAGATCGGCAGGACAACTTGGACGCCCTGGAGGAGGAGCGCGATGTTGCAAAAGCCCGCTCCGCATTCTATCAGCAGCAGGCTCGACGATATCAAACCAGAGAAGTGCGGGCCAAAACTTACAATATTGGCGAGCTCGTTCTACGCCTACCGGAGAAGAAGAAGGACAAGCTCAAACCCAAGTGGGAGGGTCCCTTCGTCATTGACAAAGTTCTCACCGGAGGAGCGCACGCCACGTAATGCATCCGATAACAGACTCGAGCCGAACCCATGGAACGCGGCCAGACTCCAGAGATTCTACGCCTAACGCCAACTCAATGTTCGTCTCCTAACCCCTCATTTTTAATTATGCTCCATCCCTTTTTCCTTTCTCGACCTTTTTCCTCTTCACACAAACTACTCAATACAGTGCGGACTCCCGGATCACTCCGGCCGCACTAGGTGTGTAAGCAATACACTGGGGCTTCCTATACGGAAGCTAAAAATAATTACTCACATGGCTTTACGCCCATCACATATGCATTCTTTTTCCATATGTGCCTTTTCTTCACCATTATATGCATCGATATGACTTAAGATGTGGCCAAGCTAGGTTGCTCGGCTCTTGTGTTTATGCCCTACGTTCCCGTTAATTCGGCTAGGGCATAAGGGGAGCACCTCTGCGATTGTTACTTCCGGTTCAGCCGGATGTGTACCTCAGACTGGGTGAAGCCGAAAACTAGCGTCCTTAAGAGAATATTCGGTCGGTGAACAAAAGATGTATTCGTTTATTACAATGTAAATCCCAAGTCTTGTATCCTGCGCCACTTTATCGCAGTCCGGACATGTGCATTGTCGCATGCGCATCTGTGAAAGGAACCCCTAACGGGACTATTCTCCCTGGAAGATGTTTCTTACTATCCATGTAATATAACATAACTAGTTGGGTACTTGTCTGCATTCAAGCACTTATGACCCCTACGCCTTGTTTCCACGCATACCCGGTTTTGTATAACTGAAGTGGGTATTCGGACACACCCTGCATCAGAATCCGGGGCTGAAGCGAAAAGGTCCGCCATGACAAATGATTTTAATCCGCTAGGGGCTAATTATGTCCATTAGATTACACAGTCACTTGGACTGACTATATTCCTCCTCTATACCATCCAACAGGCTATCTAGCTTACAGTCCTGTTGAGAATACTTAGCGGCTAACGCTACCTGGTCATATACCAGACTCACGGGAATTTCTTGCTCGTCGGGCCCCGCCGGTCCTACTTGGGCCATATGGTTGAGTCCAGCTTGGTGTAGCACGTCTTCACCATAGCCCAGCTTCTCTTGCGCCTTGCCGCAAGCGGACATCTTCCACAATCGGAGCGCCGCGCTCTTGAAGCATATCCACAAGCTCCCCATGCCATTGGCAGCAAGCTTGATGGCCACAAAGCAAAGCAACACCTGCATCACTTGCCGAGCTCGCTCGTGCGATTCTGAAAAGGTCTTGCAGTAAATCACTTGCAGATGAGGACATCTCCTCCTCAGGGCGACCCGTTAACATTCCTGCAAGCAAAATTCTTTCAATATACTTCCTCGCCGAACTATATTACAGTTCGTCTGGCACTTACCGTAAATGCCGTGTCGAAGCCTTTTATTCTCCTTCACGGAGTCCGCCAACTGAGCGTGGAGATCTTTTAACTCCCCGTCCAGCTAGACTTTGGCATCTTGAAGATTGTTCTTCTCCTGCCTAACTCGCGTAAGAATGCGCTCGCCTAACTCCAACAGCCTTTTGAGATGCGATGCGTCCTCTCTTACGCCCTCCGGATTCACCCCGGGATTGTATGCAGAATTTTCTGTTAGACTTGTCATATCAGCCATTTACTAACTGGTGCATCTTCGTACAATTGCGACAATTGTTGCCAGATGAGGGCTTTTGGGATTCCTCTAACTTGGCAACTGCGGCCCTTAGTTCGGCCTTGCATTCCTCCAGCTCCCGAGACAATTGTTCATTCTTATCTACAAGGACCTGTGCATAAATTGATCCTTAAAAAAGTTGTTCCAACCGTTTCAAGTCTCAAGGGCTACTGCTACACATGCTTATCAAATTTTCTTACCCGTATATCTTTGGTATACTGGTCCGTCGCTCAAGCAAGCCCGCCTTGAGCAGCTCGGATGTATGCGTCTCCCGAATTGAAGGCGTTAAATGCCTCTTCAGAAAAGATGTTGTTCCGAAGTACAGCCCGTCGGCGCCGGTGATTCATGGCGCTCTCTACTTCGGAATTCGTGGCCGAGAGCATATCTGCATTCTCTGTTGGAGAACTATGCGGCATCGGCCCCGCTCCCGCCTTCGCCCTCGAAGCCGGTTTTGGAATCCAGCTGGTGGAGGCGTGGTTGGCAGGATCCCCGGATATAGTTCGGCTGCTCCTCTTCCTGCCAGGACACAGAGGGTGCTGTCATATTTCAAAAATACCATAATCACAGCACAAGTTTTTGCCTTACCTCTGTAGCGGCGAGTCGACCCTTACCGCCTTCCTCTTGAGGCTGCCCGATCCGGATGCCCTTGGCCGACGAGTTCCTAGGGGCTCGACCCCACGCTCCGACCGTCGTCTCTGCGAAAACACGACACTTCAAGGGTAAGGCATGGCATCTGAAGGGAGTCCTCTTTGGAGGATAGGGATTTTCGACTTGGCTTACGCGCGACGTAGGAAGCGATCCAGGATAGTCGGCAGTAATGGCCACTGAGGCGCCATCGCAGCTCGCTTGATAAAATATCCCGTTGACGAGCTCCACGGTAATATCCGGATCTTCTTGAGACACGGATCTAGGGCCCTTCGGGTCCTCTCAGTGCGGGGAGGGGCTGGAGATTCCTTCTATGGCCCTCCTCAGTTCCTGCTCGGGAATATCGAGATAGATGATCTTAGCAAAGAACGCCACAATAAGTGACGTAGGGAAAGGAATGACAACTTACCCAGTTTGGGGGGTTGTACATGGAGAATCCATCTCGCAGTTTGATGTGAAAGAATTCCTCCTCTTCCCCTTTGTATAAATCGGACAATATCCTTGCTAGAGCAGTGGCGGAGTCCAGACCCTTACGGCCACAGCGGGTGGCATCATCTTCCCCGTTGAAGTGCCACATGGGCTTCCCCCGATATTGAAGTGGTTGCACTCCCCGTATTATGCATATTGCCATAACCTCGCCCATCGTCAGTCCGGATTTGGCCAGTAACTTTATCCTGCTCATCAGGTAATATATTTCCCTGGTATCCTCCTCTTGGGGGCCTCGGGGGCGCCAGCTTAGACGTGCCCTCGGTGGAGCGTTCTTGAACTGGGAGACCTGTCCGGACTGGATCCGGAAGGTGCGTCGTCAATATAGAACCACTCAAGGCGGTTCTCTGGTGCCTTCTTGGGAGTGCCGGATAGGTATCCGGTCTCGGCAATGCGGCATACTTCGGCCCCGCCCACCTGACATAGGGATTCTCCCTGGCTGTGGGGGACAAGGCAGAACAGCTTCTTCCATAACCCGAAGTGAGGCTCGCAGCCCAAAAATAGCTCGCAAAGGGCAACGTACCCTGCTATATGTAGTATAGAGGCAGGGGTAAGATTGTGTAACTGGAGGCCGTAGAACTCCAGGAGCCCGCGAAGGAACGGGTGGATAGGAAACCCGACGCCCCTTAGCAGATGCGGGATGAGGCATATTCGCTCCTCTGGAGATGGATTGGGAGATCTCTCCGCTTGCTCCCCGCCATTATAGGTGGCTATTCCGGCTCGGACAGGGACCATGAATGCTGGTGGAAGAAACCCTTGGGTTTGTAACTCAATCAAACGGCTATGGGGAATTGAACACTCTTCCCAGTCCCCCGGCTTGGAGCGAGGAGAGCGAGCAGAGGGGCTGTGACGACCGACCATGTTGGAATGGTTTTTCCGGAGCGCTCTGTTGGATGCTTGCTCGAGGGGGAAGAGTGAGGTTTGGATCTGAGAATCCCCGTCTCTTCAAATAGGCGGTCAGCCCAAAAGATTGAGGGTGGCAAATGCGAAAAATACCTCGGCTCCTCGCATTCTCTCGACACGTGGAGATTGTCATTATTGAGGCACTGAAGCCAAGGAATACAACATTGATGGAGTCCCGGACACTATTCGTCATAACAGGTACTTTGGAGTATTCGGAGATGGAACCCGCCCTGCAATGCTGAAGACAAGACTATGCGCCGGACTCATCGTCATTGAAGCCTGGTTCAGGGGCTACTGAGGGAGTCCTGGATTGAGGGGTATCCGGACAGCCGGACTATATACAACGTCCGGACTATTGAAGCGTGAAGATACAAGACTCAAGACTTCGTCCCGTGTCCGGATGGAACTCTCCTTGGCGTGGAAGGCAAGCTTGGCGATCCGGATATTATATTTCCTTCCTTGTAACTGACTCCATGTAAACCCTAGCCCTCTCCGGTGCCTATATAAACCGGAGAGGTTGGTCCTTAGAAGGCCGATCACAATTACAATCATACCATCATAGGCTAGCTTCTAGGGTTTAGCCTATACGATCTCGTGGTAGATCTACTCTTGTACTACCCATATCTTCAATATTAATCAAGCAGGAAGTAGGGTTTTACCTCCATCGGGAGGGCCCGAACCTAGGTAAACATCTGTGTCCCTTGCTTCCTGTTACCATCAGCCTAGACGCACAGATCGGGACCCCCTACCCGAGATCCGCCGGTTTTGACACTGACAAACGCGGCAGGCCTTTTCCTTTTACTAGCAATGTGCCCGTGCGTTGCGACGGATCCAAAGTAGTAGAATAGTAGTATTTGTTCACAAACTTGAAAGAAATCACTATTGTTTTGATATATTCCTAATATATTACTCCCTCCGTACCTAAATATTTGTCTTTTTGAGATTTCAAATGGACTATCACATACAGATTATATAGACATATTCTAGTGTTTCTAGCAAGATGCCCGCGTTGCCGCGAAGTTGATGGAAAAGGTAAGCACAACTTATAAATTGACGGATGGAGTACTAGTTACAGTGATGCATATAATTAAGCAAAGGGATCGCACATGTCGGTATTGACTGGAACGAGAATGCAACAACACAATAAGAATTAAGGCCACGATGATACGATCGCAGTGGTGGTTACAGAAGGCAAGAAGAAAGATGGATCCACGAACGTACGATCTCCTCCTCCTCCTCAACTTAGTGTGCCGGGCCACCGACTGGTGGCTAAGGAGCGGCGGCTTTTGTGGCGAGGTCGAGGTGCTTCTCAGCAAAGGCATCCAAGGCTTCCAGTCGGTTGATGAAGGCCAACGTCGTAGCGTCCTCACTGGCCTTGTAGATACCTATGCACACGATTTTCTCGTACACGTGGATGTGTAGGTCGACGAATTCTTGCAGGGCAAGGCGCCTCGCATGGCCAGCCTTGACCTCAGTGGACATTCTTCGTGGCGTCGGCGGTAGTCGCAGGGCCACCGATTAACTTGAAAGAGGTTCGGCCATGGAGGCCGATTAGGGTGGCAGGCAATGAGGAGCCGGTAGCGCTGGCCGGAGGAGTACTGGCGATGTCGTCCGCGAGCTTCTTGAGGATGGTGAACTTGTTGCTGGTAGCAACGATCATCTGGTCCAACTGAGAGTCGTAGTTGGCGTCGACGGCGGCCATCCACCAGCCGGTCTCCAACACCGTATGGAGACGATCCTCGGCGCCATGGCGCAGGCCGGCGTCGTGGACCATCTGGCGCAGCCGCTGGCCGCTCACGCGCATCGCCGCCATGGGTGCAGGTGAGCTCTTTTGCGCTTAGTGTAGGTGCTTAGGCAAATGCTTAGGTGCGTACGATGTGGTAGATGCATTGGAATGGAGGGGCGCCTTTATATGAGGGCAATGAGGGCAAACTACGTTGCATTCACATCGTGCGGCCTCTTTTCCCGGACCTCCTCCCATTACTTCCCTCATGCATTAATTGAAGGAGGATGCATTGGCCGTTCAACATATCGGGAACTGCTACTCCCTCCCTCGTCTGCATTAAAGCCGTATCGGGAACTCGGCCGCCCGTTGTCAAATCGAATACTCCCTCCGTCTAGGTGAGTATTACATCATCTTACGAAAACCAAATAGTAAACACATAGGCGTGGTGCATTAACTCTCACGTTGTTTCTTATTTTTTGACATAAATAGAGGAATCAACCAAGAAGAGATGTGGGGCTTGTATGCTTTTAATGACTTGAGACTATCAAACATGACATGCAGTGGTCAGTTCGTTGCACAAGAACAAATATAACCCACGTTAGCACACACGCATCTTATAGCATCACATCCAATGGCTATAAAAGATGAATGAGACCAAATTATATCTCATCTAGATGAGTTCTAGCAAAACTGTATTAATAATACTTAGTACTCATGCGCCATGTATCATATATTAGTATCATGTAGTACTTTATTTATTGCCATGTATGACACATAGTAGTACTCAACTCTCTCTCTCTTTCTTCATTTAATTCTATGACACCTCATCAAAATTGCTAAGGCTAGTACCATTACAACCAGCCTTAGCAAATACTAAACATTAAGTTCTCTCGTTTTCCTCTCCACCGTGGTAACCTAGACGGAGGGAGTATACTGCGCGGGCTTTTCCTGTGCGGTAGGCGGGGCAGTTTCGCCTAGTCGGTTCGACAGAGACGCGAGAAGACGAAGGGGTAGGCTGCTGCAAACGTAGGGTTGTGTGATTTGACAGCGAGTTACTGATGGACAGGTGGGGCCCCGTGATTTGACTTGCCATTATCATTTTAACTGCGGCACTACGACCGGCGTGAGTCTCCCGATTCCTGACCACCTCCATACAGGTGCCTCTCCCAATGCTCCACCATGTAGTAAAGGCTGGCTCTTGCATGAGAGCCCACTTCTCCACTTTTTCCTTGCCTCTCTTTCCTCCACATATGCAAAAATGCCATGTAAAGCGCACTATTGTACTTACTTGGTCCTACAGGTGCTTAAGCTTGCCACATAGGCATAAAGTTTGATGTGGCAAGTTAATCAAGAAGAGAGAGACTAGTTTGGTGACCCAAGGAAGAAATGGTGCTAAGCGCGTGTACCTAGGTGAAAAGACAATTTTGAGTCTATAGCTAATTAAATGAAGCAAACTTAGCAACACCATTTCATTGGAAGAGGTCACTCCTTGGCAAATGCAATAAATACTAGTACTCCATGTGTCCCATAATATATGAACGTTTTGGCACTACACTAGTGTCAAAAAGCGTTCTTATATTATGGGATGGAGGGAATCTGAAGAAAGAGATAGAGAGAAGTAAAAAGAAAATACACTTATAGCCAACCTTATAGCCAACCTTGTTGTAGTATGAGTGACTAAGTGATGACTATGTATGACATGCCAACATCGGATAGCCCTAACGCACCGTGTTAAATCTCCAAGGCGCGACAGCGCGGCGACGCGACGGTCGTGGTAGTAGCGACCATGATACGGGCTCTTGGCAGCCCTTGGATCTGAATCAAGCGGTCACATGCTAAGTTGCTAAAATTTGCAGAATAACCCTCCAGGATAGGATATTGACCCATAGGTCTAGAATCACGCCATGCGACCGTTCGATCTTAGATCCAAGGGCTCTCGGAAGCCCGTATCATGGGAGAATGGAAAGCCACTACCCTGCCATTCGCACGCTGGCAGTTCGCTCCTACTCGTCCCCGCACGTCCTTCAATACTACAGCAGTTTGCTCCTAGTCGTCCCGTTCATTCACATTACGGCAGTTCCACTAATCCTAACCCTCCTGCCAAATCCATGGCGTCCCAAATCTCCACGATAGGCGGTGAGTACAAGGTTAGAACCATCACCGGCGATGAGTTCGACGTCATCTAGACCTGTTCTTCCGCGACGGTGAAAGGATGCCTTTCTCGCTTCAGACGCATGTTCGAAAACTCAGATGATGAGTGGGTCATTTGGGCTAGATGTTGAGTACACCACAGTCCTGGGACGAGAGAAGGATCTAAAGGGCGAAGAGAGGAAGAAGCCCGCCGTGATCCAGGTTTGCGTACATAACGTTTTCTTGGTCTACCACATATGCCATGCCGACGTTGAGTGCCAGGATTTTAAGAACTTCCTCAAGGACAAAACAGTGAAATTCGTTACTGTAGACTTTAAGAACGACAAAGAAGTCCTGGGTCGGATAGGCCTCGTTGTAGGCAACCCCTTCGACCTCCAGAAGAATCGGCTGGTGCCCTCTCGTCGGCCTTCAATGCCGACCCTGGCAGGAGCCATGGTTCATCCGTCGTACCGTAAACTTGAGAAACCTCATTACACGTTTCATCGTCATGCATGGTAGCGGAATGTACTAGATATAGACCACATCCACTATGCTGCAATGGATGGCTACCTTTGCTTCAATATCTACACGGGTTGGATGAAGAGCAACAGCCAAGTGTGCGGTTCAAGCAAAGAAGTATCGGCCAAGAGGAAGAGGGACAAGGACGAAGTCGAGGACGTGGACGAGGACTCCGAGTAAGGTGGCAGTGCCGTTGCTCATGGTGGTTCTAAACTTCTAATGCAGTGTCTACCGGATTAGTTGCATAGTTTAATTTTAGGTGTGCTTAATTTAATTTGAGGGGTGTGTTGTCCTGAGCCCCCAGCAGAACTATGTTATGTTTCTTCTTGTTACTCGTACATACTAGTATTTCTTACATTTCATCTTTTAGTTGGTATAGTACTACCACTCGTTTCTTCACATTATATACGTACAATATATATGGCCAACATCATATAGCCAGCAGTTTAGTTGTCAAAGAATTTCAGGGTGCTTAGTTTTTTCAAAGAATTCCAGGGTACTTAGTTTTATTTGAGGGGTGGGTTGTGCACTTGTGCTGGACACCATTATTGTGACAAGCCTTTTTAATAGTATTATATGCATAATTTGGTGACGAGCGCTCTCTATACATACCACCTTTTTTTAATTTCAAGTTTTGCACCATGACACAATCCATCGATACTACTACTAATGTACAAAAGTGGAGTATATACATTTTTTTAAAGGCTAGAGGGCGGGGTAGTCTAGCTCGGTCGGTTTCACGAGAGACGAGGGCCTTTGTGATTTGAAGGCTCGTTACTGCTGTCAAATCGAATAGTACTGCGCCGCCCGCTGCACGCCCGGTGCCTCCATTAAGGCCTCCTTTGGTTCATAGGGTAGGAAAATCGTAGGAATAGGAAAGTTATAGGAAATGAGATGACATGTATCTCAAATCCTATGAGTAGGAATAGGAAAGGAGATGCCCTTTGATTCACATCATAGGATTTTTTTCCATTGAGTCTAGGCTAATGTTTATTTACCTATGAAATGTGGGATAGGAAGAATTCCTCCATAGGAATAGGATTCCATTCCTACAAACCAAAGGGCTCTGAAGGGTTTTTTCCTATAGAAATCCTATCCTATGAAATTCCTACAAGATTCCTCTAAACCAAAGGAGGCCTAAACCCCTCCGTTAAACCCGCATGCAAACCGAGAATCCTACTCCGGCCACACGTCCGTTCATGAGCGGGCCGGAATTAAACGCAACACCGGCCGAGCTCCTCCCGTCCGCCCTCAGTTTAAACGAGGCCAGACACCGGCCAAGCTCCTACCGTCCGCCCTCTATTTACACGAGGCCAGACAGCCATTGGGCAAGAATCGCACCCCTCCGCCGCTCCCCCATCTCCTCCTTCACCATTTTCTCCACTCTTCCGATGGCTTCCGATGAGCCGTTCTCTGGCATATTACCCGGCTGGGTGGCCCACCGAGCCCTCCGGATACGGGCGAGGCCACTCGGTGCTTCACCAACCTCGCTTGGCCCGACGGAGCCAGTTGCCGCCCCAAGCAGGCGCGTGGTTCAGCAACTCGCCGCTCCAGTTCAGCTCGATGAGGAGTGGCGAGTTGCTCCATGCCGGCACAGCGGCAAGCACGCCGGTACGGGCGCCGTCGTTGCCGCGTTGTACCGTGCCACCAGTGTCTGCGGTGGCCGCGCCTCCCGTGTCTGCGGTGGCCGCGCCTCCCGTGTCTGCGGTGGCCGCGCCTCCCGTGTCTGTGGGCGCGCCTCCCGTGTACTGCCCAGCGCCATGCGGCGAGCGAAGCAAGTGCGTGGAGAGCGACGAGTCGGTGGCCAGCTTCTCCGTGTCCGCCGCCATCATCGAGGAGAAGTAGAACGCGGGAGGCTTCCGCCACTTGGGACCCATGAAGGCCGCCGCCGAGGCGACGATCGCGGATTCAGGTGGTTTCTTTGCTGCTTCGTCTCTTCCGAGGACCTTCGTCGACCCCGCAAGTGTCTGACGGACATGAGGAAGACAAAGGGATCCGCGGGCGTCCATTTAGAACTAAAATAAGTCTAGATATATCCATTTCTAGGACAAGTATTTCCGGACGGAGGGTATTAATTATACAAGAGAGCCGGATTGGCACCTCTTAGTTCATGTAAATGTAATGAAATCCATCATGTTTATATGAAGATCCGGCTTTTTATATGAAATCCTTCATGCTTATATGAAATCAGTCCGTGTTTGCACGAATTTCATCTGGTTGGTTAGAGTTGTAAAAATTTATGCCGCTGGCGTTTGATGTCGTCCTCCGCGGAAGGAAGCGGGAGGAAATTTGTCGGCTGCCGTTGGAGATGCTCTTTATGCTGGAAATAATAGAGTGACATCCAATCCATTTGATTTAATTGTCTGTATGATTGTCCCTCTATAAAAAGTTAATTGCATGTACAGTGTACACGTGACTTGCACGGTGGCTACAACCGTACGAGAAAGTTAAAAAGAAACAATTCCATCCTTAATCTTGTATTCTAAGTACTCTGTGGGTTCCACTGTCAGTACAGTAGAGAAAGAAGTATATATTAAATAAGTAGAGTAATATATAATATAAAAATCTAAAGTTAAAAGACAGAATTCGAACTCATGTCATCGCGTTGCGAGCATCCAAATATTAACCAGCCCAAAGACATTTTTGTTGTAGACCATGCTGGAGATATATCTCCATGTCTACTCTTATATATACTCCATTCGTTCCTAAATATTTGTCTTTTTCAGATTTCAAATGGACTACCACATATGGATGTGTATGTAGACATATTTCAGAGTGTAGATTCACTCATTTTGCTCCGTATGTCTTTTCAGGAAGGGGTCAGATTTGTCCTTGAATTATTTATGAGGTATCCAGATGGCACTGGACCTCCAAGAAAAGAGGGTAACATCAAAATTATGGACTACTTTTTTGAGTATGTTGGTAAGGTCCGGTCATAGTCACTTGTTGAAATCTCTAAAAAGACAAATACTCCCTCCGTCCGGAAATACTTGTCATCAAAATGGATAAAAGGAAATGTATCTAGGCGTATTTTAGTTTTAGATACATCTCTTTTTATCCATTTTTATGACAAGTATTTTCGGACGGAGGGAGTAGAAAACAGAGTTGGTGATGATGGTGTGCGTGCCATCACGCAATATAGGCCGTCGGATTTATATCTAACGGATAGGAAAGAAACTATGGCAATTTTGCAAAAATATACCCTACGTCTCTCCACGTTAGCAAATAAGGCCTTCCCTCGTTCAGCCTTTTCTCACGACAAGATAAACTACTCATACAAATGCATCTTGATGTTCCGTACAGCATACGGGCAGCTAAGCTAATTTCTTTTAAAATAGTTGCTGCGATAATTGGGTTGAAGTGATATATTTTATGTCTGCCCCGAATGATTTCAGATTCACTAGTAGTAACAAAGAAAAGGTTGCCTTGTTAATTAACAGAAAACAGGGTGAAAATATCACATGAGGCCGGTAAAAACAAGGCACACTGGGTTCAGCGTCACTGTCACTACAGCTGTGCGCACGCGAGAAGTCTACATATCGAGGGGGCTACCGAGCGAGGCACCGAGACACAATGTTTGAGAGAGAAACCAATTGACAGATTATGATCAGATCGAGTTGTCACCCTTCTGCTGTCATTTTGGGGGGGGAGAGAAAGACGTATCGAGAGTGTGCACGGTAGGCACAGAGGCACAACTAGCGAGTGTGTGTGTGTGTGTGTATGTTTGAAAGAGGAGTAGATAGATTATTATCAAGATCAATGTGCCACCCTACTCCTTCGGTGTCGGGTAGTGTGTGCGTGTGTGTATGTTTGAGAGAGAATCCAGACGATAGATTAGTATCAAGATCGAGGTGTCACCCTACTCTTTCGACGTTGGGAAGTGTGGGTGTGTGTGGGGGGGGGGGGCAGTGACACTCACATATCTCTACTCTTATAAAAAAACAAAGTTGGTGATGATGGTGTTCCTGCCATCCAGCAATATAGGCCATCCGATTTATATCCAACGGACAGGAAGGAAACTATGGCAATTTTGCAAAAAGATACCCACACCCCTCTCCGCATTTGCAAATAAGGCATTGCCTCGCTCATCCTTTTTTCCCACAAGATAAATTTCTCATAAAAATGCATCTTGATGTTCCGTGCAACGCATGGGCATCTTGCTAGTAGGGAGAAGGAGTTTGTGCGACACATATCTAGCTATATTAAGGGATAGGTAGATAGCATATGTGTGAGACACATTATTATACTTTGAGACATTAGTGGCTGTGGGTGGGCGGAATTAAAGGGGTGGGCGTGTTAGACATAGAGACCGTGTGTGTTTCTGTGTGAGAGACTTGTAGGACGGAGTAGAAAGACGAATTTAACCCTGACGGAGGGAGAGAAATACACGAAGCACACGTGTGTGATTCCGATGCCCACAGGGAAATGAGATATGTATGCGTGTGAGAGAGATTGCACAATTCATTCACGTATCACTATCTAGCGGTCGTGGGCGTGCATCGCTTGAACATAAGTCAATATCTACTTCGTATCGTGGCCAAAGGTATAATATCGATTCAATGCTATAAAGATTGGACACTCACATATCACATTTTTTCTATTTAGATAAACCTTTTCAGTTGTGCATGCCAAAGTTACAGTGATGTTTCTTGAAACAACCAATGTAGCTATCATGTACATGCACCATTGTTACTCTTGCATTCAAATTCATTAGTCTTGGATGATTTAAGTTTCTATTTTGAAGTAATATATGTAATATTCATATATGAATTCAACGTGTAGGCAATTTATGAAATGGAGGCTATGTAATCATATGAGGTAACACTTTTAAGTAGCTGACTACAATATCCATTTCTTTTTGTGCGCCTCTACACTAACACGTCAATGCATTATGTTTAAAGTAAATAACCAATGGCACTAAATTATCTATTTACACGAGAAATACATAGGCTGAGCATTTGATCCCTTTTTTGTGAACGCGCCACTACACCCGTATGATTGGCCGTGCCTGTGTGAACGTCCAAGTTATCGGCGCATCATCCCGAGTTATTGTCTTTTTTTCTAGGATGGACTTTACACCAGTTATTAACTGCTGACGCGTGCCGCGTGTACACAGTCTAGCATGACCTTCACACTAGCACAGTCCAAAATTAGTTGAAACTCGATACGAATGATCCCACGGGCGGCAAAATCTCCGCCTCCTTCTAAAATTTCCGCCACCTTAGTCTTTAGCATGCGAAATCCCCTTTTGTCCTTGGTGCATGGAGACCAACAGCTACAATACCGCCCTCATCTACATGATAGGTCGGGCTGCTTTGGTAACTTCGGTTCCCCCACTACACGTCACCCCATTTCCTCTCCCTCCCGCAAAACGACTAACTCCACAAGACCGTGCATCTTACATCACGCCGTCCGTACTTCATCGCCCTTTCTCCCTCCCTCTCGAAACCCTAGACTGCTCATCCACCGCGTACCATAGCCCATTCATCGCCAGTGGCGTCCACCTCGCGGATCTGCCTGCTGCCGCATCTACCCCTCCCACCACCCCTAGAAACAAGTAGACTACTCATCCACCACTGTACCACAGCCCATTCAGTGTTGGCCTTGTCAACGGCGCTGGATCTGCTTCATCGTTACTCTCGTCAACCGCCACAGATTCAGAAGCGGCTCATTCAGATTCCCCACCGGAGACGCCGTCCACACCCCGGAGCCGCCCCCACCGACGCTTCGTCGTCGGTCTCTCGATCCTCTTCGCCGACACCTTCCTCAACCCTACCGGAGCCGTCACGACACCTTCCTCAACCCTACGGGCAGCCGCGAAACCATCATCAACCCCTACCGGAGTAGCTTCGCCTATACCATTCTCAACCCTACCGGGCCGCTTTGCCAACTCACAAGTCCACGCCTCAGATCTGCTTCCTCGCACCCTCATCCAACCTACCGGAGCAACCGGCGCCTCGTCCACGGCGGCAGATCCGCATCGTCGACACCACCCTTAACCCAACCACCGGAGCAGCTTCTGACGCCCCGTCCACGGCCGCAGATTCGCATCGTCGACACCATCCTTAACCCAACCACCGGAGCAGCTTCTGACGCCCCGTCCACGGCCGTAGATCCGCGTCGTCGACACCATCCTTAACCCAACCATCGGAGCAGCTTCACCTACACCCTCGTCCACGGCCACAGATCCGCTTCGCCCACACCGTAGTCCACCCTACCGGAGCCTCTCCACAAACACCCTACTCAACGGTTCTAGATCTCCTTACTGGACCCCGACAGCCCGGTATGGCGTCATCACCTCAACGTTTCTAACCTGATTCCCACCGTGCGGAGAGATGCCAAGCACCCGCCACGGCCTAGGTACTTGTCACCTTTAAACCCGTCGACATCACACCTGCCCGATGTACTTCAAATATACTAACCGGTCATTGTTACCTGTTATGCAGCTGGCAAAAACTACAAGGACGATGTTTCTTCTGGATCTAACAGTTTGGCCAACCAAGATCCTAGACTGAGACATTGCTATGATCTTGTAAGCGCGTCTCTCTCTCTCTCTTGTATTGTTACGTACTGCGGCGTGCTTTGCTAGGATTTTTGACCAAGAATCCCTTTATGCATAATGATTTCTACTCTTGGCTGCTAAATTAGATATGTAGATGTCATACATGATACTACCTCGTACCTCCGTTCCTAAATATAAGTCTTTCTAGAGATTCCACTATAGGCTACATACGGAGCAAAATGAGTGAATCTACACTCGAAAATGCATCTATATACATCTGTATGTGGTCCATACTTGGAATCTCTACAAAGACATATATTTAGGAACAGGCAAGACATTACACAAAATTGTAGGTGGCATGTAGGAATTCTAGTGCACTACATTAGGCTCCCTTAGAGTGCCTGCTAGTCCAGCATACAGAGTCATGGCTAGTTTATGGTACGCACACAATCGTTAATTGGTGGTTTAAATATGCGCAAGGGATATGCAATGTAGTATCATGTAGAGATGTCTGAAATTAGCCGTGTCAACTTGCAGATAGGGTTACGCAATGAAAAAGTACAAGATGTATGTGGCAATTTCATGGAACATCGCAAAAAAAAGGAGAGGCAGCGGTGAGCCTTTACAGTGTGCTATGGTATGTCACTCCTCCATTGCAATCATCATGACATGTTATTTGTATGCCAGTTCTATTAGCCAAGTTTCTTAGGGACAGTTATTACGAGTTATCCTAAGAAAATAAGCACCTGTGAATATAAGCTCCATGTAATATGCCAACCAGTTCTTTTCATTGCGTTTTCAGCTTATCTTTGGTACGATCAGTGGAAAGTCTAGATTGCATTATATATTTTTCATTTTGCTGCCCATATGGAAATTAATTTGACTTGCAAACATCACAAATTGAACCCAGTGCAGTAATTAATATGATAGGAAAACATACCATCACTATTTGTTCAAAATGCAAATACAAAGATACCATCTACTTGGCACAATCTACTTTGTTCAATGTTTTCCATAGAGATCCCATTGCCTAATTTAAACGAAGAACGCATGACCCACATTTAAATGAAGAACAATTGTTTATTGAAATTCGATGGTCCAAGTGGCTGGTTATTATCATATAGCAGCACCACCTGAAAGCATCATATAGCAGCAGCAGCGGCTCATAGCAACTCATCATATAGCAGCAGCAGTCTGCAATTCATCATATAACAGCAGCAGCTCATAGCAATTCATCATATAGCAGCACCAGGAGCAGCTCATAGCAATTCATCATATAGCAGCAGCAGGAGCAGCTCATAGCAATTCATCATATAGCAGCAGCAGGAGCAGCTTGTAGCAACTCATCATATAGCAGCAGCAACAGCTCATAGCAATTCATCATATAGCAGCAGCTGCTGCTCATAGCAACTCATCATACAGCAGCAGCAGCTCATAGCAATTCATCATATAGCAGCAGCAGGAGCAGCTCATAGCAATGCATCATATAGCAGCAGAAGAAGCAGCTCATAGCAATTCATCGTATAGTGGATCGTAATGAAAATTTGGCAAAAATCAGAGGAGAGCCTCACCTTGTTGGATGAGCTCATCCTTCAACAAAGACCTCAAGGCCATGGCCCGGGAGGAGGGAGGAATAAGGTGCCTTACGCAGCAGTGGCATCGGCCGTGGTTGTGCGGCACCGGAGTAGTGCGTTAGACGAACCACAATGGAGCAACTCTTTGGAGACCATGAGAATGAGGGCGGCGCCAGAGGAGGAGCAGCCAGGAGATTTGCCCCTACCGCCCGGCCATGTAGCCTAGCTAGGCGTAGCATCGTCGAGGACCAGGCCAGATGGGACCGATGTGCGGCTGCTCATGGAGGAACCCTTGTGCTGCAGTGAGGATCGAGGTAGAGGAAAGGGAGAGGAGATGCAAGCGGGCAGGCGGTGAATGCTTGCGTGTTTGTTTTACTTGAGGGCGGTGTGACACGGGCGTCGGCTGCATTTTGAGTGTAATATAAGCATACAAAAGCCATTTCACTATTCCCCTTCCCTTCAATTTTTAGTGAGGTTCTACCCGAAACACCCCCTCCAAAGCGAAATTAGTTAAGCCCAAGCCCATAACTCAAAAATGACTTCTTTACATCTTTTATGGCTTATTTTGACAATATGCCCTGAAAAGGCGGAATCGAACTGGCCCTTAACCTGCAATTCAATTGTGCGTGCAATGATGAATCACTCCTGCTATTTGTACATTTAGACATCATCATACATGGCATAACCTAATACATGTGCATTCCATTGTAGAATCTGGAATATGCAATGTTTATGTTAGTTCATATGTTGCACATGATGTTTAAATGCCCCTTAAATCTGGTCAGTCAAGTGATGGTCTTTAAGCCTCGTTCTTTGCTTCTTTTCTTGATATGTAAGATTTGCTCACACATCTGTTCAATTGCTTGTTTGCACCAGCCAGCCATACTAGGACTGTTTGCTTTGATTACTTGTTGTTCTTGACCTAACACTCTAACAGAGCTTGTCAACGATTTAAACACTAAGGGCTGCTGTAGTGGGGCCTTGTCTGACTCGTAGGTGACATAAAGGTTTGGTCAGACACTCTGAGAGGCTCTCCAAGAGTACTGGAGATCCAGTTCAAGGTATGCCTAGTTTATACATAGTGCAGACATAGTAAATGCTCATTTCATTGTGCGCAAGTGCAAGAGATGCGGCATGTTTCATTATGTGGTGTTGTTTTGTTATAATCTCATCCTTTTGTGTTCACAGCACCGAAAGTATGCATATTTATCTTCCAAGGAGACGAGTAACTAGTTTGTGTCACCTTGCGGAGGGTGCAATGAAGATAAGATTGAGGATTTCCAAGTACAAGATGTTAGGAAGGAGCCTTGCAAGAGAAGTAGGAGCTGCGTTGAGCCTCTTCAACCTGCTAAGGTAAGTCACTGTATGCAACTCAACAGTTCAATTCCTTGTTTTTTTCAGGCATAGTTAATTTTCTCTTTTCAATTGCTTTATTTGTCCTCAGTTAATGAGATGCCCAAATAATCATGCCTGATGTTCGGTACTTGTTCACTATTAGTTGACATAATTAAAGGCCTTCCCATTAAATTACTCTGCCGAAGTGTGCCTGAAGCTTTGAAGTCTATTAACCAACTATTATTGCATGAGGCTCACAATCTAGTTTATACTACGCTATTGATTGCATAGTTTTTCCTGCTGTAGTATGTTTTTATGAAACCCTCTACTGTTCATTATGCTCCCTAAGACTTTAATTGAGGTACAGAATGGCCAACTGCTTGCTTACTTATATGCAACGTGTTGTCTAAATTTGTAACTTGTTTGTGTTTTCGATTGGGCCCCAACATCATGCTCCTCTGGTGAGCTAAGAGGGATTACTGTATGCAGGTTGCACGGACTATCTTTTTATAATTTTTAAAATATCACCTGCTTATGCTTCATGACATGTAACATTTTTTTTGAAAGTGACGTGTAACATTATTGTTAGTCCTGTTTTGCCATGTAGTACAAAATAGTGTCTTGTCCGCTTCACTGTTGTAACTATATTTTTGCCCTAGTCATGTGTACTTACATAAACATTTTAGGATGAAGTGACATCAACACAAAGATCTGCGGCGATGCGGCATGGCCATACCGAATGATTATGGATTGGAATTGGAATGTGCTGATGTTCTCGAGCATCAACTAGAGGTGGCAAGACAACGTGTACATGTTTGTCAACGTATAATCAACAAGTTGAGACTGGACATGCAGGTATTAGATGCAGGAGTCAAAAAAATGAAACAAGACACTGAGGTAACCATGAAGGAATTGGAGATTTTGTCGACTGAAATTTGTGCTATCTCGAATCCGCCAATCCTATTTTCTCAAGAGATTATAGTTCAAATGGAGTTAAGTTTATTCGCGTCCATGATGTATGAGCTGTATTTGCCCAAAGGTATGTAATTTGTCGTTTGTGTATGCTTTATTATCACCGTGCTGAACCATAATGCCCAGTGGGTATAATCGGCTGTAATTTCTTTATTGTATAGTGTAGGATTATTCTACCTTTCTATGCCTTGATCTCTTTGTTGTATAGTGTATGCTTTTTAGAGGTGATAGTATTGAGTAGGATAATTCTTTGAATATGCTATATCGTTCAAACGAGGGCCAACTCGCCCGACCATGGCCCTTCACGGGCCGTCGGATCCATGGGCCATGTACGGGCCGTCGGATCCATGGGCCTTGTACGGGCCGTCGGATCCATGGGCCTTCTACGTCTCGTAGGATCCATGGGCCTTCTACGTCTCGTAGGATCCATGGGCCGCCGACTCATTTATGGGTCTTGTACGGGCCTTTAATGGGTCGTAGACGGGCCTTTAATGGAAATCGTACGTTTTATGGGCTGACCATAACGGGCCGTTAATAGGCCGTATTTGGTGATGCTATGAAAATGGCCCAACGGACTAACGGTCCACAAACGGGCCGACTGTAACGACGGGCTGAATTTGGCCCACACGCAGAAATGACAGTAACGGGTCGTAAGTAAGCGAATGCTGCAAACGAGCCCAAGAATAAATGGGCCCTCAGATGGTCGAAAGTTAACTTGGGCTGGAAACGGCCCAACGGAATAACGCGCCGTTAATGGGTATAAAGTGATACACTGTTCATTACGGGCCAGTTTCACCACAGGCCGTTAATGGGTGTAAAGTAATACACTATTCATTACGGGCCAGTTTCAGCACGGGCCGCTAATGGGCCAAGAGTTACAAAGGGCCTCATATTGGCCGAAAGATGTCATGGGCTATTGTAACAACCCAAAAATTTAACCATGATTTGTTTATTAAAATTTTGCCAGGAGATTAAAAATTTTACTTTCTGGATTTTCTTTTGATTTCAGAACCTCTCTTTTCTTTGATATTGTGGAGTTTTTACCCCAAGTAAAAACTTTCCAAAAATTATTAAGGGACTTGTATACCCTCTCAAGAAAACATTTCTTTTATCAGCGGATTTATTTGCATAATTCTTTTTCCTGAGATTTATTCTTTTAAAAATGATTTTTATAAGCTTTAGAGCCTCCTTTGCACTACAACCATTTGATAAATGCATTTAAAATTTTCACCAAAATTTGGGGATGTCATGTGGTGTTTAAATCACTTTGATGCAAAAATATCTTTTATTAATTGGAGATTTTGAGCTCTACCCCAAGTTTTCAAAACTGGTCCAGTTGGTAATATTGCACTACAACCTATTTAAATATTCCTTTAAAACTTCCACCAAATTTAGGGGATGTCAGTAGGAGTATATAATTCATCTTGTGCAAAAACCCACTGGTGTTCTTTGAAAAATTTGAGCAAAACATCCTCTTTTGCTCTCTGGTCCAGTTTGGCATTTTCTTCTGCAACCCCATTTTATTTTGCTCTGTTGCCCATGACTCTTTTTCCTACTTATAGACCACCCTACAAAACCCTTAAGTCCAGGAGAGTGGACCCATTGGAGTATTTTTGGTCCATGAAATGATAGCCTTTAGTTTCTGTTCAGATTTGGTTTCCTCAAAAACTTGCACTAACAAGTTTGTGGTTTTGCCCAACTAACCTTGCCACCCTCTTTATCATCCAAAGAGACTATGATCTGGAGTTTTTGGCCACCCCAAGAGTTGCCTAGATGCCCTTGGTATTTTGTCAAACACTTTGTATGACTTGATCCCCTAACCAAACCACCATGTCCACTAATCTCCTTGCAAACCCTAACCTAGACCTGTTAAACCCCAGCCCCATCCTAGCCCTCTAGCACGCGCTGGCATTACGTCGAGCACGTAGCGTGCATGCTGCACGCGCCCAGTGCACGCGTTTTTGCAGCGCAGCTGAGCCGCCGTCAGCGCCCTAGCCTTTGCTGCGCCCGAGGGCGTTGCCCCGCCTCGCCAGCTCACGAGAAAACTCCAGGCCGCCCTGGAGCCCACACAGCCGCAGTCAGGTCGGCCATGGCGGCTAGCGGCCGGCCACAGCAGGCTCCTGCCATGGACGGCGCCACCCGAGCCATACGCGCGCGCCAGCTGCCCCTGGAACAGCTCGAGCTCATCCACGAGCTCGTCTGCTAGCGCACACCGCCGCCACGTCGCCCTGCAGCTACAGAACGGCCGTTCGCCGTCGAGCTTATCCCTGGCCGCCGCGGAACCGACCTCGACTGCCTATAAAAGGGGCCCCCGAGCTCGTCCCGTCCCTCAGGCAACCTCAAGCCGTCCCCCTAGTGCCCCCTCAGCCAGCAAACAACGGAGGGAGGCTTTCTCCCTCGTCTCCGGCCAGTTCGGCCGCCGCCACGCTCCGGCTCTGTTCGTCGCGAGAAGGCCCTCCCCCGTCCATCCAGCTCCACCACCTGACTCCCCTTGGTCGTGCGGAGCCATCCAACGCCTCAAACTCGCTCGGGAACCACCGTAGACCATAACCCTAAATCCTCCCGAAGCCACCTCCGTCGCGGAGCTCGCCGCCGGTGACTCCCTTCGTCCCCACCTGCCTAGCGACCATCGGGAGGACCGCCCTGGACTGGCGGATCCATCCCCGCCCTCAGAACCCGCGAGAGCCGCCGTTCACGGCGTCGATCGCCGAGCCCGCCTCACTTTCGGGCGGAGGAGAAAGGAGGGAGGGGCGACTGGTCAAACCTGACCAGTGGGCCCAAGGGACCCACTATCAGTGACCACGAGCCGGTCCACGCTGGATTAAGTGAAGGCGTAATTCCAGAAGTACGCCTCCTCCGTTTTTTTTATTCGAAACGTTTTTCTCTTTTTCAGTTTATTTTAAAAACAGAATTTTGACTAAACTTTGACTGGCTATAACTTTTTAGATATAAGTCCAAATGACTTGATTCTTTTTCGGTTGTTCCTCAAATTCTGTCTAGTTTATTTTTATATTTATTTGAAAATTTTCCAAACAACTTTTTTGTACTATTTTAAAATTATGTGATTATTTGAATTTTCTCAAAATAGGATTCTTGGAGAAGAAAACTTTCAAAAGTTTTGGATTGCACCCTGCCTCTCCACAACTTGAAGGCAAGCATTCTGGACCCTGGCATAATATTGTTGTGTGTTATTTTGACACAGTTACAACACCTCCGTAACACGAAGTATTCGTTATTTTATGTGATGATATGATCATACTCATGAGTGCATAATGAATGTTCATTGCTGTTGGAATTTGATATGCTGTGATTGTAATCACCCTCATATGCCTTTCACGCCTACCGAAGGAATCCGGGAAAGCCTCTGTCTTGGGTAGACACGAGCTTGTCTCCAGTCTTCGTCAAGACGGTTGTGTCCGGTATGGCATAGTGAGGTATGATGAGTGGTGATTCTGTCTGTTGGTTGAAATATTTTTGTTATGAAAATCATGCAGGGAATACTTAAACCTCCTGAGTCGGTCGTAGATCGAGTCTTGTTCCAGTAACCCCCATACTTGCTTCGTACTACCACTTGTCCCTGCCATAGGTAGGGTACGGTTCAGTAAGTTGTCAACCCCTTTCCTAGCACACACCGTATAGAGAGGCCATGGTGGAAGATACCGGCTGCATCCGGTAGGCATGCCACCTGGTCCGGGGGCATGGGTGTTTCCGGTTGGAGCCGAGGGGGTAGCTCCCCTAGTTTGCGCGCGTTATAAATTTTGTGATCCCATGCTAATCAAGGTTGTAGCCTCCCCACTTAGAGTTTTGCTTAAACGGGTGTCATGGGTGATTCCGAGACCGTGAGTTAGGCTGGTGTGTGCGGTCAGGTGTGTTTTCAACTAAAAGACCCTAGACGGAATTAGTCCCGATGGACTAAAGAAATCCGTTACTCGTGGGTAAAGAGTACACCCTCTGCAGAGATTAAACATCTATTCGAATAGCCGTGTCCATGGTTTAAGGACTACAGTCTGGGATGGGTCAACTGTCGGTCTTAGTGTCGGTCTTCGGAGGAAAAACTGCTAAGCCAGAACATAGATTATGACCTGTGACATATGATGATTATGATTATTATTATTGTGGACTAACTATTACATTATTTGAATTATTGAGTATCCCTGGGACGGTTCTACCTCCTGGATATTCACCGTGATTACTCTCTTATAAGCCCTTTATGTGGTGTCGCTGAGACGCCCGACTGTGGCATGCTTGTTATTCCTTTTACTTATAAGCCCTTTATGTGGTGCCGCTGAGACGCCCGACTATGGCATGCTTGTTATTCCTTTTATTTATAAGCCCTTTGTGTGGTGTCGCTCAGACGCCCGACTGTGGCATGCTTATCATTTCTTTTATTTATAAGCCCTTTTTGTGGCGTCACGCAGACGCCCGACTGAGGCATGTTTTATATTAATATCCTTTCGAGGCGTCACTTCAAACACCCGATCGGTGCATTTTATTTCTACTCCATTATTGCATATTCATGTTGTATATGAATAACCTGCTTGCATGCATCATGGATTTTATTTTGGGACTGACATTGTGAACATAGACTATTTTAGAGCATGATTATCATTTGTTATATTATACCTGTGTTCATAATGTTTGCGAGTACATTCAAAAGTACTCACTGGCTTGTCCCTGGCTATTGTCTTGGCCAGATTTCTTGCTTGGAGAGGAGTGTTGCGATGACAGCCCCGGAACCTACACAATGATGATAGCAGCCTCGTGAAGATAGGAGTTATCCAGGTCAGCTGTTCCTGTGGGAAATGGAGTCCCATAGACGCAGATGAACCACAGACCGCTTCCGCCATCAGCCAATAGAAACCAATTGATGTACTCATAGGCCAGAATGGTCTTGTACTACACAGTTTGTATTTTGCTTGGAATTTCTATATCAAGTTAGTGCCTCATCAGCTAACAGTAATCCTGGGGCTGGTGAGCACAAGGGCCATTTTCTGGGAAATTGATATCCCGAAAAATCCGGTCCTAACAACCTTGGTATCAGAGCCAGGCTGACCATTGGCTAATCCTCTCTTAGCCAGGTCGAAAAACCTAGGTTAACCAACCCACCAGTCCTTAACCTAACCGCCAGCCAAGCTTCTCATGTAAGATAGCCACACAGTAACCCCGACACCCTTTTGGCAGTCGGTGCCCAACCTATCAGCCTAGCCTGTCGATCACGCGCCAGTGACCGACACCTAAAGCGTCTTATTCGCAAGCATGCGAAGGAAGACTCTGTCCCCTTTTCCTATAAAAGGGCACGCTAGCCACAACTCAGCACAGCACAGCCTCTTCCCCAAACCGAGACATAATGCCTGGACCCATCGTGCACAATGAGACCGCAGCAACCAACCTTGGAGGTTTTGTGACCGTGCTATAAACCTCACCCACAGGCCTATGCATTAGGAGAGCCCCCAGAATATGTTGTGTACCAAGGACCCATGAGCGGTGAGAGCCGTCAATTCTGGGCCACTGTGCACATCTATGGTAGGGGTCTATCACCAGAACGCCCCTACAGATTCACCGGAAGGACAACTTCCTTTGAGCCACAAGCCATCCAACTAGCTGCTCGAGAGGCTATTGTTCAACTCCGGCACTTGTCGCCTGTGAGTTAATCATCGCTCGTTCTACTACTACCCTAGCCGTGACGGGTATGGTAGGCCGCCCCAGGTTGCCAACGGAAATCACGAGACGGATCTTGCATTGTTGCATCTGGTGCGCTATGTCAGTGCGCTAGAGGAATTGTTCGATCAAATCACCCTTGATCTGATCGCGGCTCGTGGAGAGCTGATCCGCCGAGCCCCAGCAAGAGGAGAAGATGAGCCCGACGCCGATAACCCAGTCGTGTTGTTTGGACACCCGATCGAGTCCTTGAGGTCTGCCCCAGCCATCGACCAAAATACTTTGGTGTCCCCAGAAGTGCGTCGTCGCCTTTTGGGAACACACTCCAACGGGATTGTGGCCAACAATCCCCAGGATGGTCATCATCGCTACCCCGACCCTGCAGCCCCTCAACCCCCTCTAGCTAATCCCGACGGTGGAACCCGTGGAGAAGCCTCGATATCCACAAGGCACGCCCGCTTAGATATAAACGAGGTAGACTAAGTCACTCGAGTAGTACCAAGCCTTGGTACTTCTCATACTGTAATTATGTGATCCTGTATCACCATAAATAATCGCAGCCTACTTGTGTGTCTCTGTTTTGAATGGTAGCCATGCATAAATATGTTAGCATGCGGTTGCATTTTTAATTCCGGGCACAGCTACCAAAACCACCCCAACGACACCCACAGTAATACGTCACCTTTGTGAGATATGTGTATCTGTAGCATTGACCCCAACCCCATAAGAGCAGAACCGGCAAACTAGTTACCCTTCACCACGGTAAATAACCCCGCCCCAATGCTATATAAAAGGCCACCTCGTGACCTTGCCAAGTACCCCTCACCTTGTGCACAACACTCACAGCCATTCCTTGGCCATGCCGAACCCTAGTATTTATCTGAGGACTCCAGACGCAACCCCAGGTAGTTTTGTTAAAATATTGTGGGACTTTACCTACAGTACCATGAGTTATATCCTTCCACCCCAGTATGAGTTGCTCAAGTCGAGGATCACCCCATCCACCTTGAAATATTGGGCAGATCCCTCCCGCAAACCCGAACCAAGACCCAACGGAGGTATCCTTCGTGGGGAAATCTATGTCGACTCCGCATATGGCCATAGAAGCTGCTGCATACGAAGCACTTACTCGCCTTCGATTCGCGGTACCCTATGCCAGCGAGCGAGGGTATTATTACTTTCCGAGTCGCGCAGCACCCGGAGAAGTAGCATCTTTTCCCGGTGGACGAATTGAGAGAGACCAAGTACTGGCCAACCTTGCCCAGTATGTCATCGCTCAAGAGCGTTTGACCCAGCGAGTAATGGGTTATCTCCAGAGCCTCGCCGATTTAAATCCTCAGATCGCCATTAGTAGGCCACTGAGGCCCGACCAGGAGAGGCGCATCCATCGACTAGTCAATCCGCTTCCCCCGATAGAAGAGGAGTGTGCCCCGATGCAGAGACGCTTTCTCGTGACCCCGCCCATTTACCGTTGTCATTGTAGACGTCACTGCTATGTTCATTGTTCCAACATTTATGTATGTGTTGCAACTTAAGCGTTGTGTCCTAAATTTGTGTGATGAATTAAATCTTTAGTTTCAGTAATGTGAGTTGTTTTTACTGCGGTAAATTTTTATTAACTGTTTTCACTCTCGGTAAATTCTGAAGTGAGATTTTTTTTCCTGAGTTGTCGCGGCATATATCTCTTCACGACATAGATTTTTGTTCATGCAACACCACAGCAGACTCACAACCACAACCACTCGACCTCGTTCGCTAATTGCTAATGCACATACACATGTTACACCTAACTGATCACCTCTGAAGGAGAGGTTAGTGGGTAATCACTCGGGTACAAGCTGCCTCCAGCACACTGACAACAGTTAGCGCCCGATGCCGCACTTAATCCTCATGATCACCGCCACCGTGGAGAGCTAACACTCGAGCGGCAGCATCACGACGATCATCAGGATCATCACGCACAGGAGCACGGAGAACCCCAGCAATGCCGCCAATCCTCCGCACACCAGGATCACGCACCAGTCCGGCATCACCTCCGCCATTAGAGCCTCGTCTCGAGCTCCTGCAAACAGAAATGGAGGAGAAGGAAGGAGAAGGAGAAGCGAGGCCAGGTGTGAGGAAGAATAAAGGAGCACAGCGGTCATTTTATAGCTCGAGATCGGTGTACGGTGGGCAAAGTCCACCAGCACCGTCCGTCGCTCGATCGCCGGTGTTTGGAGGCTAATTCACGAGCAGCGCTGACAGCGCACTGGCCCGCGAGGTGAGTGCACGCTGCGCCGGTAGCTAGCACGCCACAAGACCTACAGCAAGAAGATGGCCTAGGTGCTCTCGCTAGACGCCGCCCGGTGGAGAAAGCGCGGAAAGCGCGAGAGAGAGGGAGAAGAGAGAGCCAGAGGTAGAAGAAGAGACCGACAGTGGGCCCCAGGTCCACCTGTCAGCCAGAGAGAGCACTGTGCTCTCGGGTACGACCAGCGTATTTTAGTAATTTAGAAGTTTATTCTAAATTTACTATAACCAAAAGTAGGAATTTTCCGTAGATTTTTCCACGCAACGCCAGTATGCCACACTGTAGTTTTACACCACTTATTGCCCGCTCACTGTAGTCACATTTTATTGCATGAATAGGATGGTTATTTTTGTGATGGTGGGAGTAATATTTTTCAAAACAGCCCTTAGCAAATCTCGAGGACGAGATTTTTTAGGGGGGTAGTGTTGTAACACCCCAAAAATTTAACCATGGTTTGTTTATTAAAATTTAGCCAGGAGATTAAAAATTTTACTTTCTGGATTTTCTTTTCATTTCAGAACCTCTCTTTTCTTTGATATTGTGGAGTTTTTACCCCAAGTAAAAACTTTCCAAAAATTATTAAGGGACTTGTATACCCTCTCAAGAAAACATTTCTTTATCCGCGGATTTATTTGCATAATTGTTTTTCCTGAGCTTTATTCTTTTAAAAATGATTTTTATAAGCTTTAGAGCCTCCTTTGCACTACAACCATTTGATAAATGCATTTAAAATTTTCACCAAAATTTGGGGATGACATGTGGTGTTTAAATCACTTTGATGCAAAAATATCTTTTATTCATTGGAGATTTTGAGCTCTACCCCAAGTTTTCAAAACTGGTCCAGTTGGTAATATTGCACTACAACCTATTTAAATATTCCTTTAAAACTTCCACCAAAATTAGGGGATGTCAGTATGAGTATATAATTCATCTTTGTGCAAAAACCCACTGGTGTTCTTTGAAAAATTTGAGCAAAACATCCTCTTTTGCTCTCTGGTCCAGTTTGGCATTTTCTTCTGCAACCCCATTTTATTTTTCTCTGTTGCCCATGACTCTTTTTCCTGCTTATAGACCACCCTACAAAACCCTTAAGTCCAGGAGAGTGGACCCATTGGAGTATTTTTGGTCCATGAAATGATAGCCTTTAGTTTCTGTTCAGATTTGGTTTCCTCAAAAACTTGCACTAACAAGTTTGTGGTTTTGCCCAACTAACCTTGCCACCCTCTTTATCATCCAAAGAGACTATGATCTGTAGTTTTTTGCCGCCCCAAGAGTTGCCTAGATGCCCTTGGTATTTTGCCAAACACTTTGTATGCATGACCAGTTTTGGCTTGGTTTTTAGATTTGCATTGTGGACTTGATCCCCTAACCAAACCACCATGTCCACTAATCTCCTTGCAAACCCTAACCTAGACCTGTTAACCCCCAGCCCCATCCTAGCCCTCTAGCACGCACTGGCATTACGTCGAGCACGTAGCGCGCGTGCTCTGGGCATGCCCAGAGCGCACGTTTTGCACGCGCGCGTAGCCGAGCCACCGCGTCGCGCCCATAGCCTTTGCTCGCCAGGTCAGCGCCTGACCTCGCCGCTCACTAGAAAACTCCAGGCCGAGCCCCACACAGCCGTCGGTCGGCCATGGCGGCTAGCGGCCACGAGCTCTGCCATGGACGGCGCCGCCGAGCCATACGCGCGCGCCAGCTGCCCCTGGAACAGCTCGAGCTCATCCACAAACTCGTCTGCTAGCGCACACCGCCACCACGTCGCCCTGCAGCTACAGAACGGCGGTTCACCGTCGAGCTTATCCCCGGCCGCCGCGGAACCGACCTCGACTGCCTATAAAAGGGGCCCCCGAGCTCGTCCCGTCTCTCAGGCAACCTCAAGTTGTCCCCCTAGTGCCCCCTCAGCCAGCAAACGACGGAGGGAGGCTTTCTCCTAAATCTCCGGCCAGTTCGGCCGCCGCCACGCTCCGGCTCCGTTCGTCGCGAGCAGGCCCTCCCCCGTCCATCCAGCACCACCACCCGACTCCCCTTGGTCGTGCGGAGCCATCCAACGCCTCAAACTCGCTCGGGAACCACTGTAGACCATAACCCCAAATCCTCCCGAAGCCACCTCCGCCGCGGAGCTCGCCGCCGGCGACTCCCTTCGTCCCCCCACTCGCTTAGCGACCACGGAGGACCGCCTGGATCATGGCGGATCTATCCCTGCCCTTAGAACCCCGCGGGGAGCCGCCGTTCGCCGGCGTCGATCGCCGGAGGCCCGCCTCCGCTCGGGTAGAGGAGAAAGGAGGAAGGGTCAAACCTGACCAGTGGGCCCAAGGGACCCACTATCAGTGACCACGAGCCGGTCCACGCTGGATTAAGTGAAGGCATAATTCCAAAAGTACGCCTCCTCCGTTTTGTTTTATTCGAAACGTTTTTCTCTTTTTCAGTTTATTTTAAAAACAGAATTTTGACTAAACTTTGACTGGCTATAACTTTTTAAATATAAGTCCAAATGACTTGATTCTTTTTCGATTATTCCTCAAATTCTGTCTAGTTTATTTTCATATTTATTTGAAAATTTTCCATACAACTTTTTTGTACTGTTTGAAAATTATGTGATTATTTGAATTTTCTCAAAATAGGATTCTTGGAGAAGAAAACTTTCAAAAGTTTTGGAATGCACCCTGCCTCTCCACAACTTGAAGGCAAGCATTCGACCTCGCATAATATTGTTGTGTGTTATTTTGACACAGTTACAACACCTCCGTAACATGAAGTATTCGTTATTTTATGTGATGATATGATCATACTCATGAGTGCATAATGAATGTTCCTTGCTGTTGGAATTTGATATGCTGTGATGGTAATCACCCTCGTATGCCTTTCATGCCTATCGGAAGGAATCCGGGAAAGCCTCTGTCTTGGGTAGACACGAGCTTGTCTCCGCCTTCGTCAAGACAGGTTGTGTCCGATATGGCATAGTGAGGTATGATGAGTGGTGATTCTGCATTGGTTGAAATATTTTTGTTATGCAAATCATGCAGGAATACTTAAACCTCCCGAGTCGGTAGTAGATCGAGTCTTGTCTCCAAAGAACCCCCATACTTGCTTTGTACTACCACTTGTCCCTGCCATAGGTAGGGTACGTTTAAGTAAGTTGTCAACCCCTTTCCTAGCACACACCGCATGTAGAGGCCATGGTGGAAGATACCGGCCATCCAGAGGCATGCCACCGTCCGGGGCATGGGTGTTTCTGGTTGGAGCCGAGGGGTAGCTCCCCTAGTTCTTGCTGCGTTATAAATTTTGTTATCCCATGCTAATCGAGGTTGTAGCCTCCCCACTTGGAGTTTTTCTTAAACGGGTGTCATGGGTGATTCAGGACCTTTGGTGAGTTAGGCTGGTGTGTGCGGTCAGGTGTGTTTTCAACTAAAAGACCCTAGACGGAATTAGTCCCGATGGACTAAAGAAATCCGTTACTCGTGGGTAAAGAGTACACCCTCTGCAGAGATTAAACATCTATTCGAATAGCCATGTCCATGGTTAAGGACTACAGTCTGGGATGGGTCAAGTGTCGGTCTTAGTGTTGGTCTTCGGAGGAAAAACTGCTAAGCCAGAACATTGATTATGACCTGTGACATATGATGATTATGATTATTATTATTGTGGACTAACTATTTACATTATTTGAATTATTGAGTATCCCTGGGACGGTTCTACCTCCTGGATATTCACCGTGATTACTCTCTTATAAGCCCTTTATGTGGTGTCGCTGAGACGCCTGACTGTGGCATGCTTGTTATTCCTTTTACTTATAAGCCCTTTATGTGGTGCCGCTGAGACGCCCGACTGTGGCATGCTTGTTATTCCTTTTATTTATAAGCCCTTTATGTGGTGTCGCTCAGACGCCCGACTGTGGCATGCTTGTCATTTCTTTTATTTATAAGCCCTTTTTATGGCGTCGCTCAGACACCCGACTGAGGCATGTTTCATATTAATATCCTTTCGAGGCGTCACTTCAGACACCCGATCGGTGCATTTTATTTCTACTCCATTATTGCATATTCATGTTGTATATGAATAACCTGCTTGCATGCATCATGGATTTTATTTTGGGACTGACATTGTGAACATAGTCTATTTCAGAGCGTGATTATCATTTGTTCTATTATACCTGTGTTCATAATGTTTGCGAGTACATTCAAAAGTACTCACTAGCTTGTCCCTGGCTATTGTCTTGGCCAGATTTCTTACTTGGAGAGGAGCGTTGCGATGACAGCCCTGGAACCTACACAATGATGATAGCAGCCTCGCGAAGATAGGAGTTATCCAGGTCAGCTGTTCCTGTGGGAAATGGAGCCCCATAGACGCAGATGAACCATGCATCGCTTCCGCCATCACCAATAGAAACCAATTGATGTACTCATAGGCCGTAATGGTCTTGTACTACATGCTTTGTATTTTGCTTGAAATTTACAGATCAAGTTAGTGCCTCATCAGCTAACAGTAATCCTGGGGCTGGTGAGCACAAGGGCCATTTTCTAGGAAATTGATATCCCGAAAAATCCGGTCCTGACAGCTATACATGGGCCAGAAGTGAAAACGGGCTGGAATCATATTGGATGGTCCAGATGACGTTACTGGGCCTAATTCGGATAGGGCGTAACGGGCCTTGGGTTAGCGGGCTGTAAATGGGCTATATGCGAACAGGCCGTTAACAGGCTTTCCACGGGCCGGCCCGCCAGCTTTTGACCAAGTCAAACGGGCCGGCCTTTTCACAGGAATAGGCCACTATTGGGCCGTGCCACGTGTCGACGTATCATAGGCGCCTTCTGTCAAGTGAGTGGATGACATCTGTCCCAACGATATGCCGACACGTGTTTCCTCCAGCCAATGATGATTTTACACGTGGAAAATCCCCATTGGTCGGGGCTGTTAACGGGTTATCGGATCCAAAACCTGACCCGATAGCTTAACGGCATTCCGTTATGGTGGATGCCACGTGTCGATCACCCTTGACGAAAGCACTTCTGTGACGCGCGATTTATCGTCATGGAAGTGGACACTTCCGTGATGATAATTTTGGTAATGTCATGGAACACTTCTACGACAGCACAAGTATGACTATCTTGATTCTGTCATAAATTTGTCATGGACGTACATGCATGATAAAAAATGCGACCTAATGTGACAAACACGTATCATCACGGAAGTGTATTTTTTTGTAGTGCAATGTGAGGAACAATTGCATTATTTGGAGGCGTTGCAGCTCCTACCTTGGCTATGAGGAGCTCAGCAATTTTTCAATTGTCTTCTCGAGTCCCTGATTTTCGCCCATGTCTTGCCTCAAATCACGGCAGGCAAGACCTTTCCTTCTCCCTCAGTACACTATCTAGCAGCCCCTCAGCACAACACCCAGTATGTCTCTTCTCTTCCTATCTCAAAATATCTAATAGCAATTTTATCCTCTGCTACAGCTCAAAGCAGCAATCAGCAGGTATTTCTTCTTCCTTGCTCTCACACACCATCTCAAAGCACTTCTCTACACACCAAGCAGGAATTGCAAAAAACCACCACATTTGGGGCATTGTTTGCAGAAAACCACGAGGTCACTAACCCGTTGCAAAAAACACCGCACATTCAGTAAACTTTTTTGCAAAAAGCATTGATCAAGTGATTTAGGTTGTTTAATCACTTTCTGGCAAGTGGGGCCGGATTGTCGAGAGCTGACTGGGCAAAACATTTACATACACCCCCTGGATCAAAAGGAAAAACGCAATCCAACCCAGCGGGTGGCGTCCCTCCTCCCTCCGATCCTGCAAGCCGCCGCCTCCTTGAGGCCTCCTCTGCTCGGTGCCTCCGACAAGTTGATGCCTGCAACCAGCAGGCCCCTCGCGCCGCCGTCCCCTGCCTCCACTTCTTCTCCTTTCTTCTCTCTTGTTCTCTGCAGGAAGCCACCATGGATGGATGGAGCTCCAACGCACCGCCTAGCTTGCCTGCACCCCCACCTCCGGCCACCTTCGCTCGCCATCGTCCCATTCCCGTCTAGAAGCGAGGACAACGATGCTCGGAGCGCAAGCCTGCGGCCCATGGCCGCCTCCGTTTGCCGCCTGCAGGGCACCTCCTGTGGCGGCCTTGAGCGCCGCCGCGACGGCCTCGGGCAGAAGACGACAAGTGAGGCGCCCTCCCACCTCCCGCGCGTTGTCGATGGTGGAGTCCATCGAGGGCGTGCGCGCCATCTGGGAGCTCACCGTGGCGCTGGGCAAGGAGTCCTATTTGTAGCCCACGACTGCCATTGCCGCCAGAGAACTTTCGGCTGCCATCCCGCTGGTTTCTCAGGTTTAATCTGTCCAAGGATCGCCGCCTGCGGTGCTACAAAGAAGGAGGTGCGCCGTCTCAGCCTACCGGTAGCTGGGGAAGGAGGAAGCGGTCTCAACGAGGGCAGGGGTCTGATTGCTTTTGTTTTTTTAGATCTAGGGTGTTTGTGTTATTATTTTGCCCAGTCAGCTTCTTACAGTCCGGCTCCACTTGTCAGAAAGTGATTAAATGGCTTAAATCCTCCGATCAGTGCTTTCTGCTGAAAGTTTACTGAATATGCGGTGTTTTTACAACGGATTAGTGACCTCGTGGTTCTCTGCAAACGATGCCCTGAATGTGGTGGTTTTTTTGCAATTCACTCCACCAAGCAGCCTCTATTTCAGTCACAGCATATCCAAATCAATCCAGGAGCTCTTACCTCCTCTTCTCTGCTCTCTCACACCACCACCAGCAGCTGCTCTTCCTCCACTGCCTCCGGCAAGCCCACTTGCAGCACGCGGCGCTGCCTCTGCACCTCCACAACCCCTCCGACTGGGCTTGTTGTCCTTTCCTGGAGCCTGTCCCCGCTGCACTAACACCCTGGGTGCCCGGAGCTCCACCCCACGTTGCTGATTCACCGCCGGCGACCTACAGAACCCAGCATCACCTCCCGCCTGTGCTGTGACACCATGAAGTGTGGTGGATTTCGGAAATTTCTGGATAACTCTCTTCCTCTCTAGTCTGTACAATACATGTACTAGTTTACATGGGCCACGTGGGCCAGACTTACTCACACATATACAGCCCAACATTATCTGACGCAACTGGTAGCTTTGTCGCTGCAAGGAGCTTCAACACTGAAAATGCTCTGAACGTGCTTACGGATGAAGCATATGCAGCTATAGATGAGTTATTCTTGGTGGCTCAAGAGATGGGAGCCATATGATCATACTGCAATCTGATTGCGAGAGTGTTATCCAAACTTTATGTGATGGTGGTGTATCAGCAACAGCAAGCTCTGGTCTGATATTTTTCATGACTGCCATGTACTCCCTCTGTTCCCTTTTATAAGATGTTTTACACATTTCAGACGCGTCCAAAACAGTTCCAAGCGGACTGGCTAAAATGTCTTATAAAAAAGAACGGAGGGAGTAATAGCTAGTGGATTTGACATTTTGACATAGCTAGATTTGAACACTGCCCAAGGGAAGCCAATTCGATGGCACATGAGGTAGCTAGGTCTGTTTCTCTACTTCCTGAAGCTTGTACTTGGGTCGATGAACCCCCCCTAGTTTCCTCTTTGCCCTTTCTTCTGAACAATGTAACTGTTGTTGTTAATCACTAAAATGGCCGACTAGCTTTCCGTCAAAAATTTGTGGATAAGAAATGCACAATTAGGTGCGACCGAGTTTTCCATTATGAAACATGTTCGTTGTTTATATTATCCCCTGTTGTTTACAGTAATCTTTGTCAGAAATATGTCCTTACAGCAAATCTCTCTCCGAGTCTGTTTACATAATTCCCGGTCCGGATCAAAGTCCTCGGCCCTGGATGACAGGAAAGCAGCATGTGATTGATCCAGGTCATGACAGTGTGAGTTCTTCTGTACTAGCAGATGTGAGCTACAAAATTGCATGTTAAATGTACAGGTTTGTTGATTTAAACAATTCCAGAGAAAGAACTACAACAATCTGAATTTTTTGCTGGGCTAGTGCAGTATCTACATCGAAGTTGGAACAGCTGCAGGTTCCGGTGCGACAGCTGACACGCCCTACTCCTGGTCCTCATATTGCTATGCTGAAAATGATCCTGCCTTCGCACTCCCTTCGGTAAGAATCTCAGACAAGCCATCAACCAAAATCAAATCCTGCATTCGTAGCAGAAAAAAAAGTTAAAAGCCTAGGTGTAAGATATCCTAATTCCTTTGTTACAATTTTGGTGTTCCCATCGCCAAATTGAAAAACAGAAACATTGTTCATAAGCCAATGGAGACACCAAAGGGCGACCGACTGGTCAATTATTTTACCTTGTCACTGGCTATACGCTGATGGGGAGTTCAGATGGCACACTTAGTGCATGCAGACGGACTAGCTCAGGCAGCACAACAGATTCCAGATCGGGGCGGTCTCTATGCCGCAGCTCGCAGCATTTCAGTGCAAGCTCGGCAAACCTCTTCGCCTCCTCCACCGGCCAGCCATTCACTCTGCTATCCAAGAGCTCCTCAAAGGTCCCTTCTTCCAGTGCGTCAGATACAGCGTAGGCGAGCCCCATGGCATCCTTTGCGGTGATCATCTGAAGATAGATAATGCCGAGCGCATACACATCAGATTTTGTGATGACCAGTCCCGCCTTCTGGTACTCGGGATCAATGTAGCAAAAGGTCCCCGCTCAAGGCCGGTCATCCGGTACTGCGTCGTTGTGTCATCCATCGATCGGGGATGATGCGGCGAGACCAACATCGGCGATCTTGCAGATGAAATCTTCACCAAGGAGGATGTTCCCAGGCTTGAGGTCTCGGTGAACAAAGGCTTCAGGCTTCATTTTGTGTAGGTAGAGCAGGCCAGTGGCTAACTCCATTGCAATCTTGAAACGGAGCTGCCATGGCAGTGGCGGAGTGTTTGAACGACAATAGAGCCGGTCCTCAAGGCTACCATTCGGCATGTACTCGTATATTAGGCAACCATACTCGGGACAAGCACCCACTAGTTGTACCATGTTGGGATGCCGAAGGTTGTTCAGCAGATCAATCTGATGATAACAAAACTTATCAATTACATTACTGAAAAAGTGAAATCCTTTCATTCTCTAATGTTTTAAAAAAACACCGCATTATCATACAACTAAATGTTAGCTCCTCCGAATAATGTTGCCTTTGACTTCAGTATCTGGCTATTTGTAGTGAGAAAATTGACTAAGTTGACTTATGGAAACTGTGGATGCAACGTTTTTTTTTGTTAAACATTGTAAGGGGCTAGTTTGGAAGAATGATATTTCCCGGTAAAATTTTGGTATTGAACTTTGCCAGGAAATAATTATCTTCCAAACCGGCCCTAATGCCAATACATATCCTGACAACATTTCTCTTTTAGTTTGGAAAAGAGAAATTGTAGTAACAAAAGACAGTTTTGTCAAGCAAAATCAGCTATGAACATACCTCCTGTTGAAACTGTTTCAGGCCTTGAGTTACATTGGAGTGGAGAATCTTGATGGCAACAGGGGCATTATTAAGTGTAGCTTTATAGACTGGTCCATAACCTCCTTCCCCAACCTTCAGGTCTTCTGAGAAATTATTGGTCGCCTTCATGATTTCCTTTGGATTATACAGTGTGCACTCTAATCTAGTAGGGAGACACTCTAGTATTCTTTTAGTCTCAATTGGCCTTGGCAAGGGTTTGCTGTTCAGTTCAAGTTTATGTTTCTCCTCTGGAGCAGATCCATATATATCATTTCGAGGTGAGAAAAATTTTGGAGGCAAGCGTCGCAACATTGGGTTAACTTGTTTCTGGGCACTGTGATCCATAAATTCCTCTGTGATTCTTTCTCTATGCTGAGGGTCGGAAGATAAAGTTTCAAGTGTCAAGAGCTTTTGCTTTGGGCCACGAACCGCTGAATTCGGTTTGGCACCTTGTCTGCCAAGTAAAGGACCATCTTCTCGTTCATAAACCACATGCAAGTTTTCTGTCCCATCTTCGGTCCCAAGAGGTAACTGCGATCCCAAAAGAATGCTTCCTTCATATCTAGTGCAAGATCAGAACCAAAGACACAAAATGGTAAACAATAACCAGTACCTCTTTGTAGTTCCGAAGCATATTGCCATTCCTTTTCTGAAATTGCCTCTGATCAGCTTTCACATCATCCTACAAATGACATGGTGTTGGTAAGACTTGTATATAACCGATCTTAGTAGTTCCGTATGCCATAAAGAATTAGGGTACAAAGCTTCTGGTAGAAATGCTCGAATCATACTGCTTGATAGTTCGAAGCTGATGAAGCACATTCTCCAGTTGGGGTTAAAGAGTCATAGGCATTATATTCAAGACTAAGTGCATTATCATCAATGCCCAAGTATTCTTCATGTGGAGCCTGGAATGGATGCTCATTGTCCTTATTTAGCAAAAACAAGGTTTCTCTACGATTCTCAGGATATTCTGGAGACAAATGATTGCCTTGTTTATTCACAACTCTTATGAATTCAGTTGGACATGAAGATGTTTTTGAAAGATGTGAATCAGCACTTTTCTGTCGAACTAGTGTCTTGAGGTTGCCATGTTGTGCTGCTTCATCAAAATGGGTACCGATGTGCGCAGCAGCGTGTGTCGACATCAGCCTGACCCGAGATCAAATAGAATAAGAAATAACTATCCCCCTCAAAAAATATATATATACAAGCCAAAATAGAAATGATAATCCACAATTTTCACAACATTGAAGAGAACATTAAAATTCGAAATAGTTAGACTAACCGATATGACAAAAAATAAGATATCTGCTATGAACTTTAGCTGCATAGAAAATAGCTCGACTAATGGTTGTGAATAGTTGGGTTTATTATGATCTACTGGCTACGGTCATATTTTACATTGCTGCATTGTAGGGGGTAAGAGTCAAATTCGACATTCGAAAGGATAAAATTTTCCTTGCACATGATCCATCAACATTATTTGGAAATGACCAAACGTAAACACTCCAATATACAGAAGGGAATAAGCTAATTGGAGCCAATGACATCCTTAAATTATTTGCATTAATACTTGGCAAAGTATGTACAGTTACTTAGATCATGAGGCATGACTAGACTGCCAAAAAAAATGGGGTTCAAGTTCTATTATATTTGAAATAACATATGTTGCAAATTATACATACCCTGGATTTCTCATAATATCCTATGCTGAAATATTCATCAATGTTTTGAATGTTAAATCCATTGTTCTTCGTTTTTGTTACTGGTACTTCAAATATCATGATATTCTCGAGAGGAAAAAGACTGAGGGGAAATCCCATACTATACTTAGGCCTAATTTGGCTGGAAGTGTAAAGTATCCCAGGGCACTAATCCCCCTTGGGGGAATTTCCATGATCATTGGGAATCCCCTCCCACCACGGGGAGAACACGACCTCAATTTGGATGAGAGGGAGAGAGGGGAGGGAGGGGCGGGGGCAAGAGTTCGTCAGGCAGGGAAGAACGGAGGTGGAGCTAGAAGGTCGCGATGGAGAGCGAGCGAATGAATCGAGGGATTTCTCCCCGACCTATCGACACGGGGAGATCTAACCGGGGATGGGCCGGGGAAATCCCAGGGATCTTCCTCCCTCTCGTGCTACCAAATAGGGCAGTTTGATTGACCAGGGCCAACAAAGCCCATGGCTTACCAACCCAGGAAAAAGGCAGGGATCCCCCAGGGATCTCGTACAACCAAATGGGGCCTTAGAAGGGAAAGACACCAAAAGGAAATTCCATACTGTATTAAATATTAAATATCAAGTTAGTTTATAATATATAAAACTTAACATTTACTTATTGGCTTGAATACATTCTGTTTTGGAATTATTTAAACCATGCTGTGCAAGAAAATACTACTCCCTCCGTCCCATAATATAAGAATGTTTTTTTACACTACACTTGTGTCAAAAACGTTCTTATATTGTGGGACAGAGGGAGTAGTTCGCAAGTTTTAGATTTGCTCATGGTTTTTAGTATGGTATGGCCACCTAAAAGGGCTTGGCATATAATGGTATGGTTGTAGGAGTGTATTGTGTATTTTATACTTCATGAATGTAATTGGTGTTTCCATATAGTTAGATTTGTTTAAGTATATGGTCCAGCATTCTCCATCGCATGAGCTTTGGGGTGAACTGTCTCGTGCATAATTCTACATAGTATGAAAGCACAGAAAACTTGAGGTCAAGGCCCAGCTAGAGAAAATGAAAATAAATAAATAAATATCGCAGCCTACTTTCAGTCCACATTGGGCCCAGGAGAGCCAGAAATGACGGCAGTGTTACATTGTAAACCTTTCTCATCAGCTTGAGCTTTTGGGTGAACCGATTAATGCACGTAATTCTGCAAGATTTTCATTAAACCAAAACTAAGCTCAGCCACGAATGCCTGTACATGTAGTATTTACGCGAGACCCTTCCCTGTATATCCTCAACCGTTGTAACTTTGTGCATATTCTAGTACGTACATATTTTTCTACAAAATTTAATGCCATGATCTGCCTACAGTTTCCAGTAAACAAAGCTCAGCCAATCAACAACTTAGAATGGACCATAATCTTTCTGGTAGGCAGGAAAGTAGAGCATTGTAGAAGACCTGTCTATCACCCTATGTGTGATAGTTAGGGATGTAGACTCACCTGTAAGAAGGTTCTTCGCCAGGGAACTTGGGTGTTGGTTCACCTGCAAATTACACGTGTGCTTCATGAGCAAACAAAGAATAACCTACTAGAGATAAATATTGTACTCCCTCCGTCCCAAAATAAGTATCGCTGGTTTAGTACAAAGTTGTACTAAATCAGCGACACTCATTTTGGGACGGAAGGAGTAGTACATCTATAAGAATAAAAGTGTCAAGTGAAATACAAACTTTGTACAGCTAAAGGCCCACTGCCAGGTGCATCAGATTTCGTATCCTCTTTGCTTGTATCATTGTCGGTTGCATGAGTGGCTGGCCTAAAAGTAGACAACTTTCCTTTTGCAATCACATACACTGAACAGAAGTTTGGTGCATTTTTTGTAACAGATGTAGCCACATCCATTTTCCAAATTGTTCTGCGATGGTTAAGAAAATTATTGAGCTCATCAAAGTACGGCAAGATTTGCTCTAAAAAAGAGTATCATCAAATAAGAGAATGATACACAGAAGTTGTTGTAATGTACTCCCTTCGTTCCTATATATAAGTCTTTTTAGATATTCCACTGTGGACAACATACGGAGCAAAATGAGTGAATCTACACCCTAAAATAGGTCTATATACATCCGTATGTAGTTTGTAGTGCAATCTCTAAAAAGACTTACATTTAGGAACGGAGGAAGTATATAAATCACCTTGTAAATGCACTCTTAGATGATGCTCCCAGCACAATCTTGTCAACATTATGTTGCACAACAAAGTCTATGATAGCTTTTGACACATCTGTTCCATCAAGAATGACATCCCTGCATTGCAACTGTGGATATTAAAGTAAGTCAGCCAAAAGGGAGTTAGTAACTTATGATGGCACCCAATTGCTAGATTTATCTGCACATCAAACAACTGTGGCACTAACTGGGATTCATGAGCAGCCACAAATGCAGAAAGAACATTTACTCGATATTTTGGTACTTGCGGTATCATTTTTTTTATATTGATATTTATCTAGTCGTTCTTATATTACTATTAAAGCTTTAAAATAAGCTTTCATGCTCGTTCCTGGAGAAATTCCCAAACAAATCTGAAAATAAAGGTAGAATGTGCACCGCTTAGTTTGGTGGGTCCAAATGCAAATAAGAGCATCTCCAGCCGTTGCCCCCCCCCCCCCCAGGAGGCATAAAAATTGCCACCTGGGGGCGAGCCGCCGGTATAATCGGCTCTCGGGGCGGTTGGGCACCCAGCCGTCGCCCCCAGGTCGCCGGTATCGGCCCTTTTTGGGCCCAAATATGCCCGCTTTTCAGCCCACTTTCGGCGAAAAATGGCCCGATATCGGCGCATATTCGCACGGCGTGAATTCAACATAAGTAATTTTTTTATCACATAGTTCATCACAGAAAATCAATAGAAATCAAATAGTTCAATACAAATTATATAGTTCAACAAATAAAAACTCATATTTCATCACACGTCGAGCTAGGCGTCGCCCTTGAGCCTCCATAGGTGCTCCACCAGATCTTGCTGCAGTTGTTGATGCACTTGTGGGTCTCGGATCTCCTGACACATATTGAGGTAGGCAGTCCAGGTTGCCAGTAGCTGGTGATCAACTTGGGAAAGAGGGCCCTGCCTATAGTATGGTTCAGTGTCAAACACTGGCTCTTCCTGCTTGCTCTCAATGATCATGTTGTGCAAGATGACACAGCAAGTCATGATCTCCCACATTTGATCTTTCGACCAAGTCTGAGCAGGGTACCGGACAACAACAAATCGAGATTGGAGCACACCAAATGCCCGCTCGACATCCTTCCTGCAGCAAGCCTCCTGAACCTTGGCAAAGTGGGACTTCTTGCCTCCTGGCACAGCGTTTGAGATAGTCTTCACAAATGTAGACCATCTCGGATAGATGCCATCAGCTAGGTAGTACCCTTGTTGTAGTGCCGCCCATTGACCTCGAAGTTCACGGAGGAGAATGACCTTCAACAAGCTTGGCAAAGACAAGGAGCACTGCAAAGACGTTGATGTCATTGTGAGTTCTGGCATACCAAAGAAGGAGTGCCAAATCCAGAGGTCTTGTGTGGCCACCGCCTCAAGTACCACATCGCAACCGCCTTTTGGCGCTTTTGTACATCTCCCGCCAAGCAAATGGACGGTTCTTCCATTTCCAATGCATGCAGTCGATGCTTCCAAGCATCCCAAGAAATCCTCTTGCTGCATTCTGTGCTAGGATCCGAGCAGTGTCTTCCGCATTGGGTGTTCGCAAGTATTGCGGTCCAAACACTGCCACCACTGCCATGTAGAACATGTAGAAACACTCAATGGTCGTGGACTCGGCCATGCGCCCATAGTCGCCGAGTGAATCACCGGGAGCTCCGTATGCAAGCATCCTCATAGTTGTTGTGCACTTCTGGATTGAGGTGATCCAAATTTGCCGGGGCAATCCTTCTTGCACTTGAAGTAGCTGTCGAACTCCCGGATGGAATTCACAATCCTAAGGAAAAGCTTTCGGCTCATCCGATAACGGCGCCGAAATACTTTGTCGCCGTGCAGTGGAGCGTCGGCGAAGTAGTCAGAGTAGAGCATGCAGTAGCGTTTCAGACGATGCCGGTTATTTGCTTTCAGCCGCCCGGCGCCGAGCCACCTCGTCGCGGCTTTTCATTGCTCGCGAGCAGGCCGGCGAGGGCGGCGAGGACCATGAGATGTTCCTCTTCCTGGACGTCGACATCGGCTTCCTCCTCCAACAGCGCGGCGAGCGCCTCCTCGTCGCCCGAGTCCATCGCCGGGCAGACAAATCGCCGAACACCTGGCGGGCGTGGTGGGCGCACACTCGCCGGTATACCGCCCTGCGCGGCCGGATCGCCGGAAAAATCGCCCGGACGGTGGTGGAGAGGCTGCAGCGGCAAAACCTTCTCTCTTTTCAGGCGGGGAATGGCCTATCTAGCGGTGGTGGGCGGTGGGCGGCGCCAGGATCGGCAGAGTGGCGGCCAAGCGCGCGGGGGTGGGAGGCGAATCTGGTCGATTGGCTTGACTTTTCGCCTGACAGTGTGGCCCAGGCGTGTTTTCCCCTTGCGCCGGAGTTCGAAGCGCCCAAGGTCGCTGGGTTCGGCTGTGATCGCCGGGCCCAAAACGGGCCGAGCCGCAGATTTCGGCGTCTTGGGGCGCGAGTGGGGGGTTTTCGGCGCGCCAGCGTAAAAGCGCCGGGGTGTTGAAGCGCGACTGGAGATGCTTTAAGTTTGATATGGTTACATTTTGTATGGCAATTGTGCTGGAAATTCAGCTCGTTTAGCAAAACGATAAAAATCATATCGATTTTTTGAAACACAGGGGCACAATAATTTGCTGAACTCAATTTTGAATGTAACCAGACACAAAGTGATGATGAAATAAGAAACGCATACCCCTCTTCTGCTGCAGAAGCATCGGAAAGGCAGCATCAGCTCTTTGGTCTGAAGATCCAGCTGGGCCAGAAAACAAGCCGCGACATCCTCCTGCACGTGCGCCGTGGAGAACTGCTTCCCGCCTGCACACGCGTAGATCGCATATTTGAGAATCTGCTAGTAATTCCGTACAACCAAAATCGATCCCATCGTTCGCACGGCCGGCCAGATGAAGCCCAAATCGAGAGCGTACCGGCGGGGTTGAGGGCGGTGTTCTTGCGGCGGACGTGGACCAGGAAGAAGGGCTGGGAGCGGGAGAGGACGTGGTCGGCGGCCCACTTGAGCGCGTGCTGGCTGCTCTTGTCGCCGTCGACGGCGACGGCCGCGTTCCCCTCCGCCTCGCCCCCTCCGCTGCGCCCCTTGGGCCCCGAGCGCCTCATCGCGGCCGTGAGGGCGACCGCCTTCTTGCCCGCGGCGTCGTGCCGCTTGGCCTGCGTCAAGATCGGAGTGGTGTGCAACATCGTGTGGCGGAGGCGGGGGAGGGGGAGACCGGGGGAGGGAACGCATCGGCGGCGGCGAGGAGGATGGGATGGAGGATGGCGCGGGTGGGGGTGGTGGTGGGGATCAAAGCGCGGGAATGGAGGAGAGGGGACGCCGCGAGCTTGGCGGGGAACGTCTCCCCTCGTCTCTCGGTCGGGTCGCTCCATGCCGCACGGGGTTGGGTCTGGACTCGAGTGTGGCCAGGCATGGCATGTTTTTCTTGAAAAAAGAAAGACATGAGTTTATTCAAACTTGTCAAAACTAAAGGTACAATGATTTGGATCATAAATCTAAAAAATTATAAAATAACTCCTAGAACTAAGAATTACTGTGAAATTTCTCAGAATCATCTTCTCAATGGTATCAATTTTGCAACATAATGTTGCCAAGGATTTGTGAAAGAGACTGTAGTTAGGTTGGAGAAGCGACAGCGTCACTGATGCACCTATGCAAACTTGACTCAAACCCTCTTAAGTTGCCCATCCATAAAGATGGAAAGACATGAGCGTCAAAGTGGTTGGGCTGGGATAATCACCTGAAAGTAGGGAGAATCGAAACACAAGAACTTTAATAGAACGTCAAAGCATGACTCCAAAGTCACAATAGATCGCACCAACAAAATGACATATAAAACACTAACACAGATTCATCGGATCCGTATGAATGATTCTATGTGGACATAAACCTAAAATCCGCAACGTTCGACGCACCAATCCTACAGAGACACGGACTACCTCGTTCTATGGTCCCGCCCATAAGACTTCGTCGTAGCAGGAGAAGATCAGAGTACCATTGAAAATGCAACTAATCTACGGATGATTTCGATAATTCGTAACAACATATGTATCGTTGAACTAATGTCTATTCAGAGAATATTTCAGAAAAGTTCTATGCAGGTATGGCAATGAGCTGTGAATGTGAAGGACAAACATTGGCAAAGCTTCAAGACTCTACACCTTTTGTTAAGTGATCAAATATCACATTGAGTCCATAGGAAAGCCAATGCTATTAAAAGAGGGTGAGGTTTTGATCATGAACTATTTGCTCAAGTGCTTATAGATATTGCTCCAAAACCCTCACCCACTCTCACTTCCTTCTATGTACAAAACCCTAATGTATGTCTCGGCCCCACCAAACCACATCCAGCCAGACCCATCGAGAAACACTTGACATAGCCACTACCTAAACCCTAGCAATTCGGTTCCACAAAGATGACCCTTCGGTCTCACGGAAGAGCACTTGCCAACCTTCTGTTTCTTATCGATTTCATCTTCGAATTTTAGAGTGGTTTTGATTGGTCTCGCCGAAGTGTGGACAGTGATTAGGTCATATTCACCCATCGATCTCAGCAAGCTCTTCCATCCGGTCTCATCGAAAAGTCTAAAGTTCAAACCCTTTGCGCTAGTCGGTCTCACCGAGTAGGTGTGTAACAGTTATATTTTTTTGTGCTACCTATATATACCTCCACCCATTCCACCAACTCTCAAAGAGCAACCAAGACGAAACTACCACTTCCCATGTCCAATTATAAGATCACCTACACTTGTGTTGAAATCAAGGGGATTCCACTCCAACCATTTGATCCTTGATTTCTAGCCCCCTCAAGTTGCTCTCCACTCCAATACTTCTCCTACTACCATGCCAAATTTGTGAGAGCGTGATTGAGTGTTGAGGAGACTATCTTTTGAAACACCAGAGCAAGGAGTTCATCATCATCAACAACAACTATTACATTTTGAAGATGTTGTCTTCTAGATTGGTTAGGTGTCACTAGGAAACATCCAAGCTTGTGGAGTTGAAGCAAAGAGTTTGTAAGACCAAGGAGATCGCCTACTTCGTGAAGATCTACCCCGAGTGAGGTTAGTCCTTCGTGAACGTAAGCCATGATGGCATAGACTACGTTGATTCTTCGTGCACCTTTTGTGGGTGGAGCCCTCCATGGACTCACGCAACCTTTACCCTCTGTGAGTTGAATTCTCCATCAATTTGGACATACGATAGCATCACCTATTAGAACCACACAAAAAATTACCGTGTCTTAATTGCATTTGATTTTCTCCGACCCCTCCTTTATGTTCATATGCAAAATCATTACTTCCCGCTGCCTACTATCTGGACTTGCATGTGTAGGGTGGAACAAGACTTGTGAAAATGCTAAAAGCTTGCCAAGAACTAAAATTGGGAAAATGTTATGTTTTTATTTGGTCAAGTAGTCTAATCAGTAATCACCCCCCCCCCCCCTCTAGACCTACTTATGATCCTACAACCTTTTTTCTCGATGGCATTACACCCTCCACTAGGACTTTGCCTGATGAAGACTTAAGAGATTATGCTACTGAAACTTCCTAATACGCCCACGGAGATGCAAGCCTCCCTCACCTCGTAACATGGTAGAGTGAGGGGAACCAAATAAATTGTGGCGATCGCCCTATGAAACCCTAGCTTGTCATGGAATGCTTCTATGATGCTAAGATGAAAGGCTACCTGAAAGTATCTAGCTCTTGTTACTTTTTTGTTGAGAGACTTATTATTTTGTTGGCAAGCAAAATTCTAAACTCACTACAATGTATAATTTTCTTAATTAACGAGCTTTCTTCTTGATTTCCATTAAAAACCAATCAATTTAGATGACAGACACCAAAAATTCAACTAAACACTAAATGTTTAGCAAGAAGCCAGGCATGGGTATGACGGCTTCCAAAAAGAGGGAATGCTCCTAAAGTCATAATAAAATCACAAGGAGAAATATAATGTAATGACGAAGGTAACTCACCATTAGTTAGAGTTCAAAATGATCACAACATGAAGAATTTACGTTATCACTTGCTTGATCTTCAGGATGGCGTCTTCATCAATGCTTCTTTGCCCTTGGATTTTCTACAAGATGGCCTAGTTGATAAGATGATGACAGATTCTGAAAATGACAGCTCCAGGATCATCAGGAAAATTTCATTCAACGAGCATGTTGCATTTCTAGTTTTCCAAATGGTTCATCACAAAGCAGTCCCACCAAGGAGAGCTACTTTACACTGACCAGGAGGAAAGAAGTTTAACCAGTCTGCCACCAGGTCATCCAAACTCTTGAGAAGCCTAATTAACCAGGTCAAGGGCGAACATAAAAACTCTCCCAGTAAATTTGAACATACCACATTCAAAATAAAAGATGCTTCAATGTCTCTGCATGCCCATGAAAATGGCATTTATCAATTTGAGTACAACCCCTCATAAAAGATTGTATTTGTGTTCTTGAGTGTTAGCCAAAATGGTATCTTGATTTTGAGGAGCACGTTCACCTTATAGACATATCTATATCCCACCAAATCAGCTGCTTTGAGTTGAAGGTAAAATTCTCTGGCTAAGAAATAATTTTTGACACCCAGTTTGCATTGACACTATTTCTCTTTTCAGAAAGAGTAACTTCATCCACAAAAGTTTTGAGATTATCCTGTTGCTCAATGGTTTCACCCCCACATAGTCCTCTTGAATTGTAAGTTATCCAATCTTCACTTTTAATGTGTTGTAGAATTACCATCTTCGTGAAGCAAATGACATATAATATGGAATTTTTTCCAGCTAAGGGTATGTCCCCACCTCATATATCTTCCCAACACAAAGTAGTGGCACCATCACCTAGACATCTCTCTGCATATTCTTGGAATAGGGGATTAACTTTAACCAGACTCTGCCAAAAGTGGGAGCATCCAACTCTAGCACCTATATTGGGTAGGGTTTGACAACAATCAATACCAACCCCATATGTGTTCTTTAGTTCCAGAGGCACTTGCACAACAAAGGTTGGTTCATCACTTGTAGATCAAGTAAACCAAGGCATCCACAGTCTTTGGGCAAGCACATTGTAGGCCAATTCACCAAATGATACTTTCTTCTATTCTTGCGCTCTTGCAACACCATCCTTTCTCACGCAGAGTTCTATTTTACTCAAGGGTCCTTTTGGGTCTTCTAGGAAGGAGATCGTGTATAAAGGGGTGGTAGTTAGACATGAATTGGTCAATGTGACCATGTATTGTTGAGATAAAATGTTTCCTTTCCAAAGTGTCATATTTTTTTATCAATTTTCTCCTCCACAAAAGCCCACTGAGATTTGTTGAGTCTTTTGAAATCTATAGGCCAATAACTCTTTTAAAATCTACAGATAAGGTTAGATATTGCAGAGGCAAACACTACTAGGGAAAACCTTATACACATAATCTCCAGCAACGCGGTTTAAAATAAAGCGCTACTGCTACTTAGTAGTAGCGCGTGTCAACAAAACGTGCTACTGATATACATATAGCAATAGCGCGGCAGTAGTAAAAAGCACTAGCTACTACTACAATTGCCACGACCTTGCTGCGAGACTAGGTATAGCAGTAGTGCATGTTTCATAAACGCACTACTGTTATTGAGCTTAGCAGTAGCGCTTTTCGCATAAGCTCGCTACTACTAAGTTTAGTCCACTCCTTGCAACTAAGTTTAGTCTCACCTCGCTCCACGAACATGGTGTTTACCATGTTACTTCTCAAACTATCACAACCACTTGGTCTTCATTGAACTCTATGTGTAGGATTTGTGGTTGTAATATGAGTCTTCTCCGGTTCCTAAACCGGTGAGGACTCATATTGACAATTCAGATTGTACACAAAAAGATCACTAATGACAAATGTGTTTTTGATGTTTATTTTTACATGCTTAGCCTTAGCAGTAGCGCATTTTCGTAGAAGGCGCTACTGCTATAGGCATAGCAGTAGCGCGACCGGAAGAAAGGGCGCTACTCACTACAAGAAATATGTCAACTTGTGACCTTGATTATTGGTCACTGAAAGGTCATTATTTTTCACTTGCGACCTTTTTGTGACCAAAAACAGAAGGTCAAAAGCTCTGTGAGAAGGTCGTAGACATTTACGACCAAAACAGAAGGTCGTTGAACCCATGACCTTTTGTTTTGGTCACCGGCTGTCTGCCCAGGCCACGTCAGATCTGATGTGGCAATCTGACGTGGCAAAATTAAGACCAATTCAAAAGGTCACTAACAAGATTCAGCCAGTCCAATTAGGTATTTTAGATGGGCCGAGCCCAACAATTCAGCCTTTTCGTGTTTTTTTCTCATATTAATTTTGGTCAGGTAGATGGGTCAAGCCCAACAGTTCAGCCTTGTTATTTTTTGGCCTAGGCCTTTTTATTTTCTTGGCCTTCACCTTTTCACAATTGATGTTTAAGCAATTTTTGTTCATTTTTCTTGAATTGTTTGATTTGTGGCCTTTTTAGGGCCCAAATAGTATTTGTTTCATTTCTGATGTATCAACAATTAAGGATCATCACCTCAAAAAAAATGATCAATACACTACAAAAAAAAGAAACATCCGTGACATTTTGGGCCGAACGAAAAAAATTTCTGTCATACTTATGACACTTCTATGACGATAATTGTGACAAAACCCGGTATCATCATAGATGTGGTGGGATCCTACTTCTATGATAAAAAATCATGACAGAAAATGGGCTTTTCGTCCTGGGCGGGCCGGAGACGCAGCTGCATGACATTCTTTGGGCCGTCCATGATGGAAAAAACGTGGTAGAAGCGAGGGTGAGGAAAATTTTGGGGAGTTCCCGGTTACGGTGGGTGGTCGGGGGCCGAGCGATGCACGTTTCTCTCGTACACGTACGCGTGTGTGTGCGGGGCGTTGGCTCTAACTGAACCCAAGTGAGGCTTTGGGCTCTAACTAAACCCTAGTGATTGCACTGCAGGCTACGCGTTACTGGACTCGAGCGATCGATCGATGGTTGTTAACTGAACCCGATCGAGCGATTCCTTCGCTACTGCTACTAACTGAAGTCGATCGATGCTGCCTCTGGATGAACAAGTGGCGTTATGGGGAGGGGGTTGGATGAACAGTGAGCGGTGGGTGAGGGAGTCCTGGATTAGGGGGTATCCGGACAGCCGGACTATATACATCATCCGGACTATTGAAGCGTGAAGATATAAGACTCAAGACTTCGTCCCGTGTCCGGATGGGACTTTCCTTGGCGTGGAAGGATAGCTTGGCGATCTGGATATTATATTTCCTTCCTTGTAACCGACTCCATGTAAACCCTAGTCCTCTCCGATGTCTATATAAACCGGAGAGGTTGGTCCTTAGAAGGCCGATCACAATTACAATCATACCATCATAGGCTAGCTTCTAGGGTTTAGCCTCTATGATCTCGTGGTAGATCTACTCTTGTACTACCCATATCTTCAATATTAATCAAGCAGGAAGTAGGGTTTTATCTCCATCGAGAGGGCCCGAACCTGGGTAAACATCTATGCCCTTGCTTCCTGTTACCATCAGCCTAAGACGCACAGATCGGGACCCCCTACCCGAGATCCGCCGGTTTTGACACCGACATTGGTGCTTTCATTGAGAGTTCCTCTGTGTCATCGCTACAGGGCTCGATGGCTCCTCCAGTCATCGTCAACAACACGATCCCGGGTGAGACCTTTCTCCCCGGACAGATCTTCGTGTTCGGCGGCTTCGCCCTACGGGCCAACTCGCTTGGCCATCTGGAGCAGATCGACAGCTACGCCCCTGGCCACCAGATCAGGTTCGGAAACCTGAACTACACGACGGACATTCGCGGAGATTTGATCTTCGACGGATTCGGGCCTATGCCAGGAGCACCGGACAACGCGGCGAAAGCACGGCTTAGACCTCGCCGGACGGTTAGGGTATCACCCCATAGTATCCCCGACCTAGATCCGAACAGTCGCTGCCGCTTAAGGATCGGAGGATGGACCCCGCCGCAGGTCGCACACTCATCGGCGGTGGAGCCGAACACGGGTCTTACCTCCGGTGGCTCATGACTCCGGACCCCGGATTCAGATCCGGACGTTGGGTCCAGGCCGCGCACTCCCGAGCCAGTCGAGCCAGGTTGGGCTCCGGTTATGGAGTTCACCGCTGCGGATATCTTCCAGCACTCGCCCTTTGGCGACATGCTGGACTCATTAAAGTCTCTATCTTTGTCAGGAGGCTCTTTGCCGAACTATGTCCGACTCGAGTGGGAGGCAGGCGATGAAGGAATTCGTTGCCCACCCACCACCCACTTCATTGCCATGGTCGATGATTTAACTGAGGTACTGAACTTCGACTCCAAAGACATCGACGGTATGGACGACGATGCAGGAGAAGAACATGAACCACCGCTCACTCGGCGGTGGACAACCACCTCTTCCTATGATATATACATGGTGGACACTCCGAAGGAAACAAATGGCGATGAGGCAACGGAGGATAAAACCTCAGGGGAAAAAGCAAAGAATGGGTGTCGTCGGCGCCACTCCAAGCCCCGCCATAGCAATACCGCCCCAGGAGACGAAAGCAATCTGAATGGTGCCAAAGAAGAATACAACCCTGATCAGCCCGCCGAAAGCAAGCCAAACAGAGGATGAGCAGGTCAGCCCGTAAGAACAAAGCGACGGACGAATACCCGGAGGATGACAGCTACATGCCCCTCCGAAGACGAGATTAGCCTTGGCGACAACGAAGTTCGGCGTGCTCGAGGATCCCTTAGAGCAGGAGCGCTTGCCGTCGGCTTATAGCCACCGCAAGGAGCCCGAAAAGAAGCGAAGAACTCCAAGCTGATCAAGACCTGCTCACAGATAGATGGACTGAAGTCCTGGCAGCCGAGGAATACGGACTCGAGCGCCATACGGCTGATCGGCCACCTCGTGGCCGGATAAAACGACATATCAGCCCGCATACCAGCCAGCACCCCCACGCCAACATACTACGGCCGGCAACAAAACAGACAGCCAAGATCGATCTACGGATCGCGGGCGCTACCAAGATATGCATTTACAACCGCCACGCCGGATACACCTTCAACAAGTCCAGCCTGGCGAATATAGCCACCCGAGCAATTCGACCACAGAGCCACATAGCCCGCAAGACAGAGGCGCCAGACACCCTCTCGCTTCACCGACGAAGTGATGGATCATGAATTCCCGTAAGGGTTCAAACCCGTAAACATTGAATCATACGATGGCACAACAGACCCAGCGGTATGGATCGAAGATTTCCTTCTCCACATTCACATGGCTCATGGAGACGATTTACACGCCATCAAGTATCTTCCCTTAAGCTCAAAGGACCAGCCCGCAAGATCGGCTAAACAGTCTACCAAAGAAATTCCATTGGCAGCTGGGAAAACCTGGAAGACGATTCCTCGACAACTTCAGGGCACATATGTGCGACCACCGTACGCCGATGACTCGAGCCACATTACTCAACAGCCCGGAGAGTCACCAGAAATTTCGAATCGGTTCCTAACTAAAAGAACCAAATAGTCGACTGTCCGGACGCCAAGCCCTGGCGGCTTTTAAGCATAATATCCGTGACGAGTGGTTCGCTCGACACCTCGGCCAGGAAAAACCCAAGTCCATGGCAGCTCTCACAACACTAATGACCCACTTTTGCGCGGGCGAGGACAGTTGGCTGGATCGCAGCAGCACCACGCCACATTCTGGCACTTCGGATGGCCGCGACAATAACGGCAAGCCACGACGTAACAGACATAAGCGACGGAACAATGGCGACATCATCAAGACACACAATAACACCGGATTCAATGCTCCAAGCCCGGTCAACGGAAGAAGTCGTTCAAAAGAAATAATCAGGGACCGTCGCCCTGGACCGCATACTAGAACGCTCGTGCCAAATTCATGGCACCCCGGACAAGCCAGCCAACCACACCAATAGAGATTGCTGGGTATTCAAACAGGCCGGCAAAATAAACGCTGAAAACAATGACAAGGGGCCGCACAGCGACGATGACGAGGAGCCCCGGCGTCCGAACACGGGGGGGGACAAGAAATCCCTCCTGTGTGAAAATGGTCAACATGATCTATGCCACACACATCCCCAAGCGGGAACGGAAGCGGGCACTACGGGACGTCTATGCGATGGAGCCAGTCGCCCCCAAATTCAACCCATGGTCAGCTTGTCCGATCACTTTTGACCGAAGGGATCACCCTACTAGCATCCGTCACGGTGGCTCAGCCGCATTGGTCCTAGACCCAATCATCGACAGGTTCCACCTCACGCGCGTCCTCATGGACGGTGGCAGCAGCCTGAACCTGCTTTATCAGGACAAAGTGCGCAAAATGGGCATTGACCCTTCAAGGATCAAGGCCACCAAAACCACCTTTAAAGGTGGGATTCCTGGAGTAGAGGCCCGTTGCACGGGCTCTATAACATTGGAGGTGGTCTTCGGATCTCCGGATAACTTCCAAAGCGAAGAGTTAATCTTCGATATCGTCCCTTTCCGCAGTGGTTACCACGCACTACTCGGACGAACCGCATTCGCTAGATTCAATGCGGTACCACACTACGCATACCTCAAGCTCAAGATGCCAGGACCACGCGGGGTCATAATAAAGGAACGGAAATATGGACCGCTCCCTCCGAGCGTAAGAACATACTGCAGCCCTCGCGGCGGAAGTACAATGCGGCCTCCTCCGACAACCTAATCCGGCGACAACAACTTCAAGCACCGTCAAGAGAGTCGGGAGCACCCCGCAACAGGATGACCAGGCACGCCAAGAGCGCGACTAGCAGTCCGGCCTCCGCTTAAGCCCCATCAAAGCAGCATTCGTACACGCAGCGTACACAATTACGCACTCAAGATACCATGGGCGTAGGCGGAGGCGCAACAACGACTCAGTCAAAAAAGCGGGATAACCGCCACATACCTTCATAATCTGTCCTTCTTCTTTTTCAGGACAGTGCTTTAGAGCAGCCTCTTAAGAAGAGCCGGATTGTCGGACTTCACAGGAGAGAAAACCAAGGAGGCAATAGGCTTCACGCACATAAGGAAACACCCAGGTGGAATCTATTTACGATCGTTATACCTGTTTTATATATCCATATGCGGCCTGCCCCCGGATAGGACATGTTAAATAATCCTATTATATCCGCTTAATGCATTCATTGTAAACATACGCTTAAATGTATTTTCATCAATGGGAGATTATATATAGTGTCAGCTCATTATTGTTATTTGGACATTTTTCTTACAAATGTTTCTTTGATATTGAATTCGTACACTTTGGTACGGTCCGTTTGCCAGGGGCTTCCTATGGTGCCCCGTTCTACAACAACTAAAGTCCGAACACTTTCAACAGTCGCGGCACCCCGAACTTATAGCACTATATGCATCAGCTCCAAATCATGTCTTGGGTCTACAGTTGGGTTAGCCCGGCTCCCTTGTTTTGGTACCTTACGTTCCGTTATATCGGCTAAGGTAGTGCAGGGAGAACTACTGCCATTGTGTCCCGGTTCTTTCGGACGAGCACCTCAGTAGAGAAAGCCGAAAACTGACCGACATGATGTGGCGAGAGCTGGTCGCTGTTCGAGAGGTCTTAAAATCCTTAAAGATTTTCCGCTTTAGGCGATAAATCGGCTTCGTCCGATCTAGGCGTATATAGCGCCCCAATTCGGCCTTTCGGATTCTAGGGGCTTCGCCGAAATTTAAAATTGTAGACTTCTATGGCTAAGTGAAAGTTATAAAGTTGAATAGTCCGATTGCCTTGTTCGTTGCGCCGGATACCTCCTTAAGGGACCAAACATTTGGATAAAGAGTATCCGGGTTTTTCCAGGAACACCCCGGCACTAGTTGCGTGGGGGCGGAAGCCGACGACTGGCCTACTTTCAGTATTCTATAAACAGCCGCACAGAAGGTAATATTTTAAATCAAACAGTGCTACATAACACAAGTAACTTCGTATTTAAATTTCAACAGCGGCAGAGGTACATTTAGTCAAAGATCTTGTCCTTGGAACACTCATCGGCCATGAGACGAGCGCCTTTCATAACGCCATCATAATACTTCTCGGGACGGCGATGCTCCTTGCCCTCTGGTGGACCGTCCTTCACCAGCTTCTCCGCATCCAGCTTGCCCCAATGCACCTTCGTGCGGGCAAAGGCCCGGCGGGCACCCTCGATGAAAACGGATCGCTTGATTACTTCAAGTCGCGGACAAGCATTCACCATCTGCTTGATCAGGCCGAAGTAGCTAGTGGGCAGGGGCTCACCAGGTCACATCCGGACTATGAAATCTTTCATAGCCACTTCGCCGCCTCAGGAGTTCGACCAACTGCTTCAGTTGGTCACATAGAGGCGTTGGGTGTTCGGCCCCAGCATACTAGGACCAGAACAACTTCTCCGTTGAGCTCCCCTCTTGGGCACGGTAGAACTCCACGACATCTGATATGCTGCATGGCAGATCTGCAAATGCCCCTGGAGAGCTCCTAATTCGAGTAAGTAAAAGAAACGCCTCCTCCACATGTTTGCTTTGCACAAAGAATTTCTTACCCGCCGCTATCTTTTTGGCCTCCTGGATCTCCTGCTGTGCCTTCTCGGCTTCGGCCTTGGCGTCTTTCATACTCACAAGGGCCTTCGCAAGCTCAGCCTCTTTCGTCTTCAGATCATGCTCCACGGACTCGAACTTCTTGCCGAGGTCCTGGAGCTCTTGCTGTACCTCGCCCACTCTAGCACTTTGCTTCTCGCGCTCTCTGCATTCCAAGGCCGCCTTGTCTTCGGCCTCGGATAGCGCTTTCTTCAGGGACGCCACTTCGACGGTGGACCCTATCACACAGTCACGACGCTTTGTCGTCAGACTAAACAATTTTATCTATCTTTACATACATAAGAGCGGATAATCACTCACCTTTGCTCTCTTCGAGCCGCCTCTTCGTGAGGTCAAGCTCTCCTCATACCGCTCCAGTCCCGCTTTATTTCGCAACCTCGGTCAGACGGGCAGCAAGCAAGCAACACGGCCTGCTTATTCACATAAATGCTTATTAGACTCCTGTGGATTACAATTGACCCTCCATTTGGCTTTTCTTTCCGAACACCATACAAAGTATCAGGGGCTACTACGTATCGGGTGGTAATTTCACACATTTTTATTACTTACCTCGAAGCCCGTCAGGAGGCTTGTGTAGGCTTTGGTTAGTCCACTTTTGGTGGATAGAACCTTTTGAATCACCGCACTCATAAGAGTACGGTGCTCATCATCCATGGAAGCGCCTCGAAGCGCTTCCACCAGACTATCCGACGCCGCTCGCGCAACGGAAGTCCTCGGCACGGACGACTCTCCCTCCCTAACGAGGGGCTGCCCGCCTAAATCCGGAACCGTTAAGGGTTCCGGAACAGTGTTCGGTCGAGAGTCCGCCTTGCTGCGGCTCTCATCGACGCGATCCATAGGGATCTTGAACCCCGCGTGTCTGACATTTGGAACTCCGCCTTGGGGTGTCTCTGTGGTCACCTCCCCTGCCGGGAACCTTCGGGACAACACCTCCGTGTCATTCGCAGGCTGAGGAGTGGTGGCCGTCGGGAGCGAGTTCATCCCTGAAGCGCTCAGAGACCCATCCGAAGACGACACCTCCGGGTGAGCCCTGGCCGGACTGCATATATGTTCGGCGTTATTAAACAACTATGAAGTAAAATCACGGTAGAGTGTGGAAATTCACGATTGCGCTAGGGGCTTCCCCCTGGGCAGCCACTCTTCCTCGCTACGAGCGGCCGTGGTGGAGTAGTCCGGAAGGGACGTCTTTCCCTTCTTGGGCGTCCCAGCCTCCCCCTCCGGGGCGGCTTTCCTCTTTTTCTCCTCCCCAATGCGGGGAGGTAGAGTTTCTTCTTGCTTCCCCCCGCCTCCGCGGGAGGAATCTGTTTCATCGTCATCGGACGACGTGGGTATGACGGCCTTGCGTCGAGGGCCTCTCCCGGCCCCACGGCCCGTCTCCTCAGGCCTCTCATCCTTTCCGGATGGGGCGGCTTCTTCTTCTTCTTCTTCCTCCTCTTCGGGGGAGGAGTGCGCCTCGTCGTCTTCGGACGAGGCTTCCGGCACAACCTTACGCCGGAGACCCTTCCTGGTCCCCGGGGCCTTCTTTTCGGCCTTCTTCTCCGGTTCGGTAGGGCGCCAGGATCAAGATCTCGCCAAGAGAGCATCACCGGATCTTCCGGCAGCGTGAGCCGGACAATAATCTGCTCCATTGTCTCCACATAGTCCTGATCACATATACATAAATACTTAAGACTCCCCCATGAATGTATTGTGAAAAACCGAATCCGGTGGTAGTCCCAAAACTCACGGACGCGGGGGCCGCGCTGCATGAAGCCCGCGGTCCTCGGATGTGGGAGGAGGTACTTCGGAGGCCTTGAACAACGCCTTCCACACGTCTTTGTGCTTCATGCCGTAGAGCCTCTGAAGCGTCTGGTGTTCGGCCGGGATGAACTCCCACAGATTGAATGCCCGCCTTTGGCACGACAGAATCCGGCGAACGAGCAAGACCTGGATCACGTTGACAACCTTGATGTTCTTGTCTTTCATGCTCTTGATGCAGGTTTGGAGTCCGGTCAGCTCTGTAGGTTCGCCCCAAGTCGGGCCCTTCTTTTCCCAGGAGGTGAGCCGCATGGGGGCTCCGGATTGGAACTCGGGGGCTGCCGCCCAGTTGGCGCCGCGCGGCTCGATGATGTAGAACCACCCCGATTGCCACCCTTTTACGGTCTCCGCAAAGGAGCCATTCAGCCATGTGAAGTTAGGCATCTTGCCCACCATGGCCCCTCCGCACTCTGCTTGCTGGCCACTTACAATCTTCGGCTTCACGCAGAAGATTTGCAGCAACAGGCCGAAGTGAGGCCGGATGCGGAGGAAGGCCTCACATACGACGATGAATGCCGAGATGTTGAGGACGAAATTCAGGGCTAGATCATGGAAATCTAGCCCGTAGTAGAACATGAGCCCTCGGACGAAGGGGTGAAGTGGAAACCCCAGTCCACAGACGAAGTGGGCGACGAACACGACTCTCTCGTGGGGTCTCGGGGTCGGAATGACCTCCCAGCGTCCGGTAGCCGGTGTGCTATGTCTGCGGCCAAGTATCCGGCCGCCCGAAGATTTGCGATATGCTTATCCTTGACGGTAGAGGCCACCCACTTGCCTCCTGCTCTGGGCATGTTTAGCTGTGCGGAGAAGACTTGGGCTTGGGCGCTGGAGCTCGAGGGGGCAAAGGAGGAAGAATGTGTGGGTAAAAATGGGGAAATCTTATCCCTTTATAGAGGCGACGAAAGCGGTGCACCTCCCCACTTGCCCGTTGGGAATCGTTTGCTTCCCAAGCGCCACGATTGATAATGTGGTGGGATTACCCATACCCGTATTGATGAGAATCCCGTGATAAGGGGACACGATCTCTGCTTTGACAAGACGTGTCAAGGAAACTGCCTCGCAATATGCGCTGGGGCTGCTTGTGCGAAAACGGTTCGAATAATGACCCGACCATAATGACACGTCGCGATGCCTAAAAAGTTGTCAGCAGATTGCATTTGTGAAATACCATTCTCTCTACGGTGGCATGTGAAGATCATTTTGTGGATCCGGACACGGTTCAAGTGTTCGATAATTACTTTGGAGTATTCGGAGGAGGAACCCGCCCTGCAATGCCGAAGACAAGACTACGCGCCGGACTCATCGTCATTGAAGCCTGGTTCAGGGGCTACTGAGGGAGTCCTGGATTAGGGGGTATCCGGACTGCTGGACTATATACATCGTTCGGACTATTGAAGCGTGAAGATATAAGACTCAAGACTTCGTCCCGTGTCCGGATGGGACTTTCCTTGGCGTGGAAGGCAAGCTTGGCGATCCGGATATTATATTTCCTTCCTTGTAACTGACTCCATGTAAACCCTAGCCCTCTCCGGTGTCTATATAAACCGGAGAGGTTGGTCCTTAGAAGGCCGATCACAATTACAATCATACCATCATAGGCTAGCTTCTAGGGTTTAGCCTCTACGATCTTGTGGTAGATCTACTCTTGTACTACCCATATCTTCAATATTAATCAAGCAGGAAGTAGGGTTTTACCTCCATCGAGAGGGCCCGAACCTGGGTAAACATCTGTGTCCCTTGCTTCCCGACAGCCTAATACGCACAGATCGGGACCCCCTACCCGAGATCCGCCGGTTTTGACACCGACAGTGGGGGTGGATGAACAGGACCCCATGGCGTTGCCTCTGGATGAACAGGACCCCGATCGATCAAGCCGGTTGGGGCTGGATGAACAGGACCCCGTGGAGGGCTGGATGAATAGGACGACCCCGCGGAGGGTTGGATGAACAGTAGACGGTGGAGGGGTGCCCGTGGAGGGGTGGTTGAACAGGAGCCCGTGGAGGGGTGGTTGAACAGTAGCCGGTGGAGTAGCGCGCGGTGGAGGCTGGATGAACAAGAGCCCGTGGTGGGTGGAGGAGGTCAACGGTCGCCCGTGGAGGCTGGAGGAGGTCGACTGTGGAGATGAACAATATCCCGTGGAGTCCCATTTTGCGGTACGCCACACCCCTCCCGATGAACAGGACCCCCGTTTCAATCAGAAGCGCCCAACACAAGTCCGCTTTCGTCTGCTTTTGCGGTACGCCACACCCTCCCGATCAACAGGACCCCTGCTTTCACCATAGGAGGTCTGCTTTCCTCCGCTTTTGCGGCACGCTGCACCCTCCCGGCGAACAGGGTCCTGCTTTAACGTGGCCAGTTGAACACAAGGCCGTTTCCTCCGTTCTTCGGTACGCCAGGCCTCGTTTCCATCGTCTGTTCCGTCCAAGCCCTCCCGATGAACACGACGACGCATTCCGTTCCAACCCAGCCGGTTGGCTCCCAATGAACACGACGACGACGCTGTTTCTCCGTTCTGACCCAGCCATGTACACAAGCCCTGGCCGTACGTATGCGCGAGTAGGCGTTCGAGACCCCGCCCGTGTGTACACATACGTGGCCGTATTTTCTTTCTTGCACACCGCTGCCAGACGTGACGTACATGCTACATGCGCGCCTCTACTACGACACATGCGCTCCTCTACTACGACACGTGCGCGCCTCTACATCCACTAGTATGTACGTACACGTTCGCGACCAGAATGACAACGCTACGTATGCTTCGACCAGGCGGGTCCCGATTGTCAGGCACTTCCTTGCGTGCAAAGATGTAGCTGGTGGGTCCCAGCAGTCAGGGGGGCGAATCGGTTTTTTTCCAGACGCACTTCCTTGCGTGCGAAGATGTAGATGGTGGGTCCGAGCAGTCAGGGGGAAACGTTTTTTTCGTGAAAAACAGTGGCCCTTCTGGTGGGTCCCAGTTGTCAGGTGGAGGAACCATTATTTTCCGCGTAATAAGGAGGCACTTCCATGCTGCGGCCGTGGACCCAGCTGTCAGCCTCTCCACGTACAGTCCATGTCCGATGGAAGTCGTTCCTTAACCACGTTGACCACGTCGCGCCGAGAGCACCACGGCGGTGGACGATGGCGATGCCTAGGAAGGGGACGACGAGGAGACGGGGAAGACGCGGCAGTGGATGCCCACGCAGAGAGGAGGACGAGGATTCACTGGTTCAGCTGCCGTGTGAGGCTGTGATACGTATCCAACGTATCTATAATTTTTGATTGTTCCATGCTATTATATTACCCCTTTTGGATGTTTATGGGCTTTATTTTACACATTTATATCATTTTTGGGACTAACCTACTAACTGGAGGCCCAGCCTATATTGCTATTTTTTTGCCTATTTTAGTATTTCGAAGAAAAGGAATATCAAACGGAGTCCAAACAGAATGAAACCTTCGGGAGCGTGATTTTTGGAACAAACGTGATCCAGAGGACTTGGAGTGCAAGTCAAGAAGGTGAGGCCTCCACGAGATAGGAGGGCACCCCTATAGGGCGCTACTGTCTCGTGGCCCCTCATGCCACCGACGTATTTCTTCCTCCTATATATACCTATGTACCCCGAAAACATCCTGGGCACCATGAAACACAATTTCCACCGCCAGAATCCTTCTCAGATCCGCGAGATCCCATCTTGGAGCCTTCACGCACTCACGGAGGGGGAATCAACCACGGAGGGCTTCTACATCAACACCATAGCCCCTCCGATGAGTTGTGAGTAGTTTACCACTGACCTACGGGTCCATAGTTATTAGCTAGATGGCTTCTTATCTCTTTTTGGATCTCAATACAATGTTCTCCCCCTCTCTTGTGGAGATCTATTCGATGTAAACTCTTTTTGCGGTGTGTTTGTCGAGATCCGATGAATTGTGGGTTTATGATCAAGTTTATCTATGAATAATATTTGAATCTTCTCTGAATTCTTTTATGTATGATTGAGTTATCTTTGCAAGTCTCTTCAATTATCGACCTGGTTTGGCCTACTAGATTGGTCTTTCTTGCCATGGGAGAAGTGCTTAGCTTTGGGTTCAATCTTATGTGTCCTTACCCAAAGGATGTAAAGGGTTGCAAGGCACGTATTGTATTGTTGCCATCGAGGATAACAAGATGGGGTTTATATCACATTGCATGAGTTTATCCCTCTACATCATGTCATCTTGCTTAATGCGTTACTCGTTCTTATGAACTTAATACTCTAGATGCATGCCGGATAGCGGTCGATGTGTGGAGTAATAGTAGTAGATGCAGGCAGGAGTCGGTCTACTTGTTATGGACGTGATGCCTATATACATGATCATGCCTAGATAATCTCATAACTATGCGCTTTTCTATCAATTGCTCGACAGTAATTTGTTCACCCACCGTAATACTTATGCTATCTTGAGAGAAGCCACTAGTGAAACCTATGCCCCCCGGGTCTATCTCTTATCATATTTTCTTTTAATCTACTTTTATTTGCATCTTTAATTTTTGCATCTATACTATAAAATACCAAAAATATATTTATCTTATCATACTATCTTTATTAGATCTCACTTCCGCAAGTGGTCGTGAAGGGATTGACAACCCCTTTATTGCGTTGGTTGCGATTTCTCAGTTTGTTTGTGTAGGTGCATGGGACTTTTGAGGAGCCTCCTACTGGATTGATACCTTGGTCCTCAAAACTGAGGGAAATACTTACGCTACACTTGCTGCATCACCCTCTCCTCTTCGAGGAAACCAACGCAAGCTCAAGTCATAGCAAGAAGGATTTCTGGCGCCGTTGCCGGGGAGGTCTTCGCTCAAGTCAAGACATACCAAGTACCCATCACAAACCCATCTCCCTCGCATTTACATTATTTTCCATTTTCCTCTCGTTTTCCTCTCCCCCACTTCACCCTACCCGTTTTATTCGCCCTCTCTTTCCCAGTCTCCTCCTCTCTTTTCGCTTGCCCTCTTTGTGTGCTTTTTTGCTTGTTTGACCTTATGGCTGTGCCTAAGGGTCCTGACCACCTTCTCAGAAGGATGGATGAGATTGAATCAAATATTAGAAGCTTTATGAATTTGCAATTTGAGCATAATAATTTCTTTAGAAAAGAGCTTAAGGAACAAAAAAGTTTTTTGGGGTTTATGAACAAAGAGCTTGATGATATGAATAAATAATTATGTGGTGTTAACGCTCAAATTACCCGGCTTGAAAATGATATAGCCAAAATTTCTGACAAGCAAGCCACCTTGGTCAATAAGATGGCCGCTAAACCAGAAAAATTACGTGAAAATAATGATGAGGATCTTAAAGTTATTAATGCGTCTCCGATTAGATCTATGTTTTGCAATATGGATTTTGATGATTATGGGACTGATGATGAATCAACTTTGCCTAGAAGGCATCCCAAGAATTCGGAATTTTTAGATCTTAATGTTAAATTTGGTAAAAGTGAGATTGGAGAATCCTCAACTTCTAATAATGTTGAACCCACTATCTCGGATTTCAAGGAATTTAATTATGATAATTGCTCTATAAAAGGTTGTATTTCCTTGTTGCAAGCCGTTGTTAATTCTCCTCATGCTTATAGTCAAAACAAAGCTTTTACCAAACATATTGTTGATGCCTTGATGCAATCTTATGATGAAAAACTTAATTTGGAAGTTTCTATACCTAGAAAACTTAATGATGAGTGGGAACCTACTATGAAGATTAGAATTAAAGATTATGAGTGTTTTTCTTTGTGTGATTTGGGTGCTAGTGTTTCCACGATTCCGAAAATTTATGTGATATTCTAGGTTTCCATGATATTGATGACTGCTTGTTAAATTTGCACCTTGCGGATTCCACTATTAAAATGCCTATGGGAAGGATCAATGATGTTCTTATTGTTGAAAATAGAAATTTGGTGCCCGTAGATTTTATCGTTCTTGATATAGATTGCAATCTTTCTTGCCCTATTATTCTTGGTAGACCTTTCCTTAGAACAATTGGTGCGATTATTGATATGAAGGAAGGGAATATTAGATTCCAATTTCCATTAAAGAAAGGCATGGAGCACTTTCCAAGAAAAAGGTTAAATTACCTTATGAATCTATCATGCGTTCTACTTATGAGTTTAGTGCCAAAGACGGCACTACTTAGATCTATCCTTGCTTTTATGCCTAGCTAGGGGCGTTAAACGATGGTGCTTGTTGGGAGGCAACCCAATTTTCTTTATGTTTTTTGTTTTTGCTTATGTTTAGGAATAAATAATCCATCTACCTTCTGTTTAGATGTGGTTTTATGTTTTAATTAGTGTTTGTGCAAGTTAAACCTATAGGATCTTCTTGGATGATAGTTATTTGATCTTGCCGTAATTTCCAGAAACTTTCGGCTCACGAAAATAATTGTTAAAAATCACCAGAACGTGATAAAATAGTGATTCCAGTTTATTCTGATCAATAACCAAACTTCCTAGGTCGTCCTATTTTGGCTGAATATTTTGAGTTCCAGAAGTTTGCGTTAGTTACAGATTACTACAGACTGTTCTGTTTTTGACAGATTCTATTTTTCGTGTGTTGTTTGCTTATTTTGATGAATCTATGGCCAATAAAATAGTTTATAATCCATAGAGAAGTTGGAATACAGTAGGTTTAACACAAAATTAAATAAAGAATGATTTCATTGCAGTACCTTATGTGGTGGTTTTGTTTTCTTTCACTAACGGAGCTTATAAGATTTCCTGTTGAGTTTTGTGTTGTGAAGTTTTCAAGTTTTGGGTAAAGCCTTTATGGACTATGGAATAAAGGGTGGCAAGAGCCTAAGCTTGGGGATGCCCAAGGAACCCCAAGATATTCAAGAATAGCCAAAGTTTAAGCTTGGGGATGCCCCGGGAAGGCATCCCCTCTTTCGTCTTCGTTCATTGGTAACTTTACTTGGAGCTATATTTTTATTCACCACATGACAAGTGTTTTGCTTGGAGCGTCGTGTATTATATTAGTCTTTGATTTTTAGTTACCACAATCATCCTTGCTGTACACACCTTTTGGGAGAAGCCTATTTGATTAGAATTTGCTAGAATACTCTATGTGCTTCACTTATATCTTTTAGAGCACGGTGGTGTCTTAATTTTGAAGAAATTGCTAGTCTCTCATGCTTCACTTATATTATTTTGAGATTATTTTAGAACAGCATGGTATTTTCTATGGTCATAAAGTTGGTCCTAGAATGATGGGCATCCAAGTTGGGTATAATAAAAACTATCATAGGAAGTGAATTGGATGCTATGATCAACTTGATACTTGATAATTGTTTTGAGATATGGAGGTAGTGATATTAAAGTCATGCTAGTTGGGTGATTATGAATTTAAAGAATGCTTGTGTTGAAGTTAGCAAGTCCCGTAGCATGCATGTATGGTTAAAGTTGTGTAACAAATTTGAAACATGAAGTGTACCGGCTTGTGCATCCTTATGAGTGGCGGTCGGGGACGAGCGATGGTCTTTTCCTACCAATCTACCCCCTAGGAGCATCTTGGCGTAGTACTTGATTTTTGATGACTTCTAAATTTTTGCAATAAGTATATGAGTTCTTTTGACTAATGTTGAGTTCATGGATTATACGCACTTTTACCTTTCCGCCTTTGCTAGCCTCTTCGCACTGCATTGCCCTTTCTCACCTTGAGAGTTGGTGCAAACTTCACGGTGCATCCAAACCCCGTGATACGATATGCTCTATCACACATAAACCTCCCTAGATCTTCCTCAAAACAGCCACCATACCTACTTATTATGGCATTTCCATAGCCATTCCAAGATATATTGCCATGCAACTTTCCACCGCTCCGCTCATCATCATGACATACTTTACTTTTGTCATATTGCCATTGCATGATCATGTAGTTGACATCGTATTTGTGGCAAAGCCACCATGCGTTACTTTTCATACATGTCACTCTTGATTCATTGCACCATCCCGGTACACCGCCGGAGGCATTCATATAGTCATATCTTGTTCTAGTTTCGAGTTGTAATTGTTGAGTTGTAAGAAAATAAAAGTGTGATGATCATCATTTTTAGAGCATTGTCCCAAGTGAGGAAAGGATGACGGAGACCATGATTCCCCCACAAGTCGGGATGAGACTCCGGACGAAAAAAGAGAGAAAAAAGAGGCCATAAAAAAAGAGAAAAGGCCCAAATAAAAAAATATAAAAAAATGAGAGAAAAAGAGAGAAGGGACAATGCTACTATCCTCTTACCACACTTGTGCTTCAAAGTAGCACCTTGTTCTTCATGTAGTGAGTCTCATATATTGTGCTTCAAAGTAGCACCATTTTTTTCATATAGTGAGTCTCATAAGTTGTCTTTTTCATAATAGTGGGAATTTTTCATTATAGAACTTGGCTTGTATATTCCTACGATGGGCTTCCTCAAATGCCCTAGGTCTTCGTGAGCAAGCAAGTTGGATGCACACCCACTAGTTTTCTTTTGTTGATCATTCATTTGTAGCTCTAGTGCATCCGTTGCATGGCAATCCCTACTCCTCATGTTGACATCAATTGATGGGCATCTCCATAGCCCGTTGATTATCCTCGTCAATGTGAGACTTTCTCCTTTTTGTCTTCTCCACACAATCCCCATCATCATATTCTATTCCACCCATAGTGCTATATCCATGGCTCACGCTCATGTATTGCGTGAAGGTTGAAAAAGTTTGAGATTATTTAAGTATGAAACAATTGCTTGGCTTGTCATCGGGGTATAGAAGTTGGGAACATCTTTGTGTGACGAAAATGAAGCATAGCCTAACTATATGATTATGTAGGGATGAACTTTCTTTTGCCATGCTATTTTGAGAAGACATGATTACTTTGATTAGTATGCTTGAAGTATTACTATTTCTTTTATCAATATGAACTTTTATTTTGTATTCATTTGGATCTGAACATTCATGCCAAAAAAAAAATTACATTATGAATTATGCTAGGTAGCATTCCACATCAGAAATTGTCTTTTTATCATTTACCTACTCGAGGACGAGCAGGAATTAAGCTTGGGGATGCTTGATACGTCTCCAACGTATCTATAATTTTTGATTGTTCCATGCTATTATATTACCCCTTTTGGATGTTTATGGGCTTTATTTTACACATTTATATCATTTTTGGGACTAACCTACTAACCGGAGGCCCAACCCATATTGCTTTTTTTTTGCCTATTTCAGTATTTCGAAGAAAAGGAATATCAAACGGAGTCCAAACGGAATGAAACCTTCAGGAGCGTGATTTTTGGAACAAACGTGATCCAGAGGACTTGGAGTGCAAGTCAAGAAGCAGTCGGGGCCTCCACGAGATAGGAGGGCGCCCCCCCTATAGGGCACGCCCCCCTGTCTCGTGGGCCCCTCACGGCCACCGACGTATTTCTTCCTCCTATATATACCCACGCACTCTAAAACATCCAGGGGCACCACGAAACACAATTTCCACTGCCATAACCTTCTGTATCCGCGAGATCCCATCTTGGAGCCTTCACCGACACTCTGCCGGAGGGGGAATCAACCACGGAGGGCTTCTACATCAACACCATAGCCCCTCCGATGAGTTGTGAGTAGTTTACCACTGACCTACGGGTCCATAGTTATTAGCTAGATGGCTTCTTCTCTCTTTTTGGATCTCAATACAATGTTCTCCCCCTCTCTTGTGGAGATCTATTCGATGTAAACTCTTTTTGCGGTGTGTTTGTCGAGATCCGATGAATTGTGGGTTTATGATCAAGTTTAACTATGAATAATATTTGAATCTTCTCTGAATTCTTTTATGTATGATTGAGTTATCTTTGCATGTCTCTTCGAATTATCAGTTTGGTTTGGCCGACTAGATTGGTCTTTCTTGCCATGGGAGAAGTGCTTAGCTTTGGGTTCAATCTTGCGGTGTCCTTACCCAAAGGATGTAAAAGGGTTGCAAGGCACGTATTGTATTGTTGCCATTGAGGATAACAAGATGAGGTTTATATCATATTGCATGAGTTTATCCCTCTACATCATGTCATCTTGCTTAATGCGTTACTCTGTTCTTATGAACTTAATACTCTAGATGCATGCTGGATAGCGGTCGATGTGTGGAGTAATTGTAGTAGATGCAGGCAGGAGCCGGTCTACTTGTTATGGACGTGATGCCGATATACATGATCATGCCTAGATAATCTCATAACTATGCGCTTTTCTATCAATTGCTCGACAGTAATTTGTTCACCCCCGTAATACTTATGCTATCTTGAGAGAAGCCACTAGTGAAACCTATGGCCCCCGGGTCTATCTCTTATCATATTTGCTTTCAATCTACTTTTATTTGCATCTTTACCTTTTGCATCTATACTATAAAATACCAAAAATATATTTGTCTTATCATACTATCTTTATTAGATCTCACTTTCGCAAGTGGCCGTGAAGGGATTGACAACCCCTTTATTGCGTTGGTTGCGAGTTCTCAGTTTGTTTGTGTAGGTGCAAGGGACTATTGAGGAGCCTCCTACTGGATTGATACCTTGGTTTTCAAAACTGAGGGAAATACTTACGCTACACTTGCTGCATCACCCTCTCCTCTTCGAGGAAAACCAATGCAATCTCAAGACGTAGTAGGATGCCATCGCCGCAGAATAACAGGGGGTGTGGGTGAGTGGAGGGATGCCTGGCCAGCGGTGGGAGTAGTAGGGGGCGGTGAGGCCTCCGCGGTAGCACAGCCGGCCACGAGAGGCAGGAGCAGGCGGCACGACCGGCGTTGCTTTTGGCAGCTAGAGCAAGAAGACGAGAGGTTGAAGAAGCATGACGACTGTTGGATGGACATCATACGGTCACTACAGCTAGAATCGTTTATATTGACTAAGTTGACAAAGCCCTTGGTACGTCAACTTAGTAGGCCCACATGCCAGCTTCTGAAACGGTGCACCCCAGATGTCTGGGGGAGGAATCATTTTTTGGGCGGGTGAAGCTAGAATATCCGAGATTGAAGAAGAAGCACGGCATCCGTTGGATGGACATCCAACGGCCACTGCTGCTAGAACCGTGTGTCGACTATAAGTTGACAAAGCCTTGCATACGAGTCAACTCTTTTTTAGGGACGCACAACTTAGTAAGGCCACAAGTGTGTGGCAGAAAACTTATAGCCCATTTGAGATTTGTAAGAATGTGCAGCCCATTTTTGAATTCTAATGGAATTCACTACAGCCCATTTACACTTTGTTAAAAGTACAACCCATTTCAACCAACCGTTCAAAACAGAATTCAATAAAGTTTCCCACATTTTGATCGGATCTGAAATGTTTTTATCCCGAAATTTCTAGTCAGATTAAATACAATTTCAATATAAATTTATATTACGGAAAAATCCACCGAAACATTGCGCTCGCAACAATGAATGAAATTAAAATTTTCAATGTCCAAAAATAATATTTGTAAAGTAATTACGAGTTTGGTGCATTTTTTTATAGTTACTACCCAGTTTTTATAATTACATACCATTTATTTTTCTTAAAACCCATTTTCTTGTTAAGCCTAATGCATCCCTCCTAGGAAAGATTTGCAGCCCAGCGGGGCGGAGAATAACAACTTGACCTTGCCTGGGTATTCCTAAAAAAAGTATAGCTGGGATAGCCATTTTCAGCTTGAAAAAAATTAATATCTGGGCTGGATATCTGGCCTGGGCTAGACGGGCCACAGCCCGCCCAGTTAATACCTGCAGCGATGTTTTCGTTGTTGTTCAGAGGAGAAAAATTAATATCTGGGCTAAACATCGAAAAACTCTGCAGTGCTCACACCTCAAAAACACAAATAATGCTCGAGCTGCTTGGTCCCAGCTGTCGGCCGCTTCTTGTGCAATTCTCTCGTTTATTGACTACATAGGTTGACAATGGTGTGGGATCCTGATGTCAGGAAACCAGGAGGAAGCAAAAAAAAAATATAGTTATATATATAATAAGGAGGCACTTGCGTACGTGAGGCTATGGCCCTGGTGGTTCCCCATTGTCATCCTCTCCAAGTAAAGTCATCTCCTCGCCTGCCGCTTCCGCCTAAAATACGCCGCTACCGCTTTCCGGTGCAAAGCGATTGTTCGCTTTCAAACGACACAAGTGTTGCCGTCCGTCCGTCTGCCGCCCACATTAATGATACGCGGTTGCCGAGGCGGCTACTCCGGCGCCACACGTCCGTCCCTCCGCTGCCCACCATTGCTATATAAACTACTGTGCCGGCCATAGCCGCAGTCATCCGCATCCATTCCCTTTCTCCTGGCCACACCACTACTGCCCACCATGGCTTCCTCGCGCTCCAGCGCTCTTCGGGACGGGCGGACGACGGACCACAAGGAGATGGCAGCCATTGCTGCCGACCGGCTGGCCGGCAGGCAGCCGGAGGACGATGACGTCCCAATGGAGAACATGGTAGTCGACGATCCGGCGCCAACCCCCTCCTCCGCGCCATCCTCGCCGGTGCATTGCACCATGACCATCGGCGAGGCCCGTGCCCAATATATGGATATGGTGAGGCAGATGCGTGAGGAGCAGTTCCGGGAGGCACAGGCCGACGCCTCCTACAACCACCATCTCCTCCAAGAGCACCTGCGGGCGGAGGAGCAGATCGCCGTGGAGCGGGCGGAGCAGGAGGCGCTGCTCGACTCGTACCGCTCCGCCCGCGAGGGCCGCCTCTAGCGCTGGCGGTACCGCATGTGGGTGGCGTAGGCTGCGGCCACTACAAAGAGGGCGAAGAAGCGGGCGAGGCGCTGTTTGGCGAGACCGAGGACGAGGCAGAGGACAATGCCGGCTCCGACAAGTGCCCGCTCCACTGGCGTCGACGAGGCCTTGCTCCGCCGAGGCCCCGCGGCGTGAACAACGAGGCAGAGGACACCGCCAGCTCCGCCGAGGCCCCGCCCCGCCAACAACGAGGCAGAGGACATCGCCGGCTCAGCCGAGGCCCCACCCTGCCGGCAACGTGGGGGAGGATTTCCACCGCTCCGCTGAGGCGCCGCCCGCCGGCAACGAGACAGAGGACATCGCTGGCTCCGCCGAGGCCCCGCCCCGCTGCCAACGAGGCCGCACTACGTAAAACAAGGAAGAGTAGAACACGGTAGGTCACCGCCGCTCGGGTCCAAGTAAGGCCACCGCTGCTACCCTCCAGTTGAAGCCAAGCTAGGCGGGTTGACCATTGACGGCCGGTTAGCTTCTTGGCGGCGACGAGGAGTCGGAGAGCTGCGTTGGAGAAGAACGCTGCTTACTTTAATCGCTGGTGCGCTTATCGATCGACACATGGGCCCAACAGGCCACATGTTAGTTACGAATCGCACCTGCAGTTAAGTCATCAAGCTTCTGCTCGCTCAAGGACACATGTGGGTAGCTTCGTTAATTAATTATACCTCCAAATAAGCACCTTTTTAGTTGAAGAATGTATGAAATGTAATGAAATCCGGCATGTTTATATGAAATCTGACCGTGTATGAATGAATTTATTTCGATTAGTTCAATTCATGTATCATCGGTATTGGATGAACATGCAAAACTATACGCACTAGCATTATTCCTGTGGTGATCACCTCGCTTATGAAGTTTCACATGTACTCCCTCCGGTCCTTTCTAGTCTGCATGCAAGTTTTTTCTGCAGTCAAAGTATCTCTACTTTGACCAATCTTATAGAAAAAAGTATGCACTTTCACAATGCGCGAAGTAAAAAAGGAACAGAAAGAGTACAAAGAGTTTGAGCAGCTTTTAGCGTTTACAGACATTGCAATCAAACACACAGGTTCATAGAGAACATTCAAAGCAATCGATGATTATGCATCTCAAATGACTCACATGTCGAGGCAATATTTACTTCACAACTAAAGAATAAAGAAAAAATTGATCGACGCCATCGACAAAGAAAGGGCGTCCCATTCGAAAATATCAAATGCATGTCTTGCTAAAATCAATGAGAAAAAATTTGACAAGGTTGTCCCATTCCAAAATATCAAATGCCTACGATTGTGGAATGGGCAGGGTTTGCCATCAGTTCGGACATTGACATGGCACCTCGTGCTAAATAAACCAGCTGTTCTTTTGTGCGGTTCCACCAAAATCAACCAAATTCACGCGTAGCTTGTATGATTTCGCCCTTATATGTTGCAAAGCCTTGAACTTATCGGCACCTCCTTTCTTGTGGTGGAAATGAATGATTCAATGTATTCATGAACATTTTGTGCAGTTCCCATTGAAATCAAGCTGAGCACCCCTGTTTGCACAAATACAAAAAAAGTGATTAGTATAAAGCAAACTGTACTATGAATTGACAGTTTAAACAGGCACCTACATGGTCCATGTAGAGCACACTTCTAGAAAAATGGAACTCACCAGAAAGAATCCTAGAACAACATTGTACTCGCGCATCACATCAAAAAAATGGAGATTTGTCAGTCCTTCTGAGCTGAAGTTAGTTTGGTCTTGTGGGGAGTAATGTAACCATCCTTCAGCTGCTCCTTCTGATGAGAAGATAGACAGGGCTTCTTCATACTGGCATAATCGGAACTAGTCACTTCACGTAGTCCATATTCTTCTTCAGAGGAAGATGATCCTATTGTGCAAAGACAAGAGGACAACTAAATGCTAGCATCCCTGTTTGCTCGAAAAAAGGAAGGAAATATTTAAAATAGCTCAGATGAAGCACTTCTCAAGGACAATACCACTTTTTCATGATAGTATGTAAACAGTAGCTCAACACCAATAGAGATGACAAAGCTCAATCATATGGATGAAATCAGTGGGCGAGTACCAACCTTTGTCAGGAGCCTTATTGTGTAGAGCATACAGATGAAGCACTTCTCCGGAACCATCTGTTGCTATCTACTATGGTGGCCATGCTTACTATATACTCATCGATTAGTTTAATGTTTCCAACATCTTCTTGTGCAGTTCCACTAAAATATATGGTATCTTCAAATAAGATCCCTGTTTGCACAAGTAGAGATAATTACGTAATTAAGAGTGGCATCAAATCAGTGGCAAAACAATTGTTCATTCCAGCCATAGCAATAAATTAAGATGCAAAACTATATCATTACTTGTGTCATCACAGTTCCAGTGCTTCATTATAGCACTGGGAGTTGATTTTTGTTTTTCTTCCGCTTGTTCTCCCCCTTCATCACTTGGTTCAATAACAGACAAGCTTCACCTTCAATGTAAGATTTGGCATGTCAACTAGGGAGCACAAGTATAGTACTAAACTTAACTTTCTGATGAAAGTGGAAAAATACAGGCCAACAATTGTGAAATATCCTTATCTTACCTCAATGGGATATTACGGTGCACATACAGATTGGAAGTCTTGTCTCCATTTGTGTAGTTCACTAAAATCAAGCAACATTATCATACAAGTAGCACAACATATGAAAGCACACTGCAGAATCATGTGAAAGAAGGCTAGTACTGACCTTTCATGATGCGGAATTCAAACAAATCACAAGAAGAAGATCTGAACCAAATTTGCCAACACGGATAGGAAGTAAGATGTCCTCTTGTGCAGTTCCACTAAGATCAAGCAATCAAGCAACGTTGTCGGTGTGACATTTTGGTTGAACTGCACAAAACACTCTTAAAAACAAAAGTGTTTTGTGCAAAGGCAACAAAAGGTCACAATGGCAACGAGGTGAAGTAGATAACCCTGTTTACACAGAGGTGCAAAGGAAACAACTAGTGGTCAATAACGGTGGATGACATGAAGCCAACAAAAGAAGCATCTACCTTATCTAAATGGGAAAGAGAGCAAGACAGTAGCATTTCTCAAACGGTGGCATTGATTAATATTAACATAGAGATTATATTAACAATAAAATTTGTTAAACATGTAATTTGCTTTTAACTATGGCATTGCATCAATTTTCCAGCGGCATTATTAGAGGGTGTTTGTTTACAGGGACATTTTGGTGTAGGGACTAAAAAAGTCCGTGTCAGTCCCATCTAAACCAAACAGGAGAGACTTTTAGGGACTAAAAGTGGGCATTTGGGACTAAAGAAAGAAGACACCGAGGGAGTCTTTTTGGGACTTTTTCCAACAGTTGCCCCTGCCACGCATCACACCTTGTCTCTATTAGTTCATTACTAGGGGTAACATGGTCTTTTACCATGTCATTTAATAACCTCTAGTCCATGTTTAGTCCCTGGAACCAAGCAGGTAAGGACTAGGGAGTTTTTAACCAAACAGGGCCTTAGATTAACAACAGCTAAAGAGCTGCACGGGACAGTGGACGCACCAGCACCATGTGCATCTACCGATGTACTGGTCATGCACAGTCTGTTGCAGCAAAGAACAAACAACCAAGGAGCATATTTGTGTTGGTCCCAGTTTTGTTATGTTTATACACCGTTCCCTATGTGAGCGCAGCAAATCTAGTCCTGCTCAAACTCTACAACCTTGTCCCCGAAAACAAAAGATCAGTTCGTTACAGATGTGCGTACTGCGTTTATCATTGTTTTCCCTTTTCGACCAACGTAGGTGTTGGATAGCCAGTCTACACTAGTAGTTTCGCCCCTTCCTTTCCTCTTTGAACCACGTCCTAGATTTATGTGATACAACTTTCCCCACTACTTTCCCCCATTCCTTTCCTCTTTGAACCACGTCCTAGATTCATGCTATACAACTTTCCCCCTTCCTTTCCTCTTTGAACCACGTCCTAGATTCATGCTATACAACTTTTCCCACTACTTTCCCCCACTCCTTTCCTCTTTGAACCATGTCCTAGATTCATGGTATACATGTAGCTAGAGCAATGCATGTGGAATAAGTAAATTGTACCTTAAGGTTCTTGGGGCGTGGTTCGGTGGGCGACGGGATGGCGGTGAAGAAGAAGGGGTCGGAGGTGATGAAGTCATGTACCTAGGGTAGGGTCATAGACCTGCCCAAAGGTACCCTCCCCAAGGACACTCGCGAAAGAAGCTGCCTACCAGTCGACCTGGCAGGTTTCCACTCGACAGATTCAAAGACACTCGACCATGAAGACCCACTCGACCACCAGGAGTCCAAGAGCCACTCGGTGTCCAAACGGTCTGTAGTTAAATAGTCTTTATGGTCATGATGACACTTTATGTAAGGCGTTACCAGTAACGCCTAGCCTTAATGTACCTTAAACCCTCCGCTACGTGGGCTGGCTGGGGTCCTGGCGCACTCTATATAAGCCACCCCCTCCACAGGTAGAAGGGTTCGCACCCCTGTAACACATACGCATATAATTCAGTCGACCGCCTCCGGGCTCCGAGACGTAGGGCTGTTACTTCTTCCGAGATGGGCCTGAACTCGTAAATCCCTTGCGTATACAACTACTCCATAGCTAGGATCTTGCCTCTCCATTCCTACCCCCCATTGTACTATCAGACTTAGAACCACGACAGTTGGCGCCCACCTTGGGGCAGGTGTTCTAGCGATTTGTTGGAGAAGTTGGGATTCTTTCGATCTCCTACATCATGGTTTCTGTGGAGTTCTGGTCGAGGGTCATGAGATTCGCCTCTGCGCTCACGTTAAATGCCGACGACTCGCTTGGCTTCAGGAGGCTCCACTCAACGTGACGCGCTCCCGTCCCATGGGCGACACACTTTCGCGTGTGTCCGCGGCGTCCTCCTCATGGCAACCGTCGACCCAAGATGGGTCGGTTCCTGCTGCCCTCGCTTCTGGGCCTCCCGCCGAGCAAGCGTTACAGTCGAGGCTTCAGCGGTGGGTGAGGCATGCGGTGGCCCGCCAGTCGGCCACCCCCAAGTTGCGGCGATCGAGCTCGACGAATCTCTCTACGGCCTGTTCGACTGGCTCCGCAGAGACTGCGCCTGGCGGCAGAGGTTCTGATGGTCGATGGACCACGCAGTGCCCCCGGAGTCACCCGCACCAACGGAGGAGACGGTGGAGGTGATCCGGAGCAAGCCCACGAAGAGTACCTGCTCGAGCCCCTCACTTCGCTTCAGAGGGAGGAGCTTCGCCGTCGGAACATGGGTGCGCTTCACACTCCTATCATTGGAGAAACCCCTAAGGCTCGTGCCTTGGAGGATGCGCACTTGGCCAACCTGGTTGAGCGCACTCGACTGGAGAACCTTCAGCGAGTACTCGACGAGCGCGCGACCAAGGGTTCCAGAATCCAGTCGACGTCAGCTCTTCCAGCCACCAACTCAGGTATATCGAACTCCGATTCAGAATTTAGAAGCTGCCGCTCGTATAGCAGAGTCAATTCAGCCTTCCCGATGGAGGCGGGTAGAGGTTTGCTACAAATCGTAGATCTGCTCCGGGCGGCAGGAGACCAAAACTCAACAGATTACGATCGCAGAACAGATTCACAGCCGATCCGTCGCTGTGAATTCTGGCCCACGGCCCATAGTTCGAGATCGCCCCTGAGGCATGAGGAACGTGGGGGCCGGCGTGATGATCAGTACAAGAGCCGCGAGCAATATGAGCACCGATTCGATCGCAATGATCGACGTCGAGTGCCCACTCCTCCCCAAGGGGTGGATCATACGCTCCTCGGCAGCAGGACTACGACGCCGACACGGTGTTGGGCGAAGAGTTCCAACGACCCCTGTGGAACCAGGCTTTGATGCGAGATCTATTATCGCTCAAGGTTTGGTCGACAGAACAGAGCTCACCGAGAAGGCCATGACAGAGATGTTCCTCTAGCAGCAGAGTTCATGTCTCGGGGCGAGTGTTTCAGCAGAGCCATCGAGCTGGTGATTCCTCCCAACTTCAGGTTGGCGATCGAGTCAATAAGTTCACCGGTGAATCTAAGCCCGACACTTGGCTTGAAGATTACCGAGTGGCTGTTCAGATCGGGCGGCGGCAACGATGAGGTAGCCATGAAGCATTTGCCTCTTATGTTGGAGGGTTCAGCCAGAGCGTGGTTGAATCAGTTAGCACCCAGCAGTATTTACACTTGGGAAGATCTTGCCGGAGTGTTTGTCAGGACATTTGAAGGGACTTGCAAGTGACCAGCAGGGTTGACGGAGTTGCAGTCGTGTGTGCAAAAGTCGAGTGAAACTTTGAGAGATTATATCCAGAGGTGGATCACTTTGCACCACACAGTTGAGAATGTATCGATCACCAGGCGATGCTGTGCCTTCAAAGAAGGTGTCAAGAATGTAGAGTTGAGTTCAAATTGGTCGAACCGGAGATATGACCTGAGTCGGAGGATGGAGATTGCCACCAAATATGCAAATGGTGAAGAAGAGGATCGACTCGGAGTGGTAAATACAAATCGGCCGCTAATGAGGCCAAGCGGAGGAAATTCCAATGAAGCGAAGCGCAAAGCCGAGCCAGCTGCTCCGGAGAGGCCTTGGTCAGTGACCCTGTGAAAGTTCAAGGGGAAACCCAAGGGTCCTTGGAACCCCAAGAAGGTGAAAGACCAGGATGGAAATGACGTGTTGGATTTGCCATGTCACATTCACACGAAGAAAGATGAAGAGGGTAAACTCATTTACCCGAAACATACCACTTGGATGTTGTCGGCTCTTGATTCAGCAGCCCAAGGAAACAACCCAAGGATAAGGATAAGGAGACAGACAAAGTTGAGGACAAAGATGACAGCGATGATGGATACCCCTGTGTCAATTCCACCTCGATGATTTTTGGCCGACATCGAAGCAAAAGTCGATTGAAGGTTATCAATCGGAAGTGAACATGGTCGCCCGCGACGCCCAAATTATCTGAAATGGTCCTGCACCCCATCACATTCGACCACCGATCACCCGATGCACATTGCCACCCCTGGGAGGCAAGCGTTGGTGGTCGACCCGGTCGTCGAAGGCACTCGACTGACCAAAGTTCTGATGGATGGTGGTAGTGGCTTGAACATATTGTACGCAGAGACGTTGAAAGGGATGGGCATTCCGATGTCTAGACTCAGTACCAGTAACATGAGCTTCCATGGAGTCATTCCTGGAAATAAGGCTGAGTCACTCGGCCAAATTGCTCTTGATGTAGTTTTTTGGTGATTCGAAGCATTTCCGGAAAGAAAAGTTGACCTTTGAGGTCGTGGATTTCCAGAGCGCTTATCACGCAATTCTGGGAAGGTCGGCATATGCACGTTTCATGGCCCGACCATGTTACGTATATCTTAAACTGAAGATGCCTGGCCCCAAGGGCATGATCACTGTTACGGGCAGTCGGAAGAAGGCGGAAGAGTGCTTCCAGAAGGGCTCTAAGATCGCCGATGCTCAGTTGGCAGTGGTAGAGCTACAAGAGTATCAGAAAACTGCAGATCCGAGTGATTTGTTGCGAGCTAAGAAGCCCGCTACGGAGTCAGCATTCCAGTCGTCCGGTGAGACGAAACAGGTTCACATTCACCCGACTGATCCAAATGCTGCTCCGACCAACATCTCAACAACACTCGAATCAAAATAGGAAGAAGCGCTCATCCAGTTCCTCCGTGAGAACTGGGAAATCTTTGCATGGAAGCCTGCTGACATGCCTGGTGTTCCCAGGGGGCTGGCTGAGCAACGCCTACGAGTCGACCCAAAAGTCAAACTGGTTAAAGAGTATCTTCGACGGTCCGCCGTCCATAAGAGAAAGGCCATTGGTGAAGAGGTGGCTCGGCTCTTAGCAGCAGAGTTCATCCGAGAGATCTACCACTCCGAGTGGCTCGCCAATGTCGTCATGGTCCCTAAGAAGGACAAGTCGTTGCGCATGTGCATTGATTTCAAGCATATCAATCGGGCCTGCCCGAAAGATCATTTCCCTCTTCCTCGCATTGACCAAATAGTCGACTCAACTGTGGGATGTGAGAGGTTGTCTTTTTTGGACGCCTATTCCGGGTACCATCAGATCCGTCATATGGACCCGATGAGATCAAAACAACGCTCATCACTCCATTCGGTGCTTCGTTATGTCACCATGCCATTCGGTCTCAAGAATGCCGGAGCCACATTCATGAGGATGATTCAAGTGTTTGCTCACTCAAATCACCGGAATGTGGAAGCGTACATGGATGATATAGTGGTCAAGTCACGAAAGGGTTCCGATCTGTTGACTGACCTTGCTGAAACATTTGCCAATCTCAGGAGGTATGATATCAAGCTTAACCCATCAAAGTGCACATTTGGAGTTCCTGGTGGAAAGTTACTCGGTTTTCGCTTCGAGCGAGGAATCGATGCTAACCCGAAAAGGTTGGCACTATACTCCGAATGAAGCGCCTGCGTGCAGCACGATGTCCGAAGCTTCTTGGATGCTTGGCCGCTTTAAGTCGATTCATCTCGCCTCGGTGAAAAGGCATTGCCTCTTTACCGATCGATGAAGAAGTCGACAAGTTCGAGTGGACTCCGTAAGCCGATGCAGCGCTTGCAGAGCTAAAACTCTGCTCTCCACCCAGCCGGTGCTTGCTGCTCCTATCAAGAAAGAGCCTTTGTTGATTTACATTGCAGCCATCATACAAGTCGTCAAGACTGCATTTACGGTCGAAAGGGAAGAAGAAGGAAAAGCCTTCAAAGTTCAACGCCCAGTTTATTATCTTTCCGAAGTGTGACCCCATCAAAGCAAAGATACCCTCACTATCGTAAGCTTGTTTATGGGATTTGTATGACCACAAAGAAGGTTGCTCATTATTTCTCCGATCATTCCATTACGATAGTCAAGAACGCCCCATTGTCGGAAATTCTTCATAATGTAGATGCAACTGGTCGAGTGGCTAAATGGGCGATTGAACTCCTTCCCTTGATATCAAATTTGAGGCAAAGAAAGCCATCAAGTCCCAAGCAATAGCATACTTCCTCGCCGAAAGTGGATCGAATAGCAGCTTCCGACTAAAGTTCACTCGAGCACCGGACTATGTTTTTCGATGGTTCCAAGATGCTGAACGGTTACGTGGGGGGTTGTATTGGTTTCCGAGGAGATAAGCTCAAATATGTTCTCCAGATTCACTTTGATTCTTCCAACAACGAAGCAGAATATGAAGCACTCTAGTATGGGTTGCGTATGGCCATTTCACTGGGCGTCCGTCGCCTTATGGTCTACGGCGACTCGGATCTGGTTGTTAATCAAGTGATGAAGGAGTGGGATGTCAGAAGTCTTGCTATGACTGGTTACCGTAATGCAAAGGAGAAAGTCGAGAAGAAATTCGAGGGGTTAGAACTTCATCATATACCCCGATCGAAAAATCAAGTCATGGATGATTTGGCGAAGATAGGGTCCAAGAGGGAAGCCATTCCCAAGAATGTATTTTTGGAGCACATTCATGCACCATCGGTGCAGGAGGATCCTTTCACAAAAGAAGCCCCAGAGCAAAAAGAGTGCCAATGATCCGACTGAAGTTGAGGTCCCAGCTGTGGTCGACCTGATTATGGAAGTTGTGGTCATCACTCCCGACTGGACAGTGTCGTACATCGCATATATCCTAAGGAAAGAGCTCCCAGAGAATGAAGAAGAGGCTCGACAGATCATCTGTCGATCCAAGGCCTTTACAATGATCAAGGGACAGTTGTTCAGAGAAAGCGCGATCGAGTCGGCCGTAAGTGTATCAGCCGTAAGAAGGTCGATAATTCTTGAAGATATCCACTCGGGGACCTGTGGCCATCATCGTCCTTCTCGGACCATTGTGGCTAAAGCATACCGGGCGGGATTTTACCGACGAAGCAAATGAAATGGCAAAAGAAATAGTCGACAAGTGTGAAGGGTGTCTGTTCTATTCCAACATGTCACACAAGCCCGCCTCGCCTTGAAGACCATTCCACTTGTCCGCCCTTCGCTGTTTGGGGATTAGACATGATTGGACCGCCGAGAACTGGCGAGCGGCTTCACTCATTTGCTAGTAGCATTCGACAAGTTCACCAAGTGGATCGAAGCCAAGCCCATCAAGAACCTTGATGCATGCAATCGCTATCAGTTTCATCATAGAGTTGATATTCAGATATGGAGTTCCGCATAGCATCATCACCGACAATGGGTCAAACTTCGATAATGACAAGTTCAAAGCCTTCTGTGCCTCTCAGGGCACGTGGGTCGACCATGCTTCAGTTGCTCATCCTCGCCGAATGGACAAGCGGAGCGCGTAAATGGCCTCATTCTCAAAGGGTCGAAACCACGGCTGATGCGTGATCTCAAGCACGCAGCAGAGCTTGGGTCGACGAACTTCCATCAGTTCTCGGGATTGAGGACCACTCCTAATCGGTCGATCGGGAGAACTCCATTCTTCCTGGTCTATGGTGCCGAAGCAGTTCTGCCGAGTGACACTGCTTCACAATGCGCCTCGAGTCGAACTATACTCTGAAGAAGAAGCGGAACAAGCCCGGCAAGATGCGATCGACCTCTTGGAAGAGGAGAGGAGATGGCCCTGATCCGCCGACTATCTATCGCCAAGACTTCAAGGGCCGATTCCATGCCAGAAATGTGAAGAGTCGAGCCTTCCAAGAGGGAGATTTGGTCCTCCGAGTGGATCAACAGAAACCACACAAGGTCGCTCCTACTTGGGAAGGTCCCTTCATCGTCACAAGAGTTCTCCACAACGGAGCGTATCATCTCTACAATGTTGATCGCCAGATCGACGAGCCTCGAGCTTGGAATGCGGAGCTGCTCCGCCCCTTTTATACTTAAATATTCACTCGGTTGAGATGTAATAAAAGTACTTTTGTAGTTTGTTTATCTAAGACAAGAATGTTATAATTTTCCCAAAGGATTGTTATTACTTTTTGTTGAAATTTCCCCGATGGGTGGCTTAGCTGCAAATCCGGTTCGCCTAAGTTTGTAAAATCCTTCCGAGTGGCGAGCCGCCTCCCACTCGGGGCTTAGCTGCGAATCCGCTTCGCCTAAGTATTCAAAATCCTACCGAGTGGTGAGCCAGCCTCCCACTCGGGGGCTTAGCTGTAGTCCAAGTACTCGCCTAAGTATTCAAAATCATACCGAGTGGTGAGCCAGCCTCCCACTCGGGGGCTTAGCTGCAGTCCAAGTACTCGCCTAAGTATTCAAAATCCTACCGAGTGGTTAGCCAGCCTCCCACTCGGGGGCTTAGCTGCAGTCCAAGTACTCGCCTAAGTATTCAAAATCCTACCAAGTGGTGAGCTAGCCTCCCACTCGGGGGCTTAGCTGCAGTCCAAGTACTCGCCTAAGTATTTAAATCCTACCGGGTGGAGAGTCAGCCTCTCACTCGGGGGCTTAGCAACAGCCCAAGGATTCGCCTTAACATCCAAAATAATGAACGCTTCGCAAGGACGACGAGGTGCAGGTCGACTGCTACCTTCTCCTTCAAAGCTACACCATAAAAATCCTACCGAGTGGAGAGCAAACCTCCCACTCGGGGGTAGCTGCAGCCCAGTGCTCGCCTAAGTAATAAAAACCCTACCGAGTGGAGAGCAAACCTCCCACTCGAGGGCTTAGCTGCAGCCCAGTGCTCGCCTAAGTAATAAAAACCCTACCGAGTGGAAAGCAAACCTCCCACTTGGGGGCTTAGCTGCAGCCCAGTGCTCGCCTAAGTAACAGAAATCCTACCGAGTGGAGAGCAAACCTCCCACTCGGGGACTTAGCTGCAGCCCAGTGCTCGCATAAGAAATGGAAAACCTACCGAGTGGAGAGCAAACCTCCCACTCGGGGGCTTAGCTGCAGCCCAGTGCTCGCCTAAGTGATAAAAATCCTACCGAGTGGAGAGCACACCTCCCGCTCGGAGGCTTAGCTGCAGTCTAGTGCTCACCTAAGTAAGGAATCCATCCCAATCCGCAAGGACGACGAGGTGCAGGTCGACTGCTACCTTCTCCTTCGGAACTTCGCCACAAGTACAACATGCAGTCCATCCCAATCCGCAAGGACGACGAGGTGCAGGTCGACTGCTACCTTCTCCTTCGGAGCTTCGCCACAAGTACAACGTATGGTCCATCCCAATCCGCAAGGACGACGAGGTGCAGGTCGACTGCTACCTTCTCCTTCGGAGCTTCACCACAAGTATAACGTGCGGTCCATCCCAATCCGCAAGAACGACGAGGTCAGTCGCAGTCTGTGCTCCATTTCTACCTGCAAGATAGATGAAATACAAGTCGACTGGAGTTTCACCTCAAGGATACTACATACAACAATGAAATATATTCCGAATGAAGAGCAAAGGTCTCTCGAAGGCAAATAAAGCATGTTCAAGGATAGATCAAGTTCGGATAAACGTCCTACGGATCCAAAAGTGCTCAGGCGTTAAGCCTGTTAAAGTTTGTCGGTTACAAAAACCACTCGGCACTCCGAGGCAAATTTAAGGCGGGACTTAGAAGTTTTTTACTCCTCCGGTGGAGGACTGGAAGGTGCAACAAACTGGTCGAGGTCGATTCCGTCGGCAATGCGGGTAGCAGCAGCGATGAAGGTCTCCATGAAAGATCGGAAGTCGTACTTCCTGGTGTTGGCAACTTTGAGGGACGCCAGCTTGTCCTCTTGCGCTTCCTTGCAGTGTACACGAACCAGAGACAGAGCAACATCAGCACCACACCTGGCAGAAGACTTTTTCCATTCTTGCACTCGACTTGGAATCTCATTCAGTCGAGCCATTAAGGATTCAAGGTCATTACAGGCGTCGATCCGCCAGAGAGTTGAGTCGATCCGCGACACCGCAGCTTTCAGTCGAGCAAGATAATCCACCACGCTAGCAACGCGAGACTCCAGTCGGAGCACATTCATAGCAGCTTCGTCCTTCACAGGAGAGTTGATGGGGTCCAGGCTGGTTTCCACTCGACTGGTTTCTTCTTCGAAGTTTTGACAGAATTCTGAAACACAACTCAGACTCAAAACAACAATCATGCGACGAGCCAGTGATAGCAAGACAGACGGATAAAGAGATTACCTTCAAGCATGAGGAACAACTTCTTGGCGAGCCCTCCAAGATAAACCTCCAGGTCGTTTCGCTTCCCCGCCAGTTGGCCAGCCTTGTCAGACAGAGCAATCTTGTCGTTCTTCAACGACTAACTTCCTTGTTGGTCACACAAGAGCGGCTTTCAGCTTGGCATTTTCATCTTCAAGTTTGTCGACCGAGGCAAGTTTCTCTTCAGCGAGCTTTGTTTTCTCCAAAGTCACTTCCGTGCCTCTGCAAGGTCAAGGTCTTTCTACTTGAGTCTCTTCCAGTTTATCTGCCAAAGCAACAATGAGAACAGAGTTGAGAATGAACAGAAAAACAAAGACAACGTCAAAGTTCTCACCAGCCATACCTTTTGCTTCATCCTTCGCCTTCGCAAATTCTCCCGAGCAAGCTTCAAGTGGAGGTTGAGCTGGATCTGTTTGTTCTCTAACTTTCAAGATAGCGAGCCACAAGCTCGCAAGATTTCTACAAAGAGTCAATCAACAAAAGACATCAAAGACAGATCACTTCCGAGTGACTAAGGAAAAATCAGAGCATTTCTAAGACTACAAATCGAATCAAAACATTCGACAATAGTCTCGGGACTACACCCAGCGGGTGCACTCAAAGATGCCCCCACTGGTTTTACCAATTTGGTTCGACCAACGACCAAAAGAGGCAAAAGGTTATGATTCTAAAACCATGGCTAATTGTCGTGATCGATGCAAAAAAAACAGTTCTTTAGACTATAGTCGTCTGCACGCAGTCCACCATAGTCTCGGGGACTACACCCAGTGGGTGCACTCAGCGTGCCCCCACCGGTATTACGGGGCCAGACGACTAGGGCCGACCAGGCCGAGTGAAGAAGTTCAAAGAATAAAGACTATAGTCGACAGCACGCAGTCCACCATAGTCTCGGAGACTACACCAGTGGGTGCACTCAGCGTGCCCCACAAAAACTCAATCGACACACACACCCGGTGGGTGTACAGATATGGAAATCTTCGTAAAGAAGCAGTTTGGTAGCATGTCCTAACAGAGCAAGCAGTTTGTGTAGCATATCCTAACAGAGCAAGCAACGATCGACTTACTTGGATATTGCTCTGGAGAGCCGAACTAGCATCATAGGCCGCCTGGCTGGCCTCTCGGACTGCCTTCACTTGCTCCATCATGATCCCTGCCCGGTGTATAGCCTCCTTAGCAGACTCACTTGGTCTTCCCGGACGTGGTGTATAGCAAAAAGGGATGGTGGATCAGCGATGACGAAGTGGGCGGGCACTTGTCGGCCGTACAGCAAAAGACACGAAGCCCGAGTGGGGTTGCCTCCCTCGAAACCAGCGTCTCGGTATCGTCACAACTGGAGCAGCCTTGCCAAAGAGGCACCCTCTTGTTCTTCCTCTTCCTCAACGGCGTTTCCTCGTCATCATCGGGGAGATCAATGACATGAGGCAGAACTACAAGAAAGATTCAAAAGTAAACACGGAAATCCAATCGACTAAAAGCGAAACTACAGAGATCTTACCAAGGTTGGAGGTGACGGCATCTTCCATTTCCTGAGCTTCGTGCTTAGCTGAGGTCTCGGAGGTAGCCGCACTACAGATTTCAAGAATCGGCTGATCAGTCATCAAGTCGACCAAAAGTACACTCATGTTGAATAGGGAAATACAAGTTCTGCTGATTACCCGGAGATGGTGGGAATGACCATCCGCATCTTGGGCAGGGCTTTCGCAGGCTTCGACGATGTTGCTCGAGGTTGCTTCGGCGGTTTCTCAGTCGACGCAGGAGAAGTTGTCCGAGGTCGCTTGCCGATCGCCTGGGCGCAACAGCTTTACCGCGCCCGGCCGCCGGGTCATGCGTCAACTTGGACCTTCCTTCCGAGCAGGGAGGATCGACGTCTTCCTCCTCTTCCTCCTCCTCCTCCTCTTCATCAGAGCTGTCGTCCCACTCATCCTCCTCGCCGTTGGACTCCCATTCCTCCTGGCTTTCACCTCCGCTTCCTTCTTCTTCTTCGACTGGTTCCTGCGCCTGCTGGGCATCGAGTACATCTCGGTGGTGACCTAGAAGACAACAAAACAAGGCAAAAGTCAATTTAATTGGCATGTAAACAGAATGAATGCAGCCGAATCGCAATGGAGATAAGTGGTTATACCTTGTCCGCTTCGTAAGTCTGGTCGAGTGGAGGAATCCTCCTAGCTCCGCGAGGGTTATCTTTGTTTCCTGTGATGGCAGTCATCCACTTCTCCAGCGTGGCGTCATCGACCTCCTCTGGATGGACCCGAGTGGTATCATCCATACCAGAGTACATCCACATCGGATGGCCTCGGTATTGGAGTGGCTGAATACGCCGTCGGAGGAAAACTTCCAGAAGATCCATGCCGGTCACCCCGTCGCGAATGAGCAGGACTACGCGTTCCATCACCAATTTTACTTGGGCCTTCTCCTCTGGTAGCACCTTCAGGGAAGATGGCTTGTTCACTTGACTCATGGAGAAAGGAGGGAGTCCAGTCGACTGCCCCGACGTCGGCTGGTCTTGGTAGTAGAACCAGGTCGACTGACACCCTCTAACCGAGTCGGGGAGAGTCATAGCCGGAAAAGCGCTCTTCCCCCTCATCTGGACCCCGAGTCCCCCACACATCTGGATTACTTGGGTTCTCTCGTCATTCGGGTTCGCTTTTCTTCACCGTCCGAGAGCGACAAGTGAATATATGCTTGAAGAGGCCCCAAGGCGGCCGACAAATTTCAAGAAGTTTTCGCATAACGACACGAAGCGGCAAGATAGACAAAGGAGTTGGGAGTGAAATGATGGAGTTGCGCCCAAGAAAGTTCAAACCCCGGAAGAAAGGATTCGCGGCAGAGAAAATCCTCGATCTACGTGAGTGGCTAGGAGAACGCACTCACCCTCTTCAGTCAAGGCGGCTGCCACTCCGTTCCCGGAAGCCTCGCCGACCCATGGAGGATCAGTCCCTCGTTGGTCAGATCGTTGAGGTCCTTCTCGGTGATGGTCGAGCGGATCCAATCTCCCTGGACCCAACCTTGCGGCAGCTTGGACCGCGAAGAAGATCCGCCCCGACTGGGCGCTCTCCCCTTCGCCTTCGCCGCCGCCTTCTTCACCCGCTCCAAGGCTGCGGTCTTCTCCTTCACCATGGTCGCCGGCGAAGCAGGTACTGAGCAGGCTAAGGGCGCAGCAGGAAGATTGGGAGGCGGAGGGAGGGGAAGATTGAGGTCGCACTATTCAAAAATACCCTGCTCGATGCTTTATATAAGGCTGCTTCCGAGTGGCTGATCGGTAGGCCCGAGCAATCCCGTCAAATCCGAATAAAGCGCCGCACGCGATACGTGGCGAAAAAGGCGGCGCGAAGATCAAGGCGTCATCGTCTTATCCCATCCGAGTGCTGCAGTTTTCTCCGCTTCACGCGCTTCCCGAAATTCAGATCCCGCGAAATCCGCTAACCGCAAAGCAACCTGTCAGACAGCAGATTTCCTCCGATCCGTCGCTCGGAAATCCTCAAGTTCACAAAGTTCACTCGACAAATGTGAATAATGGATCAAGGCGACTGAAAGAGAAGTTGACGCCATCACTAAAAGGACGTTGATCCAGAGTAAGACACACTCGCAACACGAAGAACAGGTCGGAAAGATTATCAACTCCTTCCTCACTCAAACCTCGATCCATTCGGGGGCTAATGATGAAGTCATGTACCTAGGGTAGGGTCATAGACCTGCCCAAAGGTACCCTCCCCAAGGACACTCGCGAAAGAAGCTGCCTACCACCGACCGGCAGGTTTCCACTCGATGTATTCAAAGACACTCGACCATGAAGACCCACTCGACCACCAGGAGTCCAAGAGCCACTCGGTGTCCAAACGGTCTCAGAAGTTAAATAGTCTTTATGGTCATGATGACACTTTATGTAAGGCGTTACCAAGAACGCCTATCCTTAATGTACCTTAAACCCTCCGCTACGTGGGCTGGCTGGGGTCCCGGCGCACTCTATATAAGCCACCCCTCCACAGTAGAAGGGTTCGCACTCGTAACACATACGCATATAATTCAGTCGACCGCCTCCGGGCTCCGAGACGTAGGGCTGTTACTTCTTCCGAGAAGGGCCTGAACTCGTAAATCCCTTGCATATACAACTACTCCATAGCTAGGATCTTGCCTCTCCATTCCTACCCCCCATTCTACCGTCAGACTTAGAACCACGACAGGAGGCCCTCCCGCGCCGCTGCTGGGTGAAAGTGAACAGCTGCGCCAGTAGTGGATTCTCTCCCTCGCCGACGGCGACAACATTAAGCCTCCTTCCCTTCCCGGCGGACGGATCATGCTGGCTCTTTGAGCAGCAGTGAGGGAAGACAGAGGCCAACGAAGGCTTGTTTAGATCTGGAGAGGGTGAGAGAATGTGAAGAGAGCAACTACAAGCGCTGAGGCTCCAGCGTGTATATATATACTGGAGAGATGGTGTGAAGCGTGCAAACCCTAGAAAACAAGCACCGAGGCTGCAGCTTATACGTGATGAGGTGATTATACGGTCACCACGAGATCGTATAGCTCCGTATCCATCCATTTTGACCAGTCAAAGAATCCTCCTGGCACAAATTATGCTCAAGTGTAGTTATCGAAGCCGAGACCTCAAGTTTGATGAGCGAACAGGCTAACCAGCTACACAACCCTACCGTTATGTTCAACGAGAGGCAAATAACCTTTTATACATTCCTGCATTTGTGTGACAAGCATGCCGTGTTTTTTGTGTGTGTGTGTGGGAGTCATTGGGATTTCAATCATAATTGTGTCATGTGGCTTTGGTGGTAAGACTATCCAGAGTGGTGCAGAAATAATGCAGCCTTAGTGACCTTACCTCTCTCCACGTAATACGTTGAGTCCCACCAGTCAGAGGGTGAAACAAACAAATTAATAAGAAAAATTAAAAGCGCTAGCGGTGTATCTTACCTCACACATCTTGCTACTACTCGGGAACACTGTCCAATTGATCCCTCTGTTCGCTCACGTACTATTTTAAGTGAATCCTTATTATAACATGCACACAATTTTGGGCACTTGTATTCGACCTAAGTCATTGTGCCACCGTATCTCGTATACTTACTACTCCCTCCGTCTAGGTGTAATAAGTCACGTTAGAAGGTGCAGCGGGACCAAGGTGCGCGCGTGTGTGTGTGTGTGTGTGTGTGTGTGTGTGTTTAACAGCATGTGTGTGTTAGAGAGAGCGACAAATCGACCTACTCCTACAGAGAGATGGTGTGTAGTGTAGATTTTAGCCACGAGAGTCGGTGCATCCTCTCGTTTTCGGGCGTGTCCGGTAGGGACATGCGGACAGCTGCCACGCCCGCTCCTGACCAGCCTGGCCCACCCAAAGCCCCTCCATCGCCCGCGCGCGCTTCCCGCCCAAAACGGTCGGCGCCGCTCCAAAGAATCGGTGCCGCATTCATGCCCGGGCAGAGCGAACGCGATCTCTCACTGGCGCAATAGTGATGGTTGCTTCGTCCGTCCAACTTCTTCTTTGGGTCTATGTGATTTGACGACTCATTGGTCTTTATTCTTGAGGTGGTAGGACTGCCGGATGTCCCACGCTTTTCGGCGTAAAGGAGGTACTACTAGATTACAATTTTCTCCATTCTTACAACGGAGGAGTGCAAGAGCAGTGAAAACACGCAGCTCGGTGATTACATGGCCCACCTCACACTATCACCATATTTTTACGGACACCGTGCGACACCTAACTCTTTACATAGTACTCCCTCCGTTCCTAAATACTAGATGAGTCCCCGCGCGTTGCCGCGGAACAACCATATATCTCTCTGCGCAAAATTATCGATTTCATAGAACTAAAAAACCTCTATAAATGCATGACAAATGTGGTAGCCAAACTAAATAAACTCCTATCATCATTTAGATCATCCCATCTAAGGAAAAAAGATCAGCCAACTCCTACTGCATAATGGGATTATATTTTTCTTTTTGACATGTTAATGGGACTTAAAAGCTCACTTACATGCATGCTACCGGTGCATGCTTGCATGCAGACATGTTGATGTGATTTAAAACCCACTCACATGCATGCCACGTTATTTCTGCATGCATGCATGTGGCTTAGTGCGAAGCCTCTCAACGTCTAGATCAGACGGCTATTATGGACTGATTTAGTTCATCTAACGGCTACATTAATTTTGATGATGTGGCTCAAGGAGAGGATAGAGAATTCCTAGTAGTGGGGGCTAGCTATTACTAGTAGATAAGTCTTTGTAGAGATTCCACTAGGTGAACTACATACGGAACAAAATGAATGAATCTACACTTAAAATGCATCTATATACATCCGCATGTGGTTCATGGTGAAATCTCTACAAAGACTTATATTTAGGAACGGAGGAAGTATTTATCAACGAGATAAATTTGTACAATGCTATGAAGCTTCCAGCTTCTGTTACATGTATCTTGCGTCCAAGGTTGCCCGTTGCAACATTTCATCAAATACAAAGGAGACTAACATACATGCTATTGCATCTCAATGATTGACACATCATAGCAAATATGTACTCCCTCCATTCCAAAATAAGTGTCTCAACTTTGTGCAAACTTTAGTACAAAGTTGTACTACTACTAAAGTTGACACTTATTTTGGAACAGAGGCAGCTAAAGAAAAATGCGATCCATGCAGTCCCTAGCCCTTGAACCGTGAACCCTAACTAGGCTTCAATTTGCTGGCAACGTTCGAGCTTCCTAAGAAATGAAGTTTGCAACCTTTTGACCATCGGATCATTTTGTGCAGTTTCACCAAAATCGAGATGAGCATCCCTGTGGCAAAGAAATTGAAGAAGCGTGATTAAAATAAGATTACTGGGACTAGTTGATGAGACATAAACTCATCAAAAATACAAGACGAGAAGCCAGTAGAGGTATGTGCGGGCAAAGAAGTAGAGAAATATCCACAGGGAGTGATGTGGGCAGCTGGAGCAGTGGTGCAAGCCGGCTGTAAAGGGAGTTGTACCTGAGGGACGTAGCTCAACCTTGAGGAGGGCGGCGGGAGGCGGCAACTGCCCACATCGCGGCAGTGAGCAAGGGATGAAGGCAACCTCACCGCTTTGTGAGAGAGAATGGTGGGGACCCCTGATCGGGACATGCCGACAGTGGGTTTTTGCCGTCGGCGACGGCGACCGCATCTACACTAAGCATCCACCCCTTCCCCCAGCGGACGTGATCCGCCGGGATGTTAGAGATGTGGCCACAGTCGTTTTGTGCGAGAGAGTGTGAAGAGAGCAACCCCAGCAAGCAACCGTGTAGGCTGGCCCGTCCTGACTATGTATATAGTGGGGCGGTTTCCTTTTCTCTCCATATGAACCTATCATATTACGTACGTGCCACTGAAGAAAAAAAACTTTATTTATAAATGACGCAACACCTACTACTCGTTCTCCTATAACCTTGCGCTTGGCATCTCCAAAATATTAACCTTGCGATTGGCTCTTCGCCTCTTCGGGAAGTCGAGCAATAATGGTAGTGCAGTATATATTGTTCTGGCTATGCGAGACCGAATGAATTGATGCACGTCCACCGCGTGCATGCAGGGTCGAGGGCGAGGGAGAGTGCTACATACGGAGCAAAATGAGTGAATCTACACTCTAAAATACGTCTATATACATTGGTGTTTGGAGTATGTACTAGTAGTTCATATTGAAATCTACTAAAGGACATATATATTCCAAACAATATGATATAATCTCTGTAACCAAGGTAGTAGGGATGAGGAGTAAGCGGAGGGAGTAGTAAATTTTTCTCCTTGTCCTGTGAGCCACCGCGCGCATGGGAAAGGGAGCGGGCGTAAGGCGGAGCAAGCTTCACCTCATCCTGTGAGCCACCACGCCCGTGGGCGGGGGAGACAGCGTACTAAGCAAGCTTCTCCTCGTTCTGCGAGTTGACGGGACACATCAAAAGTACTCGAGTGTATAGAGCCTTGCCTCTAAGGTAGGCCCCACATGGTTTGCCTCTTTTTTTAATTTAACTAACGCGTCAAGTCGCAATTTGTTTGTTCACCCGTGGTATACGATCCTCCCTCCACCAAGTGGACAACCAGTACACGTGCCAAATTACCACGTGGGTTGCCTTTTTCGTATAGAAATGAGCTCCACCGTGTACCCGCGCAGGTGTGATTGGGAAAGAGACGGGAGTACGTGCGCCGTGCATGCACCTCTTCTCTTCGTGCACGCCCCCACCTACGTGGGTGTGTGAGAGATACAAACCGTGTTCGTGAGTGTTTTTTGTTTTGGGGTGGGGGTGGGGTGGGGGGTTGATTTCGTGAATGCATTTGTGGGAATATGTGTCAATGACATCTCAAACAAATTTGTGCATGCAATGTGTGTGAAATGGAGGCCTATCCATATCATATATAGAGGGTCGGGCAATCCACAAGAAGAGAGGGAGGGGTCAGAGATATCAATAGAGTCGAAGATAGGATCAAGTGGGTGGGTGCGAGATCGATGAAGAGAGCCATTGAAATTGTGTGTGTGTGTGCAAGTCAAAGATATAGGGCGACTGACCTACCGGAACGTCAGAGGGCACATGTCAAGTTTGTGTGTGGCAGGGAGACATGACTAGAGCGCTTGATGTATCGGTGTGTGTGGGGGGAGGGGTGGGGGAGGGGTAGGTAGAGGCCTAACTATAGAGGTAGAACGACTCGTATATGTGTTGAGAAGGAGAGATCCAGCTATGTCTTGAGGGAGATCGGTCGACATCCATACATAACTGAAGGACGGGAAATATGATGGGACACACACAGAGAGAGAGAGAGAGAGAGAGAGAGAGAGAGAGAGAGAGGAGAGGGAGGGAGAGGGGTAGAGTGCTGGATGGGTGATGGAGTTGCTTCTCTAAGATGGTGGAAGAGGCCTACTAGACAAACTGAGGGTGGAACTGCAATGTTATCAATAAGAGTGGGGATGTGTTTCTGTGTGTGCCTGTGCGTGATAGATCTGTCGGGACGCATCCATGGATGATGAAGGGGAACCATGTGTTTGGTAAGCAAACCTAACTAGATCGGTATATCAATTGTTGTTTGTCGGAGGAAGGGAGAGACATAACTAATGAGGTAGATCGATCGACGCGTGGGTAAAAACGAGTTATAAGGACCTAGCTAGCTATATGTATAGCAAGAGATCGGTCGGTGTACGTCCATTTGATAGAGGCAAATAAGGCCCAGCGAGACGGATAGACAAAGAGAATGGAGCTAGGAGGTGGTGCGAGAGGCCCAACTACTAGCTAGATAGGGGGAGGAGTGTGCGATTGTGAGATCGACGAAAAGAGGGGCGAGAGTTTACACGTGTGTGTGACCGTATGAGAGACACGAGGCAAGGACACATAAAGGAGGAGATTGAAGGTGTGTGTGTATGTTGTAGGCAGGCATCGCTGAGAGGTTTATCGATCGGTGTGTGTCGGAAAGGAGTTGTGGAGACTGGGAGAACGACCAAGAAAAAAATGAATGTGCCCGTGGATAGAATGCCGAGGAGGGGGGGGCGAGGAGGGCGTGTGCATGCACGAGAGGAAGTTAGTGGTAGCTACAAAGGTTAGAGGATTATGTGGGTGTAAGAGACTAACAAAGATCATAATTTGATATGAAAGCGGATTCATATATTTGAATAGGAGATCATAGTGTTTTAAACATATGCATGCATGAATATAGCGGTGATACACGTGTTGTGCACATGTTATACCATAATGTGATAATGCATGGCATTTGCAACTCATGACTAAATGCCGAACAATCTAAACCATACTATACATCAAACAATCTCACATTTTATTTGAATTTTTGATAATGTGTGGCGTTTGCAGCTTACAACTAAATATCGAACAATCTAAACAATACTATATATCAAACATTCTCACATTTTATTTGAATTTGTGGTAATGTGTGGTGTTTGCAACTCACATTAAAATATTTGTAGGCGTAGGGGGCGGGGCACCATACGTAATGTGATAAACAAATTATACATATGAGACATGGTTTAGATTATGAAGATCTAGCTAGAGCTAGAAATGTAGTGTGATTTGAAATCAACATAAAGTGGATTCAAAAAATCTAGTTCAAGTTCATATAGTACACATAGTTCATATGTAACTCGAGACTAATCATGTGGTGTGCTATGAAGATAGTACACAAACGATGGTTTAACTTGACAATAATGATGATTGTAGATCTTATTAAAACAGAGAAACGAATTCAAATGCTTTGACTTCACAACAATCATTACTTTAGATCTTATTCAAATAGAGAAACGAATTCAAATTTAGTTCATATTGAAGCGGTAGTATATACGTTTGGAATGCACTAAAACATTCATTTGAGTAGTAGGTTGCATGCATTATACATGTAGCAAAATATTTTAATTGAACATAACATGAATTCAAAGTTTTTAATGACATTTGTAGTGCGCATTGATTTGGTACAGTACATGTTAGGCTTGTCCGGAAATTTCAACCCTCGCCTTGTTAGCCTGAAATATTTAAAATATATCTTTGTCTCGTCGTGCTCCGACAACTCCCTCCATCTCAACCCGCGCCTTGCTATTCCGAAATTACAACACGCGCAAAAACTCCCACCTCCTGTGAAATCCCGACACACGAAATGTCCATGGTACCCCTGAACCGAAAGAATCACCTCAAATCGGTGGGGGTACTTTCGTAGCTTACCCCACATTTTGGACAAGCGCGTCCCTAAGCCATGGTTCCCTACCGCCATCCCATCCGCCCACCCATTCGTACACCAAGGCCGCGAAAACCCGCGACAAAGCCCCACACTCTGCTCCGTCCGCCACCCAGCCGGAGCCTCTTCCCCGACGACGTCGTCCAAAAACAACACCTCGACGTCCCTCATCCACCGTACCGGATGAGGATCCGTCATTGATCTCGTCGTCCCGCCAGTTCAGCCACCCCGTCCTCCACCTCCAAGGACTGCCCCGACGTTCCTCTCATCTTTCGCGCCACCTCCATTCCCACACCGCCGTCTTCACCTGCACCACCGGAAGAGCATCATCATCACCGTTTCCTCGGATGAAGCTGCGGTCTAATCAGCGCCACCAAAGAGGTTGTAGACTAATCGCCACATTTTCTTCTTGATTCGATCTCATGATGCTGTCGGCGCTCGGTCCCGAGCCGACATGGCGCGACTCCATCCACGGCGGCGTCGCCGGCCACTTCCTCCATGACGTTGCTCCCTCGGCGGCGACGTCTACATCAGTAGGAGCTGCGGCTGCTTTAGCTCTCGCTCGTGCTGCTGCTCTGCTCTTGCTCTCGGTCCCCTGCCTGGTCTGCTCTTGCTATTGCTCTTGCTCGCGCTGCTGCTCTCGCTCTTGCTCTTGCTTACGATGCTGCTCAGATTCACTTCAGTCGACTGAATCGAATTTTGGGTTAGCCGATTTTAAGGGGGTGGGGGGGCTCGCCGGGGTGAAGGAAGAACTAGCCGCATCGGGGAGGGGTCTCGCCGGAGAGTTACCCCACTATGTATCTTAGGGTTCAGGGTGGGGGCGGTGGTCGCCGGCGGTGGCGTGGGGATCGCCGGAGTAAAAGCTCGGCACGGGGCTAGAGGGATGGCAGGCGGCGGACCGGGCGGTGGGGAGTGTTTTGGCGGGCAGGCGGCGCACCGCCGGCATGGCGGCGGGGGCTGCTGTTTGGCCGGTGGTGGTGGTGGCTCGAGGGTGGAGGTTGAAGATGAACTGCAGGCCCTTGATTTCAGATTCCAACGGCTGCAAAATCGACCGACCAGAGATGAAAAAGTCGATCGACCGAGGTGTAGCCTCACCTTGCTAGTGCGTTCGATTTTGACAAAGAAACTCAATTTCGACAAAGAAATTCAGTTTCAACAGCTAACTTCAGTTTGACAGTTAAGTTCGGTTTAAACGATTAAATTCAGTTTCGACAGTTAAGTTCAGAGATGAGCGGCTGATGTATTTTACATCTATCACTTTGTGGTTATGTATTTTACGTCATGTATTGGAGATGCTATTAGAATTCCACTTAGGTTAACATTGTCTCTCTTGTCCTGCTTCAGCCTCGGCGTCGTACAACTCACCGGAGCTGCTCCAACGATGAAACCCTCCATCATAGCGGAGCAGTACCTCGGGCTCCATCTCCAGACGCCTAAGATCTTCTTCCCCTCCTCCGACAGCCAAGTCAGCCGGAGCATCCTCACCGGCCAACCCAATCATGCTGAGATCGACATGGCTTCGCCAAAGAGGTTGTACACTTGTTGCATCTCTTTTTTACTATACATGTTATATATGTTGTCCACTGAGAACACGTAGTAACGGGAAATATGATTATTTTATCCTACTATATGATAAGCAGTGAGGTACCAGGCAACTTAGCTTTCCGTGATGGACTCTCTTGAATGCCATCATGATTTATCTCTGCGTGTTTGAGCTGTGCATTTGTCGATGGCCCTGGGAGTTGAGCTAGTAGGGCAGTGGCCTGGGTCCAAAGTAATAGAAGTAGCACAAAGATATTTTTAGTGTAGGCTTTTGCTTGCTCAAGCCTGCCTACTAGAATCGCCAGTGCTTGAATGGATAAGTGAATGAAAAACATAGGAATTGGAAAGTTTCCTATGGTACTACTATTCATGAATTTGGTTCAAAGGAATGGAGCAAAGGAAAACTGTAGGATTTGTTCCTTTAATGTCTCCTTGAAAGAAAAAAATGTAGGAATTTTAATTTTCACTTGTCCTCCTTTTCAAATTCCTATTCATGAAGCACACGACTAAGAGATAGTAGCATAATAGCATTATAACCGTACATTTTCTTGTGGTTTGACTTAAGCTCACCATGCTTCTTTGCATCCTATGATCTTCCAATTGTTGTGAATCAAACATCCAGATTGGCAGAAATCCAATGTTTTTAAATTCTCTGTTCTGCACGTGCATTCCTATCCTATTCCTGTCTATTTCCTATCCCTGCATTGTTGGAATCCTCCAATTCAAATGAGCCCTTATAGAATTACTTCTCTTCCAGATAGTTGTCAAAGAAAACCTTGCGTGGTTTGTCCCGCTCTGTTCTATACTGTCGTCCACCCCAGCTCAGCTGCTCCAACGACAGAACGGTCCAGCACAGCAGGGATCCGGCCTCCAGACTGTCTTTCGCTGCCTCAGATCTTCTTCCCCGCCGTCGGCAGCCATGAAAATTGCATTACTATCATCAACCGAGCAGATGACCTCGAGGACTACACGGGTCCGCAAGAGAGGTCGCACTCTTTCGTGTCTGCTTATGTTATGCATCGCTTAATATTACATGCTACTTTATCGTCCTATTCACCGATTAGACTCTGAGTCAGCTCCAAACTAATGGTCAAACTTGAGTTTTTAAATGGTTGTGGGGTACATATCGGGGCCGCAATCAATAGTTGATACGTCTGCAGCGTATCTATAATTTTTGATTGTTCCATGCTATTATATTACCCATTTTGGATGTTTATGGGCTTTACTTTACACATTCATATCATTTTTGGGACTAACCTACTAACCGGAGGCCCAGCCCATATTGCTGTTTTCTTGCCTATTTCAGTGTTTCGAAGAAAAGGAATATCAAATGGAGTCCAAACGGAATGAAACCTTCAGAAAAGTTATTTTTGGAACAGAAGCAATCCCGGGAACTTGGAGTGCAAGCCAGGGAAGCGTCGAGGAGGCCAGGAGATAGGGGGCGCGCCCACCCCCTGGGCGCGCCCTCCAATCTCATAGGCCCCTCGAGGCTCCCCCGACCGTCTTCTTTCGCCTATATATTCCCATATACCCTTAAAACATCAAAACACACAATAGATCGGGAGTTTCGCCGCCGCAAGCCTCTGTAGCCACCAAAAACCTCTCGGGAGACCGTTCCTAAGACCTCGTCGGAGGGGGAATCCATCACCGGTGGCCATCTTCTTCATCCCAGCGCTCTCCATGACGAGGAGGGAGTAGTTCACCCTTGGGGCTGAGGGTATGTACCAGTAGCTATGTGTTTGATCTCTCTCTCTCTCTCTCGTGTTCTCTCTATGACACGATCTTGATGTATCGCGAGCTTTGCTATTATGGTTGGATCTTATGATGTTTTTCCCCCTCTACTCTCTTGTGATGAATTGAGTTTTCCCTTTGAAGTTATCTTATCGGATTGAGTCCTTAAGAATTTGAGAACACTTGATGTATGTCTTGCCGTGCTTATCTGTGGTGACAATGGGATATCACGTGATCCACTTGATGTATGTTTTGGTGATCAACTTGCGGGTTCCGCCCATGAACCTATGCATAGGGGTTGGCACACGTTTTTGTCTTGACTCTCCGGTAGAAACTTTAGGGCACTCTTTGAAGTACTTTGTGTTGGTTGAATAGATGAATCTGAGATTGTGTGATGCATATCGTATAATCATGCCCACGGATACTTGAGGTGACAATGGATTATCTAGGTGACATTAGGGTTTTGGTTGATTTGTGTCTTAAGGTATTATTCTAGTATGAACTCTATGATAGATTGAACGGAAAGAATAGCTTCGTGTTATTTTACTACAGACTCTTGAATAGATCGAGCAGAAAGGATAACTTTGAGGTGGTTTCATACCCTACCATAATCTCTTCGTTTGTTCTCCGCTATTAGTGGCTTTGGAGTGACTCTTTGTTGCATGTTGAGGGATAGTTATATGATCCAAGTATGTTATTATTGTTGAGAGAACTTGCACTAGTGAAAGTATGAACCCTAGGCCTTGTTTCGAAGCATTGCAATACCGTTTGTGCTCACTTTTATCATTAGTTACCTTGCTGTTTTTATATTTTCAGATTACAAAAACCTATATCTACTATCCATATTGCACTTGTATCACCATCTCTTCGCCGAACTAGTGCACCTATACAATTCACCATTATATTGGGTGTGTTGGGGACACAAGAGACTCTTTGTCATTTGGTTGCAGGGTTGCTTGAGAGAGACCATCTTCATCCTACGCCTCCCACGGATTGATAAACCTTAGGTCATCCACTTGAGGGAAATTTTCTACTATCCTACAAACCTCTGCACTTGGAGGCCCAACAACATCTACAAGAAGAAGGTTGTGTAGTAGACATCAAGCTCTTTTCTGGCGCCGTTGTCGGGGAGGTGAGTGCTTGAAGGTATATCTTTAGATCTTGCAATCAAATCTTTTAGTTTCTTGTTTTATCACTAGTATAGTTTATAAAATAAAACTATAAAAAAATGGAATTGAGTTTGTCTCATACGCTTCATCTTTTTAATATCTTTCGTGAGTATGATGAAAAGGAAAATTGTGCTCAAGTGCTAGAAGAAGAAGTCTATAAAATGCTTGATACTAAATCTTTGAATGATGAGCATGATTGCAATGTTGTTAGTATGAACTCTTTGAATATCCATAGTACCAGTGATGATTGCACTAGTTATGATGAAAATGTCTCCTATAAGCATGTCGATTTTGTGGAGAGCATCGGGTTTGCAAGTACACACCAAATAGGGAAAATAGATATTGCAAGAGGCATAAGCATTTAGAAACTAAATGGTTGCAAGAAAGGCTTAATGTTAGTGTTGAAAATTTAAGATATCTCTGCCGTACTTGTGAACTTTGCAATGAACATGGTCATTTAAATCTCCGATGCAAGTTGTTTCATGATCGAATCGTGTCCAAAAATTGTGATGAATTGATTTCCCTTGCGCATCATAATGAACTTAGTTTGCTTTTGGGTTATGAAGAATTGAAACGTGCAACTAAGCTTATTCCAGAATTTAATCTTGAGCATTTCCTTGATATTGATTTAGAGGAGATTTATTTGTATTGTGCGGTGAATTGCATTGAAAATCCTTATATTGCCAATTACCTAAAGAAAAGAAAGCAAATAGAAGATGAAGAGAATACTATTGAAAGGGAAGAGACTTCCCAATATCCTCCTATTATTTCTTATGATGAATCAGGTAACGAGGAGGAGCTTTCCATTCAACCAATCTCATCAATAAGGAGCTCAAAGAAGAAATTTGAACCCACACATAATGTGAAGAAGAAAAATAAAAGAAGGAGCAACAAAGGTAAAAAGGTATCCCTCCCAAATGATGTTACTCCTACTACTCATTGTGATGATGATAATTGTTATACTATTGGTGCTATCCATACTATTAATGATGAGAGTGATTATGCTTATGATATGAAAAGGCCCAAGCTTGGGGAAGCTATTTTGATGAGGATGACATATTTGAGAATATATTTGCTGAAGTTAATGTTTGCCCCAATCTTGGGGATGCTATGTTTAATGAAGATAATATGTTTAATCCCCCAAGTTTTTATGAGAATATTTATTATGATGAAAGCATGCCTCCTATTTATGATGATTATATTGATGAAAGTGGGTTTGGAAGAGTGTCAACTTTAGGAAGTAATGATCCCACTATTTTGGAGGATGTTGAATCTTATTGTGATGAATATGAAAGTGGATTTGGAAGAGTGTCAACTTTATTTAGTGATGATTCCACTATCTTGGAAGAGGTTTCAATTGATTATGATGAGAACGAAGTTGCTACTTATGATGATTATTGTGATGAAACTTATGCTATAGAAAGTAGTGATGATTATATTTATAAAACTTGTCATGATTATGATTACCCTTTTTTCTGAACATTACTCTTTTAATGTGGAAACAATTTATAGAATTCAAGTCTTTTATGATACTCCCACTATTCCGAATGAGAAGAATTTTCCTTATGTGGAGAGTAGTAAATTTTCTATGCTTGTAGATCATGAAAAGAATGCTTTAGGTGCTGGTTATATTGTTGAATTCATTCATGATGCTACTGAAAATTATTATTAGGGAGGAACATATGCTTGTAGGAATTGCAATAATATCAAGTTTCCTCTCTATGTGTTGAAAATCTTGAAGCTATGCTTGTTTTACCTTCCTATTCTAGTTGATTATTGTTCCCATAAGTTGTTTGCTCACAAAATCCCTATGAGGAAGTGGATTAGGCTTAAATGTGATAGTCATATGCTTCATGATGCTCCCGTTATGTTTCAATTCTTATCTTTTGTGTGAGCATCATTGTCATCATCATGCCTAGCTAGATAGGCATTAAAGAGAAGCGCTTGTTGGGAGACAACCCAATATTTACCCTACTGTTTTTGTGTGTCCACATGATTATGCTACTGTAGTAATCATTATAGTTTTTATTTCAATAAAGTGCCGAGTAAGACCTTTAGGATAGCTTACGGTGATAGTTGTGTTGATCCTGCTGAGAATCAGAAACTTTTGTACCCAGTAAATTAGTTCTGTTAGTTCACAGAAACGTGATTTTGATATGATTCTCTTTGCTCTGGATTGGTACACAAATCGCTTAAGACTTCCTAATTTGGTAGGATTTTTGGAGTTCCAGAAGTATACGTCTGGTACAGATTACTACAGACTGTTCTGTTTTTGACAGATTCTGTTTTCTATGTGTTGTTTGCTTATTTTGATGAATCTATGAGTAGTATCGGAGGGTATGAATCATAGATAAGTTGGAGTACAGTAGATATTACACCAATATGAATTTAGAATGAGTTCATTACAGTACCTAAGTGGTGGTTTTATTTTCTTATACTAACGGAGCTTACGAGTTTTCTGTTGAGTTTTGTGTTGTGAAGTTTTCAAGTTTTGGGTAAAGATTCGATGGACGATGGAATAGGGAGTGGCAAGAGCCTAAGCTTGGGGATGCCCAAGGCACCCCAAGGTAATATTCAAGGATAACCAAGAGCCTAAGCTTGGGGATGCCCCGGATGGCATCCCCTCTTTCGTCTTCGTCTATCCGTAACTTTACTTGGAGCTATATTTTTATTCACCACATGATATGTGTTTTGCTTGGAGCGTCATTTTATTTTGTTTTGTCTTGCTTGCTGTTTGAATAAAATACCAAGATCTGAAATTCTTAAATGTTAGAGAGTCTTCACATTGTTGCATAATTATTCGACTACTCATTGATCTTCACTTATATCTTTCGGGGTAATTTGTCATTTTCTCTAGTACTCCACTTATATCTTTTAGAGCACGGCGGTGGCTTTATTTTGTAGAAAGTATTGATCTCTCATGCTTCACTTATATTATTTTGAGTGTCTTTTAGAACAGCATGGTATTTGCTATGGTTATAAAATTGGTCCTAGAATGGTAGGCATCCAAGTTGGGTATAATAAAAACTATCATAGAAAGTGAATTGGATGCTATGATCAATTTGATACTTGATAATTGTTTTGAGATATAGAGGTGGTAATATTAAAGTCATGCTAGTTGGGTGATTATGAATTTAAAGAATGCTTGTTTTGAAGTTTGTGATTCCCGTAGCATGCACGTATGGTGACCGCTTTGTGATGAAGTTGGAGCACAATTTTATTTATTGATTGTCTTCCTTATGAGTGGCGGCCGGGGACGAGCGATGGTCTTTTCCTACCAGTCTATCCCCCTAGGAGCATGCACGTAATACTTTGTTTTTGATGACTTGTAGATTTTTGCAATAAGTATATGAGTTCTTTTGACTAATGTTGAGTCCATGGTTTATACGCACTCTCACCCTTCCACCATTGCTAGCCTCTTTTGTGTCGTGCAACTTTCGCCGGTACCATACACACACCATATACCTTCCTCAAAACAGCCACCACACCTACCTATTATGGCATTTCCATAGCCATTCCGAGATATATTGCCATGCAACTTTCCACCGTCCGTTTATATGACATGCATCATTATTGTCATATTGCTCTTTGCATGATCATGTAGTTGACATCGTATTTGTGGCAAGGCCACCTTCATAATTTTCATACATGTCACTCTTGATTCATTGTATATCCCGGTACACCGCCGGAGGCATTCATATAGAGTCATATCTTGTTCTAGTATTGAGTTGTAATCTTGAGTTGTAAGTAAGTAAAAGTGTGATGATCTTCATCATTAGAGCATTGTCCCGGTGAGGAAAGGATGATGGAGACTATGATTCCCCCACAAGTCGGGATGAGACTTCGGACTTTAAAAAAAGAAAAAAGAAGAAGAGAAAGAAGAGAAAGGCAAAAGAAAAAAATAAAAAAAGAAGAAGGGCCCAAAAAAAGAGAAAAAAAGAGAAAAAGAAAAAAATAATTAGAGAAAAAGAGAGAAGGGACAATGCTACTATCCTTTTACCACACTTGTGCTTCAAAGTAGCACCATGATCTTCATGATAGAGAGTCTCCTATGTTGTCACTTTCATATACTAGTGGGAATTTTCATTATAGAACTTGGCTTGTATATTTCAATGACGGGCTTCCTCAAAATGCCTTAGGTCTTCGTGAGCAAGCGAGTTGGATGCACACCCACTTATTTTATTTTGTTGAGCTTTCATACATTTATAGCTCTAGTGCATCCGTTGCATGGCAATCCCTACTCACTCACATTGATATCTATTAATGGGCATCTCCATAGCCCGTTGATAGGCCTAGTTGATGTGAGACTATCTTCTCCTTATTTGTCTTCTCCACAACCACCATTCTATTCCACATATAGTGCTATGTCCATGGCTCACGCTCATGTATTGCGTGAAAGTTGAAAATGTTTGAGATTACTAAAGTATGAAACAATTGCTTGGCTTGTCATCGGGGTTGTGCATGATTAAATACTCCGTGTGATGAAGATAGAGCAACAACCAGACTATATGATTTTGTAGGGATAACTTTCTCTAGCCATGTTATTTTGAGAAGACATGATTGCTTTGATTAGTATGCTTGAAGTATTACTATTTCTTATGTCAATATGAACTTTTATTTTGAATCATTTGGATCTGAACATTCATGCCACAATAAAGAAAATTACATTGAGAAATACGCTAGGTAGCATTCCACATCGAAAATTCTGTTTTTTATCATTTACCAACTCGAGGACGAGCAAGAATTAAGCTTGGGGATGCTTGATACGTCTCCAACGTATCTATAATTTTTGATTATTTCATGCTATTATATTACCCGTTTTGGATGTTTATGGGCTTTACTTTACACATCTATATCATTTTTGGAACTAACCTACTAACCGGAGGCCCAACCCATATTGCTGTTTTCTTGCCTATTTCAAAGGTTTCAAGAAAAGGAATATCAAACGGAGTCCAAACGGAATGAAACCTTCGGAAAAGTTATTTTTGGAACAGAAGCAATCCCGGGAACTTGGAGTGCAAGCGAGGGAAGCGTCGAGGAGGCCACAAGATAGGGGGGCGCGCCCACAGCCCCCTGGGCGCGCCCTCCACCCTCGTGGGCCCCTCGAGGCTCCCCCGACCGACTTCTTTCGCCTATGTATTCCCATATACCCTAAAAACATGGAAACACACAATAGATCGGGAGTTCCACCGCCGCAAGCCTCTGTAGCCACCAAAAACCTCTCGGGAGCTCGTTCTTGCACCCTGCCGGAGGGGGAATTCATTACCAGTGGCCATCTTCTTCATCCTGGCGCTCTCCATGACGAGGAGGGAGTAGTTCACCCTCGGGGCTGAGGGTATGTACCAGTAGCTATGTGTTTGATCTCTCTCTCTTGTGTTCTCTCTATGGCACGATCTTGATGTATCGTGAGCTTTGCTATTATAGTTGGATCTTATGATGTTTCTCCCCCTCTACTCTCTTGTGATGAATTGAGTTTTCCCTTTGAAGTTATCTTATCGGATTGAGTCTTTAAGGATTTGAGAACACTTGATGTATGTCTTGCCGTGCTTATCTGTGGTGACAATTGTAACATCCCAAATTTTCAATTTGGAATGTTATACACTAGATCATCATTGCATATAATATTTTGTTTGCTTTTGGTTTTGATCCTAGAAATTCTACGCAACTGAAGGACCCACGGAGAGAGTTGGGGATTTCGTTACTTTCATATTTGAGTTTTCTCAAATTTTGAGAATAGGATCATCTGATTTTAATTATTTTATCTTCAATTATTTCTATTACAAAAAAAATGAGAGAGGGAATAAAATGACTTTCCAAAAATAAAGAAATATTGAGGATTTAATAATAAAATCAAATAAGATTTTATTTCGAAGTTTTTCGCTATTTTATTTGAATTTAGAAAAAATATGTGTTTTTCATAACTGCATTTAGGCCCCAAATAAATTTTCACTTTGTCCGGCTTGATTTTAGAAGTAGGGGAAAATTTATTTCGGGATTTTTGGAGTCCGTTTAGTATTTCTTTCGTTAGTTTTCCTGTGCGGAATTAATTGTTTTATTTAAAAAAAAGTCCGAACCGACCTTGGGTCGTAACCGGCCAGGACTCCGCCTGGCCGGGGCTTTATAAGCCGCCGCCCGGGGCCCCGAGCCAGCCCACCAGCCCGCAGCCGTCTGCGCCCCAAACCCTAGCGCGCCGCAGCCTCGTTCAAGGCTGTCGCCCGCCGCCATCGCCGCCGCCTCGCCGCTTGCTCCGCCGCCTCGCCGCCGCCTCGCCACGCTGCCGCCCGCCCGCTCACCGGAGCCGCCCCGCCGCCTCGCCGGACCCGCCGCCCGAGGTAGCCGCCGTCTCCATCCGGTTTTTTTATTTAACCGCGGTTTATTTTTTTAAAAGTTTCGTTTTTTATATAGATCGGTTTTTTTTCCGGTTTATTTATTTATTGAGCGTTCGCTCGTTCGTTCGTTTTAACGAACGCGTTCATCTTTTAGATCCAGATAACGGACGTTCGTTTGTTAATCTGTTCGTCGTTTTTCTTTTTCTCGGATTTTCCGCGATTATTTCTGATCGTGATTTCTGATCCGATTGTTATTTTAGTATAACTTTTCGCTCGTTTATCGGAAGCAGGCGATTCAAGCGCCTGGAGTTTCCTCTCGAAACCCTCTTTCCGTTTAACCAACTTAAACAAGTTTTTGCTTTTGTAAAATTTGATTTAAGTCCTAATTAGAAAAACGAAGTTGTTTTCTTTCGCCGTTTGACTTTCGTTGCTTCGTTTGATTTGATTCTTTTTGCAAACCGGAGTTCTTAAGTTGAACTTTCTGGTTATATCTCTTATTTGAGTTTTACCTGTGCATTAGATGAGTACTTATTGTATGCTTGTTTGTTTGTTTGCGATAGAGTACCCGGAGTGCGCCGCGTGTTACTTCGAATCTCTAGGTTTCGCGGATCATCAGCAAGGTAAGTAACACTTTGATCATACCTTTCTACTGCCCAGCTTTTATTGCATTAGATCAATCCTCAAACATTGCATGATTAGGATCTAATTAAATTTTGGGATGGGAAGTAGATGAGGTAGTACCTATTACCCGTTTTACTATTAAACCTTTGGGAGTTACTTCTACGTTTGCTTCTTGTGTCATGCTATGCTAGTAGACGTGGATTGGGTGAGTGATATCCATGACAGATGTGAGATTGTTAATAAATGGTTTATCTAAGGTGGCAACTTAAACACACATCTGGGTGGATTGAGGTACCTGGGTATTCCAGGATTGCCTGTTTCTTTTGGATCGCCATCCAGACTCAAAGGGATCATGAGACTATTCATACTAGAAACTTCTGTGTGCAGCCACAAGCTACTATGGGCTCTAGCATAGTTGACTAAGTCGTGCGAACTCTTAGAGTGGTAGACTAGCTGATGTAGGGGATGTAGGTTGGTACGGTCTACCCGATCGTAAGGTGCTAGCGCTTTTGAAAGACTATGTCTCGGTCATCCGTTTCTCAAACACCATGTAGTGTGAGAAATCCAACGAAGGAGATCGAGTCTTGTGGGGAAAAGTGCGCAAACCTCTGCAGAGTGTACAAACTAATCATGGTTAGCCGTGTCCCCGGTTATGGACGTTTTGAGTATCTAGTACTTGGATTATCATGTGAATCTCATCATGTTACTTTAATTAATTTTGTTGGGTTTTAATGATGATGCTTAATTGGGATTGAGGATGTCATCAACCATTCTCAAGGTTTAACAACCACCATGATAGTTAAATAAAATTTATTCCTTTGCAGTAGGGAAAAATTGGCTTTACGCAAAACTGTAACCATAGAGCTTTCCCCCAGCCATATATGCATGTAGTATAGCTTATTCTTTCATTACTCTCTATGTGTTACATTGCCAAAGATATTCCATGTGTCACCCATTTTCGGGCTGCAACGTTTCATGTCAGTAGACTTTTTCGCATTTACGAGTAAATTGCATTTAGGTCGTGGTTCTATACTCAGTGATGCCGTTGGAGTTGATGGACTCGCTTATCTTCCAAGCCTTCCGCTGTTATCGTTTTTAGATGGCCTTAAGCCATTTTTATTGTAATAGTTCTCTCTTGAGACATTCGATGTAATAAGTGTGTGATTGCTACTCTGTTATAAATCCTTCAAGTACTGTGTGGTGTCAGCATTACTGATCCAGGGATGACACCTGAGCACAGAGATCAGACTGTTTGAGGTCTGGTCGCTACAAGATGGTATCAGAGCACACACTGACTGTAGGACACGACCACTAAGCTAAAGCCCTAGATCACTACTCTCTTCTCATTTCTGACTCCTCATCTTTTCTACTCTTTTAGGATGACGGAAGCGAGGATCAAGTTCACGCAGCCGGATGAAGATACACCCTTTGGACGACACCTGAAGGAAGTCACTAAGTACCTGAACATCGGAATACCAAGCTTCACCGGGACCTACAACGCCACTTTACCCGAAGAGGAGCGTTGGAAGATTCAAGCTCAAGTTCCAGGAAGAACGTTCGCGCCAGTCACGTAGCCCATAGAATGTACTTTTAATGCACCAACCTGGAGTCTGGGAAAGAGCATGGCAGCTCACATCACCATGGGACGATTGGAGAAGTCTACCAAGATGGCCTCAAGGATACTATCTACCAGATTTGTGGGCGCCGAGATGAACAATGGGAGATAGTTAGCACCAAGAAGGATAGATCCATTGCAGCCTTCATCCAGGAGTTAAACCAGCACATTCGACGCAAAGAGAACCAGATGTGCGCATACATGATGGAGTTGAAGAAAGCAAAGGCTAGAATTATCGAGCTAGAAGGAGAACTGAAGGCCACTCGCAAGGATTACATGGAGGAGATCGTCGCTCTAGTGAGACAAAATGGCGACCTTAAGGAGAAGATTGAAGAACTCATGGGGAATTCAGCACCCGGAGGAGAAGATGACGATTGCACTTGTCCACACAACTACATCATCATCGACGACACCAATTCCGATCCTAGTGATGATGACTTCAAAGACGAAGCCGGAGCAGATACCATGGAGTCTTCATCGGAGCAGTTTTTCTAGTAGACCACCATAACAGTAGTAGTGTTCCACCATGTACATAGCATAGTCCAAGCACTTTTACGATAGTTCTAGACTGATTGTATGCCTTGTTTGATTGAATGAAGTGATTTTGTGTGCATTTGCCTCATGTGCATTTGGGTAGTGCTTTCTCTTTAGACCTCATTCTATTCTTAATTCTCATCTTTTCTAAACCCTCAGATGCCTCCGAGACGTGACAATGGATTTGCTTTCCCATCGGAGCTCACTCAATTGATCCAAAGAGAATGCTTTGATGCGATTGCTAGTCCGTAACTGCAACCGGGGAACAACAACAACAACAACCCACCACCGCCACCACCTGCTGATCACTTAACCCGTTTTCTTAGGCTGAATCCGCCGGTGTTCTGCAGTAGCACCGAGCCGATAGTGGCAGATGATTGGCTCCGTAAGACAGGGAGGGAGTTGACCACTGCAGGATGTACATATGGGGAAAAGGTGAAATTTGCCGCTCATCAGCTTGAAGGACCCGCAGCCGCATGGTGGGAGAATTTCACAGCCACTTACCCTGTGGATACTGTCACATGGGATCAGTTTCAGCAAGCTTTCCATACTGCCCATGTTTCAGCAGGAGCTATGGCCATGAAGAAGCGTGAGTTTCATAACTTGCGCTAAGGAGGACGAACAGTTGGCCAGTATGTGGATGACTTTAGTAAGCTTGCACGTTATGCCCCAGATGACGTTGCTACGGATGTAGCTAAGCAGGAGAAGTTTCTGGGAGGATTGAATGACGAGCTGAGCATGCAGTTGATGGTAGCAAGCTTCAACAACTACCAGGAGTTGGTAGATCATGCTCTTATGATTGAAGGGAAGCAACATCAAATTGAAAACCGCAAGAGGAAGTATGGACAGGGGAAGTACAATTCTGGAGCTCAGCAGAAACCCTGTCTTACCCCTAAATCGGGAGTTCATTTTCAGCATACCCATGGAGGAGGTAGCTCGCACAACCATAATGGCCCCAAGAATGGTAATGGGAATGGAGGAAGCAACGGCCAGAACCGTACCACCCCATCAACCCCAGCCAAGAGAGACCGAAGCCAAGTCATCTGTTTTAAGTGTCAGAAGACCGGACATTATGCCAATGAATGTCCTGAAGGCCAGAATGGCAATGGAAGCTCTAGGAAGAAGCCGAACCCTTTCAACAGGGGACATGTGAACCACGTTAACGTGGAGGAGGTTGAAGCTCAACCGGATGCGATAATGAGTAAGTTTTTGGTTAAGTCATTTATCGCACTCGTTCCTTTTGATACCGGGTGCATCACATTCATACATCTCAAGGGATTTGTGGATAAGTATAACCTACCAACCCAAGCCCTTAGGTCACCCATGTTAGTAACCTCGCTCGAGCAGAGTATATGGCTAGTCGATGGTGTGATCGATTACCATTAAGGATTGGTAACTATGTGTTTCCCTCGGACCTAATAGTATTGGAATCTCAAGGATTGGATGTGACATTAGGCATGGGTTGGTTATCAAAGTATGAAGGGAACATTGAATACGCTTGTAAGACAATCTTGCTTACGACGCCAGAAGGAAGAAGGATCAAGTATGTATCACGGAATGTGCCGAAAAGGACTCAAGTAAATTCCTTATCAGGAGTTGTGCAGGAGGAAGTACCAGTAGTAAAGGATTTTCTGGATGTATTTCCGTAAGAGTTGCTGTGCATGCCACCGTGATAGAGACATCGAGTTTTTGATTGAGCTTTTGCCGTGCAGGACCAATATCTAAGAGACCATACAGGATGCCCGCAAAAGATTTGGAGGAGATTAAGAAGCAGATTAAGGAGTTATTGGATAAAGGGCATATTCGCCCAAGTTCTTCGCCTTTGGGGATCGCCAAGATTCTAGTGGAGAAGAAGGATGGAACATTAAGGATGGTTGTTGATTATCGTGGATTGAACGGTAACAATCAAGAACAAGTACCCACTACCGATGATCAATGATCAGTTTGATCGATTGCAAGGGGCTAAAGTGTTTTCCAAGATCGATTTGCGATCAGGGTACCATCAGTTGAAGATTCGAGAGCAGGACATACCTAAGACGACTTTTACCACCAGGTATGGGCTGTATGAGTATACTGTTATGTCATTTGGTCTGACTAATGCACCTGCCTATTTTATGAACATGATGAACAAAGTGTTTATGGAGTTTTTGGATAAGTTCGTCATAGTGTTCATTGATGATATTCTTGTTTACTCGAAGAATGAAGAGGAGCAAAAGAACATTTGCGATTGGTACTTGAGAAGCTTAGAGAACATCAGTTGTATGCCAAGTTCAGCAAATGTGAGTTTTGGTTGAAGGAAGTGGGATTCCTCGGACATGTTATATCCGGAGAAGGAATAACAGTTGATCCCACAAAGGTTATCACTGTAACAAATTGGGAAGCACCAACAACAGCTGGAGAGATCCGGAGTTTCCTTGGACTAGTAGGATACTACCGAAGATTTATTGAGAACTTCTCAAGGATTGCAAAGCCTATGAAGGAGTTGTTGAAGAAGGATACCAAGTTCATATGGACTGAGGAGTGTGAGCCTAGTTTCCAGGAGTTGAAGAAACGTTCGGTTACCTCACCAGTGTTGATTCTGCCGCATCGTAACAAGGATTATGAGGTGTATTGCGACGCTTCACGTCGAGGACTTGGAGCCGTGCTTATGCAAGAGGTAAGAGTTGTTTCGTATGCTTCACAACAACTGAAACCTCACAAATTGAATTATGCCACGCATGATTTGGAGTTAGCAGCCGTAGTGCATGCATTGAAAACATGGAGACATTTCCTCATTGGAAACCATTGTGAGGTGTACACGGATCACAAGAGTTTGAAGTACATTTTCACCCGAAGGAGTTAAACCTCGCACAAAGGAGATGGTTGGAACTCATCAAGGATTATGATATGAGATTGCATTATCATCCCGGAAAGGCTAATGTAGTAGCCGACGCATTGAGCCGTAAGAGCCATGTCAATACACTAATGACGGAGAGTTGCCAAAGGAGTTAGCCGAGGATCTTCGTGAACTATGTTTGGAGATAGTTCCGAGAGGCTATGTAGCAGCATTGGAGATTCAATGACTTTGATGGATAAAATCGAGAAGCTCGTAAGACCGACAAGGAGATTGCCTCTATAAAGGAGAAACCGAGCAAAGGAAAGGCTAAGGGATTTCGTGAGGATGAACACGATACACTATGGTTTGAGGACCGAGTTTATGTGCCAAATGACCCGTAGATCGTGAAGTTAATTCTGCAAGAGGCCCATGATTCACCATATTCGATTCACCCAGGAAATACCAAGATGTATTTGGATTTGAAGGATACTTTCGGTGGACCGGAATGAAGAAAGATATTGCGGAGTATGTAGCAGTTTGTGATGTATGCCGAGAGTAAAGGTAGAGCATCGAAGCCAGGATTGTTACAAGCCATTGCCGATACCCGAATGGAAGTGGGATAAGTTAGGCATGGATTTTATCACGGGATTACCCAGACTCGTTCAAAGCTATGACTCAATTTGGGTTGTAGTTGATCGATTGACAAAGATAGCTCATTTCATCCCGGTAAAGACCACTTACACCAAAGCTAAGTTGGCGAAGATATACATGACCGTAATCGTATGCTTGCATGGAGTTCCGAGGAGCATTGTATCGTATAGAGGAACCCGCTTTACCTCAAAGTTCGAATCAGCCAGTACGAAACTTTGGGTACCAAAGCTAGAGTTCAGACAACTTTTCATCCACGTACAGATGGATGCATCGAGAGAGTCAATCAGATTTTGGAGGATATGCTAAGAGCCTGTGCGCTAGATTATGGATCAAGTTGGGATGACAACTTGCCATATGCAGAGTTCTCTTACAACAATAGCTATCAATCCAGTTTGAAGATGGCCCCTTTCAAAACCTTGTACGAAAGGAGGTGCAGGACACTGTTGTCGTGGGACGAAGTTGGAGACCGCCAGTTGTTTGGACCGGATTTGATTAAGGAGTATGAACGGAAGGTGAAGTTGATTCGCGATAGGCTCAAGGTAGCCCAGTCCAGGCAGAAGAGCTACGCAGATTCTAAACGCAAGGAGACAGTTTACGAAGTCGGAGACCGAGTTTATCTTCGAGTATCTCCACTCCGGGGAATTAAGCGTTTTGGTGTTAAGGGAAAGTTAGCGCCACGTTTTGTAGGACCATACCGAGTTGTGGAACGTATGGGAGAAGTGGCCTACAAGATGGAATTGCCCAAAGGATTGTCAGGAGTTCATGATGTGTTCCACATTTCTCAGCTGAAGAAGTGCCACGCGGAGATGGCTGATATACCGCTGAGGGATACCGTGTCGTTGGAGGCAATTCAGTTGGATAACGATTTGACCTATGAGGAGAAACTAGTTAAGATTCTTGAGTTTGCCAGCCGAGTCACCCGCATCAAGGTTATCAAGTTTTGCAAAGTTCAGTGGAGCCACCACACAAAGGATGAAGCCACCTGGGAGCGAGAGGAAGATTTGCTGAAAGACCACCCTCACCTATTTTCTAGCCAACCCGAATCTCGAGGGCGAGATTCATCTTAAGGGGGGTAGGTTTGTAACATCCCAAATTTTCAATTTGGAATGTTATACACTAGATCATCATTGCATATCATTTTTTTTTGGTTTTGGTTTTGATCATAGAAATTCTACGCAACTCAAGGACCCATGGAGAGAGTTGGGGATTTCGTTATTTTTATATTTGAGTTTTCTGAAATTTTGAGAATAGGATCATTTGATTTTAATTATTTTATCTTCAATTATTTCTATTACAAAAAAATATGAGAGAGGGAATAAAATGACTTTCCAAAAATAAAGAAATATTGAGGATTTAATAATAATATCAAATAAGACTTTATTTCGGAGTTTTTCGCTATTTTATTTGAATGTAGGAAAAATATGCGTTTTTCAAAATTGCATTTAGGCCCCAAATAAATGTTCACTTTGTCCGGCTTGATTTTAGAAGTCGGGGAAAATTTATTTCGGGATTTTTGGAGTCAGTTTAGTATTTCTTTCGTTAGTTTTTCCGCGCGGAATTAAATTATTTTTTTTAAAAGTCCGAACCGAGCTTGGGTCAGAATCGCCAAAGTGACGGGCTTTATAAGCTGCCGCCGGGGCCCGAGCCAGCCAACAAAGATGCCGCCCCAAACCTAAACCCTAGCGCCACCGCCGCCTCACAAGACCGCCGCCTCGCTGCCGCCTCATTCGCCACGCTCCGCCGCCTCACTCTTGCCCGCCGCACCGCCGCCTCGCCGGACCCGCCGCCCGAGGTAGTTCCTCAGAAAACCGCCCGATTTTTTTTATTTAACCGCGGTTTATTTTTTTTAAAGTTTTGTTTTTTTATATAGATCGGTTTTTTTTCGGTTTATTTATTTAGTGAGCGTTCGCTCGTTCGTTCGTTTTAACGAACGCATTCATCGTTTAGATCCAGATAACGGACGTACGTTCGTTAATCTGTTCATCGTTTTTCTTTTTCTTAGATTTTCCGTGATTATTTCTGATCGCGATTTCTGATCCGATTTTCGTTTTAGTATAACTTTTCGCTCATTTATCGGAATCAAGCAATTCAAGCGCCTGGAGTTTCGTCTCGAAACCCTCTTTCCGTTTAACCAACTTAAACAAGTTTTTGCTTCTGTAAAATTTGATTTAAGTCCAGATTAGTAAAATGAAGTTGTTTTCTTTCGCCGTTTGACTTTCGTTGCTTCGTTTGATTTGATTCTTTTTGCAAACCGGTGTTCTTAAGTTGAACTTTTTGGTTATATCTCTTATTTGAGTTTTACCTGTGCATTAGATGAGTACTTATTGTATGCTTGTTTGTTTTTTTGCCATAGAGTACCCGGAGTGCGCCGCGTGTTACTTCGAATCTCTAGGTTTCGCGGATCATCAACAAGGCAAGTAACACTTTGATCATACCTTTCTACTGCCCAGTTTTTATTGCATTAGATCAATCCTCAAACATTGCATGATTAGGATCTAATTAAATTGTGGGATCGGAAGTAGATGAGGTAGTACCTATTACCCGTTTTACTATTAAACCTTTGGGAGTTACTTCTACGTTTGCTTCTTATGTCATGCTATGCTAGTAGACGTGGATTGGGTGAGTGATATCCATGATAAATGTGAGATTGTTAATAAATGGTTTATCTAAGGTGGCAACTTAAACACAAATCTGGGTGGATTGAGGTACCTGGGTATTCCAGGATTGCCTGTTTCTTTTGGACCGCCACCCAGGCTCAAAGGGATCATGAGACTATTCATACTAGAAACTTCCGTGTGCAGCCACAAGCTACTATGGGCTCTAGCATAGTTGACTAATTCGTGCGAACTCTTACAGTGGTAGACTAGCTGATGTAGGGGATGTAGGTTGGTACGGTCTACCCGATCGTAAGGTGCTAGCGCTTCTGAAAGACTATGTCTCGGTCATCCGTTTCTCAAACACCATGTAGTGAAATCCAACGGAGGAGATCGAGTCTTGTGGGGACAAGTGCGCAAACCTCTGCAGAGTGTATCAAACTAATCATGGTTAGCCGTGTCCCCGGTTATGGACGTTTTGAGTATCTAGTACTTGGATTATCATGTGAATCTCATCATGTTACTTTAATTAATTTTGTTGGGTTTTAATGATGAAGCTTAATTAGGATTGAGGATGCTGTCAACCATTCTCAATGTTCAACAACCACCATGATAGTTAAATAAAATTTATTCCTTTGCAGTAGGGAAAAATTGGCTTTACGCAAAACTGTAACCATAGAGCTTTCCACCAGCCATATATGCATGTAGTATAGCTTATTCTTTCATTACTCTCTATGTGTTACATTGCCAGCATATTCCATGTCTTGACCGTTTTTGGCTGCAACATGTCATGTTGCGCAACTTTTCGCATAACGAGTAAGGTGCCTTTAGGTCGTGGTTCTATACCCAGTGATGCCGTTGGAGTTGATGGACTCGCTTTTCTTCCAAGCCTTCCGCTGTTATCGTTTTTAGATGGCCTTAAGCCATTTTTATTGTAATAGTTCTCTCTTGAGACATTCGATTTAATAAGTGTGTGATTGCTACTATGTTACAAATCCTTCAAGTACTGTGTGGTGTCAGCATTACTGATCCAGGGATGACACCTGAGCACAGAGATCAGACTGTTTGAGGTCTGGTCGCTACAACAATGGGATATCACGTGATCCACTTGATGTATGTTTTGGTGATCAACTTGCGGGTTCCGCCCATGAACCTATGCATAGGGGTTGGCACACGTTTTCGTCTTGACTCTCCGGTAGAAACTTAGGGGCACTCTTTGAAGTACCTTGTGTTGGTTGAATAGATGAATATGAGATTGTGTGATGCATATCGTATAATCATGCACACGGATACTTGAGGTGACAATGGAGTATCTAGGTGACGTTAGGGTTTTGGTTGATTTGTGTCTTAAGGTGTTATTCTAGTATGAACTCTGTGATAGATTGAACGAAAAGAATAGCTTCGTGTTATTTTACTATAGACTCTTGAATAGATCGAGCAGAAAGGATACCTTTGAGGTGGTTTCGTACCCTACCATAATCTCTTCGTTTGTTCTCCGCTATTAATGGCTTTGGAGTGACTCTTTGCTGCATGTTGAGGGATAGTTATATGATCCAAGTATGTTATTATTGTTGAGAGAACTTGCACTAGTGAAAGTATTAACCATGGCCTTGTTTCGAAGCATTGCAATACCGTTTGTGCTCGCTTTTATCATTAGTTACCTTGCTGTTTTTATATTTTCAGATTACAAAAACCTATATCTACTATCCATATTGCACTTGTATCACCATCTCTTCGCAAAACTAGTGCACCTATACAATTCACTATTGTATTGGGTGTGTTGGGGACACAAGAGACTCTTTGTTATTTGGTTGCAGGGTTGCTTGAGAGAGACCTTCTTCATCCTACGCCTCCCACGGATTGATTGAGGGAAATTTGCTACTGTCCTACAAACCTCTGCACTTGGAGGCCCAACAACGTTTACAAGAAGAAGGTTGTGTAGACATCAATAGTATCTATCTACTATCTGGTTAATCTCCGGTGTCTAGTATGAGTTTCATGTTGGGTGGGAAACAAACAGTAAAGAAGCCATTATCTGTACTTTTTAACTGAAGCCATTATCTGCCTGCTATTATTGGTTTTCGGTCTATCCACATGTTTCTACCATCACTCTGGATTTCTGCATGCACTCCTTACATAATCTCACTATGTTTTATTCCTGTGCATGACAGTTATTGTAAACAATGGAACTGAACATGTAGAGAAAAAGAGACGAGCCTTGTGTGGCAAGAAAATTTCATGCAGACATCGCTCATGGTAGGCGCAAAGGCAGCCCCCCTCTACGCATTTGGATTTTAATCGAGAGGAAGATATCTGTTCTGAGGGGGATTCAGAAGGAGAAGACAACTCCTATTTACCCCTTGAGGTCTTCGCTCTAACTTGGCATGCTGATGTTGGTTATATCATGCATATGGTACCTTGGATTGCTTACTTTATACATCAAATATGTCATCTGCTTAGTTTAGACATCCTTTGTGCAAATGCCATCTATTTAGTTTATTCATCGTTTATGTGAAGTATGCAACGCCATCTTGTTTAGCCAAGCATCATATATGTGAATTTTGCAATGTCATCCTGCTTAGCCAGTCATCTTATATGTAAATTATACTAGGCCATCCTTTTTTTTCATTACATATTACATTTGTCAATAGTGTTAGTACATTCAACTGCTCTTCGTGTGCATCAGCCATTTGACACAGTGATGGCAAATTCTGGAGTGAAAACAAGGTCTTCAGAGCAGACTATGCTATCTGACGAAGCGCATATCTCGCTGGTTACGGATAGCTCCTCAGAGGAGGATTCAGAGACAGATGACTAGTCCTAGTCCCCGAGGTGTATGCTCTAACTTGGCAGGGTTATGTTGCTCATATCGTGCGTATGGTGTCTCACATTGCTATGTCATTTGATTAGTTTAGACATGCTTTGTGTGAATGCCACCTGTTCAGTGTCTACCATATATGTGAATTATGCATTGCCATCTTGTTGCAAGACATTATATATGTGAATTATAAAATGCTATCTTGTTGCAAAGGCATTATATATGTGAATTATGCAATGCCATGCTGTTTAGCCAATCATCATTTATGTGAATTATATCATGCTATCATTTTTTTGTATTATGTGTTCCATTTGTCGACAACGTTTGTATATTCAACTACTCTTCCTGTGCATCGGCCATTTGAAGCAGTGATGGAAGTATCTAGAGTGAAAACAAGGTATTCAGAGCAGACAATGCTACCTCCTGAAGCAGACATCTTGCTGGTTACAGAGAGCTCCTTAGAGGAGGATTCAGAGACTGATGACCAGTCATATTTCCCCCCTGCGGTCTATGCTCAAACTTGGCAGGGTTATATTACCCATGTCATGCATATGGTCTTGCATTGCTTAGTTTTTACATCATATATGGATTGCCATCTGCTTACTTGCTTACTATATAAATAATATATTTGAATTATATCATGCCATCATGTTTACATAGTACATACACATAATCTATCTGAATTATGGCATGGCAACCCATTTAATAAAGACATCACATAGTTATATCATCTCATCCTGTTTAGTGTTTACATTCATCATATTTTGAATTATGGCATTCTATCCGTGAATGTATGTGAATTATGGCATGCCAACCTATTTAATAAACACGTTATATAGTTATATCATGTCATCCTGTTTACATAATCTCATATTTAGAACTATGTCTTTCCATCTTTTTTAGTTAGCCATCATAATGTGAAATTGTGTCATGCTATCCTGTTTAGTTAGCCATCATATATGTGAAATTGTGTCATGCTATCTTGTTTGGTTAGACAACATAAATATGAATTATTTCATGCCCTCTTTTATTCCCCACTATCCATTGCACCTGTCTATCATACAATGTCCATACTTTCAATTACTTTTCTTGTTTATCAGCCATTTGAATTGGAGAGGGTGATGGCAGTATCTAAGGGAGTAACAACACGTTCTTAGAAAAAGATAGTGCTACCAGTTGATGCAGATAGAACCACGGTTGTACTTGCCCAAGGACCAGATCCACCACACATAACCCAGACTCTCGCAGATTGTACCCCTACCCAGTTGGACAGAGAACCAACTACACCCCTTCTACCCCCAACCCCGGCAGATAGTAAACCAGTTCCAGTTGACACAACACTGTCTCCACCATAGAGCACCCAAACACGAGCAATTAGTAAGGGAACTGTAGTGCCCAAAGCACGAGGACCACCACTCCGAATCCCAACTCAACACTTAAAGGAGAAGAAGATTTGTTCTCAGGTCAGGTTCTGTAGCTATGGTTCATACTCCTTTGCTCTGCATTCAGTATTTACTCATACCAACTATTTTCAAATTTGAAGGATGGAATTGAGACTCGATGGTGCAACAGTATGTTTTAAACCTGTTTCTTTAACTGGTTTCTTTGTTGTAACCTGCTCTATGTTGATTTCAGTTTCAATTGAATAAACAGTTATGTTCTCATGTCATGCACATTACAAGTGTTGTTATTGCTCTATAGTTTCCCACACTTATATTCTGTCTATTCTGCTTTGTCTTGAACAAATATTATTTGAACTGTGTCTCTATCTTGATTTGGCAACAAAAACTAGAATGATATAGACCATAAAGTGACCATGGTACATTTTACTACTGAACTCATTTACCAAAATAAGTTTCATATACAACATGGTAAACCTGTGATGTGTCTGCTTGTTTCTCTTTTAGAATGCGGAAAAAATATTGGAGAACAGTACCGCGTTATGCAATGGTAAAGGAAGTAATGCAGATAAGGTTCAAGATAGTGAGACATCCCTGTTGGTCTCCATGAAAGCTGATAAAAACTATCTTGACGACAGTGAGAGAACCCAAAAGTCCTGTCTTGATGTAGTGTTCGAAGTTATCGCCACTACCGGGCACAAGCTCTTCAAACTCGCTGCCTGAATCAGTTCGTCTTCTTGATCTCAACTCCAAGTTGAAAGACATCGATCAGATGTGCTGTGACAGGAAGCTGAAGGACTGATGATGTTCCTGCAGAATTCAGATGCATATTTCCTGGTGCAACAACAAGCGCTGGAGGATTTGAGCGCCAAACAAGAGAAAGTTAATAAGCTTGCTAAGCATCTTGCCAGCATTATGGGTACCCAGGATATTGTTTCTTGAGACCTTCTGAAGTGGTTTCAGTTCTGGATTTGTTTTGCTGCGGCGTTTGTTTGCGCTGGTCGCCAACTTTGACAACCAGTGTATATGATATGCTACTTTGTTCCATATATTTGCACTCGTGGCGAACTTTGATGCCCAGTGGATGTAATATGTGTAATAGCCGTGATAGCCTAGCATTAGTTGCTTGCTTATTTATTTCCTTGTTGTCTTGATTATTTGTTTGCTTGTAGTCATTCAGTTCTTTTTCTGCGGTTTGCTAGTGGCTGCAATAACCTATTTTTTAAAACTAGGCCACAATAACCATGGGCTAATATTTACTGTAGTGACACTGGGCCTCCTACGGGCCGTAGAAACAGTGGGCCTTCTACGGGCCGTAGAAACAGTGGGCCTTCTACGGGCCGTAGAAACAGTGGGCCTTCTACGGGCCGTAGAAACAATGGGCCTTCTACGGGCCGTATCATCAATGGGCCTTATACGGGCCGTATGATCGATTGGCCAAACATGGGCCAAACAGACCACATTATGGCCGTAAATGGGCCATCGTTAATAGGCCGTATTTGATGACGCTATGAAAAAAGCCCAATGTATAAACGGACCACAAATGGGCCGACTGTAACCACGGGCTGAATTTGGCCCTGGCGAAAAATGACAACACGGGCCGTAAGTAAACCAATCTTTGAAATGAGCCCAAGAATAAATGGGCTCGAGAAGGCCGAAAGATAACATGGGCTGAAACGCCCAACGGAATAACGGGCCGTTAATGGGTATAAAGTGATACACTTTGTTCATTACGGGCCGATTTCTCGACGGCCGTTAATGGGTGTAGAGTGATACACTTTGTTCATTACGGGCTGTTCACCACGGGCCATTAATAGGCCAAGAGTTACAAAGGGCCTCATATGGGCGAAAGACGTCATGGGCCATACATGGGCCGGTGAAAACGGGCTGGAATCATATTGGATGGCCCAGATGACGCTCGTGGGCCTAATTCGGATAGGGCGTAACGGGCCTTGGGTTAGCGGGCTGTAAATGGGCTATATGCGAACAGGCCGTTAACAGGCTTTCCATGGGCCGGCCCGCCACCTTTTGACCAAGTCAAACGGGCCAGCCTTTTCACAGGAATGGGCCTCTGTTGGGCCGTGCCACGTGTCGACGTATCATAGGTGCCTTCTGTCCAATAAGTGGATGACATTTGCGCCAACGATGAGCCGACACGTGTTTCCTCCAGCCAATGATGATTTTACACGTTGAAAATCCCCATTTGGCGGGGCTGTTAACGGGTTATCGGATCGAAAACCCGACCCGATAGCTTAACGGTGTTCCGTTACGGTGGATGCCACGTGTCGGTCAGCCTTGACGAAAGCACTTCTGTGACGCGCGATTTATCGTCATGGAAGTGGACACTTTCGTGATGATAATTTTGGTAATGTCATGGAACACTTCTACGACAGCACATGTATGACTATCTTGATTCTGTCATAAAATCTTCATGGATGTACATGCATGACAAAAAACGCGACCTACTGCGACAAACACGTATCATCACGGAAGTGTATTTTTTTGTAGTGATATTTCCAATATTTCGATCACACAAATTTTCATAAATGACGTCCAAAATGAGTATATTTTATATATGTTACAATCATGTGATAGTTCACATCATCCAGGAATTTAGAACACCCAGGAAGTGCAAACACCCAGGAACATCTATGAAGTAAACAAACACCCAGGAACACCCAGGAACATCTATGAAGTAAACACCCACGAATATAAAACTAGCTACAAAGATGAAGTGTTCCCTTCTTCGAACTTCTTCAGCCTAGAGCTCCTGTAGAAGAGAGGAAATTATCATTATCATGGCTGTCAATGAAAGCAATATCTTCCAACAAAGAACAACCAAGAAAAGAATAATGAACAGAATAATAAACAGATACACAAGCATCTAGGAGTCGATCCTGAAGCATGAGGGCATGGATAACAGTAGAAACACTAACGTAAGCAGCAAATTGAATACCAAAAATTAGTATCTTTATTCTTTGAGGCATTAGTATAATGAACAGAAAAATAAATAGATCTTGAAGCATTAGTATACTGCTGCTAAGACCAGAACCAAACAAATGCAATGGCAACACTAACGTAAGCAGCAAAGTAGATCTGGCCACTATCATACAATACTATCATACAACACAATGGCAACACTAACGTAAGCAGCAAAGCAGCAAAGTAGATCTGCGCACTATCCGACTAAGCAAATACAGAAGTACAATGCTTGAGATACATGTATGCACCAAGAAAAACAGGCAATGCGAACAATAACTCTGGGAGTAAAAAGAACATAAATAATACAACAATCTCTAATCACCTAGGTAGTAACTAGAATGGTTGCTTGTTGTTCATGAGTGTCGACCATCAGCATGCGTGTACATCAAAAAGAAAACAATAGGATTCGTCTTGCCCATATACAACAATCATCAAACATGTAACATCATTACATTACCGCAAAAGAAAAGTCCAGAATTACCAAAAGTTTGCCTTCTAACAAAATTGACAACAAATTCCATGTACATAAATAGTATGACTAACACTAACCAGTATGTGTTAATGGAGTGACAAAAAATTTCTCACTAGCTGGGAGTTATTGGTATATAGTGTTCTGACATGTGCAACTCTAACTAAACTAATCATAGAAGTGGAAAGACCTACAAGAACAAGTTCAATCAGAATCCAGGCATGTAAAATTTTAAGCGCCATCATAACAGATCTACAAAAAGAAACCATGATCATCATGCATCAGGATTTACGGTTCTAGAAAAACAACAAAGAGATAAGAGAAAAGATAAATGCTGGTGTACATCAAAAGTCTCAGAAATTCACATCTCCTAAGGAGCAGAAGCAGGGATAAGAGAGCATGCATGCATGCCTAGATCCTGAATCCTTGCTTCTTCCAACTTCGACCTAGAGCTCACGTCGAAACATGAATGAAGGCAATCATCTGCATGTTGTAAAACAAAATGGTTATGAACTCAGCAGTACATACCAAAACACCACATTAAACTTGTACATCAGTACATACCAAAATACAACATTAACTTGTTTAGGAGTCCATACCAAAATACTACAGTAAACTTGTACAGCAATACTACTGAAATACTCTGCATTAGTACAGTGGAACCACCACAATTTCCACCATATATATGAATGAGTTAGAAAGAAAACTAGAGTTGAACTACCCAGCCTCATACATACATACAGGAGCAAAATTTGATTACACAAGAAGGTAGCTGGAGTGGTGGTGGACGAAATGAAAATCAACGACCACAGCTTAGCGAGGAGAGGAGCTCAACATTGAAGTTTCGCAAAACAGGAATTTCATTAATTTGAGAGTGGGTTTTAGTAGCTCAAGCTTAGTTAAGTTAAGAACTTAGTACTACTAGTCAGATGACCGTGCTACGCTACGGGATCCTACAAGATTAGATGGATTTAATCATAGTCAGGAACCCATATGTTGCTATAGACAGTAATTTTTTTTACCGAGACATCGATTGAAGCGATGCTATATTGCGACGGATAACATATCAAGCATGATCAAACATATGGTTTCCAGTCAATAAACCCTGTCACCAAAGCCAAACATTTTGTACTCCATCTCCGCCTTGAAACTCCCTACTCACATTTCTCTTTCTTCACTATATATTGTGACGGATAACATATCAAGCATGATCCAACATATGGTTTCCAGTAAAAAAACCTGTCATCGAAGCCAAACATTTTCTACTCCATCTTCGCCTTGCGACTCCTACTCACATTTCTCTTTGTTCACTCTATCCTCGTATCGAGGGACAGAGCATGCAACAAACTAAAAATCCATCCGTACACATGTGGCAACTTGGACTTCATCATTCAGCCCTAGTCCGATGGGTTCAACCTATCTTATCCGTCAGATGGTCACCCACCTATGTCACACATATCATCTCTCCATGTGTGTGAGCATTATACAATGCAACATGCCGTCCATGGCCAAAGGATAATTATTACATCCAAAATAATTTGATGTTGTAACATTTTTAACTACATCGGAAGTTTTGACGAAAAAAGATTCATATCACATAATAGTATCTCGAAGATAGCAATCTACAATACTTTAAACCTGATCAACCAAGACAAAATATTGCTAAAATAATTTGCTAAGTATATTAGTCTCAAAACATCTCACAATCAGGAACTGATCAAGAGAACTCACATGAAAAAGGAAAACACAAAATAAAAACGCTTAATACAGAACTTGCATGCATAAGAGAGTTTATATAAAAGTACAAAAAAAAAATGATCAGGGTTCACTAAGCTAGACTACTATGCTAAATGCCGTGCCATGCGTCATCGTCCTTCCAGCATCGGCCTTGTGAAGTTGCATGGCCTGCCACTGTCACAACTGATAACTCCAAATTGTGAAAGATGCGACGACTGGGCTCATACCAAATCTCCCAAACCACCGTAACAGTACACCCTTATTTTAGTTGTTTGCTCAAAACATATGTAACAACAATATTAATTATGGGGTTTTCGTTTCATCCATCTGCTCACCTAAGAGAACATCAAACAATCACTATTTTATACATAACTGTCTGTGATATATTCAGACAAAGGGGAAAAAGTTGAGCCTTTAGAGAGTTTGTAGTATATTTAGACAAAATGAAAAAACAATGAACAATACTTGCAATTTGAACTCAGCAAAGAAACAAAATGTACAGTAAAAGATACTTTGAAATCATGTCTATGTAGAATGGGTGAATGCACATGTACGCACACACACACAAAATTAGTACTGGACCTCTTGTAACTCAAGGTCGTACAACCCTAGATAACATACAACTATGCATTTTTGGCGTTGTCCAACAGGTCAACTTGTCTTCTATTGGCAGTTTGGCACCACTGAAACAAACAAGAATTGTGTGCAAAAAGCTAAGTAATCTCACGGTGCGATGATGTTTGGCTAATTTACAGAGGCCGTCCGTACAGTCAGAGCAACAGAAAATTGTTCATGGACATACGACCAGTTCTAGATTGATAGTCTTCCCCGAAGCCTGCTCCATGACTAATTTCTATATTGAGAGAAATTAGCGTGATTTCTTTGAAACAAACTAACACAATAATAGACTCGATGGCCTCACCTTCATCGTCAGTGACACCTCTGCAAGGCTGCCCTTTTTTTAGATCTAGAGTAGGAATCTACTCTACAGGAGATACAAATTCAGACATCATCAGTGGACGGAGTTTATCCGGGACGTTTACGATGATCTCCTGGTCGCTGACATTTCTGGTTGCCGCTGCAAGCTCAGGAGCATGAGCATTGCAAGTTCTTACCACATGGCTGACACTGTAAGTTAAAAAACTGAGAGTGCTTGTTTAATATCCTTGATCAGGCATAGCACTGTGATCTGGATTGGTCTCCCGCAGCTAGCTCTTTTATGATTGCATGGCAATCCATCTCCAGGATCAAAGGCCCGCTGTAGTATTTTGCAAGAGCCTGCAGTCCGGCGAGGGCAGATTTTTCCTCGGCCTCCTCAACACTTCGATCGGGGGTCAAATTCTGCATACGCATCTACACGAAAACGTGGCCCTTGCTATCCCTGGCAACAACGCCAACCTGTGAGGCTGCCCTCTATCCTGAAATATGCAAAGAAAAACAAAATTAAAATTAGAGACATGTTAGAACGAGATTATCTTGCGAAATATGCACCTAATCTAACAAGAAGCAAACTTAGAAGATCCATCTCGCACATACTACTCGTCTTCTATGTTCAATTGTTCAGTTTGGCACTGGGCGCCACCGGGAACGAGTAGCTCACCACCGTCAGAAATCCTCCGCACCCACAAAACCTAGGCCTACTCATGCCAGTCCTGCCGCTGGTAGCCTCTAATCCTCCATGGGCAGCATAGAAAAAAGGGCCTGCGGTTGGAGGTTGAGAACCATACCAGCATAAAAGGGAATCAACACCAACAGAGAAAACAAAGTAACTTACTATACCGAACAGACTCGGATATGGCAACAACCGTCACTATCATCTCTGTCTCCGGTGGCCTGCACGGCTAGATCTGAAGGAAATACACCGACAAAATCTTGAAGCCAAATCCAATTGATTCAGACCCTAATTACAAGCACAACTATACAAGGGTAGGGATCCTTGCCCAACTCAAATCCCACGTTCACCGGGGAAGAGAGGGGAGAGGTCGGCCGCGAGAATTTGGGAGGGTACTCGAAGCTCCTGTTTCTTTTGGGAGAGAAGCAGAAACAAGAACACGTTGTGCGGGGTGTTGTGTTCTGGCTATCTCTGGAACTCCATACTACATGCGGGATTCTTTTGCAAAATGTACAAATGGGACGCTCGGGGATAACTTGTGTTAGTTCCAGCCTTACGTTTCGGATCGGACGGTGCAGATGGCGTAAAGGCAGGCACGCCATCACCACCAACTCGCATTTTTATAGGAGTAGAGAAAACAGCAGCAACACTTGAACCGTAAAATGTCCAGAAAGGAAACAAAACATGAGACAAGTATTGATAGCAAGTCCACGAAGGACATCCCATAGTTTCAGCCACATCCTAATAAAAAAATTGACAGTATCAGTAGATGTTGTAATAGAAAATTTTATTACAATATGTATTCCTCCACGAATATTTTGACAGTATCAGTAGATGTTGTAATTTGGTTGCAGTATTTCATTACTAAACATTAGGTATTCTACAGAGCAAGGTCAAAGCATAAGTATTCTAGAGAAAAGACACTAATATTTGTTCTTGTCTACTCCCTCTGTAAAGAAATATAATAGTGTTTAGATCACTATTTTAGTAATCTAAACGCTCTTTTATTTCTCTACGGAGGGAGTAATATCCTTCTAGGGAACGCGAGAAGCTGATCCTGTGCATGTTTTTAGCGTCGGCCTTCTTTCACAACAATTATGAACACTTGTTCATTTTCGAGCATCTACTGGATTAATTCACAAAGGCACACCACAATCAGACTGAGAACAAACTAAAAACATGTGCGGAGCCGAGCTACAGATATAACAGAGCTGATGGTTCACTTCATTTTCACACGCTAACTGCTGACTATGACATGCAAATATATAGTATCATGTTTGTAGAGGCATTTACTGCTGTGCTAGGGAGCAAAACCAACATGTAGAGAAGGGACTCGATCTGGTTGTCCCAGTAGGTTCCTTTCCTCACCAGCTCCCATTCCCGTTGCCGTATATCATACATCTAACTCCGCCGCATGTGTTCGTAAATCAGATGGTTCTTTGGTCAGCTACCATGGAGAGAGAAGTATGCGCCATGAGATCGACGAGGAATAACCAGGGAAGGAGTTACCTTTGCGGAGCATGAACGGTCACAAAGCAGTGCACTAGAGCATCAACCACCTGCCTGATGCACCTCTGCAGTTCGACCTGCACCACCAACCGTCGGCAGGGAAGGGCTGGAGGTGCGCGCCGGAGTTGAAGCAGAACCCCCCGCACACACCACACGGTGGTCACCTGCGTCTGCGTGCATGAAGATACTACATCACATCACACCACATCGAAGAGAGAGAGAGAGAGAGAGAGAGAGAGAGAGAGAGAGAGAGAGGGAGAGAGAGAGAGGGTGCATAATCAAGATCAACCTGACCAGAACTACCATGGAACGAGCTGAATCAACTACACACCTAGATAGACTAGACTAACAGAATCAAGATCTATCACATCTCGACTCGGTAGATCTACCTGACAATCTAGGCATAATCAAGAGGGATTTTGTGAAAACTGACTATGCTACAGCATCGTCTAGAAGACATCATCAAAAGAAAATGGAGTATCGGGGTACTTTACTCATGTCGCTAGCACATATACATACATACACACAAAGAACGAATTCACAGGCAGATAAATGAATATCCCCTGGATAGCATGGTAATGAACTACTCACAGGCAATTTGCCAGTAGAGGAATGAGTGCTATTGTACAGTTAGAAAAATGCTACACACAGAGTGGTACATATATATAGGTAAGAAATCATATATAGCAACTGGAATTCAGTAATAGGTGCAAAACAATAAAGCGAAAGCAAGCGGTGAGGTTGGTTGGTGAGTCGACTGCCCTACAATCCGACGAACATGACAGTGCCATCGAGCAATAGGCGGAGTAAGTTTATTTATCGTGAGTAAGCAAGCTACTGCATATTACAAGAATATGATGCCAACAAACCATGAAATATAGCATCTTGGAGAAGAAAATTACAGGAAGTAATCAGACTTGAGAAAGGGGGGCTACCGCTCGCTTAAAACAATGTGAGGCAGTTCCAAGATGCGATCCACCTCCTGTATGGGCTGTGGAGTCGTTCTTGCCGCAATACCGGTTTGGTAGCCCCTCCGTGTGTCCAGGATCTCCACCTTGTCGCCCAGCCCGTCGTGCATCCTTCCGCTTGCCGTGGTCGTGGTCCGCCAGCAGTAACAAGAAGATATGAGATCTGCATCTGCCCATGGAAGGAAGAAAGCAAAGCAAGCGGTGGCACATGAGATGGGAGGAGATGCAGCAGGTTATGGAGGAGATTCAGAATGGGGAAAGAAGGAGGAGGGCGACTGCCGCCTCCTACCTCATTGTCATGAAGGGCCATCAGGTGGCAGCAGCGAGATCCCCCATGTACTACGAGGGAAGGGATCTGGCGCCGTCTTCGCTGGAACACGCGTGGAGGAGGGATCCCTGGCCATCTCTGTCGCCCCGTCCGTGAGATGCTAGGGTTTCGGGCGCCCACGGGGAAGAGTCACCGGAGGGGCTTGGGGAGACGGGGTCGCCGCACTACAAAAAAAAAGACACATCCGTGACATTTTGGGCCGAACGAAATATTTTTCTGTCATACATATGACACTTCTATGACGATAATTGTGACAAAACCTGGTATCATCATAGATGTGGTGGGCTCCTACTTCTATGACAAAAAATCATGATGTAAATGGGCTTTTCGTCACAGGCGAGCCGGAGAAGCAGCTGCATGACATTCTTTGGGCCGTCCATGATGGAAAAAACCGTGGTAGAAGCGAGGGGAGGAAAATTTCGGGAGTTCCTGCCACGGTGGGAGGTCGGGGGCCGAGGGATGCACGTTTCTCTCGTACACGTATGCGCGTGTGTGCGAGGCGTTGGCTCTAACTGAACCCGAGCGAGGCGTTGGGATCTAACTGAACCCGAGCGAATGCACTGCAGGCTATGCGTTAGTGAACCCGAGCGTTCAATCGATGGCTGTTAACTAAACCCGATCGAGCGATTCCTTCGCTACTGCTGCTAACTGAAGCCGATCGATTGGATGAACAAAGGAGCGCTATGGGGAGGGGGGGGGTTGGACGAGCAAAGGAGCGGTGGCGTTGCCTCTGGATGAACAGGACCTCGTGGTGTGGTGGAGGGCTGGATGAACAGTAGACGATGGAGGGGTGCCCGTGGAGGGGTGGTTGAATAGGACCCCGTGGTGTGGAGAGCTGGATGAACGGTAGACGGTGGAGGGGTGGTTGAACGATGGCGGTGGAGTAGCGCCGGTGGAGGCTGGATGAACAGGAGCCCGTGGAGGCCGGAGGAGGTCGACGGTGGATATGAATAAGATCCCGTGGAGTCCCGTTTTGCGATGCGCCACACCCTCCCGATGAACAGACCCCGTTTGACCGTAGGAGGTCCGTTTAAATCCGCTTTTGCGGTACGCCACACCCCTCCCGATCAACAGGACCCCTGTTTCAACCGTAGAAGGTCCGTTTCGTCCGTTTTGCGGTACGCCACACCGCTCCCGATCAACAGGACCCCCATTTCGACCGTAGGAGGTCCGTTTCCTCCGTTTTGCGGTATGCCACACCCCTTCCGATCAATAAGACCCCCCGTTTCGACCATACACTACTAGAGAAAAGCTTACTAGTGGCGCTGGTTTTTTACATACCAAGATGGCTGGGCGCCCAGCGCTTCGCTAGGGCGCTCTGGTATTATTTAACAAGTGCTGCGTTTCTAAACAAGCGCTGCAGCTAAAATACTTATTAGTAGCGCCGCTTTCTACACCAACGCTACTACTATCATCACATAGTAGTAGCGCCCTATTTTCTCCCCACGCTACAACTAGGCAAATAGAAATAAAAAATAAAAAAAGCAGTAAGGTGCAATATTCATGGAAATCAAGACAAGTCCAGTGCAAATAAACTCAGTTCACAGGACCATCTCACAAACATTAACGACAGTACCACATTTAATATAACCACACAATCTCACAAACTCATATAGTAGTTAACGATGCATGGATAGATCATAGTTGATAAGTCTACTAGGTAGACATACTAGCATATATATGGTTCAACAGCCACACGCATGCATATGTAGTTCTAGATGATGTCGATGACGACCATCATCCTCAAGCACAGGCGATGGGGGTTCCTGATAGTAATTAGGATTGCCTATCCAACATGAAGATTCTTGCCGACGAGGAAGCTCTTCCACCCAACCGAGTTGAAGTGTGTGCGACCGTCCGTGTCCATGCCGTACGCACAAGTGGTGAAGGATCCCCTTGCGGTAAGGCGTATTCCAGCAGAGCCTTCTTCATCAGGCTTGATACCACAACTCTCAGATAGGCTCTTTGGCAATTTCTGAATAAGAAAAACATATCAATTAATAAGTAGCCTCACACATTCTACACGAAGCATATATATCATCAGACTCTACACTAAGTATATATATCATTGGACTCTACACTAAGCATATAAGATTCACTAAGCATATATATCATCGGACTCTACACTAAGCATATAAGATTCACTAAGCATATATAAGATTCACTAAGCATATAAGATTCACTAAGCATATAAGATTCACTAAGCATATATATCATCGGACTCTACACTAAGTATAACAATAAAGCATATAAGATTCACTAAGCATATATATCATCGGACTCTACACTAAGTATAACAATAAAGCATATCATCAAATTACTCTAAAAACTGTAGTAAATGCAACATACCATGATATGCCAATCAACCATGGTACTTGTCAGGCGGGTCACGAATGGCACCCCGATGAAGTCAGCACGTGGCGGAATGATGTCCCATAGGTTGCACACCTCCTCCTCGCTCAACTTCATTCTTTGAGCTACGATGGCATCACTGAGTGGGTCGTCATCATCCTCATCATCCTCATCATCCTCATAATCTTCGGCTTTGTTGACATAAATCACGGCCAGCTTAGGTCTTTTAGCTCTAAAGGAGAAGCTGATCAACTCACCACCGGTGATACGCATGTTGTCGATGAAACGGACCCATCCATCTCCTCCCACCCGCGTCATCTTTCGTCCTTTCTCGATCTCCATAGTGTAGGGGCCCCTAGGAGCCTCAAAGGTCACAGAGTCTCTAGTCAGATTGTTGAATTCTGACCTCACATTGCATGGGACGATCTGTGTACAAAAAGCAAAACGATATATACACAATGCATTAATGCCAATAACGTACACTAAAAACAAAATAGTAGTTACTAGTTTCATATAATTTATTACCGCCGCATGAAGAAAACTAGACTCGAAGTAGATGCCAAACAACGTGCCAGTTGCAAGGCTGTTGGCGCACCTTGACTTGCACCGTCGACATGGTGGTGGTGGTGGTGGCGCCATTTCCCTAAAGCAATATGATTAAAGGATTAACGGTCCAAAAAGTAAACATAAAGTTTTCATAGCTAGAGTTCACATGGCAAGGAAAATAACAACTAAAAAGTAAAAATAAAGTTCAGTCCAAAGGAACAGTTTATCTATTCCCACATCCAAAAGTTGAACCAGCTTAGAATCTTCCAGAACACAATAAGTAAACATCCATTCCACCTTTGGCATTAGATGCACAATAATTAAAACTATAAAAGGCAAACACCCCCCTTTTCGATCAGATACAACTCTCTGTCTATCTATGTTCTCTTTTTCTGAAATTTACCAAAAATGGGCTCACTAATAGTATCATAACAACTTGGCAATTTGAGCATCACCACATACAGATACTCTCTTCAACCTGAAAGAGTATCGAGTCAAGCATTGTTTTTTCCATATCAGAGCTAAAAAAATGCTCACGATTCTACGGCCGAGCACTATTGTTGGTCAACCGACGCCTCCCGTGGCTCCTCTTCGGAAAAGGCACGACATGGACGCCCCCTCTCTAAACCCTAGAACACTAGGCACCACCGCCGCCACCACTCCTCCAGGGGCAGCAACCAAGAATTGAAACCCAGGTTTCAATTATATGTGCTAAAAGCCTCTACTTCTCTAGCTACTTCTCTCTACTCTCTCCTAAGTTTCAGTGAGCAACAAAAAGCTTCTACTTCTCTCACCTAAACGCTCTCTCTACTCTCTCCCCAATCACGCGAGGAAACATGAAAGGCCAGCACACTGCATATACGAACAACACTTCAAGTGTGCATGCCAAATCCTAAGATCTAGTAACATATAAGATGATATGTGATACTAATTAACAGTAGGACCTATAGATGCATATGTGATACTAATCCTATTAATCCATATGTGATACTAATCCTATTTATCCATATGTGATACTAACTAACAGAGGGGCGGAGCGTCGCGTAGGGGCAACAAGGGGAGTGGCGAGCCGCCGTGGCAAATCGATTGGAGCCATCAAAGCGCGGAGCCACCGTGCAATCCCTAAATCCAAAAACATGGCGAGCCGCCGCGGCAAATCGATTGGATCCTAGTTAGTGTGGCGCACGCAGGGAGGAGGAGATCGAGGGGGACTTACGGGGCTGGAGCGTTGGAGGAGGCGAGAGGCGACCGCGCGTGGTGGCGGCACACGGCACCGTCGACGGGGTTGAGGCGGCCGGGGACGAAACCTAACCGCGGCGGTGGCGTCGGGCGAAGGGGATCGATTGTGAGAGTGAGGGGGTGCAGGGGCGCTCGGGCCGGTTTTCTTTTGCTATAGTAGTAGCGCTGGTTAGAGGCCGACGCTACTGCTAAGCCCACCAGCTGTAGCGCCCGTTTAAAAGAAACGCTACAGCTAGGTGGGCTACTGTTTTGCCTCATGACCCATGTAACGATGGCGCTGCCCAAGCAAACAAACGCTGCTATTATATATTAGTAGTAGCGTGTTTTCAGCCCAACGCTACTGGTAAATACTAGTAGCATGGGGTAATAAAAACACGCTACTGGTAAACTTCTATCTATAAGCATTTTCCTAGTAGTGGTAGGAGGTCCGTTTCCTCCGTTTTGCGGTACGTTACACACCTCCCGATCAACAGGACCCCGTTCCGAACGTAGGAGGTCCATTTCCTCCGTTCTGCGGTACGCCAGGCCTCGTTTCCATTGCATGTTCCGTCCAAGCCCTCCCGATGAACACGGCCACGCATTCCGTTCCGACCCAGCCGGTTGGCTCCCCATGAACACGAAGACTACGATGTTTCTCCGTTCTGACCCAGCCATGTACATATGCGCGAGTAGGCGTTCGAGACCCAACCATGTACGTATGCGCGAGTAGGCTTTCGAGACCCTGCCTGCTGTATGTACGTGTACATGCTACGTGCGCGCCTCTACTACGACACGTGCGCGCCTCGACATCGACCAGTATATATGTACGTACACGTTCGCGACCAGAATGACAACGCTACGTACCCTTCGACCATATGGGTCCCGACTGTCAAGCACTTCCTTGCGTGCGAAGATGTAGCTGGTTGGTCCCAGCAGTCAGGGGGGAATCATTTTATTTTTTGCCCGGACGCACTTCCTTGCGTGCGAAGGTGTAGCTGGTGGGTCCCAGCAGTCAGCGGGCGAATCATTTTTTTTTGCCCGGACACACTTCCTTGCGTGCGAAGATGTAGCTGGTGGGTCCCAGTAGTCAGCGGGGCGAATCATTTTTTTTTGCCCGGATGCACTTCCTTGCGTGCGAAGATGTAGCTGGTGGGTCCCAGCAGTCAGGGGGCAACGTTTTTTTCGCTAAATACGGTGGCCCGTCTGGTGGGTCCTCGTTGTCAGGTGGAGGAATCATTATTTTGCGCGTAATAAGGAGGCACTTCCTTGCTGCAGCTATGGACCCAGCCGTTAGCCTCTCCACATACTGTCCACGTCCGATGGAAGTCATTCCTTGACCATGTTGACCACGCCGTGCTGAGAGCACCACGGCGGTGGACGACGGCGAGGACTAGGAATAGGACGACTCGGAGCCGGGGAAGACGCAGCAGTGGATGCCCACGCGAAGAGGAGTACGAGGGTTCACTGGTTCGGCTGCTGCTGTCGCCGCAGAATAATAGGGGTTGTGGGTGATTAGAGGGATGGCCTGGCCAGTGGTTGGAGTAGTAGGGGGCGGTGAGGCCTCCGCGGCATCACAGCCGGCCACGGGAGGCAGGAGCACGCGACACGACCGGCGCTGGTTTGGGCGGCTGGAGCAAGAAGACCAGAGATTGAAGAAGCACTACGGCCGTTGGATGAACATCGTACGATAACAGTAGCTAGAATCATTCATATTGACTAAGTTGACAAATCCCTCCGTCCCCGTCAACTTGGTAGGCCCACAAGTCAGCCTCCCACTATGCTGGGTTCCGGTGGCGGGGAGTATTCATTTTTTTGTTCGTAATAAGGAGGCACTTCCTTGCGTGCGTATATAGCTGGTGGGTCCGACATGTCAGTGGGGGGCACGTTTTTTTTGTGAAATACAGAGGCCCTTCCAGTGGGTCCCAAATGTCAGGTGGAGGAATTATTATTTTGTGCGTAATAAGGAGGCATTTACTTGTGTGCGGCCGTGGACCCAGTTGTCAGCCTCTCCATGCATAGTCTACTTCCAATGGCGTTGTTCGTTGACCACGTTGACCATGCCGCGCCGAGCGCATCCAAGGTGGTGGACGACGGCGAGGCCCCGGATAGCAACGAGCCAGAGATGGGAAGACGCGGGAGTAGAGTCGCAGACGGAGAGGTGTACGAGGGTTAACTGGTTCTAGTACGGTGTGGTTCGGCAGTCGGTGGAGAAGAACAGGAGGTGTGGAGGGTGGAGGATGGCCTGTCCAACGGTGGAGTAGCGCTTCATAGCGAAGCGTGCTAAGCAGAAGCTGCTAGCGAGGAGGCGGGAGGTGGTCCCGGCGGCGCTGGAGGAAGAAGACGAGAGACTGAAGATGGATGCCGGTCGTTGGATGTAAATCCAACGGCTAACATGTGAGAATCATTTGTTGACTAAATTGACAACGACTTGTGTTGGCTTCGACCTATTGGCCCACATTTCAACCTCCAAAAATGTGGCACGTATTCAACCCATTTTTTCAGAATTTACAGACTTTTTTTTGTGCTATAGAATTTACAGTCAATTTGATATTTTTTTTGAATTACAGCCATTAGCTGGGCTGGGTGAACAAATAATGTAGCGTCCATGCGGCCCATTTATTTTATTTCCTAAAAAAATTACAGGCCATTTGCACTTTCTCGAAATACACGATTTTGCTGGGCTGATTCTAATTATAATGTTGGGTTGGGCCAGCAATGTTATCAAAAAATAAAAAGGTGCTGAGCATTTTGTTATAAATATATTTAAATAATAAGTGATATTATTACATTCGTCCTTAAATATTACCAAGCTTTTGTACACAATCACTAGGATTTTCGTGCCAAAACAATCCAGTATTTTATTTGTTAAGAAATTATTTTTATAAGTTAATAAGATGTGGGATATTGTTTTCTTACATATGTAAGTATCTGTTAAATATATGATGACAATAAAAATAATATATAATAACATATAAAATAATTTAAATATATATAATATAGGTAGAAGGGAAACATAAGTTGGACCTGTCATTCATATTCTTATATAGAAAAATAGAACATACCTCTGCGTTTTCTTCAAAAAAAATACATAAATTGGGCTGCCAAAAATAAAACCTCAGATGGGAGGTCCATAGGCCGGTCGATACATGACGGCCCTAAGAAAATACAAACAGGCCTATGGACCTCCCATCCGAGGTCGTGGGCTGCGCATGTTCAAAATGAAAGCCTAGGCAGGGCAGCCCAAAACCACGTCCAACACTTGCCAAAACTTCGTCCCTCGTTTTCTTTGTTTTTTACTTTTCGACATTGTGTGGGCATTTTGGACTGCATCATATGAAGATGTGCTATGCATGAATGTTGATCAGCATGATGTTAACTGGGTGGTATTTCCATTTTTGACCATGAATAAAACTTCCAACATGATGTTAACCCTGTTTGAAAAGGCCGTGTTAATATAAATGCTCTGCCTCTGAAAGTTGCAGTTTCTTATCTGAAACTGAAACTTGCAGTTTCTTCTCTGAGAATCACATTGTCTGCACTTTTATACTCCTATGAAACTACATTTTTTAAGTGCTAAAAATAGATCTCTAGAATTCATAAAATACTTCATATGCTCAAACTGCAAATCTGAAATTCAAAAGACATTCATATCTGAAAGTACTCTCAAAATACACAACACAAAACACAATTCACAACCTGCAAATCTGACAACCCTAAGCTCCTCCCGACAATTCACAACCTGCCCGACTATTGGGCTGGGGGCAGCCCTCCTATTCCTCAGCGGCAGACAACCGCCCCGTGAGACGATGTGAACGGCGAGGGAGACGATGGCGGGGAAGCGTCATCGGGCCAACTGCTTTTCTCCTCTTGCAGTTGGGTTCGGTCGACGAAGACTCCACCGGCTCGCTCTGGCAGGACACCCTCACAAACGGCACCTTGTAGATGCTCGATCCTTCAATCTCTGGTGGATGCTCCATCTGGATCGATACTCCCACCACCGCTCCCTCACGACTGGATTCGGTGAATCTGTTTGCTCCATGGCCCAGAGGAGCAACTCTATGTACTCGGTAGCGACTCCTCCGGGAGTATCGCCGCCTTTTCGCTCCGTTGCAGATATTTGGCCATGGATGTCGCCATCGCCGCTAGTTGGTCCTTGTTGTCAAACCAAGACTGTATCTCCAACATCCTAGCTAGCTTCACAGGGTCGCCGTCTGCGATCCTCACGTATCGGTTGTACTCCTCCATCGATCTACTTCTCCACAACACCTTCACTCGCCGGTGGTGGTTTTTGAATGGAAGAGGAGAGGAGCAGCGGTGGTTTTGGATTAGAACGGAAGAGGAGCGACGCAGGTTTTGGACTGGAACAGGAGAGGAGGGGTGGTGGTTTTGAAATGGAAGAGGCGAGGAGCGGCGCTGTATTTTGATTGGAATAGGAGAGGAGCGGCGGTGGTTTAAGAGGATAAGAGAGGAAGAGCGGCGCTGTTCTTGGAAGTATTTTTTTACTTTGCATATTTTGGGTCAAAGTTTGACCACGTACTGTATTTGACAAGCAAAATGTGACTGCATGTCACCAAAAATTGTATCGTTTGGTTCGTATCTGTATGTACTTTCAAATTATATTATGTTTGCAACGTATAACATATATTTTATGTGCGAAAATCATGGTCAATTATGACCCAGAATAAAAGGGAGACTAGTTAATGTGGGGTCGCTTTCTTAATTGAAGGGTAAATTGATTTTGATTTTGATCCAGTCATAGCGCGCCGACCCTCTCGTCCAATCTTAAATCGCTGCCACACGCTCCTCTCCCTCTTCTCCATTGCAGAACCACCTCCTCTCCTCTCCATCATCTCCATTCCAAAACCACCATCTCGCCTCTCCCTCTTCTGATCTTCTCCATTGCAAAACCACCTCCTCTCCTCTCCATCATCTCCATTCCAAAACCACCGTCTCGCCTCTCCCTCTTCTGATCTTCTCCATTGCAAAACACCTCCTCTCTTCTCCATCATCTCCATTCCAAAACCACCGTCTCGCCTCTCCCTCTTCTCAATTGCAAGACCACCGTCTCTCCTCCCATCTTCCAAAGCTAGCACTGGACCACTCAGAAGGACATCTATGAAGAGGATGCAACAGCGAATCAGGCAGATCACCGGCGGCGATCAGGCAAAGTTAGCCAGGTTGAAGGAGATCCTTAGTTGGTTTGACAATGAGTGGGAGATTTCAAGGACGGTGCGGGCCATGTGGCAATGCATGCGAAAGAGCGAGACGGCGGTGATGTACATGTACTCCTCGGCGACAGTCACGCCGCAGTCCTCCGAGTTCATCGAGCATCTCCTCTGGGCGATGGAGCAGACAAATTCGCCCGAGGCGACAGTCAGGCGGAGGTGGTGGGCGTACAGGTCGAAGGTCGAGCACCCAGAGGATAACGAATCGATCGAGTATGGTGTGCCGTTCATGAGGGTGCAGAGCCAGCCGGAGCCACATGAGTATTTGTTCTCCCATTGCAAGAGGAGGCCGGATGGCGCGATGTCGCTTCACCGCCGTTCTCCACGGTTCCCTCGACGCTCGCCTCGTTTCAACGGCGGCGGTAGGGTTTAAGGTAAGCTTCACACTAACCTAATCTTCCACCTGCTCATGCTTACAATCAGTGTGACAGCTAATGAAAATCATGCTTACAATCAGTCTCCGAGTACTATGCCAATCAACCTAAAATAGCTCTGGACCTTTGGGTCAAAGTTGTGACACAGTGTACAAATAATCAAAAATAGATTGGTGCTTCTTTCAGAAAAGAGTACTCCCTAGAAACTGCCAATATAAGCTACTAGTATTTGGTTAGAGGATTAGCTGCCGAGAAAGATCCGTCCACAGAGAGCTCCACACATCCCACTGGTGGTGGTGGATGCCAATGTGTGCATGCAACATGGTTGGTGTCGGTAATTTTTACTTGGCACACCTCGCACTCTGCATATATGCCGGTTCCATACGTACATTTGTGCAGTTCCACCAAAATGCAGCTGAATAACCTTGTTTGCACAGATAATGAAAAAGCATGATTACATTATAGTGGCACTAGTTGATGAAACACACAAAATAAATAGAAGAAAATATTGCGATAGTATCATAGTATGCCATGTCATGCGAGGCGAGATGGGCCTACTGACGCCTCATACTGATGCGCCTCATTGGACATTGTCCCAAGTCTCCCAGATACACCTTCTGCCAAGGATGAACATCAGTGTACAGCGGTAATACAAGGAGGCGCCTTGAGACATTCAAATCTCTATTTTTGTACATATCAACTAAAATTAAGCACCCCCGTTTGCAGAAACGCTTAAACATTAATAATGGGACTAGTTGATGAAACATACATTAACAAAGAGAAGCACTTTCTTTATCTACATTGGAAATGAAATGATAGAGATGACACTCGCTCTATTTTAACTATATTATTACTTCATTTTATCAGTGACACTAGGGTTGAGCAGGTGGCAAACGAGGTGTACCGTGCGTCGCAAGGATGGAGGCCAGGTGCTTAGGCGGGATCTTTGAAGCTGGCTCTTTCAGTCACCAACATGGATGATTCAATTCATGGGACCTTTTGGTGCAGTTCACCTAAAATGAAGCAATCTCCCGTGAGCTAGCAGCTTCTTCTTCAAATTTTTTTAAGAAAAGGGCTCCAGCCCCGGTTCCATTTCCATCAGAAAACGAAATCCACAGAGCTTCTTCTTCATTAGTTGCAAGAAAATTGAGCAACATCAAGGTTGGTTGTGAAGCTCCTGGAATGCTCAACTATAATTTGGATATCATTTGTGCAGTTCAACTAAGATCGAGCGTGAAATGTATATCTCTGTTTGCACAAAAAAGGTGGAAAGGAGGGTGACTAACAAGTGATGAAACATGCATCAAATGAAAAGAAGCATGTTCCTTATATGAATGGCAATCCTACAAGGACAGTAGCAATTTCTAAAGCAGTGGCATTGCTAGATATTAGTGTGGGCATTAGGTTAACTATGACAACCGTTAAATATGACATTACTTTGGGCACGGGAGAGTAGGCGGACCAGGACAGTTGCATTTCTAACGAAAAGAACCAACTTATCTTAATGGGAAATTTTAGCAGGACATGTAAAGAAGTGCCATTGATTCATATTACTGGAGGCATTACATTGAAAACAAAATTGGTTTAATGTCTCCTTACTTTTAACAGTGCGACTCCTACATTTTACCAGTGGCATTACATAAGAGTGGCTCAGGGCAACAAACATCAGAATAGGATATCTGGCTTGGTCCCATTTTTGTTCGGTATAGCCACCTTATCTTGTGTGAGGCTAGCAAATCTAGTGCTGGACTTATCCCATTTTCTTTCCTTTTTCAACCAATAGATCGGGTTTATATTGAGTTTGTACTTGCGTTTCCTTTATTTCCCTATTAGACCTAGAGACCAGTTGGATAGCCAGGTCTACTGCTACTTTTCGCCCCATTATTTCCTCTTTCGACCAAGTCCTAGATTCAGGTAACAAATCATCCCCCACACCCACCCCCTTTCTTCCTTGTTTGAACCAAGTAGTACTAGATTCGAGTACATGAACTAGTTTTACCTCTTAAACGTAAAAAATAGGTGGTTTTCGAACAGCCGATCGAGCCTATCTATGAGGGGCCCTGAGAAATAGTAAAAGATACAAATGCAGCGACTTCAGGAGCTCAGAAGTAGAGCAAGCCCGATTTCGAAGGAAGTTATACCTGATGGTCGCCGGGATGTCGCTAGGTGGACGGCGGGAGGCCGGATCTGCCCACACTACGGCAGCGAGGAAGAAGGGGTCACAGGCTCTCCCTCGCCAGCGGTGCTTGGGAGAGAACGGCAAGGCAGGCTGATCGGGACGCGCCCAGCAAGTGGGTAAGAGCCGTCGCTGAGGACGACCGCGTGAACGTTGCACCTTCTCACCTTCCCCTACGGAGAGGATCCGGCTGGATCTCTGACCAGCGGTGAGCAGAGAGAGAGAGAGAGAGAGAGAGAGAGAGAGAGAGTGGCCACCGCTGTCATGTTTAGATCTGAAGAGGCCGAGACAGTGTGAAGAGAGCAACACTAGCAAGCAAGCGTGGAGGCTCCTGCCTATATAGTGGAGTAGTACTAGTTTTCTTTTGTCTACCAGAGCCGGCTTGACCTCATCAATGACTGTCGAGAAGTCTTTATGCACGTGGCCCGGAGGCGCAGTTGTCGTCATTTTGATCTGAAGCGCCGGATTATAACATATAACACGGAAAAATGCCACATGACAAGAAATCATAACCTCACTGCCCAAAGGAGACAACATGAATCCTGACGGACAAACTAGACGAGGAACAAAGCTCAAATTAAAGATAAACTCGTAGAAAAGGGGTCCGTCGATAGATGTCCTAATTAACATAGCCGGCTTGACCTAGATGGCAGCCGAGTACTCACTGTTCGTGCATGTGCCCCCAATGACTAGCCCAACTCAGTTGACGCTGTTTAACCCTTGCAGTGATCTGAAGCACATGACACCTAATTTTGCGAGATGACAAGAAACCTTTTTTAGATTTCTCACCACAACTACGGCCATGTACAACACAACCTGCACGATATGTAGACGATAGCCAATCCAGGCGTGTCTGCTGGAGTCTGGTCACATGCATGGATGAACTGATCTTTCATGTCTTGCAGGGATCGTCCATGCACCAATGTAGTACAACACTTCTCTAGTACTATCGCTTGTCTCCCTCTTCTATTAAGTCACCCGACTTGCGGGGCCGGGGGGTGTGCCTATGGTCGGTTCTTAATTGCCGTCCCACATGTGTGTGCAAACGCAATATGACGCGTGTTCCATTCGGAGAGCAGCGTGCCAGACCGACCGACCGTCTGGGGTGCGACGCGAACGCGACGGGCGTGCTGTATACTACGTACATGTGTACCGCCGTTTTCTAGATGCTTTGCTCCATGGCGCGGGCGCAATCCGTGGATACAAAATTAGTATATTGTATACTATTTAAAAGTCGAGGGCGGGGCCTAGTCGGTTCGACAGAGACGCGAGAAGACGAGGGAGTAGGCTGCTGCAAACGTAGGGGCTGTGTGATTTGACATGAAGTTATCTTTGGATGGCGGGCCCCGTGATTTGACTTGCCATTATCATTTTAACTGCGGCGCTACGACCTGCGTGAGTCTCCCGATTCCTGACCACCTTCATACATGTGCGTCTCCAAATGCTCCACCATGTAGTAGAGGTTGGCTCTTGCATGAGAGCCCACTTCTCCACTTTTTCCTTGCCTCTCTTTCCTCCACATATGCAAAAATGCCAAGTAAAGCGCACTATTGTACTTACTTTTACTTGCTCCTACATGTGCTTAAGCTTGCCACATAGGCATAAAGTCTGATGTGGCAAGTTAATCAAGAAGAGAGAGACTAGTTTAGTGACCCAAGAAAGAAACGGTGCTAAGCGCGTATACCTAGGTGAAAAGACAATTTTGAGTCTATAACTAATTAAATGAAGCAAACTTAGCAACACCATTTCATTGGAAGAGGTCACACTACTAGGGAAAATCCTATACACAGAAAGTTACTAGTAGCGAGGGTTAAAAACCCTCGCTACCGCTACTTACTAGTAGCGCAGGTTTTTAAACCTCGCTACTACTAAGTTGATAGTAGTAGCGCGGGTTTTTTAACCCTCGCTACTACTAAGCGGTCTCTACCGTGCTCCCCGGGACATGCCATAGTAGTAGCACGGGTTTTTAAAACCTCGCTACTACTAAGTTTGATAGCGATGGCGTTGGTTTTAGCCCTCGCTACTACTACTAAGTGGTGCCATAGTAGTAGCGAGGGGTAAAACTGCTACTACTAAAGTTCCCATTTCAAACTCTACCCCCCCCCGAGTGTATCGCCTTTTCAGTTAAAAAAATAAAAGAAAATAATGAAAATGTCAAAAAAAAAAGAAAATAAGTTTCCCATGTGATATATGGTCTAGTTGTTGGGAAAATTTGCAAATATGAATTTCGACTTTATTTGCAAAATCTCTCGAGAATTTGTAAAAATGGGCATAACTTTTGCATACTAACTCGGATGAAAAAGCTTTTTATATGAAAAATCATCTACTCGAAAAGTTACATCCAAACTTAACTGGGGGAACCCGGTTAAATATTTTCAAAATCCTCAAAAACCAAACAGGAAAAAAGTTACAGGGCTTTTAAGATCTAGAGTGGAAAAAATCGAAAAAAATTCAAACTGTCTGGTCAAACTGTGGTCAAACAATGGTCAAACTAATTATTCTAGAATATTAGTGTTACTAAATAATTATTTTAGTTTTTTGAATTTTGATCAAATCTGGTCAAACTGTGGTCAAACTATGGTCAAACTGTGGTCAAGCGTGGTCAAACTAATTATTCAAGAAATATTAGTGTTACTAATTTTTTGAACAATAGTTTCAAACTCAAATAGTGAAATGTGTGACTTCATGCTCAAGCTAAATTCACGAGGTTAATAGGATTGACATCTTACTATTGTCGGAAAACAACAAGCGCAGACTTGGAAACGAGGAGAATAGAACCCGGAAGTTAAGCGTGCTCGAAATTTGGAGTAGTGAGAGGATGGGTGACCGTCCGGGAAGTTAGACGATTTGGAATGATGATGGGTGATTAGAGATTAAATTGAGCAACGATGAGGGGTGATTAGAGATTTGAGGTTAAAATAATTCAGAAATTTGAAAATTAGGGAAAAAAATCAAAATATTTTTTTGAAAAAATTCAAAAAAAAACCTGCGCTGGTAGTAGTAGCGCGGGTTTTTACCCACGCTACTACTAAAGGACATAGTAGTAGCGCGGGTGGCACCAGCCTCTCGCTATATCGTTAGTCAGCGCCTTATTAGTAGCGTCGGCCCCCGCGCTACTAATAGGCCCAAAACCCGCGCTGCTGCTAGGCTTTTCCCTAGTAGTGTCACTCCTTGGCAAATGCAATAAATACTAGTACTCCCTGTGTCCCATAATATAAGAACGTTTTTGGCACTACACTAGTGTCAAAAACGTTCTTATTTTATGGGACGGAGGAAGTATGAAGAAAGAGATAGAGAGAAGTAAAAAAAACACTTATAGCCAACCTTATAGCCAAAACCTTATTGTAGTATGAGTGACTAAGTGATGACTATGTATGACATGCCAACATCAGATAGCCTAACGCACTGTGTTAAATATCCAAGAAGCGCTGACGCCTGACGACGACGGTCGTGGTAGGCGCGACCATGATACGACGCAGCCCTTGGACCTGAGATCAAATGGTCGCATGCTAAGTTGCCGAAAATTTGCGAATAACCCTCCGTGATAGGATATTCACCTATAGGTCTAGAATCATGCCATGCAACCGTTCGATCTCAGATCCAAGGGCTCTCGGAAGCCCGTATCATGGGAGAATGGAAAGCCACTACCCGCCATTCGCACACCGGGCAGTTCGCTCCTACTCGTCCCTCAGTCGTCCTTCAATATACTGCGGTGGTTCGCTCCTAGTCGCCCCGTCCATTCACATTACGGCAGTTCCACTAATCCTAACCCTCCTCCCAAATCCATGGCGTCCCAAATCTCCACGATCGGCAGTGAGTACAAGGTTAGAACCATCACGGGCGATGAGTTCGACGTCATCTACACCCGTTCTTCCGTGACGGTGAAAGGATGCCTTTGTCGCTTCAGATGCATGTTCGAAGACTCAGATGATGAGTGGGTCGCTGGGCTAGATGTTCAGTACACCACAGTCCTGGGACGAAGAGAGGAAGAAGCCCACCGTGATCCAGGTTTGCGTGCATGACTTATGCTTGGTCTACCACATATGCCATGCCGACGTTGAGTGCCAGGATTTTAAGGACTTCCTCGAGAGCAACCTAGTCAAATCCGTTACTGTAGACTTTGATAATGACAAAGAAGTCCTACATCGGATAGGCCTCTTTGTAGGCAACACCTTCGACCTCCAGAAGAATCAGCTGGTGTCCTCTCGTCATCCTTCAATGCTGACCCTGGCAGGAGCCATGGTTCATCCTTCGTACGGTAAACTGGAGAAACCTCCATACACGTTTCATCGTCATGCATGGCAGCAGAATGTACTAGATATAGACCACATCCACTACGCTGCAATGGATGGCTACCTTTGCTTCAATATCTACTACAAGGGTTGGATGAAGAGAAAGAGCCAAGTGTGCGGTTCAAGCAAAGAAGTATCGGCCAAGAGGAAGAGGGACAAGGGCGAAGTCGAGACGTGGACGAGGACTCCGAGTAAGGTGGCAGTGTCGTTGCTCATGGTGGTTCTAATGCAGTGTCTACCGGAATAGTTGCAAAGTTTAATTTCAGGTGTGCTTAATTTAATTTGAGGGGTGTGTTGTCTTTGAGCCCCAGCAGTAACTACGTTATGTTTCTTCTCGTTACTTTAACTCTTCAAGACGCATATACTAGTATTTCTTACATTTCATCTTTTAGTTGGTATAGTACTACCACTCGTTTCTTCACGTTGTATACGTACAATATATATAGCCAACATCATATAGCCAGCAGTTTAGTTGTCAAAGAATTTCGTGGTGCTTAGTGTTGTCAAAGAATTCCGGGATGCTTAGTTTTATTTGAGGGCTGGGTTGTGCTTTGGACATCATTATTGTGACTAGCCTTTTAATAGTACTATATGCATAATTTGGCGACGGCGCTCTCTATATGTACCACCTTTTTTAATTTCAAGTTTTGCTCCATGGCGCAATCCATCGATACTCTTTGCTGTACAAAAGTATACATTTTAAAAGGCTAGATGGCGGGCAGTCTAGCTTGGTCGGTTTCACGAGGCGAAGGCCTTTGTGATTTAATGGCTCATTACTGCCGGAAGGCGGGGCCTTGTGATTTGACTGCTTTCGTATAAATCTTGCGGCGACCTGATCGAGGAGGAGGAGCAAGAACCGTCGCGGTATAATCAAGTTTTCCACTGGAGTAGTACTGCAATGGAGGTGCACGAAACACGGCAGCCCAGTGCCATATGGCGATAAAAATGATCTAATTTGCTAGTCATCTCATTGTTAGCATTGTTCTATTCATTCCCTAAAAAAACATTGTTCTATTCATGCCTCGCAGTGAACATGACACGTGTGGCGAAACACCCGAAGCAAAAGATGAAACACAGGAGCAAAAGAAGAAGGAAGATTATCACCCCAAATGATCTAATTTGCCGCGGAGTCGTAACTGCTTCTTCATCGCCTCCACGACCTCCATCTCCTTGCGCGTCTCCTCCTCCATCTTCTTCATTCTGTCCATGACGCGGGATTTCTCGACGCGAGCCTTCATCAACTGTTCCACGGCCGCATTACGTACCTTGACAGCAGTCGGGTGCTCGATGCGGAGCTTCGCCAACTCCTCCTTCTGATCCATGACGAGGGCCTGCAAAATCTTCATCGAGGAACTACTATTCTCATGCAGCTTCTTCCAGCCGGCGTTCTTCTCCTTCAACAGGTCGATGTCGTGGCAGAGCTTCGCCTTGTCCTCCTGAAGTCGCATGATTTCACCGATCGCCTTCTTCTCTGAGGCAATGCTCTTCTTCAGCAGCATCACCAAGCCGGCGGTCAACTCCCCCTGCTGATTGAGCTCAGCGGGCATGTCATAGAGGCTCTCCTTCACCAACTCCATCAAGCCTTGGATGAACTCCTTCTGCTTATTGAGGTGCTTATTGAGCTCATCGGGCATGCCGTCGAGGGATAACAACTCCAGCTCCGCCGGCTCGGCATGTTCGCCTCCGCGGCTAGGGCGCTCCTGGGAGCCATCGCCTGCCCGTGAGAGATCTTTCGAGGTCTCTGCGTGGCGGCGAGCCCTCTCTTTTTTTCGCAGCCTTGGTTGCCGCTCCCTTGTTACGAGTAGTTCTCGACCTAGAGCTCTGCTCACCGCCCATGGCAAGGACAGACGAAGAAGAAGCACTTATGAGGAGGAAAGGTAGAGTAATTTTCGGTTAGGTAGTTCCCCTTTTTATAACCTAAGTACTAGCACTAGTACTAATACCTGCATAGTGGGAACATGTTCAGGTTTGGTACGTACTAGTAGGTGTGAGCAGGCTTTCGAATGTGATGGGAACAAGGTAAAGATTAATTGATGGTTTTGGTTTCGGCCTTGAAAGCGGCTCCCGATGAGTTTAAGCGGAACATAAATTTCAAGTACTACACTGCTCAAATGCGTAAATATTATGTTACTGTCAAAAATTGGCACAAAGTACGAAGGAGACCAATGGAAGTACTACTAGCAACCCACGATTTAACTACTTGCATGCGCGCAGTGGAGTAATAATGTCTTTCTTCCACCCTCACGTCCACTCAATTTGCATCCGCTATATTAATTGACCATCAATGAAGTGAACGACTTTACAGCGTCAAATTAACACATGGGGTGGATCTTGGTACAAATTGCGTCCGCCCGTGTACCCCCGTGTGCATGCAAGGGAATGAGTGCATGCGTGGCGTGCGTGCACATCTTTGCTTCGTGCATGTACCGCCAGTATGGCTCAGGGAGGACGAGTACATTCTTCTGGAACCAACAGCACGTCACTGTGATCAATCCACGCAAGGAGGTCGCGACAACGCCTCCACATGTGCCACGTGGCTTCATGAACTATAAGAGAGGCACTGTGTAGCGTGCCATTGGTATTCAAATTTACGTGTTTTGCACATACTCGAAGTACTAGTAAGGTACACGTGCATTGCACGCATCAAATTTTGCAACCAAATTATGAATAAATACCTGATGTAGCCCTTCGTTTAATTCCTATAGTTCATCTCATTCAAAATCAATTAGTTTTTATAAAAAATCTAAGAACACGGGAATAGGAAAAACATGGGATTATAGTGGAATGTCGTCTTGAATCCTCTGAGGATTATGAGTGTTTTATTGTGCATAGAAAAAAGCAGAATTCTTTCAAAGAGGTTTGAGTGGATGGGATGTTTCCTATGAAATCTAGTGCAAATGAATCATATGGAAAAATTCCTATGGTTTACAATCCTACGAATCAAACAACCAATATAAGAAAAATTCCTAATGATTAGAATCCTCCAAAATTCCTTTGAGAATCCTTTGAATCAAAGAAGCCCTTAATCTATTTTATGATTCATGGAATTGTGCGTTGTAAAGCATAAACTAAAAACAAATAATGGCAATTCAACTAGAAAAAAAGTTTGGGCAGTTATGATAAGGAAGATTCTAGAACAAAAGAGAACCACTGTTATTTTGAGGTTTGTGCATTATGCTTAAGTTCAACCATGGAGTCTGCTAGATTGTACATGTGGTAAAATCCGGTGGGGGGCTAGAAGATGGTGCAAGGGGCCGAGTGGAGGGAGACTATGAAGGAATGCAAGAGCGAGATCGATATTTAGAGAGAGGCGAACACGTCTTGTTGTTGCACGCAGTGGAGGAGCCATGGAAAATAAATGAGCTAGGGGGCCAAGCATTGCTAATCCTTTACGAGGAGGGTCAATTCATGAACTTAAAGAATTTTTAGCAGCAATTGTCTAATGATCACATTCATATTAGCCGCGATATATAGTGATGTTGGGGGCAGGGCCCTTATCGCCTGTCTTACGCCATTGTGCACGCTCACGAGAGATGAAGCGGAAGGCATGGATGATGAGATGGGGACGTTGGATATATAATTAATGTGGGTGTATTAACTATATATGTTAATCCTATATAGAGAGGTATAGATTGATCGATGTGGACGTGGGAAAGAGGGTGAGACCTCACTGGATATATCGATTGATCGGTTTGTGTGGAAAACTATGAAAGTCCTAGCTATATACACACATACATAGAGGAACATCGATCATTGCGCATACACGCATGAGAGATAAAGAATGCCCGATATGATGGAGAGGGGGATGTGTGTGTGGGTGTGTGCCTTCATGGGAGACCGACCTGAAGAAAAAGATTGCATGCGTGCGATGGATAATGCCGACTGGTAGTGTGTGTACATGCATGCACGAGAGAAAGTTAGTGGTAAAATTATAAAGAGAAGACTACATGTGGGTGTAAAAGAATAGGTGAGGTCATAATCAATGTAAAGTTGAATTCAAATATTTGAATAAGAGATCCTGATGTTTGAAACCCATGCATGCATGAATATAACAGAGATCTGCACGGTGTGGTTTGGAAACGAGCACGTTGTAATGTATACACATTGAACAAGGTCAGACTGATTTGAATTTGAGATACCGATGGCAGACATCATTTGGCCACGTCGCATCCGTGCATGGACACACTATTCTAATTGGAGATGATGGGCAGCTTTTGCATCACATATCTACATCTATACCCCTGTATATATATTATATTTTATATTTTTTGTATTATGTGCGGGTAACTTTAACTTTGAAAGATGGTCATTGGATGAGGCGAATCCGATGGTCCAAAGATGGCAAATTTGAGCACTACTGGGTTGGATATCATCTAGATTCCACCAGATTTCGCCACATGTATAATCTAGAAGACTCCATGGTTGAACTTAAGCATAATGCACAAACAACAAAACACAAGCACTTCTTATTTGTTCTAGAATCTTCCGTATCAGAATTGCCCAAATGTTTTTCTACATGATTTGCCATTATTTGTTTTTACTTTATGTCTTACAATGCACAGTTCCATGAATCTTAAAATAGATTAGCTTTCTTATAAAAACTAGATGATTTTGAATGAAATGAACTATAAGAATTAAACGAACATCTACATCATGCATATATGACTCAAAGCTTGCATGCTATAATGTGGTATTTATTCATAATTTGGTTGCCAAATCTCATGCGTGCAATGCACGTGTACCTTACTCTAGTTTAAATGGTGTTTGTGTGTGTGTTGTGTGTGTTGAGGTGCAAATTGTCTTTTTTTGGGTACATGTTAAGCTTGTTCTTCCGAAATTTCAAGCCGCCTTGTTATGCCGAAAATTCAAGCTAAGCGTCTCTCATCTATCGTCTTCTTGAAACTCGCCTCTTCAACCCGCGCCTTGTTAGCCCGAAATATTTAAGATATATCTTTCTCTCGTTGTGCTCCGAAAACTCCCTCCATCTCAACCTGCGCCTTGCTATTCCGAAATTACAACGCGCGCGAAAACTCCCACCTCCTGTGAAATTCGTCGTGGGGGTACTTTCGTAACTTACCCCACATTTCGGACAAGCGCGTCTCTAAGCCATGGTTTCCCACTGCCATCCCATCCGCCCACCCATTCGTACACCGAGGCCGCGAAAACCCACGACGAAACCCCACACCTGCTCCGCTCGCCACCCAGCGGAGCCTCTTCCCCGACGACGTCGTCCACAGCAACACCTCGACGTCCCTCATCCACCATACCGGATGAGGATCCGCCGTCAATCTCATCGTCCCGCCGGTTCAGCCACCCTGTCCTCCACCTCCAAGGAGCTGCCCCGACGTTCCCCTCGTCTTTCGCGCCACCTCCATTCCCACACCGCCATCTTCACCTGCACCACCGGAAGAGCATCATCATCACCGTTTCCTCGAATGAAGCTGCAGCCCAATCGGCGCCACCAAAGAGGTTGTACACTAATCGCCGCATTTTCTTCTTGATTCGATCTCACAGTGCTGCCGGCGCTCGGTCCCGAGCTGATACGGCGCGACTCCATCCACTGCGGCGTCGCCGGCCACTTCCTCCACAGCGTCGCTCCCTCGGCGGCGATGTCCACATCAGTAGGAGCTTCTGCTGCTTTAGCTCTCGCTCGCGCTGCTGCTCTGCTCTTGCTCTCGGTCCCCCTGCACAGTACGCTCTTGCTATTGCTCTTGCTCGTTCTTTGCTCTCGCTCTTGCTCTTGCTTGCGATCTTGCTGCGATTTAGCTTATAGTTCATCGACTGAATCGACTTTTGGGTCCATCGATTTTTAGGTGGTGTGGGGGGGGGGGCTCACCAGGGTGAAGGAAGAACCAGCCACAGCGGGGAGGGGGGCTCGCCGGAGAGGTACCCCACTATCTATCTTAGGGTTCGGGATGGGGCGGTGGTGGCGGTGGTGGCGGGCGGTGGCGTGGGGATCGCCGGAGAAAAAGCTTCGGCTGCAGAGGGGGTGGGGCTAGAGGATGGCAGGCGGCGGACGGCGGTGGGGAGTGTTTTCGGCGGGCGGCGGCGCACCACCAGCCAGCAGCAGCGGGGGCTGCTGTTTGGCAGTGGTGGCTGCTGCCGGCTCGAAGTGGAGGTTGAAGATGCACCGCAGGCCCTTGATTTCGTATCCAACGGCTACAAAATTGACTAACCAGAGATGAAAAAGTCAATCGACCGACGTGTAGCCTCACCTTGCTAGTGCGTTCAGTTTCGACAGCAAAATTCAGTTTCGACAACAAAATTCAATTTCGACAGTTAAGTTCAGTTTCGACAGTTAAATTCAGTTTCGATCGTTAAGTTCAGAGATGAGCGTCTGATGTATTTTACATCTAGCACTTTGTGGTTATGTATTTTACGTCATGTATTGGAGATGCTATTAGAATTCCACTCAGGTTAACGTTGTTCGTTGTCTCTCTTGTCCTACTTCAGCCTCGGCGTCGTACAACTCACCGGAGCTGCTCCAACGACGAAACCTCCATCACAGTGGAGCAGTACCTCGGGCTCCATATCCAGACGCCTAAGATCTTCTTCCCCTCCTCCGACAGCCAAGTCAGCCGGAGCATCCTCACCGGCCAACCCAATCACGCTGAGATCGGCATGGCTTCGCCAAAGAGGGTGTACACTTGTTGCATCTCTTTTTTACTCTACATGTTATATATATTGTCCACTGAGCACTCATAGTAACGGGAACTATGATTATTTTATCCTACTATATGACAAGCAGTGAGGTACCAGGCAACTTAGCTATCCGTGATGGACTCTCTTGAACGCCATCATTATTTATCTCCGCGCGTTTGAGCTGTGCATTTGTCGATGGGCCTGGGAGTTGAGCTAGTATGGCAGTGGCCTGGGTCCAAAGTAATAGAAGTAGCACAAAAACATCTTTTTAGTGTAGGATTTTCCTTGCTCAAGCCTGCCTACTAGAATCGCCAGTGCTTGAAAGGAAAAGTGAATGAAAACATCGGAATTGGAAAGTTTCCTATGGTACTACTTTTCATGAATTTGGTGCAAAGGAATGGAGCAAAGGAAAACTGTAGGATTTATTCCTTTAATGTCTCCTTGAAAGAAAAACCGTAGGAATTCTAATTTCCACTTCTCCTTTTCATATTCCTATTCATCAAGCACAAGACTAAGAGATAGTAGCATAATAGCATTATAACGGTACATTTTCTTGTGGTTTGACTTAATCTCACCATGCTTTTTTGCATACTGTGATCTTCCAATTGTTGTGAATCAAACACCCAGATTGGCAGAAATCATGTGTTTTTAAATTCTCTGTTTTGCATGTGCATTCCTATCCTATTCCTGTCTATTTCCTATCCCTGCATTGTTAGAATCCTCAAATTCAAACAAGCCCTTACTCAATTACTACATTACAGATATGTGTCAAAGGAAACCTTGTGTGGTTTGTCCTCTTTGCTTTCTTGATTGTGTTCCACCCAGCTCGGTTGCTCCAACGATGGAAAGGTTCACCAGCGAGGATCCGCTCTCCGTATCTTCGCCGCCTCAGATCTTCTTCCCCACCGCCGGCAGCCACGACAACTGCATTACCATCATCAACTGAGTAGATGACCTTTAGGACTACACGGGTCCGCAAGAGAGGTCGCACTCTTTCGTGTCTGCTTACGTTATGCATCGCTTAATATCATGACATGCTATATTATCGTCGTATTCACCAATTAGACTCCGAGTCAGGTTCAAACTAATGCTGAAACTTGAGTTTTTAAATGGTTGTGGGGTACATATTGGGGCAGCAATCAATACTATCTGCCTACTATCTGGTTAAACTCCGGTGTCTACTATGAGTTTCATGTTGGGTGCAAACAAACATTAAAGGAGCCATTATCTGTATTTTTTAACTAAAGCTATTATCCGCTGCTATCATTGGTTTTGGGTCTATCCACAGTTTGCTACCATCACTCTGGATTTGTGCATGCACTCCTTACATAATCTCACTATGTTTAATTCCTATGCATGCCATTTATTGTACACAATGGAACTGATCATGTAGAGCAAAAGAGACGAGCCCTGCATGGCAATAAATTTTCATGCAGACGTCGTTCCATGGTGGGCGCAAAGGCAATCCCCCTTCCACCCATTTCGGATCATAATCAAGAGGAAGATAACTGTTCTGAGGGGGATTCAGAAGGAGAAGACCACTCCTATTTACCCCATGAGGTCTTCGCTCTAACTTGGCATGCTGATGTTGGTAATATCATGCGTATGGTGCCTTGCATTGCTTACTGTATACATCAAAGATGTCATCTGTTTAGTTTAGACATGCTTTGTGTCAATGCCATCTGTTTAGTTTCTTTATCGTATATGTGAATCATGCAATGCCATCTTGTTTAGCCAGGCATCATATATGTGAATTTTGCAATGCCACCCTGGTTAGCCAGTCATCTTATATGTGAACTATATCATGCCATCATTTTTTATTACATGTTAAATTTTTCAACAATTTTAGTACATTCAATTACTCTTCATGTGCATCAGCCATTCGGCACGGTCATGAAAAAAATCTGGAGTGGAAACAAGGTCTTGAGCGCATAATGCTATCGGAAGCGCATGTCTTGCTGGTTATCGATAGCTCCTCAGAGGAGGATTTAGAGACATATGACCAATCATATTTCCCCCCGAGGGGCATGCCCTAACTTGGCAGGATTATGTTGCTCATATTGTGCATATGGTATCTTGCATTGCTATGTCATTTGCTTAGTTTAGACATGCTTTGTGTGAAGGCCACCTGTTTAGTGTCTAATTACCATATATGTGAATTATGCAATGCCATCTTGTTGCAAGACATTATATATGTGAATTATGCAATGTTATCTTGTTGCAAGGCATTATGTATGTGAATTATGCAATGCCATGCTGTTTTGGCAAGCGTCATATATGTGAATTATATCATGCCGTCCTTTTTTTGTATTTCTCATTGCTTTTGTCGACAATGTTTGTATATTCAACCGCTCTTCCTGTGCATCAGCCATTTGAATTGGTGATGGAGAAATCTGGAGTGAAAACAAGGTCTTCAGAGTAGACAATGCTACCTGCTGAAGCAGATATCTTGCTAGTTACAGATAGCTCTTCAGAGGAGGATTCAGAGGCAGATGATCAGTCCTATTATCCCCCTGAGGTGTATGCTCAAACTTGGGAGGGTTATATTACTCATATAATGCATATGTTGTATTGCAATGCTTAGTTTTTACATCATATACACAATATTGAATGCCATCTCCTTAGTTGACACATCATATATGCGATTGCCCTCTGCTCACTTCCTTAGTATATAAATCATATATTTGAATTATGTCATGCCATGATGTTTACATAGACAACATGTATCTGAATTATGGCATGCCAACCCATTTTCTAAAGACATAATATAGTTATATCATCTCATCCTGTTTACATAGTCATCATATTTTAAATTATGTCATTCTCTTCGTGAATTATATCATGCCATCATGTTTCCATCGGCGACATGTTTGTGATTTATGGCATGCCAACCACTTTAATAGACACATCGTATAGTTATATCATGTCATCCTGTTTACATAGTCATCATATTTTGAAGTATGTCATTCTATCCTATTTAGTTAGCCATCATACATGTGAAATTGTGTCATGCTATCCTGTTTAATTAGCCATCATATATGTGAAATTATGTTCTACTATTTTGTTTGCTTAGACAACATAAATGTGAATTATTTCATGCCCTGTTTTCTTCCCTACTATCCATTGCACCTATCTATCTTACAATGTCTGTACATTCAATTACTTTTCTTGTTTATCAGCCATTTCAATTGGAGGGGGTGATGGCAGTATCTGTGGGAGTAAAAACACGGTCTTCAGAAAAGATCATGCTACCTGTCGATGCAGATAGAACCACGGTTGTACTTGCCCAAGAACCAGCCCCACCACACATAACCCACACTCATGCAGATTGTACCCCTACCCAGGTGGACAGAGAACCAGCTACACCCCTTCTAACCCCAACCCCAGCAGATAGACACCCAGTTCCCGTTGACACATCAGTTAGTAAGGCAACTGCAGTGCCCAAATCATGAGGACCACCACTCCGAACCCGAATTCAACGCTTAAAGCAGAAGAAGAATTGTTCTGAGGTCAGGTTCCGTAGCTATGGTTCATACTACTTTGCTCTTGCATCACTGTATTCTCGATACCAACTAATTTCAAATTTGAAGGATGCAATTGAAACTCCAATGGCGCAACAGGTATGTTTTAAACCTGTTTCTTCGACGTGTTTGGCTATTTGCTGTTGTAACTTGCTCTATGTTGATTTCAGTTTCAATTGAATAAACAGTTATGTTCTCATGTCATGCACACTACAAGTGTTGTTATTGCTGTGTAGTTTCCCACACTTATGTTCTGTCTATGCTGCTTTGTCTTAAATAGATATGATTCGAACTGTATCCATCTTGATTTGGCAACAGAAACTAGAATGATATAGACCATACAGTGACCATACAACATAGATATATGTTTGTTTCATGCTGCTATCCTGTCGACCTTACTACTTAACTGGTTTACCAAAATGAGTTTCATATACTGCATTGTAAACCTGAGATGGGTTTGTTTGTTTCTCTTTTAGAACGCGGATAAAATATTGGAGAAGAGTACCCTGTTATGCAATGGTAAAGGAAATAATGCAGACAAGGTTCAAGATAGTGAGACATCCCTGTTGGTCTCCAAGAAAGCTGATAAAAACTATATTGAAGACACTCAGACAACCCCAAAGTCCTGTCTTGATGTAGTGTTCGAAAGTTATCGGGCTACCACTTCTTTGGCACCAGCTCTTGAACTCGTTGCACTGAATCAGTTCGGCTTCTTGAGTCTCAACTTCAAGTTGAAAGACATCGATCGGATGTTATGCGACAGAAGCCAAAGGACTGAGGAAGTCCTCAGAATTCAGATGCATACTTTACGGTGCAACAACAAGCTATTTGGAGGACTTAAGCGCCAAACAAGAGAAAGTTAATAAGCTTGCTAAGCATCTTGCCAAAGATTATAGGTACCTGTGATATTGTTTCTTGAGCTCTTCGAAGTGGTTTCAGTTACGGACAAGTTTTCTTCGCGGCGTTTATATGCTGCCGTGTTCCCTATATTTGCAATTGGTGGCGAACTTTGATGCCAAAGGATGTAATATATGTAATAGCCGTGATAGCCTAGTGTAAGTTGCTTGCTTATTTATTTCCTTGTTGTCTTGTTTATTTGTTTGCTTGTAGTCAGTGCAGTTCTTTTTCTGCGGTTTGCTAGTGGCTGCAATAACCTATTTTTAAAACTAGGCCACAATAACCATGGGCTAATATTTACTGTAGTGACACTGGGCCTCCTACGGGCCGTATAAACAGTGGGCCTTCTACGGGCCATAGAAACAGTGGGCCTTCTACGGGCCGTAGAAACAATGGGCCTTCTACGGGCCGTAGAAACAATGGGCCTTCTATGGGCCGTATCATCAATGGGCCTTATACGGGCCGTATGATCGATTGGCCAAACATGGGCCAAACAGACCACATTCTGGCCGTAAACGGGCTCGAGTTGGAATCGTCCGTTCATGGGCCGACCATAACGGGCCATCGTTAATAGGCCGTATTTGATGACGCTATGAAAACAGCCCAATGTGTTAATGCATCACAAACGGGCCGATCAGTAACCACGGGCTGAATTTGGCCCACAAGCGTAAAATGACCGTAATGGGCCGTAAGTAAACGAATCTTGAAATGAGCCCAAGAATAAATGGGCTCGAGAAGGCCGAAAGATAACATGGGCTGGAAAGCGGCCCAACGGAATAACGGGTCGTTAATGGGTATAATGTGATACCTTTGTTCTTTCTGGGCGGTTCACCACGGGCCGTTAAATGGGTGTAAAGTGATACACTGTTCATTACGGGCCAGTTTCACCACGGGCCGTTAATAGGATAAGAGTTACATAGGGCCTCATATGGGCCGGAAGACGTCATGGGCCATACATGGGCCAGAAGTGAAAATGGGCTGGAATCATATTGGATGGCCCAGATGACGCTACTGGGCCTAATTCGAATAGGGCGTAACGGGCCTTGGGTTAGCGGGCTGTAAATGGGCTATATGCGAACAAGCCGTTAACAGGCTTTCCATGGGCCGTCCTTTTCACAGGAATGGGCCTCTGTTTGGCCGTGCCACATGTCGATGTATCATAGGCGCCTTCTGTCCAATGAGTGGATGACATCTGTCCCAGCGATGAGCCGACACCTGTTTCCTCCAGCCAATGATGATTTTACATGTGGAAAATCCCCATTGGTTGGGGCTGTTAACGGGTTATCGGATCCAAAACCCGACCCGATAGCTTAACGGCGTTCCGTACGGTGGATGCCACGTGACGGTCACCCTTGACGAAAGCACTTCTGTGACGCGCTATTTATCGTCATGGAAGTGGACACTTCCGTGATGATAATTTTGGTAATGTCATGGAACACTTCTACGATAGCACATGTATGACTATCTTGATTCTGTCATAAAATCGTCATGGATGTACATGCATCACAGAAAATGTGACCTATTGTGACAAACACGTATCATCACGGAAGTGTATTTTTTTGTAGTGTCGGCTGGCGGCGGTGGGGCTAGGGGAGAGGAGTTGGGCGGGCGGCGCGGCGGCTGCTGGAATTGGGGAGGAATCGGAGTGGGAGAAGGAGTAGTGGAGTGTTGCGGTCTGCTCGGGTTTGGTTGGGTGAATCGGGGTGGGAGAAGGAGCAGGCGAGACTGGCCCTGCAATCCGACGAACATGCGATCTGGGAGCGGGGGTGGGGAAGGGCATGCGTACGGGAGGAGAACCGGTCGAGGTAGGAGGTGGTGGCGGGACGCGCCGCTGCAGGACGGGGAGGAGGTGGCGGCGGCGAGGAGATGAGGGAGGGGGTGGATCTGGCCGCCGCCATTGCCATGGCCATGCCATGCGGCTAGGTCTATGTCATGAGCGAGGAGGGAGCAAGGATTCGACCGCGGCCGTGGGAGAGAAGGGGAGGGGAGGGTCGCCGGCGGCCGGGGTTGGGGGAGAGGATGGAGGACGGCGGCGGCAGCTGGGTGGTTGGGGATCGAGAGATTGAGTCGGAGGGGGAGCGAGAGGGTTGGGGATGGCGGCTGTGGGACTAGGAGGGGGAGAGTGGGTCAGGGGCAAGGAGGGGATATGAGTTAGGGTTTGGGTGAGAGAGGAGGGGGAGAGGGCTGCCATTCGATTCAGAAGCATCCGACGGTGGTGGATGCATGATCGCGTGATATGCCTATGAACCAATCAGAACGTATCAAACAATTTGAAGACCTTTTGACCTTTTAAATTGGTCATGATTGATTACACACAAAATTTTCATTCCATTTTTCAATGCTCATAATGAGTTTTTCTCCTGAAAGACCTAGCAAATATTTGTTCAAATGATGTCATATTTTGCACAAGTTTATTTCTTAGATTGGCAAACAACATTGACACAGGGAGTTTTTATTTATTTTGCACGAAAAAACATTTTTTCATTTTCTGAATGCCCAAAATGAGTTTTTTGTGAAGGATCTACCATATATTTGTCGTAAAATTGGACCAAATCAATTTTATAAAATACTAGGCCATATTTAATGCACAATTGACAAAATGGATGGATGTCAAAAGTTTAGAATCACCTCTGATGAAAAAGGAAAATTTCCGTTGATTCAGCAGGAAGCGGGTCAAATTTGAACTGCAGTTGCCACATTGTTTGCTATTTATTTTTTCCAAAAATCATTTCTAGGTACATAAGTATCTATTTAATCAGAGAAACACCAAAAAAATTACAAGATTCAACCACTAGCTAGGAACGATCATTCCCGCCGTTTTGACCGCATTTTGAAACGGGCATAAAAAATTCAAAAAAAATCAAAAACTTGGAAAACCTTCGCCTTGTGTCATTATATGTGACCAAGTTTTCAAAAAAAAATAAACTTGTAATACGGTAATTATTTTAAAAAAGTGTTCTCAGAAAAGCTATCACATGTGAAGATTCATGGCTTTCAAGCCAAATGATCAATCTTATGGCCACATTCATGGCATAGTTTGTTCAAAGGACCTCATATCGTGCACAAGGGTGCATCTTGGAATGACAAACAATGTTGCCTAAGGAAGTTTTCATTTTCTTTGGACAAAAAATTCATTTTCCATTTTTTCGAGTGCCCAAAATGAGTTTTTTTGTGAAGGACCTACCATATTTTTGTTGCAAAATTGGACCTAATCAATTTTATAAAATACTAGGCCATATATAATGCACAATTGACAAAATGGTTGGGTGTCAAAAGTTTTGATCCACCTCTCGTGAAAAAGACAAATTTCCGCCGATTCAGGTGGAAACGGGTCAAATTTGAACTGTAGCTACCTCGTAGTTTGCTGTTTATTTTTGCCAAAAATCAATTCTAGGTACATAAGTATCTATTTAATCAGAGAAGCACCAAAAAATTTACAAGATTCAACCACTAGCTAGGAAGGGTCATTCCCACCGTTATGACCGCATTTTGAAACGGCATAAAAAATTCAAAAAAATCAAAAAATTCGAAAACCTCCGCATTGTGTCATTATATGTGACCAAGTTTACAGAAAAAATAATAAACTTGTAATACGGTAATTATTTTAAAAAAGTGTTCTCAGAAATGAGTTATCATGTGTGAAGATTCATGGCTTTAAAGCCAAATGATCAATCTTATGGCCACATTCAAGGCATAGTTTGTTCAAATGACCTCATATCGTGCACAAGGGTGCATCTTGGAATGAAAAGCAATGTTGCCTAAGGAAGTTTTCATTTTCCTTGGACGAAAAATTCATTTTCCATTTTTTCGAGTGCTTCCATTTTTTCGAGTGCCAAAAATGAGTTTTTTTTTTGTGAAGGACCTACCATATATTTTTTGCAAAATTGGGCCTAATCAATTTTGTAAAATACTAGGCCATATATAATGCACAATTGACAAAATGGTTGGGTGTCAAAGTTTTGATCCACTTCTCGTGAAAGAGACAAATTTCCGCCGATTCAGTTGGAAGCGGGTCAAATTTGAACTATAGCTACCTCGTAGTTTGCTCTTTATATTTTCAAAAAATCATTTCTAGGTACATAAGTATCTATTTAATCAGAGAAACACCAAAGAAATTACAAGATTGAACCACTAGCTAGGAACGGCCATTCCCGCCGTTTTGACTGCATTTTGAAACGGGCATAAAAAATAAAAAAAATCAAAAAATTGGAAAACCTCCGCATTGTGTCATTATATGTGACCAAGTTTCCAGAAAAAATAATAAACTTGTAATACGGTAATTATTTTAAAAAACTGTTCTCAGAAATGAGCTATCATGTGTGGAGATTCATGGCTTTCAAGGCAAATGATCAATCTTATGGCCACATTCATGGCATAGTTTGTTCAAATGACCTCATATCATGCACAAGGGTGCATCTTGGAATGAAAAACAATGTTGCCTAAGGAAGTTTTCATTTTCTTTGGATCAAAAATTCATTTTCCATTTTTTTGAGTGCCCAAAATGAGTTTTTTTGTGAAGGACCTACCATATATTTGTTGCAAAATTGGACCTAATCAATTTTATAAAATACTAGGCCATATATAATGCACAATTAACAAAATGGTTGGGTGGCAAAAGTTTTGATCCACCTCTCATGAAAAAGACAAATTTCCGCCGATTCAGCTGGAAGCGGGTCAAATTTGAACTGTAGCTACCTCGTAGTTTGCTCTTTATATTTTCCAAAAATCATTTCTAGTTACATAAGTATCTATTTAATCAGAGAAACACCAAAAAAATTACAAGATTCAACCACTAGCTAGGAACAGTCATTCCCGGCGTTTTGACCGCATTTTGAAACGGGCATAAAAAATTCAAAAAAATGAAAAAATTGGAAAACCTCCGCATTGTGTCACTATATGTGACCAAGTTTCCAGAAAAAATTATAAACTTGTAATACGGTAATTATTTTTAAAAAAGTGTTCTCAGAAATGAGCTATCATGTGTGAAGATTCGTGGCTTTCAAGCCATATGATCAATCTTATGGCTACATTCATGGCATAGTTTGTTCAAATGACCTCATATCGTGCACAAGGCTGCATCTTGGTATGGCAAACAATGTTGCCTAAGGAAGTTTTCATTTTCTTTGGACGAAAAATTCATTTTCCTTTTTTTCGAGTGCCCAAAATGAGTTTTTTTGTGAAGGACCTACCATATATTTGTTGCAAAATTGGACCTAATCAATTTTATAAAATAGTAGGCCATATATAATGCACAATTTACAAAATGGTTGGTTGTCAAAAGTTTTGATCCACCTCTCAAGAAAAAGACAAATATCCGCCGGTTCAGCTGGAAGCGGGTCAAATTTGAACTGTAGCTACCTCGTAGTTTGCTCTTTATTTTTTCCAAAAATCAGTTCTAGGTACATAAGTATCTATTTAATCAGAGAAACACCAAAAAAATTACAAGATTCAAGCACTAGCTAGGAAGGGTCATTCCCGCCATTTTGACCGCATTTTGAAACGGGCATAAAAAATTCAAAAAAAAATCAAAAAATTGGAAAACCTCTACATTGTGTCATTATATGTGACCAAGTTTCCAGAAAAAATAATAAGCTTGTAATACGGTAATTATTTTAAGAAGGTGTTCTCAGAGATGAGTTATCATGTGTGAAGATTCATGGCTTTCAATCCAAATGATCAATCTTATGGCCACATTCATGGCATAGTTTGTTCAAATGACCTCATATCGTGCGCGAGGGTGCATCTTGGAATGGAAAACAGTGTTGCCTAAGGAAGTTTTCATTTTCTTTGGACGAAAAATTCATTTTCCATTTTTTCGAGTGCCCAAATTGAGTTTTTTTGTGAAGGACCTACCATACATTTGTTCCAAAATTGGACCTAATCAATTTTATAAAATACTAGGCCATATATAATGCACAATTGACAAAATGGTTGGGTGTCAAAAGTTTTGATCCACCTCTCATGAAAGAGACAAATTTCCGCCGATTCAGGTGGAAGCGGGTCAAATTTGAACTATAGCTACCTCGTTGTTTGCTCTTTATATTTGCCAAAAATTATTTCTAGGTACATAAATATCTTATTAATAGAGAAACACCAAAAAAATTGCAAGATTCAACAACTAGCTAGGAACGGTCATTCCCGCCGTTTTGACTACATTTTGAAACAGGCATAAAAAATAAAAAAAATCAAAAAATTGGAAAACCTCCGCATTGTGTCATTATATGTGACCAAGTTTCCAGAAAAAATAATAAACTTGTAATACGGTAATTATTTTTAAAAAGTGTTCTCAGAAATGAACTATCATGTGTGAAGATTCATGGCTTTCAAGCCAAATGATCAATCTTATGGCCACATTCATGGCATAGTTTGTTCAAATGACCTCATATCATGTACAAGGGTGCATCTTGGAATGAAAAACAATGTTTCCTAAGGAAGTTTTCATTTTCTTTGGACGAAAAATTCATTTTCCATTTTCTTGAGTGCCCAAAATGAGTTTTTTTTGTGAAAGACCTACCATATATTTGTTGCAAAATTGGACCTAATCAATTTTATAAAATACTAGGCCATATATAATGCACAATTGACAAAATGGTTGGGTGTCAAAAGTTTTGATCCACCTCTCATGAAAAAGACAAATTTCGGCCGATTCAGCTGGAAGCGGGTCAAATTTGAACTGTAGCTACCTCGTAGTTTGTTCTTTATTTTTTCCAAAAATCATTTCTAGGTACATACGTATCTATTTAATCAGAGAAACACCAAAAAAATACAAGATTCAACCACTAGCTAGGAACGGTCATTCCCGGCGTTTTCACCGCATTTTGAAACGGGCATAAAAAATTCAAAAACATCAAAAAATTGGAAAACCTCCGCCTTGTGTCATTATATGTGACCAAGTTTCCAGAAAAAATAATAAACTTGTAATACGGTAATTATTTTAAAAAAGTGTTCTCAGAAATGAGCTATCATGTGTGAAGATTCATGGCTTTCAAGCCAAATGATCAATCTTATGGCCACATTCATGGCATAGTTTGTTCAAATGACCTCATATCGTGCAGAAGGGTGCATCTTGGTATGACAAACAATGTTGCCTAAGGAAGTTTTCATTTTTCTTTGGACGAAAAATTCATTTTCCATTTTTTCGAGTGCCCAAAATGAGTTTTTTTGTGAAGAAGCTACCATATATTTGTTGCAAAATTCGACCTAATCAATTTTATAAAATACTAGGCCATATATAATGCACAATTGAAAAAATGGTTGGGTGTCAAAAGTTTTGATCCACCTCTGGTGAAAAAGAAAAATTCCCGCCGATTCAGTTGAAAGCGGGTCAAATTTGAACTGCAGTTGCGTCATATTTTGCTCTTTATTTTTTCCAAAAATCATTTATAGCTACATAAGTACCTATTTAATCAGAAACACATGGTTTGGTGGCGATACATCGAGGTTTGGACGGTGGCCGAGGGCCCCAACTATAGAGTGCGTAAGCTCGCATGCCCGTCGCATGATTACCGCGTGACCATGGTGTTGCCACGCGTTCTTGGCAGACTAGGAATGTCTAGTGGGTTGGGCACTCCCCTGGTAGGTGCTAGGAAGAAAATTATAACATAAGATTCTCATGAGGAGACCGAACTATGCTCAAACATGAATTAATAGCCAAGTGTTTGATTAGCGGTACGGGAAATGCACATGGCCAATGGGCGTGAGTTTTGGCCGAGGATGATCATATACTAAGAAGAATGGCTTCACAAATTTTTAGGGAAATCAAGAATATATAAATAACACTTCCTTCACAAAGTGTCGCTCTAATGTAATAGGAAAATGAATATTGTTGAATTATTTTTGAACTAGGCAAGGAAGGTTTTTGACATATTTGATGAAGATATGATCCAAAAAATTTATGAGATTTTTTTGGGATTTTTTGGAATAATAGAAATATAGGTTGCTTCACAACCTAGGGCAAAAATTGACATATGGACATGACACATAGGCAAAACTGATGAGATGGCGCCTAGTCATCACAACCCACCATAATTTACAAGGCTATGACCATCTATATTGGTCGTTCACAACTAGAAATAAGGCAGCGGACCAGCGCTGTTTGCTTTATGACCATTTCGTGTAAGGAAATTACGACCTTTCTGACCAAAATGGTCGCAATGGTTTAGGGTTTGGAGCCCCCGAACAGCCTTTGACCAATTGGTCTCAAATGATCATAGATCTATGACCAATACTTCCAGGGTCACTAGTTGACATATTTCTTGTAGTGACTGCTATAGCGTTTAGCAATAACGCTTTACCCTAAAGCGCGCTACTGCTAAAGCCATCCTATCTTATTCACCGGTCGCCTCTCACTCTCCCCTCTCCACTCCACTCACTCTCACCTGCACCCCGTCATCCATCGCCGTTGCCCCCTTGATTGCGGCTTGAACTATGTCGGTATTTTCCCAAAGAGGAAGGGATGATGCAACACAGCTACGATATGTATTGCCCTCAGTGATGAGACCAAGGTTATCGAACCAGTAGGAGAACCACGCAACACTATGTAAAACGGTACCTGCACACAAAGAACAAATCTTGCAACCCGACGTGTTAAAGGGGTTGTCAATCCCTTTAGGGTAACAGTGCCAAAAATTGTCAAGTTGACGGAATAAAATTGTAGTAGATTGATAGATGCAAATAAAAGCAAATTAATTCAGCGAGGTATTTTTGGGTTTTTGATAATATAGATCTGAAAATAAAAGTTGCAAATAAATAAAAAGACAAATAGCAAAATAGATATGAAAGTATATGATGAGAAAATAGACCCGGGGGCCGTAGATTTCACTAGTGGCTTCTCTCAAGAAAAATAGCATACGGTGGGTAACAAACTACTGCTGGGCAATTGATAGAACTTCAAATAATTATGACGATATCCAGGCAATGATCATTATATAGGCATCATGTCCAAGATTAGTAGACCGACTCCTGCCTACATCTACTACTATTACTCCACACATAGACCGCTATCCACCATGCATCTAGTGTATTAAGTTCATGGAAAAACGGAGTAATGCAATAAGAACGATGACATGATGTAGACAAGATCTATTCATGTAGGAACAGAACCCATCTTGTTATCCTTAATAGCAACAATATATAAGTGTCATTTCCCCTTCTGTCACTGGGATTGAGCACCGTAAGATCGAACCCATCACAAAGCACCTCTTCCCATGGCAAGAAAAATCGATCTAGTTGGCCTAACTAAACCAAAGTTTCAAAGAAGAAATACGAGGCTATAAATAATCATGCACATAAGAGATCAAAAGACTCAAATAACTCTCATGGATAAAAACATAGATCTGATCATAAACTCAAAGTTCATCGGATCCCAACAAACACACCGCAAAAAGAGTTACATCAAATAGATCTCGAAGAGACCATTGTATTGAGAATCAAGAGAGAGAGAGAGAGAGAGAGAGAGAGAGAGAGAGAGAGAAAGCCATCTAGCTACTTACTACGGACCCGTAGGTTTACAGTGAACTACTCACGCATCATCGGAGAGGCACCAATGAGGATGATGAACCCCTCCGTGATGGTGTCTAGATTGGATTTGTGGTTTCTGGAACTTGCAGCGGCTAGAATTGTTTTTAGTCGCCTCTCCTAGGGTTTCTGGAATATTGGGGTATTTATAGAGCACAGAGGCAGTGCGGGAGGAGGCCGAGGTGGGCACAACCCACCAGGGCGCGCCTGGGCCCCCAAGCGCGCCCAGGTGGGTTGTGCTCCCCTCGGAGCCCCCCTCTGGTACTTCTTCGGCGTAACAGGTGTCTTCTGGTCCAGAAAAAATCACCAAAAAATTTCGCTGCGTTTGGACTCCGTTTGGTATTGATTTTCTACGAAGAAAAAACAAGCAAAAAAACAGCAAACTGGCACTGGGCACTATGTCAATAGGTTAGACCCAAAAAGTGATACAAATTTGCTATAAAATGATTGTAAAACATCGAAGAATGATTTTATAATAGCATGGAACTATAAAAAATTATAGATACGTTGGAGATGTATCAGCATCCCCAAGCTTAATTCCTGCTCTTTCTCGGGTAGGTAAATGATAAAAACAGAAATTTTGATGTGGAATGCTGCTTAACATGTTCATCACATATTCTTTTTTTATAGCATGGACATTTGGACTTTTATATGATTCAAAGCATTAGTCTAGTTTTGGCATGAAGATCTCAATACTCAAGCATATCAACACTAAAGCAAGTTATCCCTAGCCCATTATGCTCAATCATTGATCCATTCATGAAACAGACTCGCATATTAGCTACACGCAATGCTCAAGTACGATCATAGTGCCCCTTAGTTGGTGCTTTATAAGAGAATATGGAGACTCAAATAAAAATAAAATTACATAAAGTAAATAGAAAGGCCCTTCGCAGAGGGAAGTAGGGATTTGTAGAGGTGCCAGAGCTCAAAGCGAAAAAGGTAGAGATAAAAACATTTTGGTTGACATGCCTTTCGTGTCAACAAAAATGATTGAGTAGTTCCCAATACTTTGCATGCTAGATATATCATAGGCGGTTCCCAAACAGAAAATACAGTTTATTCCTTTTCCTACCATACTTTCACATTCCACGGCTAACCGAATCCACGGGTGCCGTCCATACCAACACTTTCCAAGGAATTTATTATTTGATAATATAAAGTAAATTCATTTTTCATTTCGGGCTGGGCATCCCTAATACATTTGCCATACTCTCATGCAATGACAAGTGAATAAACACTCATCTTGAGAATAACACATCTAGCATAGAAATATATCAACCACCCCCTACCATTTCATGAGCGGCACGAGCACACAAAAGAGAAATTTATTTTGAAAATTAGAGATGGCACATACAAATTTACTTAGAATGGCAAAAGAATACCGCATATAGGTAGGTATAGTGGACTCATGTGGCAAAACTGGTTTAAGGGTTTTGGATGCACAAGTAATGATCATAATTAGTGCAAATGAAGGCTAGCAAAAGATTGAGAAGCATCCAACCAAGAAACGAAAAATCTCATAAGCAAGCATTAGACATAAATAACACTGAATAATGCACCACAAGTTGGATGTAATTTCATTGCATAACTATTGACTTTCGTGCTTGCATAGGAAATCACAAACCTTAACACCAATATTCTTACTAAAGCATAATTACTCATCAACATGACTCAGATATTATATCAACATATCGCAAAACTATTACAAGGAATCAAGTTTATTTTGTCCAATGATTTTCATGAAAGTTTTTATTTTATCCCTCTTGAATATCTATCACTTTGGGACTAATTTAAGATGTTGCTTTTGATAGCTCAAACAAATCTAAGTGAAGAACATGAGCATAAAATTTTCTTCTCTCAAAATAATTTTAGTGAAGCAAGAGAGAATTTCTTAAATTTTTTACTAACTCTCAAATAAATCTAAGTGAAGGATGAGAGCAATTCTAACAAGTCATATCATAATTTTGGCTCTCTCAATTAGGTGTGTCCAACAAGGATTCATGACTTAAAATAAAAAGCAAAACAAGCAAAGACTCATATCATACAAGATGCTCCAAGCAAAACTCATGATATGTGACGAATAAAAATATAGCTCTAAGTAAAATACCGATGGTCGTTAGAATAAAGAGGGGATGCCACTCGGGGCATTCCCAAGCAAGGTTGCTTGCTTCTCTTTTTGATAATAGCTTGGGATGCCGTGGGGCATCCCCAAGCTTAGGCTCTTCTTACTCAGTATTCCTGCATCCACCGTGATCTCACCCAAAACTTGAAAACTTCAATCACACAAAACTCAACAAAACCTTTGTGAGATCCATTAGTATAACAAAGCAAATCACTACTATAAGTATTGTTGCATACCCATTCATATTATATTTTTGCATTATATCTACTATATTCCAACTTTACTATAGCTTATACCTTCCAATACAAACCATAGATACATAGAAATAAGCACACAACGCAAAGAAAACATAATCTGTCAAAAACAGAACAGTCTGTAGTAATCAGGGAACTTTGTATACTTCTGTAACTCCAAAAATTCTGAAAATTAGGACAATGTGGGCAATTTGTATATCAATCTTGTGTAAAATATTCAGAGCAAAAGCACATTTCTGTGATTTATGAAAATTATTTTTCTGAGCGCAAAAGTTTCTATTTTTAATCAAGATCAAATCAACTATCACCCAACATGATCCCAAAGGCATCCCTTGGCATAAACACTAATTAAAGCACAAAAAACACAATCATAACAGAGGCATAATTAAGCAAACACTCAATGTCGGTGTCAAAACCGACGGATCTCGGGTAGGGGGTCCCGAACTGTGCGTCTAGGCGGATGGTAACAGGAGACAAGGGACACGATGTTTTTACCCAGGTTCGGGCCCTCTCGATGGAGGTAATACCCTACTCCTGCTTGATTAATATTGATGATATGGGTAGTACAAGAGTAGATCTACCACGAGATCGAGGAGGCTAAACCCTAGAAGCTAGCCTATGGTATGATGGTTGTATATTGTATATCTGTCGACTAGCCTGGCCCTGGTTTATATAATGCACCAGAGGCCTAGGATAACAAGAGTCCTAGCCGAATACGCCGGTGGGGAAGGAGTACTTGTCTTGATCACCATGTCTTGCGGAATCTTCCTTGTATGCGGCACCTGTCCGGACTGGCCCATGAGTTTGCGGCCACAGGGTCCTCGGCCCAATCTAACCGATTGGGGGACGACGTGGTGAGTACCCCTAGTCCAGACACCGTCGATAGCCCCTCGAACCGGTCTTCAAGTTAGGGACGCTCCTCGATTCTTCCGAACTGTTCTTCATCTTCGGTTGCGGTCTTGAAAACTGGTTCAACAAATCTTCTCACCTTCGATCTTGAGGATCGCCAAATGCATTCGCGAGTTTACACGCCGGTTATCCGAGGAGCCCTTTAAGTTTCCGGCCTTTATCAATGCCTTGTTATTTTTATGCCACACCTCGGGTTCGAAATTGTTCCCGGGAGGCAGTGTCCTCTTGCGTCCGAGCTCTAACGCCGGACTGCATTCAAGGTATCTCTTGCAGCCGAGCACCAATGCCGGAATGCTTCCCAGCTCTAACGCCGGACAGTATCCGAGCTCCAACACCGGACATAATATGTATCCGAGCTCCAACGCCGGGCTGTATTCGAGGTGTCGCAAATCACCTTGGTTCAAAGAAGTTTGAAGGAGTTTAGCTGAGCTTAATGCCGGAAATGCCCTCTATGGAGCCAGCCACTAGCGCCCGAGCTTTATGCCGGCCTGCTTCCGAGGTGGTGCACCACCCCAAATGCGGGCTGATTTTTGTCAATATTTTTGATTGATGCAATTTATTCTCTGCCGAGATACATGGCTAGTAGCCCTCAAGGTGTGTATCGGTCTAAAACCCGAGATGCCCATGAAGGATGTGTTGGAAATATGCCCTAGAGGCAATAATAAATTAGTTATTATTATATTTCCTTGTTCATGATAATCGTTTATTATCCATGCTATAATTGTATTGATAGGAAACTAAGATACATGTGTGGCTACATAGACAACACCATGTCCCTAGTAAGTCTCTAGTTGACTAGCTCGTTGATCAACAGATGGTTACGGTTTCGACCATGGACATTGGATGTCGTTGATAACGGGATCACATCATTTGGAGAATGATGTGATGGACAAGACCCAATCCTAAGCCTAGCACAAAGATAGTAGTTCGTATGCTAAAACTTTTCTAATGTCATGTATCATTTCCTTAGACAATGAGATTGTGCAACTCCCGGATACCGTAGGAATGCTTTGGGTGTACCAAAGCGTCCTGGCACGTAATCGGGTGGCTATAAAGGTGCACTACAGGTATGTCCGAAATTGTCTGCATTGGGTTGGCACGAATCGAGACTGGATTTGTCACTCCGTAAACGGAGAGGTATCTCTGGGCCCACTCGGTAGGACATCATCATAATGTGCACAATGTGACCAAGGGGTTGATCACGAGATGATGTGTTACGGAACGAGTAAAGAGACTTGCCGGTAACGAGATTGAACAAGGTATCGGGATACCGACGATCGAATCTCGGGCAAGTACAATACCGCTTAGACACAGGGAATTGAATACGAGATTGATTGAATCCTCGACATCGTGGTTCATCCGATGAGATCATCGTGGAACATGTGGGAGCCAACATGGGTATCCAGATCCCGCTGTTGGTTATTGACCGGAGAACGTCTCGGTCATGTCTGCATGTCTCCCGAACCCGTAGGGTCTACACACTTAAGGTTCGGTGACGCTAGGGTTGTATGAATATGAGTATGCATGTCTCCCGAAAAGTTTGGGGTTGCGATGCTTATGTGAAAAAGGTTCAGGTTGATGAGCTCGAACCCAAAGCGGATAAAAATGCATCTTCATAGGACACCCAAAACAGTTGGGTACACCTCCTATCTCAGATCTGGAAGCAATAGTAATTGTTTCTAGAAACGGGTCCTTTCTCGAGGAAAAGTTTCTCTCGAAAAATTGAGTGGGAGGATGGTGGAGACTTAATGAGGTTATTAAACCATCACTTCAACCAGTGTGTAGTAGGGCACAGGAAGTTGTTCATGTGACACCTACACCAATTGAAGTAGAAGCTTATGATAGTGATCATGAAGTTTTGGATCAAGTCACTACCGTACCTCGTAGGGTGACAAGGATGCGTACTACTTCAGAGTGGTACAGTAATCATGTCTTGAAGGTCATGTTGCTAGACAACAATGAACCTATGAGCTATGGAGAAGTGATGGTGGGCCCGTATTCCGACAAATGGTTAGAAGCCATGAAATCCGAGATAGGATCCATGTATCAGAACAAAGCATGGACTTTGGTGGACTTTCCCGATGAAAGGCAAGCCATTGAGATAAATGGATCTTTAAGAAAAAGACGGACGTGGACGGTAATGTTACCGTCTATGAAGCTCGACTTGTGGCGAAGAATTTTTCACAAGTTCAAGGAGTTTACTACGGTGAGATTTTCTCACCCGTAGCGATGCTTAAGTCCGTCGGAATCATGCTAGCATTAGCTGCATTTATGAAATCTTGCAGATAGGATGTCAAAACATTGTTTCCTCGACGATATCCTTGAGGAAAGGTTGTATGTGATACAACCGTAAGGTTTTGTCAATCGAAAGACGCTAACAAGTATGCAAAGCTCCAAAGAACCCTTCTAAGGATCGGAGTAAGCATCTCGAAGATGGAATATACGCTTTGATGAGATGATCAAAGATTTTGGGTTTATACAAAGTTTATGAGAAACTTGTATTTCCAAAGAAGTGAGTGGGAGCACTATAGAATTTCTGATGAGTATATGTTGTTGACATATTATTGATCGAAATGATGTAGAATTTCGAAAGCATATAGGGTTATTTGAAAAGTGTTTTTCAATAGAAAACCTGGAACAAGCTGCTTAAACATTGAGCATCAAGATCTATGAGGATAGATCGAAAACGCTAAATGATACTTTCAAATGAGCACATACCTTGACATGATCTTGAAGGTGTTCAAGATGGATCAGTCAAAGAAGGAGTTCTTGCCTGAGTTGTAAGGTATAAAGTTAAGAGTTAAAGCTCGACCACGGCAGAAGAGAGAGAAGGACGAAGGTCGTCCCCTATGCCTTAGACATAGGCTCTACAGTATGCTATGTTGTGTACCGCACCTGATGTGTGCCTTGCTACATATATGGCAAGAGGGTACAAAGGTGATCAAGGAGTGGATCACCAGATAGCGGTCAAAATTATCCTTAGAGGAATAAGGATATGTTTCTCGGTTATGGAGGTGATAAAGAGTTCGACGTAAAGAGTTGCGTCGATGCAAGCTTAACACCTATCCGGATAGCTCGAGTAGAGATACCGGATACGATAATGGAGCAACAATTTGGAATAGCTCCAAGTGGAACGTGGTGGTAGCATCTATGATATGACATAAAGTTTTGCGAAATACATAGGGATCTGAATATTGCAGACCCGTTGACTACAACCTCTCTCACAAGCATAAACATGATCAAACCCAGAACTCATTGAGTGTTAATCACATAGTGATGTGAACTAGATTATTGATTCTAGTAAACTCTTTGGATGTTGGTCACATGGCGATGTGACCTGTGAGTGTTAATCACATGGCGATGTGAACTAGATTATTGACTCTAGTGCAAGTGGGAGACTGTTCGAAATATGCCCTAGAGGCAATAATAAATTAGTTATTATTATATTTCCTTGTTCATGATAATCGTTTATTATCCATGCTATAATTGTATTGATAGGAAACTAAGATACATGTGTGGCTACATAGACAACACCATGTCCCTAGTAAGTCTCTAGTTGACTAGCTCGTTGATCAACAGATGGTTACGGTTTCTTGACCATGGACATTGGATGTCGTTGATAACGGGATCACATCATTTGGAGAATGATGTGATGGACAAGACCCAATCCTAAGCCTAGAACAAAGATCGTAGTTCGTATGCTAAAGCTTTTCTAATGTCAAGTATCATTTCCTTAGACCATGAGATTGTGCAACTCCGGATACCGTAGGAATGCTTTGGGTGTACCAAACGTCACAACGTAATCGGGTGGCTATAAAGGTGCACTACGGTATGTCCGAAAGTGTCATTGGGTTGGCACGAATCGAGATCGATTTGTCACTCCGTAAACGGAGAGGTATCTCTGGGCCCACTCGGTAGGACATCATCATAATGTGCACAATGTGACCAAGGGGTTGATCACAGGATGATGTGTTACGGAACGAGTAAAGAGACTTGCCGGTAACGAGATTGAACAAGGTATCGGGATACCGACGATGGAATCTCGGGCAAGTACAATACCGCTAGACAAAGGGAATTGAATACGGGATTGATTGAATCCTCGACATCGTGGTTCATCCGATGAGATCATCGTGGAACATGTGGGAGCCAACATGGGTATCCAGATCCCGCTGTTGGTTATTGACCGTAGAACGTCTCGGTCATGTCTGCATGGTTCCCGAACCCGTAGGTTCTACACACTTCAGGTTCTGTGACGCTAGAGTTGTTATGGGAAATAGTATGTGGTTACCGAAGGTAGTTCGGAGTCCCGGATGTGATCCCGGACGTCACGAGGAGTTCCGTAATGGTCCGGCGGTGAAGATCGATATATTGGACGAAAGGTATTGGAGTCCGGAAGTGTTCCGGGGGTACCAGGCTATGGCCAGCATGGCCGAAAGGTGTTTCGGGAGCCCCGGCAAGTGTTGGAGGGCCTCATGGGCCAAAGGGGAAGGGGCAAACCAGCCCACTAAGGGGTGGTGCGCCCCTCCCAGCCCCTCTCACGTAACCAGGAGAGGTGGGGGCTTCCCTCAAAAAAAAAGGAGAGGTGGGGGCGCCTCCCCTAGGGCAGCCCCCTTCCCGGCTTGGGGGGCAAGTTTCCTAGGGGTGGGGGCGCCTAAACCCATCTAGGGTTTCCCCTGTGGCTGCCGCCACTCCCCTAGGGAGCCCTAGGGCACCTCCTCCACCCCCTTACCCCTATATACAGTGAGGGAGAGAGAGGGCAGCCGCACCCTTGCCCCTGGCGCAGCCCTCCCCCTCTCCCAAGTCCTCCTCCTCTCCCGCGGTGCTTGGCGAAGCCCTGCAGGATTGCCACGCTCCTCCATCACCACCACACCATCGTGCTGCTGCTGGATGGAGTCTTCCCAACCTCTCCCTCTCTCCTTGCTGGATCAAGGCATGGGAGACGCCACCGGGCTGTACGTGTGTTGAACACGGAGGTGCCGTCTGCTCGGCACTAGGATCTCCGGTGATTTGGATCACGACGGCAATGCGACTCCTTCAACCCCGTTCTCTTGAACGCTTCCGCTTAGCGATCTACAAGGGTGTGTAGATGCACTCTCCTTCCCTCGTTGCTAGTTTCTCCATAGATAGATCTTGGTGACACGTAGGAAAATTTTGAATTTCTGCTACGTTCCCCAAAAGTGGCATCATGAGCTAGGTCTATTGCGTAGATTCTTTGCACGAGTAGAACACAAAGTAGTTGTGGGCGTTGATTTTGTTCAATATGCTTACCTTTAATAGTCAAATCTTGTTTCGACGGTATTGTGGGATGAAGCGGCCGGACCGACCTTACACGTACACTTACGTGAGACGTTCCACTGAATCGACATGCACTTGGTGCATAAGGTGGCTAGCGGGTGCCGTCTCTCCCACTTTAGTCGGATCGGATTCGATGAAAAGGGTCCTTATGAAGGGTAAATAGCAATTGACATATCACGTTGTGGCTTTTATGTAGGTAAGAAACGTTCTTGCTAGAAACCCATAGCAGCCACGTAAAACATGCAAACAACAATTAGAGGACGCCTAACTTGTTTTTGCAGGGTATGCTATGTGATGTGATATGGCCAAAAAGGAATGTGATGAATGATATGTGATGTATGAGATTGATCATGTTCTTGTAATAGGAATCACGACTTGCATGTCGATGAGTATGACAACCGGCAGGAGCTATAGGAGTTGTCTTTATTTATTGTATGACCTGCGTGTCATTGAACAATGCCATGTAATTACTTTACTTTATTGCTAACCGTTAGCCATAGTAGTAGAAGTAATAGTTGGCGAGACAACTTCATGAAGACACGATGATGGAGATCATGATGATGGACATCATGGTGTCATGCCGGTGACGATGATGATCATGGAGCCCCGAAGATGGAGATCAAAAGGAGCAAAATGATATTGGCCATATCATGTCACTATTTGATTGCATGTGATGTTAATCATGTTTATGCATCTTATTTGCTTAGAATGACGGTAGTAAATAAGATGATCCCTCATTAAAATATCAAGAAAGTGTTCCCCTAATCGCGTGCACCGCTATGAAGTTCGCTGCTTCAAGCACCACGTGATGATCGGGTGTGATAGATTCTTACGTTCACATACAACGGGTGTAAGCCAGATTTACACACGCTAAACACTTAGGTTGACTTGACGAGCCTAGCATGTACAGTAATGGCCTCGGAACACAAGAGACCGAAAGGTCGAGCATGAGTCGTACGGTAGATACGATCAACATGAAGATGTTCACCGATGATGACTAGTCCGTCTCACGTGATGATCGGACACGGCCTTGTTGACTCGGATCATGTAATCACTTAGATGACTAGAGGGATGTCTATCTGAGTGGGAGTTCATAAGATGAACTTAATTATCCTGAACATAGTCAAAAACCCTTTGCAAATTATGTCATAGCTCGCGCTTTAGTTCTACTGTTTTAGATATGTTCCTAGAGAAAATATAGTTGAAAGTTGACAGTAGCAATTATGCGGACAGTAGAAGGCTTATGTCCTTAATGTACCGCTCGGTGTGATGAACCTCGAATGTCGTCTGTGGATGTTGCGAACATCTGACATAACGTCTTGATAACTACGTGATAGTTCAGTTAAACGGTTTAGAGTTGAGGCACCAAAGACGATTTCGAAATGTCGCGGAACATATGAGATGTTTCGAGGGCTGAAATTGGGATTTCTAACTCGTGCCCACGTCAAGAGGAATAAGACCTCCGACGATTTTCTTAGCCTGCAAACTAAGGGAGAAAAGCTCAATCGTTGAGCTTGTGCTCAGATTGTCTGACTGCAACAATCACTTGAATCGAGTGGGAGTTAATCTTCCTGATGAGATAGTGATGTTTCTCCAAAGTCATTGCCACCAAGCTGCTAGAAGCTTCGTGATGAACTATAACATATCGAGGATAGATATGATGATCCTTGAGCTATTCGCAATGTTCGACACCGCGAATGTAGAAATCAAGAAGGAGCATCAATTGTTGATGGTTAGTGAAACCACTAGTTTCAAGAAGGGCAAGGGCAAGAAGGGGTACTTCATGAAACGACAAATCAGTTGCTGCTCCAGTGAAGAAACCTGTGGTTGAACCCAAACCCGAGACTAAGTGCTTCAGTAATGAGAGGAACGGACACCAAGCAGGATTACCCTAGATACTTGGTAGATGAGAAGGCTGGCAAGGTCGATAGAAGTATATTGGATATACATTATGTTAATGTGTACTTTACTAGTACTCCTAGCAGCACTAGGGTATTAGATACCGGTTTGGTTGCTAAGTGTTAGTAACTCGAAATAAAAGCTACGGAATAAACATAGACTAGCTAAAGGTGAGCTGACGATATGTGTTGGAAGTGTTTCCAAAGGTTGATGTGATCAAGCATCGCCTGCTCCCTCTACCATCGAGATTTGTGTTAAACCTAAATAATTGTTATTTGGTGTTTATGCTGAGCATAGACATGATTGGATTATGTCTATCGCAATACGGTTATTCATTGAAGGAGAATAATGGTTACTCTATTTATTTGAATAGAACCTTCAATGGTCTTGCACCTAAAAGAATGGTTTATTGAATCTCGATCGTAGTGATACACATTTTCATGCCAAAAGATATAAGATAGTAATGATAGTACCACTTACTTGTGGCAATCGCCATGTAAGTCATATTGGTGTAAAACGCATGAAGAAGCTCCATGTTGATGGATCTTTGGACTCACTCGTTTTTGAAAAGTTTGAGACATGCGAACCATTTTTATTGGTGTATACGCATGAAGAAACTCCATGCAGATGGATCGTTTGGACTCACTTGATTTTGAATCACTTGAGATATGCAAATCACATCACATGGGCAAGATGACTGAAAAGCCTCGTTTCAAAGAAGATGGAACAAGATAGCAACTTGTTGGAACTAACACATTTTGATGTGTGCAGTCCAATGAGTGCCGAGGCATGCAAAGGAATATCGTTATGTTCTTACTTCACAGATGATTCGAGTAGATGTTGAGTATATTTACTTGATGAAACACAAATCTGAATTATTGAATGGTTCAAGTAATTTCAGAGTGAAGCTAAAGATCATCGTGACAAGAGGATAAAATGTCTATGATATGATCATAGAGATGAGTATCTCGAGTTACGAGCTTTGGCACGCAATTAAGACATTGTGGAAATTGTTTCACAATAAATAATACCGGAACACCATAGTGTGATGGTGTGTCTGAACATCATAGTTGCACCCTACTGAATATGGTGCGTACCATGATGTCTCTTATCGAATTAACACTATCGTTCATGGGTTAGGCATTAGAGACAACCACACTCACTTTAATAGGGCACCACGTAATTCCGTTGAGACGACACCGTTTGAACTATGGTTTGGAGAAACCTAAGTTGTCATTTCTTAAAAGTTTGGGGTTGCGATGCTTATGTGAAAAAGGTTCAGGTTGATGAGCTCGAACCCAAAGCGGATAAAAATGCATCTTCATAGGACTCCCAAAACAGTTGGGTACACCTCCTATCTCAGATCCGGAAGCAAAAGTAATTGTTTCTAGAAACGGGTCCTTTCTCGAGGAAAAGTTTCTCTCGAAAAAATTGAGTGGGAGGATGGTGGAGACTTAATGAGGTTATTAAACCATCACTTCAACCAAAGGTGTAGCAGGGCACAGGAAGTTGTTCATGTGGCACCTACACCAATTGAAGTAGAAGCTTATGATAGTGATCATGAAGTTTTGGATCAAGTCACTACCGTACCTCGTAGGGTGACAAGGATGCGTACTACTTCAGAGTGGTACAGTAATCATGTCTTGAAGGTCATGTTGCTAGACAACAATGAACCTACGAGCTATGGAGAAGTGATGGTGGGCCCGGATTCCGACAAATGGTTAGAAACCATGAAATCCGAGATAGGATCCATGTATCAGAACAAAGCATGGACTTTGGTGGACTTTCCCGATGAAAGGCAAGCCATTGAGATAAATGGATCTTTAAGAAAAAGACGTGGACGGTAATGTTACCGTCTATGAAGCTCGACTTGTGGCGAAGAATTTTTCACAAGTTCAAGGAGTTGACTACGGTGAGATTTTCTCACCCGTAGCGATGCTTAAGTCTGTCGGAATCATGCTAGCATTAGCTGCATTTATGAAATCTTACAGATAGGATGTCAAAACATTGTTTCCTCGACGATATCCTTGAGGAAAGGTTGTATGTGATACAACCAGAAGGTTTTGTCAATCCTGAAAGACGCTAACAAGTATGCAAAGCTCCAAAGAACCCTTCTAAGGATCGGAGTAAGCATCTCGGAGATGGAATATACGCTTTGATGAGATGATCAAAGATTTTGGGTTTATACAAAGTTTATGAGAAACTTGTATCTCCAAAGAAGTGAGTGGGATCACTATAGAATTTCTGATGAGTATATGTTGTTGACATATTGTTGATCAGAAATGATGTAGAATTTCTGGAAAGCATATAGGGTTATTTGATCAGTGTTTTTCAATAGAAAACCTGGAATAAGCTGCTTAAACATTGAGCATCAAGATCTATGAGGATAGATCGAAACGCTAAATGATACTTTCAAATGAGCACATACCTTGACATGATCTTGAAGGTGTTCAAGATGGATCGACCAAAGAAGGAGTTCTTGCCCTGAGTTGTAAGGTATGAAGTTAAGAGTTAAAGCTCGACCACGGCGGAAGAGAGAGAAGGATTTAAGGTCATCCCCTATGCCTTAGACATAGGCTCTACAAGATGCTATGTTGTGTACCGCACTGATGTGTGCCTTGCTACATATCCGCAAGAGGGTACAAAGGTGATCAAGGAGTGGATCACCAGATAGCGGTCAAAATTATCCTTAGAGGAATAAGGATATGTTTCTCGATTATGGAGGTGATAAAGAGTTCAACGTAAAGAGTTGCGTCGATGCAAGCTTAACACCTATCCGGATAGCTCGAGTAGAGATACCGGATCGTATAATGGAGCAACAATTTGGAATAGCTCCAAGTGGAACGTGGTGGTAGCATCTATGATATGACATAAAGTTTTATGCGAAATACATAGGGATCTGAATATTGCGAGACCCGTTGACTACAACCTCTCTCACAAGCATAAACATGATCAAACCCAGAACTCATTGAGTGTTAATCACATAGTGATGTGAACTAGATTATTGATTCTAGTAAATTCTTTGGATGTTGGTCACATGGCGATGTGACCTGTGAGTGTTAATCACATGGCGATGTGAACTAGATTATTGACTCTAGTGCAAGTGGGAGACTGTTGGAAATATGCCCTAGAGGCAATAATAAATTAGTTATTATTATATTTCCTTGTTCATGATAATCGTTTATTATCCATGCTATAATTGTATTGATAGGAAACTAAGATACATGTGTGGGTACATAGACAACACCATGTCCCTAGTAAGTCTCTAGTTGACTAGCTCGTTGATCAACAGATGGTTACGGTTTCCTGACCATGGACATTGGATGTCGTTGATAACGGGATCACATCATTTGGAGAATGATGTGATGGACAAGACCCAATCCTAAGCCTAGCACAAAGATCGTAGTTCAGATGCTAAAGCTTTTCTAATGTCAAGTATCATTTCCTTAAACCATGAGATTGTGCAACTCCGGATACCGTAGGAATGCTTTGGGTGTACCAAACGTCACAACGTAATCGGGTGGCTATAAAGGTGCACTACAGGTATGTCCGAAAGTGTCTGTTGGGTTGGCACGAATCGAGATCGGATTTGTCACTCCGTGTAAACGGAGAGGTATCTCTGGGCCCACTCGGTGGGACATCATCATAATGTGCACAATGTGACCAAGGGGTTGATCACGGGATGATGTGTTACGGAACGAGTAAAGAGACTTGCCGGTAACGAGATTGAACAAGGTATCGGGATACCGACGATCGAATCTCGGGCAAGTACAATACCGCTAGACAAAGGGAATTGAATACGGGATTGATTGAATCCTCGACATCGTGGTTCATCCGATGAGATCATCGTGGAACATGTGGGAGCCAACATGGGTATCCAGATCCCGCTGTTGGTTATTGACCGGAGAACGTCTCGGTCATGTTCGCATGGTTCCCGAACCCGTAGGGTCTACACACTTAAGGTTCGGTGACGCTAGAGTTGTTATGGGAAATAGTATGTGGTTACCGAAGGTTGTTCGAGTCCGGATGTGATCCCAGGCGTCACGAGGAGTTCCGGAATGGTCCGCGGTGAAGATCGATATATTGGACGAAGGGTATTGGAGTCCTAAGTGTTCGGGGTACCGGGCTATGGCAAGATGACCGAAAGGTGTTTGAGCCCCAAGAAGTGTTGGAGGGCCTCATGGGCCAAAGGAGAAGGGCAAACCAGCCCACTAAGGGGTGGTGCGCCTCCCAGCCCCTCTCACGTAACCAGGAGAGGTGGGGGCTTCCCTCAAAAAAAAGGAGAGGTGGGGCGCCTCCCTAGGGCAGCCCCTTCCCGGCTTGGGGGCAGTTTCCTAGGGTGGGGGCGCCCAAACCCATCTAGGGTTTCCCCTGTGGTCGCCGCCCCCCCCCAAGGGAACCCTAGGGCGCCTCCTCCACCCCCCTTACCCCTATATATAGTGAGGGAGAGAGAGGGCAGCCGCACCCTTGCCCCTGGCGCAGCCCTTCCCCTCTCCCAAGTCCTCCTCCTCTCTAGCGGTGCTTGGCGAAGCCCTGCAGGATTGTCACGCTCCTCCATCACCACCACACCGTCGTGCTGCTGCTGGATGGAGTCTTCCCCAACCTCTCCTCTCTCCTTGCTGGATCAAGGCATGGGAGACGTCACCGGGCTGTACGTGTGTTGAACGCGGAGGTGCCGTCCGTTCGGCACTAGGATCTCCGGTGATTTGGATCACGGCAGTCGATTCCTTCAACCCCGTTCTCTTGAACGCTTCCGCTTAGCGATCTACAAGGGTATGTAGATGCACTCTCCTTCCCCTTGTTGCTAGTTTCTCCATAGATAGATCTTGGTGACACGTAGGAAAATTTTGAATTTCTGCTACGTTCCCCAACAGGATGACATAAGACCGCTGATCCCCGTAGCTGCTGAGACTCAGGTTGATTTGCAAAATCGGTCTGAGGATCAAGTCCTAGCTCGGCAGAATACTTCGGGACACGCGTGCTCAGTCCTCAAGACTCAGGTTGGGTGCTGCCGACCAACCCGAGGATCAAAATCTCCTCGGAGACTGTATTACACTTAATTTTTTTGCATTGGACAGGCAATGCAGTAGCCCCCGAGACACTGGTCGGGTGGCAATACCAGATCAGGGGATCGATGTGCCCCTTTAATATTTGTAAATAATAAGCCCGAAGCCCAGTAGCCCCCGAGCCTTAATGCTGGCACGGGAGGCCGAATTAAGGATCGATATCCATAGTAAAATCACAAATTATGTGTAATGACTCTATGTATCCAAGTACTTTACGTCATTAATGCTCGAATCTGTATTGTACAAAACTTTGTTGACCGACCATCAGCTTCCACCTCCTCGGCCAATAGCCGAGGAGTGTTTGTCCTACTTTATAAAGCCTTTATGAGGGCAAAGATTTACAACAAACAAGGCAATCTGGCCATACGGTTTTATAAACAAAGGTACGCGGAGAGACATGTTATATTACTGTTTAATAGAAGAAATGTCTTCCAAAGAAAATAGTCCCGCTGTCGGTTCCTTTCTTTGGTTGTCATGCTAAGCATGATCATGAAACCTCAGCTCCAATGTAAGAGAAAAATATCGAGGATTTAGTTTGGGAGGCCAGTTAAAAGCCCCTCAGAGTGTTCGGCGACAGTCGAGGTCAAGCCGGAAACACTTCGGCCTATTTTTTGAATGGCCCGTCATTTAATATAGTCATCGGATCGCTGACCAGTTTACACCTATTGTGACAGTCAGTTTTCGGCTTTCTCCACTGAGGTGCTTGACCATGCGAAATGGAAGCACTGTCGCAGATGGTTCTCCCTTTGCACACCTAGCCAAACAAAGCGGAACGTAGGAGGCAAGCGCGGGAGCCGGGCAACCCAACTATTGACCGAAGACACAATTCGAAACTGATGCATATATAGCAATATCCGAGAATGTTTTTGCCGAATCTCTAAAGGCGTCCGGCGTTGCACTGCGGGACTTGTGCTGAAAACACAAAATAGTTAAAAGTACCAAAAGCTTGGAAAACCAAAAAACGTCAGTAAAAACATGACGTCCGAACAAGATCAAGTGTTCGGTGCCAATCCGAAAATTGGACTTTAGAAAAAGAAAGTGCTTCTGCCGTGCTTTAACTTTGCAACGACTAAGAAGAAAAACACTTAGTATGAAACGGCTCAAATAAACATAAGAGCCCCCAAGTGACTTGGGTAAAAGTTGACTATAAAATGTAAGGTGACATGTAGAATGCCTTCTAGCCGGATTGTAGATCGTTTGTCGTAGCGGACCTTTTCGCTTCAACCTCTGGACCCGATAGTCCGGAGTGTGTCCGAATACCCTTGCGGTTATAAAAACTGGGGCATGCGTGGAGACCAGGCGTAGGGGTCATTAGTGCTTTATCGCATAAGTGCCCAACTAGTTATGTTATATTACATGGTTAGTAAGAAACATCTTCCAGGAGAATAGTTCCGTTAGGGGTTCCTTTCTCGGGAGGCATGCCCTAAAGTGCATGTCCCATCGCGAAAAAGAGCAGAAAAAACATCTGGGGCAGGTAAATAAATAGGTAAGAAATCATCTTTTAGTTCATCGACCGAGTATTCCCTTAAGAACGCTTAGCTTTTGGCTTCACCCAGTCTGAGGTACACATCCGGTGACCCGGCAAGAATAATCGCAGAGGTGCTCCCTTTACCACCTAGCCGAACAATCGGGAACGTAGGGGTAAGCACAGGAGCCAGCAACCCAGCTTGGCCAAAACTTAAGTCATATCGATGCATATAATGGTGAATAAAAGGTACATGTGGAAGTGTGACACATGTGTTGGGCATAGAGCCCGTATGAATAAGCTTCATTAAAGAAGCCCCAGTATAATGAGCGCGGGTAGCGCGTCAAGTGTGTGCGAACTAAGTTTCGACAAGGAATTTTTTTACAAGCAACCTTTTTCCAAAAAAGTATAATGCTTGGACGAACCGAACACAAGTTAGAAATTTAAAACTTTGAGCATGAAGGCAACTTAGCTGGTTAATGTGTTCGGTATTGACGATACGGTCCGAGCTTGATGCGGGACAAGGTTCCATCCCCCAAGCCGGTCCCGAGGTGGCGGAGCAAAGAGCTCGGCACGCCAAAGTGGTGACATAGCACGGTCAATGCAGACCGGCAGAGTGACGTCTAAGTCCCCGGATCATTTTCCTGTGCACAAAAAATGGTACAAATCGGAGATAATAGTAATAATGATAATAAAAAAAATCGTTGCATAATAAATAATTTATGCAAAGTGAGTAATAAAAGAAATATGGCCTGGCGCCGAAGTCAATGTCGATGCAGGTCGTCGGCGTAATGCAATAAAGGCGTGGCAAAGCCTGGATTCACAGTGTCGGTCCGAAGTTAGGATGCGGCGTTAAGCCGGACTATGTACGGAAACTGACCGAACCATCATGCGACCGTCGATAATGCGGCCACCATTTGATAGACCTGTGTACATATGATGGACAAACCAGAGTAATAATTCTTTGGGAAAATTTAACCCAAACAAGCAAAAAGAAATACTAGGATTAATAGCACCTGGTTTATTTGTTGTAGCAATCTGAAGGAAGGTGATTCCCAAAATTGGGACTCGATCCGCGCACCCATTGCCTGGTCGGCTAGTGACGCCGAAGTGTCCGGAGTAGGTTGATGAAGAGATGGCGAAGCCCCCGGTCCAGCCGAGATGTCGAAGTAGGTCGGCGTGATGGACACCAGCTTGAAAAAGCAATAGTGCGGCCCTGCCGATGCAGGTCATGACATGGTCGATGCCGGCTTGATGAAGCGACCGTGCGGTGATGCCGGTATGCCCGCTCCGTGTAATCCGTGAGGCGGCGATGTTGGTGATGATTTATCCTTCGCGATGCCGGACTTTTGTTTGGCTTGCCGAGATGATGATCCGAAGAAGTTGAGCTCGGCTCAACAAAGTGACGACGTGTCTAGCTCAGGTCGGCAGCCGTGGAGCAATATTGCCGGACTGGTTTGACACCAGCATGATGTTGAAGATCATGTTCAAAAGATCTTAAAGTTAGTGGGATGTGTTCGGAAACAAACACAATACCCCATACAAAACTTCCTTCAAAAGGATGTCCGAAATCCCGTTCATAAAAAAGACGAACTCGGGTCGGATTCGTTGCTACAGAAACAGATCCGAAAAGTGATGCACTAATCGGAAGTTTCCGGAGTTTGGACGGTCGGATCGAGCTGAAAGTTTGAGGGTGGTAGATATAGGAATTCCGCAGCCGATCAGCGGTTGGATATTCCAAAGGAAGTCCGAGCTAGAAGCTGGACACCACGCCCTAAACTCGTCGAGATTCTCGTCCAGATTCAATGCGGCTCAGATATCTGGGAGATTGCCAGAGATTCCTCCATCGGAACTCGACAAAATTTTCCAGGGTTGTTGTAGACTCAACTCCGCACAATTCCACCGAAGCAATTGTTAAAACAACGCTTGAGGAGGCGGTGGCGGCGGACACAAGTCCGCTGTTCAGAAAAACAGTACGGTCGCCCGAGGGCAATGTTGACGCTGAGCCCCCGGGCTCCCTGGATGATTCCTCCATGATCTTGATAGAGATCGGAGTTGATGTTGATGAAGGCCCTCATCCGAACATGATGATCGGAGGTAGGGCACAGTCCTTGGTCGAACCAGGGTGACCAGCCGAGCTGGTAACGAAGATGCCGAAGTCGCAGTTGATCTGCAGGCGAGCCATCGACCCTCTGCCGAGCACACAGCGGAACTCTCAATGAAAGCACCAATGTCGGTGTCAAAACCGGCGGATCTCGGGTAGGGGGTCCCGAACTGTGCGTCTAGGCGGATGGTAACAGGAGACAAGGGACACGATGTTTTTACCTGTGTTCGGGCCCTCTCGATGGAGGTAATACCCTACTCCAGCTTGATTAATATTGATGATATGGGTAGTGCAAGAGTAGATCTACCACGAGATCAAGGAGGCTAAACCCTAGAATCTAGCCTATGGTATGATTGTTGTATATTGTATATCTGTCGACTAGCCCTGCCCTGGTTTATATAATGCACCAGAGGCCTAGGATAACAAGAGTCCTAGCCGAATACGCCGGTGGGGGAGGAGTACTTGTCTTGATCACCAAGTCTTGTGGAATCTTCCTTTTATGCGGCACCTGTCGGGATGGCCCATGAGTATGCGTACAGGGGTCCTCGGCCCAATCTAACCGATTGGGGGACGACGTGGTGAGTACCCCCTAGTCCAGGACACCGTCACTCAAGAACAGAAAGAAAAGGATAAAAAATAGTTTTTATTCGTTGGGTTGCCTCCCAACAAGCGCTATCGTTTTATGCCCCTAGCTAGGCATTGATAATTTTAATGATGCTCACATGAAAAACAAGAATTGAAGCACAAAGAGAGCATCAAAAAACGTGTGAAAAACATATTTAAGTCTAATATACTTCCTATGCATAGGCATTTTATAAGAAAACAAGTTATCAAGGCAAGCAAAAACTAGCATATGCAAGGAAGAAGAAAGAAACAATAGCAATCTCAACATAACGAGGGGTAATGTAGTAACATGAAAATTTCTACCATAATATTTCCCTCTCTGTAAGTGCATCTAGTGCCCCTTAGTGATTTTGGTGTATTGAAGACTTATAGGTTAAGGGACTAATATGTTTGTGAGTGTACACATCCTCTATAAGTCAATGGGGAGTTTGATATTTACAGTGAAAGTCGACCCCTAAAAATGAATGTCTTCGGATGAAGACTTTGGTTCTCCTGAAGACTTTGAAAGTGAAGAAATCGGTGTGACCATGAAGACTTGATATTCATACAAGGAATCTAAAGCGTGAAGACTTTTGTTTCCGTAGTTTCTTTTTTCTTCTTCTTGAGTCATAGGAAACACCATACTGTTAAAGTGGGTCGAGGTAATACTAAGGAAACAGATTTCCAAGTGATGCTCATCTCAAAATCCTACACCTACCCAATTCTTCGAGTGAAGCCATTGGAAATCTCATATCAGTTCAATCAATTTCTTCAATGACAAAGACGAAGATCTTCTGGTCTCTGAAGAATTTGTTCTGACTGAGGAGTTAGGAATTCGCCAGTGCGAATTGCCTACACAGTGAGGAACATGATAGCCCTGAGGAATTCGAACCTCAAATATCCGACCGTTGCTGAGCTGCGCGCCAGCTGTTCCAAAATATCCTACCACCTAACGGTCATATCAGACAAGGGCATTTATGTCTTATCATGTCGGGTTGCTCCCTAGGCTATAAATAGCCGCCCCCTACAACCACTAGCTAGTTGGCTGCTCTGAGAGAAACTGACACTTGTCATTTGAGAGCATCTCATTCCTCTGAGGACTTTGAGCGAAAATCATCAAGTGAGGAAAACCCAAATCCCAAACCCAAACCTACAAACCCCAAAGTGATTAAGCATCACTGAAGAGATTGTTCCTGTGTGGAACCGACGCTTGTTACCTTTGAGGACTGTGTATCCTCCAGACGGTTAGGCGTCATGGTCTGAGCATCCAAGAGGAATTGTGGATTGCCGAGTGACCAAGTCTGTGAAGGTTTGGAAGTCACCTGTGAAGACTTACCACTACTGTTGGGCGAGGTATGTGTGATCTTAGCTCAAGGAGAATACGGTGAGGACTGTGTGTCCGAGACTTCGTGTCCTCGAGTTTAAATACTCAGCCGCTCCAACCAGACGTACAACTGTCACAGCAGTTGGAACTGGTCTACCAAATCTTTGTCTTCACCAAGCCAACTGGTTCTATTTCCTCAACCCTTTCATTTCCTCAGTTTTGTGTTGATGTACCTGATCATTACTGTCTGAAGACTTTGACTAAAGACTTTCTCTAATTCCTCAATCCCATTTCTTCTATCTGTTTGTCTTCATCCTGCTTATTCTGTGTTTACGCTTTTTGTACTCTGTGTTTGTCTTTCATTTCATCATGATGACTATGCTGTTACTCTGTTTTGCTTATACCTGAGTACTTATTCCGCTGCAAGTAGTTCTTCACTTAGGAATTTTCTCACCCTGAAATTCCTCAGTGAAGAATTCTTAAAAATCGCCTATTCACCCCCCTCTAGTCGACGTAACACACTCTCAATTGGTATCAGAGCAAGGTACTCCCTTGTTTTGTGTGATTTTGGTTTAACCACCTGGAGTTTTAGTTTTGTCGACTGCAGGTATGATCAAGGTGTCGGCTGGGTGTCCTAGCTTTGATGGGACGGACTACCCCTACTGGAAGAACAAGATGCGTATGCATCTTGAGGCAATTGATAATGATCTCTGGTACGTTGTGGAAAATGGCGTTCCCTCAGTCACTCCGTCTCTGAATGCTACTGATGTGAAGAGATTCAAGCAACTTGATTCTCAAGCAAAGAATATCATATGTGGCCATCTGAGCAAAGGTCAGTACGGCAGAGTGAGTGCACTAGAAATTGCTAAGCTGATTTGGGACAGGCTGTCCAAGGTCAACGAAGGAGTCTCAACTCAACATGACTCCCGAGTTGATGTTCTTCGCAATCTTTTCAACCGCTTCAAAAGACTCGACAATGAAAATGTTTAGCAAACCTTTGATCGCCTCACTGACATCTCAAATGAGCTTCAAGCACTTGGTGCCACTGATATCATCGATCATGAGGTGGTGAAGAAATTGCTGAGATCACTTGACACCTCATTTGATACCCTCACACTGATGATTCAAGAACGAGCTGATTACAAGTCACTTGATCCTGCTGATATCCTCGAGAGGCTAAACACTCACGAGTTCCAGCTTGCTGAGAAGAGAGATCTCTATGGATCAAGCTATAGAACATCACGTGCACTGAAGGCCAAGGCAGTATCTGAGTCCAAAGCTGAGGATTCTAGTAGCAGCCTTGGCGATACTGAAGAATTGAGCCAGGAGCTAGCAATGCTTGTGAGGAAATTCCAGAAGTTCTCTCACCACGGATGTCGGGGATATATCCCGCGGTATGACCCGGCCGGACTTGGCATTTCATTGGTAACCCGCTGGAGGATTGGCGACTCATAAGCCTAGCGACTCACTAATGGCCCCGACGATGAGTCAGACGGATGACAAGGCCCAAGTCCCTGAAGGCCGGCTTATGTTATGATGGGCCGGCTTAAGAGGAAAGCGTAAGGAATATTCCCTCACAAAGGAAGCAAGACTAGGACTCCACTTGTAATAGACTAGTCCTAATCCTAATAGGACTCCACATGTAACCCGCCCCTTCAACTTATATAAGGAGGGGCAGGGCACCCCAAGAGGGACAAGCAAGAAGAAAGCGATCTCTAGGGCTAGACACAAAGAGCCACTTGGCGACTCCCTCATGATCATAATGAAACCTAGCCACAAACAGCATGTAGGGTTATTACCGGATGATGTTTTCTAGGGCCCGAAGCTGTCTAAATCCTTGTCTTATGTTGCGCCTCTCGATTCCGCCCAACCCCTCTCAAGTTACCACATAGATGTGTGGGCCTCGCGACTAAGTCCTCACACTAAGGACATCTGCCGTGACAATTCCATGACAATTGGCGCCCACCGTGGGGTATCGCACGGTGGTGTTGAGTTCTTATAGGGATCTCTTTAGGGTTCGAGAAGCTCGTGATATGTCGGATGAAAAAGAGTCGGTGCAAAAGTTCACATCTTCGATGAACAGCCAAAACGACATATTCAAGATTTAGGTCAAAAGAAAATCGGGGTTGTATCACTGCCATCGCCATAACTCGCCGAAATTGAGAGGAGATTTTTTCGGCCAAAGCCAAACTACCGCAGCAGTCAACCCAAGCTGACAACAGTTTCCATTTGAGGATTGGTGACCAGGTCTGATTACTACTGCGTCTACAAGCAGTGGACCAATCTGCGTAGAGAAGTCCCAAAATACAAGTCCCAAGGGAATCAATGGTTGCTCCTGCTACTTTGGGCGTGAAGGTCAAATCAACTCCAAAGTACTTCCACTAATACGCAATGAAGATTAGTACTGTTGAGTACTAGTGGATCGGTTTTATTCTCTCATCCAATTGCCCGATTCATCGAGCAATTAGGCTAGACGTTGAAAAAATAAGAAGATACGACCACGACCTAGGTCCTGGGCTCTGCCATCGCTGCTTGCGCAGACCCGCCTCCGAGCGGCCTGCGGCTTCAGCGGCCTCGTCTCTGCTCCCAAGTCGCCCATCTACAGTCCCAACATTGAGTCATCTTCGCCAGAGCTTCAAGTCACCAGCAGCTGTGGTCCTCTATTCCATCAAGATTGATGGATTTTTACTGCCGTAGTCAACCTACTACAGTAGTCATGGAGTCCCGCGAGGTAAAGTTGCAACCAGCGATGGTGTTTTGGCAAGGAGGTGACCCGCTAGGGTCACACAAGATTATGGTTTTGATCCCTGGTATCCATGATCATCGGACGAAAAATACCAGGTGATGTCCATCCAAATTTATTTTATTAACACATTGTTCTTATCAAAGAACAATTACTTGGTCTACGATATTTTTCTGCAGGACCATTATTCCTACAAAAAGGTGTTGCAAAAGGGGCGTGAGCAAATATTATTTTTGCACTAGCGCTCGTCCTGCACAAGTTGCCACCCCCGCTACATCAACTTTGCCTGTCTGCGAGGCTGACCACACCTGCGATTGACTCGACTCTCCGCGCGGCTTACTGCGCCTGCGATTGACTCGCCCGTCCGCACCGGTTTATAGTGCCGCAGCCGATTCATCTATTATCCGGGCGAATCAGGTGATATTCATCCAAGTTTGTTTTATTAGAACATATTATTTTTGTTAAAGAGCAGTTTCTCTTTGCCTTGGTCTGCAATATTGTTTATGCAGGACCGTTGTTCATTGCAAGAGCAATAGTCGAACGAGATGCTTGACGAATATATGTGTTAGCCACCGCCTCTGTGGCTCAATTTACATCAACACTATGCAGCTAACTTGTTCGTCCGCACGGATTACCGCGCCCGCAGCCGACTCTTCCACCCATGCCGGATTACAATACCACGACCGATTCATCTGTCTCAGCCGCCTCTGATGCTGCGGTTATATTTTCCGTCCATCTCTCACGGCCTGGTCTACATCAACACACAGGGTCGCACCTGTCTGCATGAGTTGTTTATTGAGTATGAGCAAGTCATTGCTTGGGTAGCCCGGTTTTCTTCCAACAAATTGGAGGCAAATTATCATGTATTATCAGCCGCCATCTGCACTGGATGGCTCAATGGGCATGCGCACAAGTTGCCGCCACTACAGTTTGGTTAACTTCAAACAGCCAGTTGGAAGGAACCATTGGCCGAGTTGCTGACATGGCTCATACGGGATCATTTATAACCCGTCGGGATTCAACATATTTCAGCAGTCTTCTGTTCAACTATATGCCGGTTTATATCATGGTAAAATATGGAGAATCTCAAGACAACTCCTCGAGTCGTCTTAAGACTCGGGGGCTACGTTGACATGACTCGGCGGAATTGGCCAGTTTCAATGAGTTCAAGGACTCTGGGTCATTGGAGGGAAGATAACCCGGTCCCGGAGGCTACCGCCATATTGGTAAAAATTTAAAGGCCGTCAGAAGATTTCCGACTCAAAACGAGGATTCTGGTTCAAAATCCAGTTCAAGGGAAACTTATTTACCATAAAGCTTTGAAGCTCTCAATATCTGATTCACAATCCGGCTGAAGGACAATCTGTCTCCCACAAAGTTTTGAAGCTTTTAAATCCGGTTTAAAGTTCCGATTCAATAAGAATTAATCTCTTGCAAGTTCGAGTTCTCTGAAAAATTAAAGGTTGCCAAAGAGAACTTGCTGCCATGATGCGTGGTTCAAACATGGGTATCCTGCCTTACGGCTTATCTTATTATGGTCACTTGGGGGCTTCCTGCTCATCGAGCATAGCTATCGGTACCCTCTTGATCGGCGTAATGCCAAAACTTATATGATTACTTGGGGGCTTCCTGTTCAAACATAGGTCGTATTCGAACCAAAGAGAACATAGCTGTCGGTACCCTCTTGATCGGCACAATGCCAAACTCACTAGGGGGCTTCTTGATCGTATTCGAATCATAGCTTAACCCCTTTTGGGTCCGACTTTGATCGTATTCGAATCAGAGTCGTTAAAAAACACTCAAGGTCATTTGGGGGCTTCCTATTCAAACATAGGTCGTATTCGAACCAAAGAGAACATAGTTGTCGGTACCCTCTTGATCGGCGCAACGCCAAAGCCACTGGGGGCTACATGATCGTATTCGAATCCTAGCTTAACCCCTTTGGAACGGTTTACTGATCGTATTCGAATCAGAAGCCTACAATTTTTCTTTCTATTTGGCTTAAGTTTTTTGAAAACAGTCTTTTGGGTTTGTCTTGAGACTTTTTGCTCATATCTGAAGCATATATGTGGTTTCAATTAACCGGCTTGACTTTTGATGATAAGTCGCCGGGGCATATGTTGTTTAAGCTCTGTGCAGGATTTGCAGAACTATGACTTATATAAATGCTTAAGTCCAAGCTCATCATTAAAATTGATGCATCAAAATGATTATCCGTTCTGGATTTTCTCAAAGGCTATAAGCCGCCAGGTTATAAAAATCCCGGCTTACAATGGAGGTGTATTAAATTGCTATCGGCCAAGAGCCGTCGGGTATTTAAACTTCGGATGTACTTGTCAACAGATAAGGTATTCAAAGTCGCTTTGGCGCAATGGCTATTATTTTATCAATGGATATGGTTTATTCTGCAATGGAAGGAATAGTCCCGAGTCGCTCCAGGCTTACGACCCGACACTTGGGGGCTACATTATTCAAATTGAGATTACTTCAAATATGCAAGTCCCATGTCACTGCCAGCATGCACCATGTCACTTGGGGGCTAATGTAAAGTCATTTTTGGATCAACTTACTGAAGACCCGACTCATCCCATGGTAATGAGCCGGCCCTTGGGGGCTACCAATTGCTCCTGTCAAAAATTCAAGGTACACAAGCCTCAATCCATTATATTTAAAAACCCACTACTCAGTTGGTAGAGTACAAAGCTCTTAACCTTATGGATGTGGGTTCAAGCCCCATGGTGGAGATTACATAATATGATGTTATTATCAATGAATTATATACAAAGTCCCAGCTAAGTATTATCTTACCGAGCCGGCCCTTGGGGGCTACACGTTGCTGCTCAAGTCTAGATGATCATATTTACAAAGTGTATGCTCATGATTTCATAATGACCGGACACTTGGGGGCTATAAGTAATATGAATATAAGGGAGGTACGCTTTCAAACTTGGTGTGAGCAACAGTTGTGACCCGGTGCTGTCAATATTTACAAGCCGGCAGTTTTGGCAATTATAACTCGCCAACCTCTATATCCTTAAACCGGCCGCCGACCGCCGCCACCCGCCGGAGCCCTGCCGCCCCTCGGCGGACCCCGCCGCCGCCGGAGGTAGCCATCCACGCCGCTGCCGGTTTTCTTTGGAAAACCGTTGGTTTTTTAGAAAACCGCGGTTTATGTTTTATAGATCGGTTTAGTTTTTTTCAATTTATTTATTTTGCGGACGTTCGTCTGTACATTTGTTTTAATGAACGGTTTTCGTCGTTTAGCCGCAGACAACGAACGTTCATTCGTTAGCCTGTTCGTCCGTTTTTCTTTTTCTCGGATTTTCCGCGATTATTTCCGATCGCGATTTCTGATCCGATTTTCGTTCTAGTATAACTTTTCGCTCGTTTATCGGAATCAGACGATTCAAGCGCCTGGAGTTTTGTCTCGAAACCCTCTTTCTGTTTAACCAACTCAAACAAGTTTTTACTACTGTAAAATTTGACTTAGGTCCAGATTAGTAATCAAAGCTTGTTTCTTTCGCCGTTTGAGTTTCGTTGCTTCGTTTGATTTGATTCTTTTTGCGAACCGGAGTTCTTAAGTTGAACTTTCTGGTTATATCTCTTATCTGAGTTTTACCTGTGCATTAGATGAGTGCTTATTATATGCTTGTTTGTTTGCGATAGAGTACCCGGAGTGCGCCGCTTGCTACTACGAGTCTCTAGGTTTCACGGATCATCAGCAAGGCAAGTAACACTTTGATCATACCTCTTTACTACCCAGTTTTATTGCATTAGATCAATCCTCTAACAATTGCATGATTAGGATCTGATTTAACATGTGGGTTTTGGGAAGTAGATGAGGTAGAACCTATTACCTGTTTATTATCAAACCTTTGGGAGTTATTTCTATGTTTGCTTATATTGCTATGCTATGCAAGTAGACGTGGATTGGGTGAGTGTATCCATGACAGATGTGAGATTGTTAATATGTTTATTAAGCCAGAGCTTTGGAAATCGACTCAAATGGATTATTTCTTATAATATTTTTCTACAAGAGCCAATATCAGCAAGTTGATTATGAAGCTGGCATATTGACCCGGATTTTTCAGAAGAAGTGCCCAGATCTTTTTGCATTGGTAATGTTTGAACACATATTCTAAAGGAGATTTGCCATGAGATCATGAATACGCAGCCAGAAGGAAATGACAAGGACTTAATGATGATCAGGTGCCGGTTCAGGAAAATATTTAACCCGGAGGACAACCTATCAAGTTTTTTCTTGTCTTTATTTTACAGGATCAGTTTAACATGGATAAATACAAATTAAACTGGGGGCTAATGTCGGGGATATTGTCGGTGTCGGCATTCTGGGAACGGGGGTCCCCAGACTTGCCTGCCTGCGGCCTGCGGCGTGGCTCGAAGGAGGCCCAGCACGACCCATCTTCATCAAGGCAAGCTCAAGACCCTCGCGAGGGGCCAAGCCTCGAGGGGCGACAAGGAGCTTCCTCGAGCACGGCCTCGTCAGGCTGGCTCATGAGGAGGCGGAGAGTTCAAGGCAGGGTACCTCGCGGCGTGCCCATGACGCAAGCCATGGCGACCAAGGGCGCCCGATCGAGGCGCCCGGCCGCAGTGTCCTCCTTTCCTCTTTGGTGCAAAGGGAGCAAGCGCAGCGAGAGCATCAAGCAAAGGCATCCGTTTGATTGCAACAAGACCAAGACCAGCCCAACGGCTGGAAGAGTCATCATGGAGCCCAAGCAGGCGTCATCACCAGAGCCTTTGGCGGCGAGGACCAACTTTAGTCAGGATAAGTGTACCCGCTGTTCCCCTTCAAAATGGCCAATTGTTGGCGCCCTTCCCGCTCAATATTTGGGAAGAGGCCCAGGGCCTTCGCCTATAAATAGGAGTAGCCACCCCCAGGGCAGAGAGATCCGGATCCTCATCAAGAAACCAGTAGCTAGAGCGACTGAACACCACCTAGCAGTTCATCGCACCCGCCAAGAACAGACCCTCACGAGGTTGTTCTTCCTTGTATTGTTCCTCATCAGCCCAAGAGGCAATCCACCACACCACACACACTGGAGTAGGGTATTACACCACAATGGTGGCCCGAACCAGTATAAATCTCGTGTCTCTTGTGCTGTTCTGTTAGTAGTTTAGGTCCCAGCGATTCGGCGAGGAGCGAGACGGTGGAGGGTTGGATCTCCACGCGCACCCCAGTGTTCGAACCTCAAGGGTCTGCCGGAACCCGAAATTCGACATTTGGCGCGCCAGGTAGGGGTGCGCCGGAATCTGCCTTTCGTCGCCTCATTCTTCCCCGACCACCGCAACCATGTTCGGCGCCCGTCGAACCCGCGCCCAAAGCACCGAAGTCGCCCTCGCCTCCCATGTCGCCCGACAGCTCCCGTCGTGGCGCCCTCGTCATTCCCGTCACCTGCGTCAACGCCGCCACGGCCCGGCGGGAACGAAGCAAGCAAGCATCGCCCCAAAGCACCCGCCCATGAGGCGGATGGCCGCACCGCCACGCCTTTCGCCACCCCGCTGGTTCTTTCGCCACGCGCTTCGCTGCCATGGAGGCCCGAGCTACACTCATCACAGCAAACGAGCTCCTGCGCTACCGCCCCGTCGATGACGTCTACGAAGAATGGCTCGACCGAGTCGCCGAGCTCGTCCGCGCCGCAGGAGGCGCCCCCGCACCGTCCGTCTCGCTGCACCGCACCCCGCCCCGCGCGGGCGATGAAGCTCCCGGGGCGCCTCAGCCGCCTCCTCCTCAAGAAGGCGCCCTGGCCCCAAGGCGCGCGGCCCCTGGGCGGAACCCGCTCCGCCAGGCGCCGGTGCGGCAAGAGCAGAGCTGTCAAGAAGTTCCTCGCCCACGAGAAGCTGCCCGAGCGCTCCCCGCTCCAACACGTCAGACCACTGTCTTGCCCCAGCCATGGCGCAGGAGGCCCGCAAGACCAAGCTCTCGTCGTCCGAGGACCCCAGCAGCCACGGCGGGCTGCAGCGCCTTCACCTCCGAGCTGTGCAGCGTCGCGTGGCCCGCCAAGTTCAAGCCAGACCTGCCTCCTCGCTCGGCAGCACGGTGACCCTCTGGAGTTCCTCCAGCTCTGAGCTGGGCATCGAGGCTGCCAACGGGGATGAAAAGGTCATGGAGAACTGGTTTCCCATGGCGCTCAAGGACGCAGCCCGCACCTGGCTCCTGAATCTGGCCCCAGGCACGATCTCTTCCTGGGCCGAGATGCGCATCCGCTTCATCGCCAACTTCTAGGGTACTCGCGACCGGCCACCCGTCGTGAGCGACATGCGCCAAATCAAGCAGCAGCCAGGGGAAACCCTGCAGAAGTACATCCAGCGCTTCAACAACGCACGCCTCAAGATCCCCAGGGTAACAGAGGAGGCCATCATCTCTGCCTTCTCTGACGGCGTGCGCGATGTCAAGATGAAGGAGGAGCTGGCGATGCATGAAGATCTGTGCACCTCCTTGGAGCTGTTCAACTTGGCGACCAAGTGCGCCAGGGCTGAGGAGGGGCGCCTCTCCCTCCTCGAGCTGCCTTCCGCGGATCCCAAAGAAAAGAAGTCCAAGGCCAAGGACGTGAAGCGCAAGGGGGCTGCCGTACTCGCGGCCGAACCAGACACCAAGCGAGGCAGAGATCAGCCCGAGTCCTCCAAGGGCGATCGATGCTGCGTGTACCACGACCTCCACACCCACAACACCAATGAATGCCAAGAGCTCCGGGCCGTCTGAAGGAAGGCTCGGCAGACACCCCCAGCGCAGCCGACCGGGCTACGGCCGAGGAGGAGGAAGGAATGCAGGGGCCTGGGAAGACCGCGGCCCGCGCCAAGGGTGGCGCGACCAACCTCGCGAGGACCGTTGGCAAGACCCGCCTCGCGAGGGAGGCTGGAGGGATCAGCCTCACGAGGATCGCCCGCAGGGGAACGTAGGCCTCCCTCCACTGCCGCCGCAGCCAAGGAGAATTGAGGACCGTCATCAGGACGAGGGGGTTGGGGGCTTCCAGGAACCACGTGCGATCGCCTGCATCCTGGGCGGAGCTCAAGCCCCAGCCTCTCAGCGCATCTTCAAGCAGTTCACCCGCGAAGTGAATGCAGTCCTCCCCAAGCTCGAGGCCACGCGCCCTCTCAGGTGGTCGGCGTGCGCCATCACGTTCAGCTCAGCGGATCAGCTCAAGTGCGCGGCCACAGCCGGAGTTCTCCCGATGCTTTGTTCCCCAATCATCAGCAACGTGCTGGTCACCAAGACCCTCATCGACGGCGGGGCAGGACTCAACGTCCTGTCCGTGGAAACATTCAACAATCTTCAAGTGCCTTACAGTCAGCTTCAGCCAACCAAGCCTTTCTCCGGAGTCACCGACGGCTCCACGGTCCCGATCGGGCAGGTCCGCCTTCCTGTCACCTTTGGGGCTCGCGACAACTACTGCACCGAGCTCATCGACTTCGACGTCGCCCACATTCGCCTGCCGTACAACGCCATCCTCGGGTACCCGGCGCTAGCCAAATTCATGGCCGCAGCCCACCATGGCTACAACGTCCTCAAGATGCCAGGAAGCGGCAGGGTCATCACGGTGCCCTGTGAAGAGAGAGACGCAGTGTGCTCCCTGGAGCGAGCCTTTCAGGCCGCATCGCTAGAAGACCCAGACCACAACAGCAGGAGGCCTCCCGAGGCCGCACCCAAGAAGAAGAAGACATCGACCGGCCCGGCTCCTCAAGAGGCAGGCCCCTCAGGGCCCGCGCCGGGCCAGGGGGTGCCTCCTTCCATCGCATAGGAAAGCGCGCCCGGCGCCCTCCTCAGGCCGGGCTCGGGAGCTCTCCCCTGGAGGGCCGCCGACCTCGCCAAGGTCACGAGGGAGGCGCTTGGGCACCACGTGGAGGCGTGCTTCGAAGCGCGTTTCCCACAAGAAGGAGCAAGGCAATGAGGGCCGAACCCTCAGGAGTTCGTCAGCAAGGCCATTCAGGAGCTACAGGAGTCAAGGGTCATGAGGGGCAGCCGCCGCCTACCCGCTGTGGCCCCCCATCCAGGCGAGGATGGTGGGCTGCGCGTCTGCACTGACATACCAGGGCTCAACCGAGCCGCGTCTCAAGAGCGCCTCTGGCCCTCGCGAGGGGGACGTTGCCAGGGCCCGCCCAACAACTACGTGCGCATGCCTCACGGCCTGCCAAACGCGGTGGCTGCGCACCAGCATCTCATGAGGGCCATCCTAGAGGCTCGAGAGGTCAGGCACGCCACAACCCTGGCGGAGATGGAGATGGCCCCCGAGGAGCCGCCAGCGCCTCCGGACCCTCCCGAGGCCCCCGGGCCTGGGGGCTCATGAGGATCGGCTCCCGCAGCCCACCGAGTCTGCTACACCAACACTCCTTCGTCCCCAACATCACCAGGTGACATCTTTAAGTTTTATTTCCGGCTGGGAGCGCCTTCAGGGCCGCATTATTCCCAGGCCGCGTGGGTTCGTCCCTGCGGCATGTATCCCTTTTATTCCATGTCATTATCTTATCCTGTTGGGGGCACCCCTCGGGCTGGATCATCCCCAAGCCACTCGGGCCTGTCCCAGTGGCATGCATCCTTCTTACGTTTACCTTAGGATTATGCTCTCGTTCCACCATGCTTGTTATTTGGTGCCTTTTCCTGGGTGATGAAATCTTGCACGTTAAAGGGGGGGTGCCAGAGCATCGCGACTCAGGGCTCCTACCGGCTCTCCGGCCCTCATCCTCTGGTCTTGTCCATGGCATCGCGACCTGGCTTGCCAGCGACGGTTGAGACCAGCCCGAGAGCCGGGACCCGAGGACGTAGAGTTTCGTCATCTAACCCAGCTTGCGCGTTAAAGGGGGTGCCTGAGCAACGCGACTCAGGGCTCCTACCGGCTCTCCGGCCCTCACCCTCTGGTCGTGTCCATGGCATCGCTGACCGGCTTGCCGGACGGCTGAGACCAGCCCGAGCCGGGACCCGAGGAAGTAGAGTTTCACATCTAACCCAGCTTGCGCGTTAAAGGGAGGGTGCCTGAGCATCGCGACTCAGGGCTCCTACCGGCTCTCCGGCCCTCACCCTCTGGTCTTATCCATGGCATCGCGACCTGGCTTGCCAGCGACGGCTGAGACCAGCCCGAGAGCCGGGACCCAAAGACGTAGAGCTCCGGCATCAGGCCAAATTTGCAGGAACACACTCGAAGATAAGGCCCAGAGCCAGGCGCAACCCGCCTTGAGGTAGGGCCCCGTGAGTCCCGCGCTGGCTCACGGGTGCCCAGATACACCTCGTCGGCCCTACCGTGCGGCCCACGTGTCGGGGTGGGGCTGATATCGCCTGGGCTCCTCCCGAGGGGAGCCCTCCCACGTGCCGATGGAAGCACCATGCTCCTTGTTGGCCGACGACACTCCCGAGGAGCGGCTATGCCCGTCACGCATGCGGAAGCGCTATGTCTCCACCGGTGATAAACAAGTGAGGGTGGCCTCGGGTCGCATCAACCTCGGGGAGCCCAGAGCTCGGTGTCCGGCCTCATCGCAACGCCTCCCTCGGGAGCGCCGCCGAGGCTGGACACGGGCTCTTGCCTGAGTCACGCCCAGACGCCGCCACCCAGCCGGGCCCGGGCCTGGTTCGTCACTGCGTCACTCCCGAGCGGAGCCAAGGTACGAATGTCGTTTGAGCGTCAAGGGGACTCCTGAGCATCGCGACTCAGAGCCTAACTGGTCACGTAGCCCCTCACCCTTAGTTCCGAAAGGCTAACGGCGGTTGAGGTATCTTGTGAGGCCGGACTCGAACGTAGAACGGTGGATCCGCCCGCTGCCTCACCTCCCTACTTGCTGTTAGATGCGCCAAGGGGACTCTGAGCATCGCGACTCAGAGCCTAACTTGTCACGTAGCCCCTCACTCCTTGGTCCCGTCCTGGTTTCGGTCGGGGCTAACGCAATGACTGAGGTATCAAGGCAAGCTCTGCCGGCGTAGAATATAAGCAAGTAGGAAGCGCAAATTTCAAGGAATTCAAAAGCAAATATTACAGTCCACGCTGTTATCGCAATACCAAATGCAAGTTTAAACGCCTCCCCGAGGCATGATACATGTGCAGGAATTAAAGGCAGGACATGAGCCACAACGGAGTCACTTGTCGGCGGTGGAGCAACGCGGAGTGGGTTCGCCTCGGGGAGCAGCAGGGCCAGCAGCGCCTCGCTTCGGCTTGGTGCTGAAGGCCCGGAACTTCCAGAGCCTCCATGCGACCCTTCACAGCCTCGGCGGCGGCAGCTGCATGCTCGCCGCTTGCTGGCTCCAGCAGGTTGTCCTGGTCGACGCTAGGTTCGCGAAGGTAGATGTGGGTGAGGACCCGCGTCAGTGCCGCAGAAGACAAGACACGCGCCTCGGCCTCGGCCGTGGGGCCAAGGCCAAGGGAGACATCTTCAAGAGCGCGAACCAGGAAGGGAAGCAGCTTGGCGGGACCATCCTCGGCGCCGGCCAGCGGACTCTCCAGGCCGCTGTCGTAAAGCGTCTTCAGCAAAGAGCGAGCCTTCACCTCCATATCCATGAAGGCCACGCGATCTTCTGCAAGAACCCGCGCCTTGTCGTCCAGCTCGACCTTCCTCGCCTCCAGCTCCTGCTCCAGCGCGCCTAGGCGGTCGCGGCGCTTCTTGAGCCTGGCCTCCCGGTCCTTGACGGCCGCCTCACGAGCCTTCATGCTTTCCTCCTACTCCTGGCGGAGGCGGGCCCCCTCGGCAAGCTGGTTCTGCAGGCCCTTCAGCTTGCTCTCCAGCGTCTCACAGCGACGTTGGATGCTAGCTGCCTCCCCCAGGGCAGCATCGCGGGCAATATTCGCCTCACGGACAGCCTGCTTCTCCTCGTCGCAAGCCGTTGAGGCCTGAACCAGCGCCGCCCGAATCAAAGCGTCGGAGCGAATCCAGCCAGAGGCCAGCTCCAAGCGCCCGTCCACCAAGCGAGGATCGGCGCCCAGAAGATCTTGCCGCAGCCGGTCCAATTCAGCAGCAGCACGATCCAGGACAGTGGGAGGAGTTGGAGAGACAACGGTTGGTGGAGTAGGAGGAGAGGACGGCGGCGTAACCACAGTATCGTGAGGCGGGACCTGCTGCGCCCCAACAGCTATGGCGGCGGCATCAGGCAAGGACACCTCGGGAGTCGCTTGGGCCATGGGGCTGAGCTCGCCCCAGCCAGCTCTGCCAAGCCTCGCGAGGATGACCGGGCAGGAGAGGCCCGTGTCCTGCCATCGCCTTCCTTTGCGGGCAGAGGCGCTGCCCCAGATGAAGCCTCAGGAGCTCCCTTCAGCTTCTTCGCCGCAGGCGCCAGCCTAGCCAAGAGATACATATATCAAGCCTCAGTGACAAAGCAAGGAATAAAACAAGAACCAAGCACTTACTGGTCATCGCTCGCGAGCTCGAGCAACCTCCGGCCATACTTGAAGCCCGGGAGCCGGCTGCAGGGATCAGCTTCAAGGCGCCCGGGAGTAGGAGGCGCGTCCGCGGATCGCCCGGGGCATGGCGGACCAGCTGGGACCAGCCCAGTCCGGTCCTTCTTCGGGATCGGGGGCAGGCTTCCGCCTCCCTGCTCATCCTCATCCTCGTCTTCGTCACTCTGTGGGAGGCGGAGAGTGCGGGACCTGCGCCAAAGGGGAGGAGCCCTTGACTCTGCCCCCGAATCAACCCCCTCTCCCGGCTCTCTTTCCTACACCTCTTCGCTGGAGTCGGCAGAGGAAACGTCCACCAGGTCCTCCGGAGCCTCCACGAGGCAGGCCCATCCCCGTGAAGACAGGCATGGGCCCCACTACCTGCTCCCAATCCTCGCGAAGGAACAAGGGCGCGGGCGCCTCGATCTCGCCACATCGCCCCCAACCAGGGCTGGAGGACCATCGCCAGATCCTCGCCGGCCGGGACCACGGGGCTCGAGTGAGGCCTCCACATCGAAGCGAAGATCGACGGCGAGCGGAGCAGCTTGATGCTCCAGAACTCCCTCAAGAGCGACGCCGTCGGCTTCGCTGGCCGCCGCCACGCCTGGCCGGCTTCAGATCTCAAGGTCCATCTTCTCCGGCACCAGCTTCAGCGCGGGGATCCAGAGCTCCACTCGGGACCAGTCGTCGGAGCTCGCGGGGCACTCCGTGGGCAGGATCAGTCGAGGGTGGATGCGCCCAACATCCACCAAGACCCACTTGCTCTTGAAGCCCTCAATCCGCTTCCCAAGGTTTGAAATGGCGATGGCTCCATCAGTATCTTGTGGCTCAAGACGCCTGGAGGCGGAACCACGGAGGTTCGGAGGGAGAAATAGTGGCGCAGCAAGGCCACCGAGGGCTTCACCCGAACATGGGCCTCACAATAGTAGGCGAAGATTGCCAGAAGAAGGACGGAGTTGGGATGGAGGTGCAGAGCTTGAATGTTGTAGTGACGGAGGACGGAGAAGAAGAACTCGGAAAAGGGAGGCACCAGGCCCGCAATGATGGCGCTCACGAAGAACGGGTAGAAGGTACTCCCCCGACCCTCAGGGGCGGAAGAGCCGGCCTTGAACGCCTCCGTTCCGTTGACGCCCTGCGCCTCCGCCATCCGGCGCACCAGTGAGGCTCGCCTCGACACATTTGGCGGGTCCAAGGCAGAGAGTACCAAGCTCGGCCGGGGCTTGGCGAGGCGCCATGATCGCTGGGGCCTTGTGGTGAGTCGATCTAAAGATCTTGGAAGCAGAGAGGAGAGGCACGAGAAAGGGGATCTGAGAAGCAACTGGAGAAAGTAAAGGAGGCAAGGAAGATGCCGCTCTGTTATCAACTCACGCGGTTACAGAGGCGCACGCGTCCAATCAACCGCCACGCGGCGCCCAAGGCCATGAGCTGTTAGGGTCCATGACGCTCGCACTTGCCCTTTCGCCTCTCTGCTCGGCCAAGTTGGGGCGCGCCGTGGGCCCGGGGGCTACTGTCGGCGTTCTGGGAACGGGGGTCCCCAGACTTGCCTGCCTGCGGCCTGCGGCGTGGCTCAAAGGAGGCCCAGCACGGACCATCTTCATCAACACAAGCTCAAGACCCTCGTGAGGGGCCAAGCCTCGCGGGGCGGACGACAAGGAGCTTCCTCAGGCACGGCCTCGTCAGGCTGGCTCATGAGGAGGCGGAGAGTTCAAGGCAGGGTACCTCGCGAGGTGCCCATGACGCTAGCCATGACGACCAAGGGCGCCAGTCAGGCGCCCGCCAGTGTCCTCCTTTCCTCTTTGGTGCAAAGGGAGCAAGTGCAAGCGAGAGCATCAAGCAAAGGCATCCGTTTGATTGCAACAAGACCAAGACCAGCCCAACAGCTGGAAGGGAGTCATCGTGGAGCCCAAGCAGGCGTCATCACCAGAGCCTTTGGCAGGCGAGGACCAACTTTAGTCGGGATAAGTCTACCCGATGTTCCCCTTCAAAATGGCCAATTGTTGGCGCCCTTCCCGCTCAATATTTGGGAAGAGGCCCAGGGCCTTCGCCTATAAATAGGAGCAGCCACCCCCAGGGCAGGGGGAGAGAGATCCGGATCCTCATCAAGAAACCAGTAGCTAGAGCGACTGAACACCACCAAGCAGTTCATCGCACCTGCCAAGAACAGACCCTCACGAGGCTGTTCTTCCTTGTATTGTTCCTCATCAGCCCAAGAAGCAATCCACCACACCACATACACTGGAGTAGGGTATTACACCACAATGGTGGCCCGAACCAGTATAAATCTCGTGTCTCTTGTGATGTTCTGTTAGTAGTTTAGGTCCCAGCGATTCGGCGAGGAGCGAGACGGTGGAGGGTTGGATCTCCGCGCGCACCCCAGTGTCCTCGGCCCAATCCAACTGATCGGGAGATGACGAGGTGAGTACCCCCTAGTCCAGGACACCGTCAGTAGCCCCCTGAACCGGTCTTCAAGTTGGGGACACTCCTCGATTCTTCCGAATTGTTCTTCATCTTCGGTCGTCGGTCTTGAAAACTGGTTCAACAAATCTTCTCATCTTCGACCTTGAGGATCGCCGAAGTGCATCCGAAGAGTTTACACGTTGGGTATCCGAGAAGCCCCTTTAAGTTTCCGGCCTTTATCAATGCCTTGTTATTTTTATGCCACACCTCGGATTTGAAGTTGTTCCCGGGAGGCAGTGTCTTCTTGCGCCCGAGCTCTAATGTTGGACTGCATTGGAGGTATCTTTTGCAGCCGAGCACCAATGCTGGACTGTGTCCAAGCTCCAACGCCGGACTGTATCTGAGGTGTCATAGATCACCTTGGTTCAAAAAAGTTGAAGGAGTTTAGCCGAGCTTAATGCCGGAAATGCCCTTTATGGAGCTAGCCACTGGCGCCCGAGCTTTATGCGGGACTACCTCCGAGGTGGTGCACCACCCCGACCGCGGGCTGATTTTTTTGTGAATATTTTTAACTGGTGCAGTTTATCCTCTGCCGAGATATATTGCCAGTATCCCTCAAGGTGTGTATCAGTCTAAAACCCGAGATGCACCTGAAGGAAAGCATAAAACCGCTATTCCCAGTAGCCCCTGAGACTCAGGTCGATGCGCGAAATTGGCCTGAGGATCAACTCCTAACTCGGCAGCATACATAGAAATAAAAACGCAGTGTAATATATTAGAGATAATAGTGATCGGCGAGCGGGCCCCTGAGAGAAGGTCGTGAGAAGTCGCCGTAATATACTAGCTTGACGCCGGATAGGTCCATATGGTACCTATTATTGTCCGAAGACATGTATGCGCATAGTTCGGTCAAGCCGAACACTGAGCACTTTGAATTCTCTGCATTGAATAAGCAATGCAGTAGCCCCCGAGACACTGGTTGGGTGGCAACACCAGATCAGGGGATCGATGTGCCTCTTTAATATTTATAAATAATGAGCACGGAGCCCAGTAGCCCTCGAGCCTTAATGTGGGCACGTGTGGCCGAATTAAGGATCAATATCCAGAGTAAAATCACAGATTATGTGTAATGATTCTATGTATCCAAGTACTTTACATCATTATTTTGACTCCATTACGACCGTTTATCAGTTGAAAGTGGCCCATCGTCGGCTTCTACCCCTTGGTAGATACTACACAGGGTGTTTCTGCACTAACAAAACAACCCTTAGCCGACGTCTCAGTGCCCGAAGGCGGTTGTGTTAGCGGAAATGAGGCAATCAGATATGCGGGCTTTATAAATTTCGCTTAGTCATAGGAGCTTTAAACTGGGGAAGCTAGCTATGAGCCCCCGGTTAGTGTTCGGCGACATCCGAGGTCAAGCCGTAAACACATCGGCCAATGTTATGAACGACCCGTCATTCAACATAGTCATCGGATCGTTGACTAGTTTACGCCTATTGTGACAGTCAGTTTTCGGCTTTCTCCACTGAGGTGCTTAACCATGCGAGCTGGAAGCACAATCGCAGTGGTTCTCCCTTTGCACACCTAGCCGAACAAAGCGGAACGTAGGAGGTAAGCACAGGAGCCGGGCAACCCAACTATTGACCGAAGACACAATTCGAAACCGATGCATATAAAGCAATATCCGAGAATGTTTTTGCCGAATCCCTAAAGGTGTCCCAGCGTTGCCTAATCATGAGACTAATGCTGGAAACGAACAAATAGTTTAAAAGTGCCATAGGCTCGAAAAGCCAAAAACTTATTCAAAAGTTTAATGTCCGAACTAGATCAAGTGTTCGGTGCGAATTCGAAAATTGGACTTTTTAAAAAAAAAGGTGCTTCTGCCGTGCTTTAACATGACACATCCTATCTCAAGACTTCAAGCGGGTTAGCCTAGGGCTTCAACCTCCTTATCCCAAAAGCGGAGTGCTTCTCCGAGGCTAGTTTAGCAAACTGCACTCGAGCGGATTTAGAGAGAAGCAAGGCTATCCGGCTATTGACCACACACTTGTATAGAAAAAGACTTTGCAACGACTAATAAGAAGAACAATTATTATAAAAAGGCTCATATAAACTTAAGAGCCCCCAAGTGACTTGGGTAAAAGAATGATTGTATGGACCGAAGTACTTATATCATATCTATGTTCACCCGAAATTTAAACGCGTCTTAACCTACCGTCGGCTTCTCCCTCTTCGGTCAAAAACCGAAAAGTGTTATGTACTCCCACAGACGACAATATATACGGTGTTTCCGATAACCAGGCAATCAGGTCATAAGGCTGTAACAGACAAAGCACGCTCAGGGAACTTATGCTATATTACTGATAAAGTGTAAGAAGCATCTTCGGAGAAAATAGTATCTCCATCGATACCTTTCTTCGGTGCTCATTGTTAATATGAGACTTGTGCAATAGATTTTTTGTACTCATGAGTTCCGTTGTGTGCCGACCATTATTGAAAACAGTAAGAGCGCCAGCTTTCGGTTTCACCCAGTCTAAGGTCCGGCTCGGGTGACCCGATCGTGACAATCGCAGAGGTGTCCCTTTACTCTCTATCCGAACAATCGGGAATGTAGGGGTAAACACAGGAGCAAGGCAACCCAACTTGCAAATCACTTAGGTCAATATGGTGCATATTGTGGCGTAATACACGAACAAGGAACAAAGCCGTACAAGTATAATCATATGCAAGAGGAAAAACTCCAGCAAGGGAGCCCCCAAGTAAACGGGGTATTTGAATTTGTGTGTCACAAACAAAGTTATGACAACGAAATTTTTTACAAGCAACTTTTTTCCAAAAAAGTATAATGCTTGATCAAACCGAACACAAGTTAAAAATTTAAAACTTTGAGCATGAAGTCAACTTAGCTGGTTAATGTGTTCGGTATTGATGACGCGGTCCGAGCTTGATGCGGGACAAGGTTCCATCCCCCAAGCCGGTCCCGAGGTGGCGGAGCAAAGAGCTCGGCATTCCGAAGTGGTGACATAGCACGGTCAATGCATTCTGGCAGAGTGATGCCGAAGTCCCCGGCATGGGGTAATGAGTGTTGACGAAGCCCCCCGTCCAGCCGAGGTGACGCCAAAGATATAGTCCGGCTGGATCATTTTCCTGTGCACAAAAAATAGTGCAAACCGGGGGTAATAGTAATAATAATAATTAAAAAAGTTGCATAATAAATAATTTATGCAAAGTGAGTAATAAAATAAATATGGCCTGGCGCTGAAGTCAATGTCGATGCAGGGTGTCCACGTGATGCAGTAAAGGCATGGCAAAGCCTGAATTCACAGTCGGTCCGAGTTCCGGATGCGGCGTTCGCCGGACTATGTATGGAAACTGAGCAAACCACCATGTGACCGTCGATAATGCGGCCACCATTTGATAGACCTGTGTACATATGATGGACAAACCAGAGTAACAATTCCTTGGGAAAAATGAACCCAAACAAGGAAAAAATATTAGGATTAATAGCACCTGGTTTATTTGTTGTAGCAATCCGAAGGAAGGTGATTCCCAAAATTGGGACTCGATCCTCACACCCATTGCCTGATGGGCGATAAAGCAACGACATGGCAATGCTGGCAAAGGTTGTCTCGCCGAGGCAAAGCCCTCGGTCCAGCTAACGTGATGGAGCTGGTCGGCTAGTGACGCCGAAGTCTCCGGAGTAGGTTGATGAAGAGATGGCGAAGCCCCCGGTCCAGCCTCGATGTCGGAGCCTCGATGTCAGCCGATGAGTCGAAGTAGGTCGGCGTGATGGACACCGGCTTGAAGAAGCAACAGTGCGGCCCTGCCGATGCAGGTCGTGACGTGGTCAATCCCGGCTTGATGAAGCAACCGTGTGGCGATGCCGGTGCGTCTGCTCCGTGTAATCCATGGGGCGGCGATGTTGGTGATGATTTATCCTTCGCGATGCCGAACTCTTGTTCGGCTTGCCGAGATGATGATCCGAAGAAGTTGAGCTCGGCTCAACAAAGCGACGACGTGTCTAGCGCAGGTCGGCAGCCTTGGAGTAATATTGCCGAACTGGTTTGACACTAGCATGATGGTGGGACGTGTTCGGGAACAAAACAAAATACCCCATACAAAACTTCCTTCAAAAAGGATGTCTGAAACTCCGTTCATAAAAAAGATGAGTTCGGGTTGGATTCGTTCTCGCGCAGAAAACAGATCCGGAAAGTGATGCACTAATAGGAAGGTTCCCGGAGTTTGGACGGTCGGATCGAGCTGAAATTTTGAGGGGTGGTAGATATAGGATTTCCGCAGCCGATCAACGGTTGGATCTTCCAAAGAACGGCCGAGCTAGAAACTGGACACCACGCCCTAAACTCGTCTAGATTCCCGTCCAGCTTTGACATGGCTCCGGTATATCGTGGATTGCCAGATATTCCTCCATCGGAATTCGACGAAATTTTCGAGGGTTGTTATAGACTCAATTACACACAATTCCAACGAAGCAATCGGTAAAACGACACTTGAGGAGGCGGTGGCAGCGGACACAAGTCCGCTGTCCAGAAAAACAGTACGGTCGCCTGAGGGCAATGTTGACGTTGAGCCCCCGGGCTACTTGGATGATTCCTCCATGATCTTGATAGAGATCGGAGTTGATGTTGATGAAGGCCCTCATCCGAACATGACGATCGGAGGTCGGCGCAGTCCTTGGTCGAACCAAGGTGACCAGCCGAGATGGTGACGAAGATGCCGAAGTCGCAGTTGATCTGCAGGCGAGCCATCGACCTTTTGCCGAACACACAGCGCAACTCTCAATGAAAGCACCAATGTCGGTGTCAAAACTGGCGGATCTCGGGTAGGGGGTCCCGATCTATGCGTCAAGGCTGATGGTAACAGGAAGCAAGGGACACAGATGTTTACCCAGGTTCGGGCCCTCTCGATGGAGGTAAAACCCTACTTCCTGCTTGATTAATATTGATGATATGGGTATTACAAGAGTAGATCTACCACGAGATCGTAGAGGCTAAACCCTAAGAGCTAGCCTATGATGGTATGATTGTAATTGTGATCTCTATCGACTAGCCTGGCCTCGGTTTATATAATGCACCAGAGGCCTAGGGTAACAAGAGTCCTAACCCGAATCTGCCCGGTGGGGAGGAGTCCTTGTCTTGATCGCCAAGTCTTGTGGAATCTTCCTTGTATGCGGCAGTTGTCCGGACTGGCCCATGAGTATACGGCCATGGGGGTCGTCGGCCCAGTCCAACTGATCGGGAGATGACGTGGTGAGTACCCTCTAGTCAAGGACACCGTCAGATATACCCCACGGTATGACCCGGCCGGACTTGGCATTTCATTGGTAACCCGCCGGAGGATTAGCGACTCACGAGTCTGGCGGCTCACTGGTCTGACGACTCATAAGCCTGGCGACTCACTAATGGCCCCGACGGCAGGTCAGACGGATGACAAGGCCCAAGGCCCAGAAGACCGGCTTATGTTATGATGGGCCTGCTTAAGAGGAAAGCGTAAGGAATATTCTCTCATAAAGGAAGCAAGACTAGGACTCCACTTGTAATAGACTAGTCCTAATCCTAATAGGACTCCACATGTAACCCGTCCCTTCAACTTATATAAGGAGGGGCAGGGCACCCCAAGAGGGACAAGCAAGAAGAAACGATCTCTAGGGCTAGACACAAAGAGCCGGCTTACCGGCGACTCCCTCATGATCATAATGGGACCTAGCGACAAACAGCATGTAGGGTTATTACCGGATGATGTTTTCCGGGGCCCGAAGCTGTCTAAATCCTTGTCTTATGTTGTGCCTCTCGATTCTGCCCAACCCCTCTCAAGCTACCATATAGATGTGTGGGCCTCGCAACTAAGTCCTCACACTAAGGACATCTGTCGTGACAATTCCACGACAGCGGCCGTTTTGGAAAGTCTTCAAGAAATGATGATTCCTCGTCCCGTGACTACAAAAAGTGTACTTCCCACAAATGCAAGAAACCTGGTCACTACATGTCTTATTGTCCTCTGTGGGAAAAGGAATCGAAGAAGAAGAAGTACAAATATGACGATTCTAATAACTCAAAGAAGAACAAGAAATCTTCAAAGTCTTCATCATCAAAATCCTCAAAGTCTTCATCTCATAAGAAGAGCAGTTCCTAGAAGGCCCGGATATTCATTGGCAAGGAAATGGATTCTGAAGCGGAATCTGAGGATAATGTGGAAGAGGAGGAATCTGAGGAATCTGACTCTGGTGTGGCTAGCCTAGCCCCCGCTACTGCCTACGTCAGCAAGTCCATCTTCAATACTAAAGAAAATGACTTCCCGACTCTGCTGACAAGGGCAATGATGACTATGCTCCCATCTATTGCTTCATGGCAAAAGGTGCCAAGGTACTCAAACATTCCCCCTCTGACTCTAGTGAGGATGAATCTGATGACAATCTTAAGCCTAGCTATTCAAAACTTGCAAAAAGTATTGTTAAACAACAGAAGGCTTTAGAAAAGTTTCAAAATCAACTACACAGAAGCGATGACCTGTTGGGTGAGGAATTGAATCGAACTAAGACTCTGACATATAATCTTCAAGGACTTCAAACTCGGTTTGACAACCTTCAAAATCATCATAACACTCTCTTAACTGATCATGAACAACTTCCTTATGAATTTCTTTAGAGAAAGCAAGATCTTGAGAAGTTAAAAGCGAGTTATGAAGATCTTTAGAAGGAAAACGATTCATTGCTTGCTCAACAGATAAGTTCTGCTCAGGAAGAATTTATTCCACCATGTCTGAAATGCATTGAGTGTGAATCTGCTAATTCATCACCTGAATGTTCAAATGCTTCTATTGCTGCAAATTCTTCAACTGTCTCTGTGGTTACAAATTCCTCATCTGAGGATACCACATGTATAATTGACGATAATGCAGGGCTGGAGGAATTGTATGTGACAGGCATTTACAAAAGTCTCAAAGGGCATCAGACTCTATTTGATGTGCTCAAAAAGCAGATCTTGAACAGGAACCCTAGGAAAGAGGGTATTGCCTTTGAGAGGAAACTCAATGCTGATGGGACCTACTGGAAACCTGAGCAGTACCCCAAAACCTCATGTGTTGCTGTGAAAGGACCTACTGTAGATCCATGCACTTTATCTGGCTTTACCTCTGATTCTTCATATTCCTCTGATGAGTCATTTGACTCCAACTATAAACTGTTCAAGAATCAGAACGGTGAAGTATTTGCTCGATATGTTGGAACTAACTGCAGAAACGGTCCCCCTATGAAGAAAATCTGGGTTCCTAAAAGGTGCCTTGAAAACCTTCAGGTGAATGTCATGATGACACCACCCATGAAGAATAGGAACCCTAGATCAAATTCTTCATATGGATCAAAATCTTCACATGAATCCAAGTCCTCATATGGACCAAATTCCTCACGTGGATCAAATTCCTCACACGGATCAAAATCCTCATATGAACATCATCGTGCTAACACTTCTGTTTTGCAAGGAAAGTCTAAGAGCCATGAATATGTGCATTATTCTTAAAACCATTATGTTCATAAGTCCTCGAAGAATTTCTCTGCTTATTCATATGCTTATCCTAACTACTCTTCTGTGAAACGAAGTGCACTGGCTTCTATGCCATAATTTTCTTATGGAGCTCACCGAGTGATGAACTCTTTGCCACCCCTCCTGATGTGGGTGGTGAAGAAAAATAACTAATCTCTTATGCAGGGTCAGGTCTCCAGACGAACTTGCTCGTCTGAAGAATTTGCTGGAGACCTGAATGCGCTTGAAAGGATGCAAGCTAATCATGAAGAAATGAATCATTCATTTCTCATGTCCTCATATTGCTATATCTGTTATTGTTGATGAAATTGATATCATATTCTTCACTGATGAAGTATATGGGTTTGTAAGTTGCACTAATTCATCTGCAGGATGAACAACCCAAAGCTACTGAGTGGTTCCTCGACAGTGGATTTACAAATCACATGACTGGTGACATGAGCTTGTTGATGGACACTGATTTGTCACCATCTCATCTGAAGCATATCACCTATGCTGACAAAGGCAAAGGCAAGGTATTGGGTCTGGGTAAGATTGCAATCTCAAAGGATAAACACATGGACAAAGTCATGCTTGTTGAGTCCTTAGGATTCAATCTTATGTCTGTCTCAATGCCTTGTGATCTTGATATGGTTGTTGTCTTTGGCAAATTTCATTGCCTTGTGCTAATGGAATCTGACAACTCCAAAGTCTTCGAAGGCTTTAGGAAAGGAGACTTGTATATTGTTGATTTCTCTGCAGAACCACAGCCTGCCACATGTCTACTTGCAAAAGCTTCATAATGCTGGTTATGGCATTGACGACTTGGTCATGCTGGGATGAGGAACTTGCCTACACTCGCGAAGAAGAAGCACGTCATTGGCATCGAGGGTGTCAAATTCCTCAAAGATCATCTTTGTGGGGCTTGTGAGGATGGAAAGATCACTAGAGCCAAGCATCTCTCGAAGACTATCATGACCACTTCTCGTCCCTTTGAATTACTTAATATGGATCTATTTGTCCCTACTCATTATGCCATGTTCACTAGTTCTGCATCATTATAAGGCTTTGTCATAGTTGATGACTATTCTCGTTAAACATGGGTGCATATCATCACTTACAAAAATGAAGTGCAGGAAGTCTTCAGATGATTTTTCTCAAGGGCTTCCACTAACTTTGGTGTGAAGATCAAGCATGTCAGGAGTGATAATGGAACTGAGTTCAAGAACACTGGCCTCGATGAATATATCGATATGCTTGGTATTACTCACGAATTGTCTGCTCCTTATACTCCTCAGCAGAATGGCATCGCGGAGTGCAAGAACAGGACTCTTGCTGAGATGGCTTGCACTATGCTTGATGAATACAAGACGCCTCAGCCTTTCTGGCCTGAAGCAATTGATACAGCGTGCCACATCATCAACAGGGTATACCTTCACAAATTCTTCAAAAAGACCTCATATGAACTCCTCACTGATAAGAAACCCAATGTAAGTTATTTCAAAGTCTTCGGTGCTAAATGATGGATTAGAGATCCTCACCTTCACTCTAAATTTGCACCGAAAGCACATGAGGGTTTTATGCTTGGTTACGAAAAGGACTCGCACACCTACCTGAGGAATCCATCAAGTTCAAAGCTACTGAGGATGTCATCCCTACCGAAGAATCTGCAGAAGAAGTCATTCCTGATCATGAAGAAAATCATGCTGGTGCTGCTGAAGAAACTGGTCCTAAAGAAACTGCTGGGCCTAAGCAAAGTCGTCAACCCGCACATCCTCGCATTGCAAATGAAGTGCAAGTTGAGAAGATCATCGATGACATTCATGCACCAGGTCCCCTCACACGCTCAAAAGCTTCACATTTATCTAACTTTTGTGGGCATTTTGCATTTGTCTCTATCATAGAGCCCACTAAAGTAGATCAAGCATTCATGGAATCCGAGTGGATTCAAGCCATGCAAGATGAATTGCATCAATTCAAGCTCAACAATGTGTGGGAGCTTGTCAAGCGACCAGACCCACGCAAGCACAACATCATCGGTACCAAATGGATCTACCGCAACAAACACGACGAAAATGGCCTCGTGGAGGAATAAGGCGTGTCTTGTAGCTCAAGGCTACACACAGGTTGAAGGAATTGATTTTGATGAAACTTTTGCACCTGTTGCTAGACTTGAGGCTATTCACATATTGCTTGCTTATGCTAACCATCATAATATCATCTTACAAACAAATGGATGTGAAAAGTACATTCCTCAATGGTAAGCTTGAGGAAGAAGTATATGTTGCTCAACCACCAGGTTTTGAGGATCCAAAATTTCCAGATCACGTCTACAGACTCAGCAAGGCCATCTATGGCCTCAAGCAAGCACCTCGGGCATGGTATGACACACTGAAGGAATTCCTGATGAAGAAAGGCTTCAAACCCGGTTCACTTGACCCGACTCTTTTCACGAAAACATATGATGATGAATTATTCATGTGCCAAATATATGTTGATGATATTATCTTTGGCTGTACTAACCAACGTTACGATGATGAATTTGCTTATATGATGAGTGAAGAATATCAAATGTCTATGATGGGAGAATTGAAATTCTTCTTAGGTCTTGATTAAATCAACAATATAATGGCATATTCATATCTCGTGAGAAATACCTCAAGGATGTGTTGAGGAAATTCGGCATGCAAGATTGCAAAGGCGTCAAAATTCCTATGCCCACAAATGGCCATCTATGCACTGATGAAAATGGTAAAGACTTCGATCAAAATGTATACCGCTCCATGATTGGCCCTTTATTGTACCTATGTGCATCTAGGCCAGATATTATGCTTAGTGTTTGCATGTGTGCCCGATTTCAAGCTACACCGAAGGAATCACACCATAAGGCTGTGAATCATATTCTTCGATATCTAGCTCACACACCAACACTTGGATTATGGTATCCCAAGGGCTCTTCCTTTGATCTCACTGGATATTCAGACTCTGCCTATGCTGGCGATCGGGTGGACCGGAAGTCAATGTCAGCCACATGTCATTTCCTCGTACGATCCTTGGTATGTTGGTCCTTGAAGAAGCAGAACTGCATATCACTCTCCACTGCAGAAGCTGAGTACATTGCTGCTGGATCTTGATGTGCTCAACTATTGTGGATGAAGCAAACACTCAAGGACTATGGCATCAACATGAAGAATGTGCCACTCTACTGCGACAATGAGAGTGCTATCAAGATTACTCACAACCTAGCTCAGCACTGGAAGACAAAGCACATCCAGATTCGTCATCATTTTCTTCGTGACCATGTGTTGAAGGGCGACATCTCCATCGACCATGCAAGTACTAAAGTCCAGCTGGCCGATATCTTCACAAAGTCCTTGGATGGGAAGAGATTTAGCAAGTTGCGGTGTGAACTAAATATCCTACAATCTTTGAATGTTCTTTGAAAAGGACACACATCCTAACACTTATGCTGACTTGATGACTTAGATGTGCAACACACGAAGTAACCTTTTTCTTTAATCAATGAAGACTAACCCTCTAAGTGTGAATAAATTACAGTACAAAAAAAGACACATACGTGACATTTTGGGCCGAACGAAATTTTTTTCTATCATACTTATGACACTTCTATGACTATAATTGTGACAAAACCCGGTATCATCATAGATGTGGCGGGCTCCTACTTCTATGACAAAAAATCATGACAGAAAATGGGCTTTTTGTCCTGGGCGGGCCGGAGACGCAGCTGCATGACATTCTTTGGGCCGTCCATGACGGAAAAAACCGTGGTAGAAGTGAGGGCGAGGAAAATTTTGGCGAGTTCCCGATTATGGTGGGAGGTCGGGGGCCGAGCGATGCGCATTTCTCTTAGTACACGTATGCGCGTGTGTGCGAGACGTTGGCTCTAACTGAACCCGAGCGAGGCGTTGGGCTCTAACTGAGCGCGAGCGATTGCACTGCAGGCTACACGTTACTGAAACCGAGCAATCGATCGATGGCTGTTAACTGAACCCGATCGAGCGATTCTTCGCCATCGCCGCTAATGAAGCCGATCGATGTTGCCTCTGGATGAACAGTTAGCGTTGCGGGGGTGGATGAATAGTGAGCGGTGGGGGTGGATGAACAAGACCCCGTGGCGTTGCCTCTGGATGAACATGACCCTGATTGATCGAGTCGGTTGGGGCTGGATGAACATGACCCCGTGGAGGGCTGGATGAACAGGACGACCCCGTGGAGGGCTGGATGAACAGTAAACGGTGGAGGGGTGGTTGAACAGTAGCCGGTGGATTAGCGCACGGTGGAGGCTGGATGAACAGGAGCCCGTGGATGAACAGTCGCAGGTGGAGGCTGGAGGAGGTCGACGGTGGATGAACAGTAGCCCGTGGAGGCTGGAGGAGGTCGACGGTGGAGATGAACAGTGTCCCGTGGAGTCCCCTTTGCGATGCGCCACACCCTCCCGATGCACAGACCCCGCTTTGACCGTGGCGCTCAAACACAAGTCCGTTTGTCCGCTTTTGCGATGCGCCACTCCCTCCCGATCAACAGACCCCGTTTCGACCGTAGGGAGGTCCGTTTCCTCCGCTTTTGCATGCGCTAGACCCTCCTCGATGAACAGGATCCCGTTTCGAACGTGGCCGGTCGAACACAAGGTCGTTCCCTCCGTTCTGCGGTACGCCAAGCCTCGTTTCCATCGCTTGTTCCGTCCAAGCCCTCCCAATGAACACGACGACGCATTCTGTTCCGACCCAGCCGGTTGGCTCCCCATGAACACGACGACGACGTGGTTTCTCCGTTATGACCCACCCATGTACACGAGCCCTGGCCATACGTATGCGCGAGTAGGCATTTGAGACCCCGCCCGTATGTACGTACGTGGCCGTATTTTCTTTCTTGCACACTGGCCACTGTACGTACGTGTACATGCTACGTGCACGCCTCTACTACGACACGTGCGCGCCTCTACATCCACCAGTATGTACGTACACGTTCGCGACTAGAATGACACGCTTTGACCAGGTGGGTCCCGACTGTCAGGCACTTCCTTGCGTGCGAAGATGTAGCTGGTGGGTCCCAGCAGCCAGGGGGCGAATCGTTGTTTTTTTTGCCTGGACGCACTTCCTTGCATGCGAAGATGTAGCTGGTGGGTCCCAGCAGTCAGGGGGGAAACGTTTTTTTAGCGAAATACGGTGGCCCATCCGGTGGGTCCCTGCTGTCAGGTGGAGGAATCATTACTTTGCGCGTAATAAGGAGGCACTTCCTTGCTGCGGCCGTGGACCCGGTATCGGCCTCTCTCCACGTCTGATCCATGTCCGATGGAAGTCGTTCCATGACCACGTTGACCACGCCGCACGAGAGCACCAGGGCGGTGGACGGCGGCGAGGCCTAGGAAGGGGACGATGCGGAGCCGGGGTAGACGCGGTAGTGGATGCCCACGCGTAGAGGAGTATGAGGGTTCACTGGTTCGGCTGCGGTGTGAGGGTGACGTCGCCGCAGAATAACAGGGGGTGTGGGTGAGTAGAGGGATGGCCTGGCCAGCGGTGGGAGTAGTAGGGGGCGGTGAGTCCTCCGTTGCATCACAGCTGGCTACGGGAGGCAGGAGCATGCGGCACGACCGGCGCTGCTTTGGGCAGCTGGAGCAAGAAGACCAGAGGTTGAAGAAGCACTACGGCCGTTGGATGGACATCGTACGGTCACTCAAGCTAGAATCGTTCATATTGACTAAGTTGACAAAGCCCTCCGTCCCCGTCAACTTAGTAGGCCCACAAGTCAGCCTCCCACCAAGGTGGGTCCCAGCTAGCAGGGGGAGTATTCATTTTTTTTGTGCGTAGTAAGGAGGCACGTCCGGTGGGTCCGAGCTAACAGCGGGGGGAACATTTTTTCACGAAATACGATGGCCCGTCCGGTGGGTCCCAGCAGTCAGGGGGAAACGATTTTTTCTTGAAATACGGTGGCCCGACCGGTGGGTCCCTGCTGTCAGGTGGAGGAATAATTATTTTGCACGTAATAAGGAGGCACTTCCTTGGGGCTGCCGTGGACCCAGCTGTCAGCCTCTCCACGTACAGTACTCTTCCTATGGAAGTCGGTCGTTGACCACATTGAACACGCCACGCCGAGAGCACCATTGCGGTGGACGACGGCGAGGCCTAGGAAGGGGATGACGCGGAGCCGGGAAGACGCGGCGGTGGATGCCCACACGGAGAGGAGTACGAGGGTTCACTGGTTCGGCTGCGGTGTGAGGTTGCCGTCGCCGTAGAATAACAGGGGGAGTGGGTGAGTGGAGGGATGGCCTGGCCAGCGGTGGGAGTAGTATGGGGGCGGTGAGGCCTCCGCGGCAGCACAGCCGGCCACGGGAGGCAGGAGCTTGCGACACGACCGGCGCTACTTTGGGCGGCTGGAGCAAGAAGACCAGAGGTTGAAGAAGCACTACGGCCATTGGATGGACATCGTACGGTCACTCGAGCTAGAATCGTTCATATATTGACTAAGTTGACAAAGCCCTCCGTCCCCATCAACTTAGTAGGCCCACAAGTCATCCTCCCACTATGGTGGGTCCCAGCCGACAGGGGGGTATTCATTTTTTTGTGCGCAATAAGAAGGCACTTCCTTGCGTGCGAAGATATAGTTGGTGGGTCCGACCTGTCAGCGGAGGGAACTTTTTTTTGCGAAATACAGTGGCCCTTCCGGCGGGTCCCAGATGTCAGGTGGAGGAATCATTATTTTGCGCGTAATAAGGAGGAATTTCCTTGTGTGCGTCCGTGGACCGAGCTGTCAGCCTCTCCACGTATAGTCCACTTTCGATGGATGTCGTTCGTTGACCAAGTTGACCATGCCGCGCCGAGAGCACCTGGGCGGTGGACGACGGCAAGGCCTACGAAGGGAATGACACGAAGCTGGGGAAGACACGACAGTGGCTACCCACGCAGTGGAGAGTACGAGGGTTGACTGGTTCAGCTGCCGTCGCCGGAAAATAACAGGAGGTGTGGGTGAGTAGAGGGATAGATAGGCTAGGGATGCGAGTATCATGGGGCTGTGAGGCCTGCCCGGCAGCACAGCCGGTCATGGGAGGTGGGAGCAGGCGATTCCGACGGCGCTGGTTTCGGCGGTTGGGGCAGGAAGATCAGAGACCGAAGAAGCATGATTGCCGTTAGATTGACATCTAATGGTCTGACGCTGGTAGAGTCGATTGTTGACCAAGTTTCCTCTTTGAGAAACCTTGTGTACGCATGAACTTAGTAGGCCCACAAGTCAGCCTCCAAATCTGTGGCAGACAACATAAAGCTCATTTGCTATTTTTTATAATTTGCAGCCCATTTGCTAATTCTTAAGCAATTTATTACAGCCCATTTTCTTCCCAGGACCACGGTCAAAAAGTTCAACCTTATTTTACATATTTCGTTGGAGTCCGAACTGTTGTAATCCCGAAATGATAAATAGTTTTTAAGAACTTATTGATTTGCCAAAAAAATCATTTTGTTTTTGTAAGCAAATAAGAGGTGGGACAATTGAGTTGGTTTAAGGGAAAACCAGTGGTAAAAAAATCAGCGCTGGGTGGGAAAAAACAACAAAAATAAGGATGTAAATATGAAAAGGGAATTTTATGTGTTTTCAATATAATGATACGTGTATATGAACTAGTAAAACTATAGGTAGAGATTAGAAAACGGATGTAGGACATGCGTTTCAAGAGGAAAATAGAACTGGGCTGTGTGTTTGATTCAGTAAAACAACTGCATGCGGATGTTGTAAGACAAAATATAACTAAGGCTGGCGGGCCATAGGCTAGTAGATACCTACTGGATCCTTGTGCCCCATTGTCGTCATTGGCTGGGCCTGTTAAAAACAAAACCAAGCCTGGCCAGTCTACAGCCCAGTTGAAACTTGCTCGACCTGAAAAAACAATATGCATGCTCAATAAACGAGAGAATTACGCAAATGCATCGATAAGCGGGATGCAGCAGGGATATTGTTTTTTCATCGTGATAATAAGTGCATGCACTTGTTTTGAAAAAATTGGAGAATTGGGAATTCGAACGATAGGTGCTTATGCTACCCATCAAATAAAAATCAGGTGCCTAAAAATTCGTTTCGAAACAAATGATTCAGCTTTATATCCACGTCGACCCTCGGCATGATGGTTGGAAGCAAATGCAAGTTCATACCAAAAGATCGTTAACAACAATACCAACTTGCGGACGACAAGGTAGTACAACTATCAATGCCAAACTAACTTATAATCTTTTTACTCCTGGCCCTAGTGTTCGTCTAGTAGAAAATCTTGCAGAGGACCAGCTCCCGCTCCTTCTCTTGCTCCGTGTCCCACGAGGTGGTATTGGTGCATCACCCAGTTGGTCCTCTCGCTGGTCGAAGTTCTTGTTGTTGTGCAGCACGTAACCTTTTTGCTGCCCGTGATGTCATTGCCGTTGACCATCACTGGCAAGGTATTGCCGGTCTTGTGCCACATCGCGTGCATGCCGCACTTCGACTGTATCTTGCGACGCGTCCACGTGCCCATTTTGAACGCCCTGGAATTGCGCCGGAAGAAATGCTTCCTTAGGCCACTCGATTGTGATACCCGCAGATTGTCGAATACAAGTTTTAGTGTACGTAGTTGGCATTTTCATAACATCTTTGGCATGTTGTAGTCACTTGTTTCACTTTTTATTAATCACAAATTGTAATTGCTTCACCAGGTCTGCGTCTAAAAAGAAAAATAGAGCTATAAACAAAGGAATATGTTTGTGCAAGTAGACGGCTGATCGGTGTCTTACCTGGAAGTTTCTCAGGTTGGGTGTAGCATATGCCGTGCTCGTTGTCGATGGTTGGTATGAACAAATCGATGAGAGACTGAGATCTCGCGCTGTCAGCACTCACTTTGGCCTCAAGGTGCTCGATCAGCTCCTAATCCATGGGACCGAACTTGACGCCAGCCGGCAGCACTGGCTAATCCTTCTTCGACTTGCATCGGTAATTCCAGTTATATGGTACTCAATGTATGATCAATCGACTATTTTAACTGAATGATGAAATATTTCGACAGATAAGTGGTACTCCAAATCTGAAGTCCAGAATAACCGAACACACCGCCGGGATTCTTGTGTCACCTCACGCGCAGCGTGTTGTCACGTCAATTCAATGTGTGGACATGATGAATAATTTTGTACCGACGATACTAGTATCACTATCGTACTACTTACTAGTCGTATTTAGTGTCACAATTTATACATAGGTTTAACTAACAAGTAGGCACTTGAAGCCTAACTGATATATATATGGCTTCTGCACAACATCTCCATCATCATTATCAGTACATCCTACGCAGGTGAGTTAGGATGCACTTGATCCCGTGAAGGTATCTATCCTTCAAACCGGAGGAGTGCTTCAAACTAACAACGGTACATAATATCGAACAAAAGAGGGTCGTACTACAAACAGCAGAATACATGGCTCGATCTAGATATCAAATCGAATCAAGTTGTGCATATTTGCTGTTGGCATGAACCACATCGCCGCATGTCGGGTTTGCAAAAGCCATCCATCGCATGGAAGCTTGATGCCTTTCACACACTGAAGATTATCTAGCAACAAGCTGTGTCGACGAATCTCTGGATATGGTGATTCATGAAACCCATGGTATGATGTGTAAACACAGTCCCCCTGGCGAATGGAAGTTGCATAGCACGGTAATCATCGCCGGTGATATGATCGATGATTGGTTGGATGATCGGATAATTGAGCCCGATGAACAAGGAGTGGTTGCCGAGGCTGTAAACCCGCCTCCAGTTGAATACGCCTGGCCCAATGGAGCTGGGATCTTTCTCGAACACGAAGCAGCCATAGCCATCAATGTCACGAACGCCCCATGCATTGTACTGCATGTGGTTTGATGTAATAGTTTGGTCAATTTGGTAGGTGCGAATGAGCATCAAATGACCGCAGTAAGCTAAACGAGCGATAAACCACTACCCATCGACTGGTATGATTCCAGATCCTGGAATCATGAAGGCCAGCGCATTTGCGCCTGCTGCAACAATTCAAATTGGAGACCAAAAGGACAAAAATAAACAATCATGTTCAGAGTATGTGTGGAATTAAGATTATTATAACAGTGACACATATCATAGATGTGGAATTGCAATGCCGTGGTCATAATCATACCCCAAGTTAAAAAAATAAGCCAATGGATTTCATATTCTAGCAATATGTCATGGTTCAAACATCATGTAACAATGAGAGGAAAACAGCTATGACAAAGCCTACTCACATTCTACCATAGCACTTACTACTACTGTTCTCATATCAACTCTAAGCAATAACATGCGTTGTTATAAAAATCTTGTAAACGAGAGTAACATATAGGAATCATGATGTTATGCTCATAATATGTATTCTAACAATCATTAGATGCCAATTGTTCTCATATCAACTCTAACAATAACATGTGTGGTCATAAAAATCTAGGAAATGAGAGGAACATATAGCAATGATGTGGTTATAGACATACTATCTATTCTAAATTTGTAACAATGAACAGGCAGTCGTATTCATAAGGTAAAGATAAGATGAGATAGAACAATTACAAGACGATAGATTCCACCAGTATAGGCATCCAATCTGTGCGTCGACCGCGTAAACGATGCCATCGTGCACTATAACATTAGATAGAAATGTTGCCTCAACAGGATTGATGATGAGCGATAACCATGTATGGCGATCGAATTCCAGATAGACTAATCCCATGTTGAACAAGGCAATGAGCTTGTAATCCATGTAGTCTTTTGATGGTGTGGGCACTTTGCAGATTACAACTTTCAGCAAACAGAGGTCGACCCAAAAGCTTGACGCGTCTCGTGCGTAGTAGGCAGGAGTGTCCGACGGGCCGCGAGGCTCGATGGCGTTGGTATTCAACGATGGAAGGGTGATCTCTCGCTGGGTGTAGATATCCACGAGACACCACGGACTACCGGATTGGTGGATGAGGACGATCCAGTTGGCCTTCATGCCCGCCCAGTAGTGGTCGCGCATAAAGGACAGGTGGATGGGTAGTGGTAGCATGTCCAGGGGCACCACGGCAACCTCCATATGATCGTCAAGTCGGTGTCTGGGCCACCTGTCGGTGTCAAAACCGGCGGATCTCGGGTAGGGGGTCCCGATCTGTGCGTCAAGGCTGATGGTAACAAGAAGTAAGGGACACAGATGTTTACCTAGGTTCGGGCCCTCTCGATGGAGGTAAAACCCTACTTCTTGCTTGATTAATATTGATGATATGGGTAGTAAAAGAGTAGATCTACCACGAGATCGTAGAGGCTAAACCCTAAGAGCTAGTCTATGATGGTATGATTGTAATTGTGATCGGCCTTCTAAGGACCAACCTCTCCGGTTTATATAGACACCGGAGAGGGCTGGGATTTACATGGAGTCGGTTACAAGGAAGGAAATATAATATCTGGATCACCAAGCTTGCCTTCCACGCCAAGGAAAGTCCCATCCGGACACGGGCCGAAGTCTTGAGCCTTGTATCTTCACGCTTCAATAGTCCGGACGTTCTACACAGTCCGGCTGTCTGGATACCCCCTAATCCAGGACTCCCTCAGTAGCCCCTGAACCAGGCTTCAATGACGATGAGTCCGGAGCGCAGTCTTGTCTTCGGCATTGCAGGGCGGGTTCCTCCTCCGAATACTCCAAGGTAATTACCGAACACCGAAATCGTGTCCGGATCCACAAGATGGTCTTCGTATGGCATAAACTTGATCTGTTGGCAGTCTTCGCGCATCGTGGCCCGGTCCAACGCGAGCTGGCGTTTCTTACCCCATGACGACTCGCATTACGAGGCGGTTTTGCTGGCACATCCCATCGGGGCAGAGATCATTGAGGGAGTCCTGGATTAGGGGGTATCCGGACAGCCGGACTGTGTACAACATCCAGACTATTGAAGCGTGAAGATACAAGACTCAAGACTTTGGCCCGTGTCCGGATGGGACTTTCCTTGGCGTGGAAGGCAAGCTTGGCGATCCGAATATTATATTTCCTTCCTTGTAACCGACTCCATGTAACCCTAGCCCTCTCCGGTGCCTATATAAACCCGGAGAGGTTGGTCCTTAGTAGGCCGATCACAATTACAATCATACCATCATAGGTTAGCTCTTAGGGTTTAGCCTCTGTGATCTCGTGGTAGATCTACTCTTGTACTACCCATACCATCAATATTAATCAAGCAGGAAGTTGGGTTTTACCTCCATCGAGAGGGCCCGAACCTGGGTAAACATCTGTGTCCCTTGCTTCCTGTTACCATCAGCCTTGACGCACAGATCGGGACCCCCTACCCGAGATCCGCCGGTTTTGACAATGACATTGGTGCTTTCACTGAGAGTTCCTCCGTATCGCCACCACTGTCAGGCTCGATGGCTCCTTCAATCATCGTCAATGACACTGCCCAGGGCGATACTTTCCTCCCCGGACATATCTTCGTGTTCGGCGGCTTCACACTGCGGGCCAACTCGCTTGGCCATCTGGAGCAGATCGATAGCTACGCCCCTGGCCACCAGGTCAGGTTCGAAAACCTGAACTACATGGCGGACATCCGCGGAGACTTGATCTTCGACGGATTTGGGCCTATGCCAGGAGCACCGGACAGTCACGACGAGCATGGCTTAGACCTGCCGTCAGACGAAGCCCGGGGTATCATCCCCGTACTGTCCCCGGACCTAGATCCGGAGCAGACTACGTCGCCTGAGGGTGGAGGGATGGACCCCGCCCCCCAGGTCGCACACTCATTGGCGGTGGAGCCAAACACGGGCCTTACCTCTTCGATGGCCTGTGACTCCGAATCCCCGGATTCGTATCCGGACGTTGGTTCTAGTCCGCACGCTCCCGAGCCCGTCGGGCCAGGATGGGCTCCGGTAATGGAGTTCACCGCCGCGGATATCTTCCAGCACTCGCCCTTTGGCAACATGCTGGACTCATTAAAGTCTCTCTCTTTGTTAGGAGGCCCTTCGCCGAACTATGTCCGGCTTGAGTGGGAAGCAGGCGACGAAGGAATTTGTTGTGCACCCACCACCCACTTCATTGCCACGGTCGATGACTTAACCGAGGTACTGAACTTCGACTCTGAAGACATCGACGGTATGGACGATGATGCAGGAGAAGAACATGAACCACCGCTCATTGGGCGGTGGACAACCACCTCTTCTTATAATATAATGGTGGACACTCCGAAGGAAACAAATGGCGATGAGGCAACGAAGGATAAAACCTCAGGGAAAAAAGCAAAGAATGGGCACCGCCAGCGCCACTCCAAGCCCCGCCACAGCAATACTGGCCCAGGAGATGAAAACAATCCGAATGGTGCCGAAGAAGAATACAACCCTGAACATCCCGCCTTCGAGCAGGCCGAACAGGAGGATGAGCAGGTCAGCCCAGATGAACAGGCGACGGACAATACCCGGAAGAGGACAGCTACATACTGAAGGAAATATGCCCTAGAGGCAATAATAAAGTTATTATTTATTTCCTTACATCATGATAAATGTTTATTATTCATGCTAGAATTGTATTAACCGGAAACATAATACATGTGTGAATATATAGACAAACAGAGTGTCACTAGTATGCCTCTACTTGACTAGCTCGTTAATCGAAGATGGTTATGTTTCCTAACCATACACATGAGTTGTCATTTGATTAACGGGATCACATCATTAGGAGAATGATCTGATTGACATGACCCATTCCGTTAGCCTAGCACTTGATCGTTTAGTATGTTGCTATTGCTTTCTTCATGACTTATACATGTTCCTCGTAACTATGAGATTATGCAACTCCCGTTTACGGAGGAACACTTTGGTGCTACCAAGCGTCACAACGTGAATCGGGTGATTATAAAGGAGTACTACAGGTGTTTCCAAAGGTACATGTTGGGTTGGCGTATTTCGAGATTAGGTTTTGTCACTCCGATTGTCTGGAGAGGTATCTCTGGGCCCTCTCGGTAATGCACATCATTATAAGCCTTGCAAGCAATGTGACCAATGAGTTGGTTACGGGATGATGCATTACAGAGCGAGTAAAGAGACTTGCGGTGACGAGATTGAACTAGGTATTGGATACCGACGATCGAATCTCGGGCAAGTAACATACCGATGACAAAGGGAACAACGATGTTGTTATGCGGTTTGACCGATAAAGATCTTCGTAGAATATGTAGGAGCCTATATGGGCATCCAGGTCCAGCTATTGGTTATTGACCGAGAATAGTTCTAGGTCATGTCTACATAGTTCTCGAACCCGTAGGGTCCGCACGCTTAAGGTTTCGGCGATGCTTATATTATGAGTTTATGAGTTTTGATGTACCGAAGGAGTTCGGAGTCCCAGATGAGATCGAGGACATGACGAGGAGTCTCGAAATGGTCGAGACGTAAAGATCGATATATTGGACGACTATATTCGGAGTTCGGAAAGGTTCCGAATGATTCGGGTATTTTTGAATCTGGGAGAGTTACGGAATTCGCCGGGGAGAAGTATTGGGCCTTATTGGGCCTGCGGGAAAGAGAGAGGGCTGCCTAGGGCAGGCCGCCGCTTCCCATGGCCTAGTCCGAATTGGACTAGGGAGGGGCCGCACCCCTCCTTCCTTCCCCTTCTCTCTTCCCTTCCTTGTCTCCTACTCCTAATACATGGAAGGACTCCTAGTTGGACTAGGAAAGGGGAATCCTACTCGGTGGGAGTAGGACTCCCCATGGCGCCGCCCTACTAGGGCCGGCCTCCTCCTCCCTCCCTCCTTTATATACTGGCAGGGGGCACCCCATGGACACACAAGTTGATCTACGGATCGATCCTTAGCCATGTGCGGTGCCCCCTCCACCATATTCCACTTGGTCATATCGTCGCGGAGCTTAGCGAAGCCTCGCCGGAGAAGTCATATCGTCATGGAGCTTAGGCGAAGCCCTGCGTCGGTGGAGCATCATCATCGTCACCACGCTGTCGTCTTGGCCGACGAACTCATCCCCGACACTTTGCTTTGGATCGGAGTCCGGGATCGCCATCGAGCTGAACGTGTGCAGAACTCGGAGGTGCCGTGCGTTCGGTACTTGGATCGGTCGGATCGTGAAGACGTGCGACTACATCAACCGCGTTGTTATAACGCTTCCGCTTCTACGGGTTCTCTGAGTGCGTGGACATACACTCTCCTCTCGTTGCTATGCATCACCATGATCTTGCGTGTGCGTAGGAAATTTTTGAAATTACTACGTTCCCCAACAAAGTGGCATCTGAGCCTAGGTTTTTATGGTTTGATGTTTTGCACGAGTAGAACACAAGTGAGTTGTGGGCGATACAAGTCATACTGCCTACCAAAGCATGTCATACTTTGGTTCAGCGGTATTGTGAGATGAAGCGGCCCGGACCGACATTACGCCAGACGCTTACGCCGAGACTGGTTTCACCGTACGCAGCACTCGTGCTTAAAGGTGGCTGGCGGGTGTCTGTCTCTCTCACTTTAGTTGAACTGAGTGGCTACGCCCGGTCCTTGAGAAGGTTAAAACGGAGTCTATTTGACGAAGTATCGTTGTGGTCTTGATGCGTAGGTGAGATTGGTTCTTGCTTAAGCCCGTAGCAGCCACGTAAAATTTGCAACAACAAAGTAGAGGACGTCTAACTTGTTTTTGCAGGGCATGTTGTGATGTGATATGGTCAAGACGTGATGCTATATTTTATTGTATGAGATGATCATTTTTTGTAACCGAAGTTATCGGCAATCGGTTGGAGCCATATGGTTGTCGCTTATTGTATGAAATACAAACGCTACTGTAATTGCTTTACTTTATCAATAAGCGGCAGCGATAGTCGTACAAGCAATAGATTGCGTAAACGACAACGATGCTACGATGGAGATCAAGGTGTCGCGCCCGGTGACAATGGTGATCACGACGGTGCTTGGAGATGGAGATCACAAAGCACAAGATGATGATGGCCATATCATATCACTTATATTGATTGCATGTGATGTTTATCCTTTATGCATCTTATCTTGCTTTGATTGACGGTAGCATTATAAGATGATCTCTCACTAAAAATTATCAAGAAGTGTTCTCCCTAAGTATGCACCATTGCTAAAAGTTCGTAGTACCCAGACACCACGTGATGATCGGGTGTGATAAGTTCTACGTCCATCTACAACGGGTGCAAGCCAGTTTTGCACCACGTAATACTCGAGTTAAACTTGTGAGCCTAGCATATGCGAGATATGGCCTCGGGCATGGAGACCGAAAGGTCGAGCGTGAATCATATAGTAGATATGATCAACATAGTGATGTTCACCATTGAAAACTACTCCATCTCACGTGATGATCGGTTATGGTTTAGTTGATTTGGATCACGTGATCACTTAGATGACTAGAGAGATGTCTGTCTAAGTGGGAGTTCTTAAGTAATATGATTAATTGAACTTCAATTTATCATGAACTTAGTCCTGGTAGTATTTTGCAAATTATGTTGTAGATCAATAGCTCGCGTTGTTGCTTTCATATGTTTATTTTCATATGTTCCTAGAGAAAATTGTGTTGAAAAATGTTAGTAGCAATGATGCGGATTGGATCCGCGATCTGAGGTTTATCCTCAATGCTGCATGTAAGAATTATGTCCTTAATGCACCGCTAGGTGACAGACCTATTGCAGGAGCGTATGCGCACGTTATGAACGTTTGGCTAGCTCAATATGATGACTACTTGATAGTTTAGTGCACCATACTTAACGGCTTAGAATCGGGACTTCAAAGACGTTTTGAACGTCATGGACCATATGAGATGTTCCAGGAATTGAAGTTAATATTTCTAGCAAATACCGAGTTGAGAGATATGAAGTCTCCAACAAGTTCTATAGCTAAAAGATGGAGGAGAATCGCTCAACTAGTGAGCATGTGCTCAGATTATGTCAATACTTCAATCGCTTGAATCAAGTGGGAGTTAATCTTCCGGATAAGATAGTGATTGACAGAATTCTCTAGTCACCATCACTAAGTTACTAGAACTTCGTGATGAACTATAGTATGCGGGGGATGACGAAAACGATTCCCGAAGCTCTTCGTGATGTTGAAATCAACGAAGGTAGAAATCAAGAAAGAGCATCAAGTGTTGATGATTGACAAGACCACTAGTCTCAAGGAAAAGGGCAAAGGGAAGAAGGGGAACTTCAAAAGGAACGGCAAGCAAGTTGCTGCTCGAGTGAAGAAGCCCAAGTCTGGACCTAAGCCCGAGACTAAGTACTTTGCTGCAATGGAACTGGTCACTTTGGAAGCGGAACTACCCCTGAATATTTGGTGGATAAGAAGGATGGCAAAGTGAACAAAGGTATATTTGATATACAGATTATTGATGTGTATTTTACTAGTGTTCATAGCAACCCCTCGGTATTTGATCTTGGTATAGTTGCTAAGAGTAGTAACTTGAAACGGGAGTTACAGAATGAGCGTAAACTAGTTGAAGGGGAAGTGATGATGAGTGTTGGAAGTAGTTCCAAGATTGATATGATCATCATCGCACACTCCCTATACTTTCGGGATTAGTGTGGAACCTAAATAAGTGTTATTTGGTGTTGAGCATAAATATGATTTGATCATGTTTATTGCAATACGGTTATTCATTTAAGTAAGAGAATAAATTGTTGTTACATTTACATGAATAAAACCTTATATGGTTACACACCCAATGAAAATGGTTCATTGGATCTCGATCATAGTGATACACATATTCATAATATTGAAACCAAAAGATACAAAGTTAATAATGATAGTGCAACTTATTTGTGGCACCGCCGTTTAGGTCATATTGGTGTAAAGCGCTTGAAGAAAACTCCATGCCGATGGACTTTTGTAATCACTTGACTATGAATCACTTGGTGCTTGCGAACCGTGCCTTATGGGCAAGATGACTAAAACTCCGTTCTCCGGAACAATGGAACAAGCTACCGACTTATTGGAAATAATACATACCGATGTATGCGATTCAATGAGTGTTGATGCTCGTGGCAAGTATCGTTATTTTCTGACCTTCACAAAATGATTTGAGCAGATATGGGTATATCTACTTGATGAAACATAAGTCTGAAATAATTGAAAAGTTCAAAGAATTTCAGAGTGAAGTGGAAAATCATCGTAACAAGAAAATAAAGTTTCTGCGATCTGATCGTGGAGATAAATATTTGAGTTACGAAGTTTGGTCTTCATTTGAAACAATGTGAAATAGTTTCAAGCAACTCACGCCATATGGAACACCACAACATAATGGTGTGTCGAAAGTCGTGAACCGCACTTTATTGGATATGGTGCGATCTATGATGTCTCTTATCAATTTACCACTATCGTTTTGGGGTTATGCATTAGAGACAAATTGCATTCACGTTTAATAGGGCTCCGTCTAAATGGGTTTAGGCGACTCCGTATGTACTATGGTTTATCAGTAAACCTAAGCTGTCGTTTCTTAAAGTTTGGAAGTTATGATGCTTATGTGAAAAAGTTTCATCCTGATAAGCTCAAAACCAAATCGGAGAAATGTGTCTTCATAGGATACCCAAAGGAGACAATTGGGTATACCTTCTATCATAGATCCGAAGGCAAGACATTCGTTGCTAAGAATGGATCCTTTCTAGAGAAGGAGTTTCTCTCGAAAGAAGTGAGTGGGAGGAAAGTGGAACTTGATGAGGTAATAGTACCAGCTCCCTTATTGGAAAGTAGTTCATCACGTAAATCGGTTTACAGTGACACCTACACCAGCTTAGCGAGGAAGATAATGATAATGATCATGAAACTTCAGATCAAGTTGTCACCGAATCAGAGATCAACCAGAATAAAATCCACACCAGAGTGGTACGGTAATCCTATTCTGGAAGTCATGATACTAGATCATGGTGAACCTACGAACTATGAAGAAGCGATGGTGAGCCCAGATTCCACAAAATGGCTTGAAGCCATGAAATCTGAGATGGGATCCATGTATGAAAACAAAGTGTGGACTTTGGTTGACTTGCCCGAGGGTCGGCAAGCAATAGAAAATAAATGGATCTTCAAGAGGAAGACGGACGTTGATAGTAGTGTTACTATCTACAAAGCTCGACTTGTCGCAAAAAGGTTTTTGACAAGTTCAAGGTGTTAACTACAATGAGATTTTCTCAACTGTAGCGATGCTTAAGTCTGTCCGAATCATGTTAGCAATTGCCACAATTTATGAAATTTGGCAAATGGATGTAAAAACTGCATTCTGAATGGGTTTCGGAGGAAGAGTTGTATATGATGCAACCAGAAGGTTTTATCGATCCAAAGGGAGCTAACAAAGTGTGCAAGCTCCAGCGATCCATCTATGGACTGGTGCAAGCATCTCGGAGTTGGAATATACGCTTTGATAAGTTTATCAAAGCATATAGTTTATACTGAGACTTACAAAGTGAAGCCTCAGTATTTACTAGAAAGTGAGTGGGGAGCAATACAGCATTTCGATAAGTATATGTGAATGACATATTGTAGATCGGAAATAATGTAGAATTATTCTCAAAGCATAAAGGAGTGTTTGAAAGGAGTTTTTCAAACAAAGACCTCGTGAAGCTGCTTACATATTGAGCATCAAGATCTATAGAGATCAAGACGCTTGATAAGTTTTTTTTCAATGAGTACATACCTTGACAAGATTTTGAAGTAGTTCAAAATGGAACAGTCAAAGAAAGAGTTCTTGCCTGTGTTACAAGGTGTCAAATTGAGTAAGACTCAAAACCCGACCACGGCAGAAGATAGAAAGGGAATGAAAGTCATCCCTATGCCTTGGCCATAGGTTCTATAAAGTATGCCATGCTGTGTACCAGATCTATTGTATACCCTACACTGAGTTTGGCAAGGGAGTACAATAGTGATCTAGGAGTAGATCACTGGACAGCGGTCAAAATTATCCTTAGTGGAATAAGGATATGTTTCTCGATTATGGAAGTGACAAAAGGTTCGTCATAAAGGGTTACGTCGATGCAAGTTTTGACACCGATCTGGATGACTCTAAGTCTCGATCTAGATACATATTGAAAGTGGGAGCAATTAGCTAGAATAGCTCCTTGCGGAGCATTGTTGACATAGAAATTAATACTTACGGATCTGAATGTGACAGACCCGTTGACTAAAAATATCTCACAAGCAAAACATGATCACACCTTAGTACTCTTTGGGTGTTAATCACATAGTGATGTGAACTAGATTACTGACTCTAGTAAACCCTTTGGGTGTTGATCACATATCGATGTGAACTATGGGTGTTAATCACATGGTGATGTGAACTATTGCTGTTAAATCACATGGCGATGTGAACTAGATTATTGACTCTAGTGCAAGTGGGAGACTGAAGGAAATATGCCCTAGAGGCAATAATAAAGTTATTATTTATTTCCTTACATCATGATAAATGTTTATTATTCATGCTAGAATTGTATTAACCGGAAACATAATACATGTGTGAATATATAGACAAACAAAGTGTCACTAGTATGCCTCTACTTGACTAGCTAGTTAATCAAGATGGTTATGTTTCCTAACCATAGACATGAGTTGTCATTTGATTAACGGGATCACATCATTAGGAGAATGATCTGATTGACATGACCCATTCCGTTAGCCTAGCACTTGATCGCTTAGTATGTTGCTATTGCTTTCTTCATGACTTATACATGTTCCTGTAACTATGAGATTATGCAACTCCGTTTACCGGAGGAACACTTTGGTGCTACCAAACGTCACAACGTAATCGGGTGATTATAAAGGAGTACTACAGGTGTTTCCAAAGGTACATGTTGGGTTGGCGTATTTCGAGATTAGGTTTTGTCACTCCGATTGTCGGAGAGGTATCTCTGGGCCCTCTCGGTAATGCACATCATTATAAGCCTTGCAAGCAATGTGACCAATGAGTTGGTTACGGGATGCATTACGTAATCGAGTAAAGAGACTTGCCGGTGACGAGATTGAACTAGGTATTGGATACCGACGATCGAATCTCGGGCAAGTAACATACCGATGACAAAGGGAACAACGATGTTGTTATGCGGTTTGACCGATAAAGATCTTCGTAGAATATGTAGGAGCCAATATGGGCATCCAGGTCCCGCTATTGGTTATTGACCGAGAATAGTTCTAGGTCATGTCTACATAGTTCTCGAACCCGTAGGGTCCGCACGCTAAGGTTTCGATGATGCTTATATTATGAGTTTATGAGTTTTGATGTACCGAAGGAGTTCGGAGTCCCGGATGAGATCGGGGACATGACGAGGAGTCTCGAAATGGTCGAGACGTAAAGACCGATATATTGGACGACTATATTCGGAGTTCGGAAAGGTTCCGAATGATTCGGGTATTTTTCGGAGTACCGGAGAGTTACGGAATTCGCCGGGGAGAAGTATTGGGCCTTATTGGGCCTCGAAAGAGAGAGAGGGCTGCCTAGGACAGGCCGCTACGCCCCATGGCCTAGTCCGAATTGGACTAGGGGAGGCCGCACCCTCCTTCCTTCCTTCTCTCTTCCCCTTCCTTGTCTCCTACTCCTAATACATGGAAGGACTCCTAGTTGGACTAGGAAAGGGAATCCTACTCCAGGTGGGAGTAGGACTCCCCATGGCGCGCCCCTACTAGGGCCGGCCTCCTCCTCCCTCCCTCCTTTATATACGGGGGCAGGGGGCACCGCATGGACACACAAGTTGATCTTGGATCGTTCCTTAGCCGTGTGCGGTGCCCCCCTCCACCATATTCCACTTCGTCATATCGTCGCGGAGCTTAGGCGAAGCCCTGCGCCGGAGAAGTCATATCGTCGCGGAGCTTAGGCGAAGCCCTGCGTCGGTGGAGCATCATCATCGTCACCACGCCGTCAGGTCGATTGTGGAACTCATCCCCGACACTTTGCCGGATCGGAGTCCGGGATCGCCATCGAGCTGAACGTGTGCAGAACTCGGAGGTGCCGTGACGTTCGGTACTTGGATCGGTCGGATCGTGAAGACGTCGACTACATCAACCGCGTTGTTATAACGCTTCGCTTCACGGTCTCACGAGGGTACGTGGACATACACTCTCCCTCTCGTTGCTATGCATCACCATGATCTTGCGTGTGCGTAGGAAATTTTTTGAAATTACTACGTTCCCCAACAAAGGGCATCTCGAGCCTAGGTTTTTATGGTTTGATGTTTTGCACGAGTAGAACACAAGTGAGTTGTGGGCGATACAAGTCATACCGCCTACCAGCATGTCATACTTTGGTTCAGCGGTATTGTGAGATGAAGCGGCCCGGACCGACATTACGCCAGACGCTTACGCTGAGACTGGTTTCACTGCTACGAGCACTCGTGCTTAAAGGTGGCTGGCGGGTGTCTGTCTCTCTCACTTTAGTTGAACCGAGTGTGGCTACGCCCGGTCCTTGAGAAGGTTAAAAGCGGAGTCTATTTGTGAAGTATCGTTGTGGTCTTGATGCGTAGGTGAGATTGGTTCTTGCTTAAGCCCGTAGCAGCCACGTAAAATTTGCAACAACAAAGTAGAGGACGTCTAACTTGTTTTTGCAGGGCATGTTGTGATGTGATATGGTCAAGACGTGATGCTATATTTTATTGTATGAGATGATCATGTTTTGTAACCGGTTATCGGCAATCGGGTCGGAGCCATATGGTTGTCGCTTTATTGTATGAAATACAAACGCTCAGAATTGCTTTACTTTATCACTAAGCGGTAGCGATAGTCGTACAAGCAATAGATGGCGTAAACGACAACGATGCTACGATGGAGATCAAGGTGTCGCGCCGGTGACAATGGTGATCACGACGGTGCTTCGGAGATGGAGATCACAAAGCACAAGATGATGATGGCCATATCATATCACTTATATTGATTGCATGTGATGTTTATCCTTTATGCATCTTATCTTGCTTTGATTGACGGTAGCATTATAAGATGATCTCTCACTAAAATTATCAAGAAGTGTTCTCCCTGAGTATGCACCATTGCTAAAAGTTCGTAGTACCCAGACACCACGTGATGATCGGGTGTGATAAGTTCTACGTCCATCTACAACGGGTGCAAGCCAGTTTTGCACACGCAGAATACTCGAGTTAAACTTGACGAGCCTAGCATATGCAAGATATGGCCTCGAAGCACGGAGACCGAAAGGTCGGCGTGAATCATATAGTAGATATGATCAACATAGTGATGTTCACCATTGAAAACTACTCCATCTCACGTGATGATCGGTTATGGTTTAGTTGATTTGGATTACGTGATCACTTAGATGACTAGAGAGATGTCTGTCTAAGTGGGAGTTCTTAAGTAATATGATTAATTGAACTTAAATTTATCATGAACTTTGTCCTGGTAGTATTTTGCAAATTATGTTGTAGATCAATAGCTCGCGTTGTTGCTTGCATATGTTTATTTTCATATGTTCCTAGAGAAAATTGTGTTGAAAAATGTTAGTAGCAATGATGCGGATTGGATCCGCGATCTGAGGTTTATCCTCAATGCTGCATGTAAGAATTATGTCCTTAATGCACCGCTAGGTGACAGACCTATTGCAGGAGCGGATGCGCACGTTATGAACGTTTGGCTAGCTCAATATGATGACTACTTGATAGTTTAGTGCACCATACTTAACGGCTTAGAATCGGGACTTCAAAGACGTTTTGAACGTCATGGACCATATGAGATGTTCCAGGAATTGAAGTTAATATTTCAAGCAAATACCGAGTTGAGAGATATGAAGTCTCCAACAAGTTCTATAGCTAAAAGATGGAGGAGAATCGCTCAACTAGTGAGCATGTGCTCAGATTGTCTAAATACTTCAATCGCTTGAATCAAGTGGGAGTTAATCTTCCAGATAAGATAGTGATTGACAGAATTCTCTAGTCACCATCACTAAGTTACTAGAACTTCGTGATGAACTATAGTATGCAGGGGATGACGAAAACGATTCCGAGCTCTTCGTGATGTTGAAATCAACGAAGGTAGAAATCAAGAAAGAGCATCAAGTGTTGATGATTGACAAGACCACTAGTCTCAAGGAAAAGGGCAAAGGGAAGAAGGGGAACTTCAAAAGGAACGGCAAGCAAGTTGCTGCTCGAGTGAAGAAGCCCAAGTCTGGACCTAAGCCTGAGACTAAGTACTTTTGCTGCAATGGAACTGGTCACTGAAAGCGGAACTACCCCTGAATATTTGGTGGATAAGAAGGATGGCAAAGTGAACAAAGGTATATTTGATATACAGATTATTGATGTGTATTTTACTAGTGTTCATAGCAACCCCTCGGTATTTGATACTGGTATAGTTGCTAAGAGTAGTAACTTGAAACGGAGTTACAGAATGAGCAGAAACTAGTTGAAGGGAAGTGACGATGAGTGTTGGAAGTAGTTCCAAGATTGATATGATCATCATCGCACACTCCCTATACTTTCGGGATTAGTGTGGAACCTAAATAAGTGTTATTTGGTGTTGAGCATAAATATGATTTGATCATGTTTATTGCAATACGGTTATTCATTTAAGTAAGAGAATAAATTGTTGTTCATTTACATGAATAAAACCTTATATGGTTACACACCCAATGAAAATGGTTCATTGGATCTCGATCATAGTGATACACATATTCATAATATTGAAACCAAAAGATACAAAGTTAATAATGATAGTGCAACTTATTTGTGTAATTGCCGTTTAGGTCATATTGGTGTAAAGCGCTTGAAGAAAACTCCATGCCGATGGACTTTTGGAATCACTTGACTATGAATCATTTGATGCTTGCGAACCGTGCCTTTTGGGCAAGATGACTAAAACTCCGTTCTCCGGAACAATGGAACAAGCTCTTGACTTATTGGAAATAATACATACCGATGTATGCGATTCAATGAGTGTTGATGCTCGTGGCAAGTATCGTTATTTTCCTCGACCTTCACAAAATGATTTGAGCAGATATGGGTATATCTACTTGATGAAACATAAGTCTGAAATAATTGAAAAGTTCAAAGAATTTCAGAGTGAAGTGGAAAATCATCGTAACAAGAAAATAAAGTTTCGCGATCTGATCATGGAGATAAATATTTGAGTTACGAAGTTTGGTCTTCATTTGAAACAATGTGAAATAGTTTCGCAACTCACGCCATATGGAACACCACAACATAATGGTGTGTCCGAAAGTCGTAACCGCACTTTATTGGATATGGTGCGATCTATGATGTCTCTTATCAATTTACCACTATCGTTTTGGGGTTATGCATTAGAGACAGCTGCATTCACGTTTAATAGGGCACCGTCTAAATCCGTTGAGGCGACACCGTATGAACTATGGTTTAACAGTAAACCTAAGGTGTCGTTTCTTAAAGTTTGGAAGTTATGATGCTTATGTGAAAAAGTTTCATCCTGATAAGCTCAAAACCAAATCGGAGAAATGTGTCTTCATAGGATACCCAAAGGAGACAATTGGGTATACCTTCTATCACAGATCCGAAGGCAAGACATTCGTTGCTAAGAATGGATCCTTTCTAGAGAAGGAGTTTCTCTCGAAAGAAGTGAGTGGGAGGAAAGTGGAACTTGATGAGGTAATAGTACCAGCTCCCTTATTGGAAAGTAGTTCATCACGAGACATCGGTTTCGTGGACACCTACACCAGCTTAGCGAGGAAGATAATGATAATGATCATGAAACTTCAGATCAAGTTGTCACCGAACCCGTAGATCAACCGTAATAAAATCCACACCGTGAGTGGTACGGTAATCCTATTCTGGAAGTCATGATACTAGATCATGGTGAACCTATGAACTATGAAGAAGCGATGGTGAGCCCAGATTCCACAAAATGGCTTGAAGCCATGAAATCTGAGATGGGATCCATGTATGAAAACAAAGTGTGGACTTTGGTTGACTTGCCCGAGGGTCGGCAAGCAATAGAAAATAAATGGATCTTCAAGAGGAAGACGGACACTGATAGTAGTGTTACTATCTACAAAGCTCGACTTGTCGCAAAAAGGTTTTTGACAAGTTCAAGGTGTTAACTACAATGAGATTTTCTCAACTGTAGCGATGCTTAAGTCTGTCCGAATCATGTTAGCAATTGCCACAATTTATGAAATTTGGCAAATGGATGTAAAACTGCATTCCTGAATGGGTTTACGGAGGAAGAGTTGTATATGATGCAACCAGAAGGTTTTATCGATCCAAAGGAGCTAACAAAGTGTGCAAGCTCCAAGCGATCCATCTATGGACTGGTGCAAGCATCTCGGAGTTGGAATATACGCTTTGATAAGTTTATCAAAGCATATAGTTTATACAGGACTTACAAAGGAAGCCTGTATTTACTAGAAAGTGAGTGGGAGCACTACAAAGCATTTCGATAAGTATATGTGAATGACATATTGTAGATCGGAAATGATGTCGTATTTTCTGGAAAAGCATAAAGGAGTGTTTGAAAGGAGTTTTTCAAACAAAGACCTCGGTGAAGCTGCTTACATATTGAGCATCAAGATCTATAGAGATAGATCAAGACGCTTGATAAGTTTTTTCAATGAGTACATACCTTGACAAGATTTTGAAGTAGTTCAAAATGGAACAGTCAAAGAAAGAGTTCTTGCCTGTGTTACAAGGTGTCAAATTGAGTAAGACTCAAAACCCGACCACGGCGTAAGATAGAAAGAGAATGAAAGTCATTCCCTATGCCTTGGCCATAGGTTCTATAAAGTATGCCATGCTGTGTACCAGATCTATTGTATACCCTACACCGAGTTTGGCAAGGGAGTACAATAGTGATCTAGGAGTAGATCATCGACAGCGGTCAAAATTATCCTTAGTGGAATAAGGATATGTTTCTCGATTATGGAAGTGACAAAAGGTTAGAGCCGTAAAGGGTTACGCCGATGCAAGTTTTGACACCGATCCGGATGACTCTAAGTCTCGATCTAGATACATATTGAAAGTGGGAGCAATTAGTTAGAATAGCTCCTTGCGAGCATTGTTGACATAGAAATTGCATAAAATACTTACGGATCTGAATGTGATGTAACCCGTTGACTAAAAATATCTCACAAGCAAAACATGATCACACCTTAGTACTCTTTGGGTGTTAATCACATAGCGATGTGAACTAGATTACTGACTCTAGTAAACCCTTTGGGTGTTGATCACATATCGATGTGAACTATGGGTGTTAATCACATGGTGATGTGAACTATTGGTTAAATCACATGGCGATGTGAACTAGATTATTGACTCTAGTGCAAGTGGGAGATCAAGGAAATATGCCCTAGAGGCAATAATAAAGTTATTATTTATTTCCTTACATCATGATAAATGTTTATTATTCATGCTAGAATTGTATTAACCGGAAACATAATACATGTGTGAATATATAGACAAACAAAGTGTCACTAGTATGCCTCTACTTGACTAGCTCGTTAATCGAAGATGGTTATGTTTCCTAACCATAGACATGAGTTGTCATTTGATTAACGGGATCACATCATTAGGAGAATGATCTGATTGACATGACCCATTCCGATAGCCTAGCACTTGATCTATTAGTATGTTGCTATTGCTTTCATGACTTATACATGTTCCTGTAACTATGAGATTATGCAACTCCCGTTTACCGGAGGAACACTTTGGGTGCTACCAAAGCGTCACAACGAATCGGGTGATTATAAAGGAGTACTACAGGTGTTTCCAAAGGTACATGTTGGGTTGGCGATTTCGAGATTAGGTTTTGTCACTCCGATTGTCTGGAGAGGTATCTCAGGCCCTCTCGGTAATGCACATCATTATAAGCCTTGCAAGCAATGTGACCAATGAGTTGGTTACGGATGATGCATTACAGAGCGAGTAAAGAGACTTGCGGTGACGAGATTGAACTAGGTATTGGATACCGACGATCGAATCTCGGGCAAGTAACATACCGATGACAAAGGGAACAACGTATGTTGTTATGCGGTTTGACCGATAAAGATCTTCGTAGAATATGTAGGAGCCAATATGGGCATCCAGGTCCCGCTATTGGTTATTGACCGAGAATAGTTCTAGGTCATGTCTACATAGTTCTCGAACCCGTAGGGTCCGCACGCTTAAGGTTTCGATGGCGGTTATATTATGAGTTTATGAGTTTTGATGTACCGAAGGAGTTCGGAGTCCCAGATGAGATCGGGGACATGACGAGGAGTCTCGAAATGGTCGAGACGTAAAGATCGATATATTGGACGACTATATTCGGAGTTCGGAAAGGTTCGAATGATTCGGGTATTTTCGGAGTACCGAGAGTTACGGAATTCGCCGGGGAGAAGTATTGGGCCTTATTGGGCCTGCGGGAAAGAGAGAGGGGCTGTCTAGGGCAGGGCCACGCTTCTCATGGCCTAGTCCGAATTGACTAGGGGAGGGGCCGCACCCCTCCTTCCTTCCCCTTCTCTCTTCCCCTTCCTTGTCTCCTACTCCTAATACATGGAAGGACTCCTAGTTGGACTAGGAAAGGGGAATCCTACTCGGTGGGAGTAGGACTCCCATGGTGCGCCCTACTAGGGCCGGCCTCCTCCTCCCTCGCTCCTTTATATCTGGGGCAGGGGCACCCCATGGACACACAAGTTGATCTACGGATCGTTCCTTAGCCGTGTGCGGTGCCCCCCTCCACCATATTCCACTTCGGTCATATCGTCGCGGAGCTTAGGCGAAGCCCTGCGCCGGAGAAGTCATATCGTCGCGGAGCTTAAGGCGAAGCCCTGCGTCGGTGGAGCAGCATCATCGCTACCACGCCGTCGCGGCCGACGGAACTCATCCCGACACTTTGCTGGATCGGAGTCCGGGATCGTCATCGAGCTGAACGTGTGCGAGAACTCGGAGTGCCGTACGTTCGGTACTTGGATCGGTCGGATCGTGAAGACGTGCGACTACATCAACCGCGTTGTTATAACGCTTCCGCTTACGGTCTACGAGGGTACGTGGACATACACTCTCCCCTCTCGTTGCTATGCATCACCATGATCTTGCGTGTGCGTAGGAATTTTTTTGAAATTACTACGTTCCCCAACACATACCCCCTTACGAAGACGAGATAAGCCTCGACGACAAAGAGTTCGGCGTGCCCGAGGATCCCGTAGAGCAGGAGCGCTTCAAGCGTCGGCTTATAGCCACTGCGAGGAGCCTGAAAAAGAAGCAGCAGCAACTCCAAGCTGATCAAGACCTGCTCACAGACAGATGGACTGAAGTCCTAGCAGCCAAGGAATACGGACTCGAGCACCACACGGCTGACCGGCCACCTCATGGCCGGGATAAAGCGGCATACCAGTCCGCATACCAGCCAACACCCCGACGCCAACATACTATGGCCCGGGGCAACAAAACAGGACAGCCAAGATCGATCTACGGATCGCAGGGGCGCGCCTCGAATCGCGACGAGGACCATCACGCCGGACACACCTTCAACAAGTCCGGCCGGGCCGAATATAGCCATCCAGAGCAATTTGACCTACGTAGCCACATAGCCCGGCACAGAGGCGTCGCACACCCCCTCTGCTTCACTGACGAAGTAATGGATCATGAATTCCCAGAAGGGTTCAAACCCGTAAACATCGAATCATACGATGGCACAACAGACCCCCGGTATGGATCGAAGATTTTCTTCTCCACATTCAAATGGCCCGCAGAGACGATCTGCAAGCCATCAAGTATCTTCCCCTTAAGCTCAAAGGACCAGCCTGACACTGGCTAAACAGCCTGCCAGCAAACTAAATTGGCAGCTGGGAAAACCTGGAAAACGCATTCCTCGACAACTTCCAGGGCACATATGTGCGACCACCTAACGCCGACGACTTGAGCCACATTACTCAACAGCCCGGAGAGTCAGCCAGGAAATTCTGGACTCGGTTCCTAACTAAGAAGAACCAAATAGTTGACTGTCCGGACACCGAAGCCCTGGCGGCTTTCAAGCATAATATCCATGACGAGTGGCTCGCCCGACACTTCGGCCAGGAAAAACCCAAGTCCATGGCAGCCCTCACAACACTAATGACCCGCTTTTGCGCGGGCGAGGACAGTTGGTTGGCTCGCAGCAGCACTAGGCCACAGTCTGGCAATTCGGATGGCCGCGACAACAACGGCAAGCCACAGCGTAACAGACATAAGCGACGGAACAACAGCGACAGCAATGAAGACACGACAGTCAACGCCGGATTCAATGGATCCAAGCCCTGTCAGCGGAAGAAGTCGTTCAAAAGAAATAATCAGGGACTGTCCAGTCTGGACCGCATACTGGAGCGCTCGTGCCAAATTCATGGCACCCCGAACAAGCCAGCCAACCACACCAATAGAGATTGCTGGGTATTCAAACAGGCCGGCAAGATAAATGCCGAAGACAAGGACAAGGGGCTGCACAGCGACGACGACGAGGAGCCTCGACGTCCGAACTCGAGGGGACAGAAGAAATTTCCCCCTAGGTGAAAACGGTCAACATGATTTACGCCACGCACATCCCCAAGCGGGAATGGAAGAGGGCACTAAGGGACGTCTATGCGATGGAGCCAGTCGCCCCCAAATTCAACCCATGGTCAGCTTGTCCAATCACTTTCGACCGTAGGGATCACCCTACTAGCATCCGTCACGGCGGCTCGGCCGCATTGGTCTTAGACCCAATCATTGACGGATTCCACCTCAAGCGCGTCCTTATGGACGGTGGCAGCAACTTGAACCTGCTTTACCAGGACACAGTGCGCAAAATGGGCATTGACCCTTCAAGGATCAAGCCCACTAAAACCACCTTTAAAGGTGTAATTCCCGGAGTAGAGGCCCGCTATACGGGCTCTATGATGTTGGAAGTGGTCTTCGGATCTCCGGATAACTTCCGAAGCAAAGAGTTAATCTTTGATATCGTCCCCTTCCGCAGTGGTTACCATGCACTGCTTGGACGAACCGCATTCGCTAGATTCAATGCGGTACCACACTACGCATATCTCAAGCTCAAGATGCTAGGACCACGCGGGGTTATAACGGTGAACGAAAATATGGACCGCTCCCTACGAACAGAAGAACATACTGCAGCCCTCGCGGCGGAAGTACAATGCGGCCTTCTCCGACAAACCAATCCGGCGACAACAACTTCGAGCACAGTCAAGCGAGTCCGGAGGACCCTGCAACAGGACCATCAGGCACGCCAAGAGCACGACTAGCAGTCCGACCTCCGCTTAAGCCCCATCAAAGCAGCATTCATGCCACGTGCACACAATTACGCACTTAAAATACCATGGGCATAGGCGGAGGCGCATCAAGGACTCAGTCAACAGTGGGGGTAACCTCCAAATACTTTCATACTCTTTCCCTCTTACCTTTCAGGACACCGCGTTGGTGCAACATCCTCAAAAGAGCCGAATTGCCGGACTTATAGGGAAGAGACATCCAGGGAGGCAATAGACGTTGTGCACAGAAGAAAATACCCAGGTGGAATCTATTTACGATTATTATACCTGCTTTATCTACCTGCACACAGCCTGCCCCTGGATAGGACATGTCAAATAGTCCTATTTTATATTCGCTTAACGCATCCATTGTAAATGTACGCTTAAACGTATTTTTTGTCAATGAGAGATTATATATAGCGTCGACTTATTATTCTCATTCGAGCATTTTTCTCTTATAAATGTTTATTTGATATTGCATCCGTACACCTTGGTGTGGCGGTTTGCTGGGGCTTCTTATGGCGCCCGCTATATGGCAACTAAAGTCCGAACACTTTCAACGAGGCGGCACCACGAACTTATAGCACTATATGCATCAGCTCGAATCATGTCTTGGGTCTACAATTGGGATAGCCCGGCTCCCTTGTTTTGGTGCCTTACGTTACATTATATCGGCTAAGGTAGCGCAGGGAGAACTACTGCGATTGTGTCCCGGTTCATCCGGATGAGCACCTCAGTAGAGAAAGCCGAAACTGACCGGCATGATGTGGCGAGAGCTGGTCGCTGTTCGAGAGGTTTTAAAATCCTTAAAGATTGTCCGCTTTAGGCGATAAATCGGCTTCGTCCGATCTAGGCGTGTATAAGCGCCCGATTCGGTCTTCCGATTCTAGGGGCTTCGAAATTTAAAAGCTGTAGACTTCTATGGCTAAGTGAAAGTTATAAAGCCGCATAGTCCGATTGCCTTGTTCGCTGCGCCGGACACCTCCTTAAGGGACCAAACATTTGGTTAAAGAGTGTCCGGGTTTTCCACGAACACCCCAGTGCTAGTCATGTAGGGGCGGAAGCCGACGACTGGCCTACTTTCAGGATTTTATAAACAGCCACACAAAAGGTAATATTTTAAATAACAAAAGCGCTACATAGCGCAAGTAACTTCGTCTTTAATTACAAACATGACAGAAGTGAATTCATTCAAATATGGCGTCCTTGGTACATTCATTAGCGACGAGATGAGCACCCTTCATCACGCCATCGTAGTACATTTCGGGATGGCGATGCGCCTTTGCCCTCCGGGTCTGGCCCTGACCAGCTTCTCCGCATCCAAATTTTGCCCCAATGCACCTTGACGCGGGCAAAAGCTCGGCGGGCACCTTCGATGCAAACAGATCGCTTGATCACTTCAAGCCGTGGGCAGGCATCCACCATCCGCTTGCTCAGGCCAAACTAGCTACAGGGCACTAGCTCACGGGCCACATCCCCGACTATGAAGTCCTTCATAGCCAGTTCGGCCTCCTCAGGAGTTCGACCAACCGCTTCGGTTGGTCGCCAGAGGCATCGGATGTTCGGCCCGGACATCTTTGGGACCGAGAACAGCTTCTCCGTTGAGCTCCCCTCCGAGCGCAGTAGAACTCCGCAGTGTCTGAGGCGTTGCGTGGCAGATCTGCAAATGCCCCTGGAGAGCTCCGTATTCGAGTAAGTAAAAGAAACGCCTCCTCCACATGTTTGCTTTGCATAAAGAATTTCTTACCCGCTGCTTGATCTCCTGCTGTGCTTTCTCGGCTTCGGCCTTGGCATCTTTCAAATTCACAAGGGCCTTCGCAAGCTCGGCCTCGTTCATCTTCAGATTATGCTCCATGGACTCGCACTTCTTGCCGAGGCCCTGGAGCTCCTGATGTACCTCGCCCACCCTAGCACTTTGCTTTTCGCGCTCCTTACACTCCGAGGCCGCCTTGTCTTCAGCCTCGGACAGCGCCTTCTTCAGGGACGCCAATTCGGCGGTGGCCCCTGTTACACGGTCACGATACTTAGGTGTTAGACTCGTCAATTCTGCCTATCCTTTAATGCATAAGAGCAGGAATTACTTACCCTTGTTCTCTTCGAGCTGCCTCTTTGTGAGGTCGAGCTCTCCCTGCGCCTGCTCCAGGTGCCGCTTCAGTTCGGCAACCTCGGCAGTGTGGGCAGCAGCAGCAAGCAGCACAACCTGCTTATTCACAACAATACTTATTATTAGACTCCTACGGATTATAGTTGACCCTCCGTTTGGCTTTTCTTTCAGAACACGAACCAGAGTATCAGGGGCTACTGCCTATCGGGTGGTAATTTCATACATCCCGTCACGAGGCTTGAGTTGGCTTCGGTCAGTCCTCTTTTGGCGGACATGACCTTCTGAATCACCGCACTCATAAGAGTACGGTGCTCTTCTTCCATGGAAGCGCCTCAAAGCGCTTCCACCAGACTATTCGGTGCCGTCGATGCGATGAAAGTCTTCGGCACGGGCGGCTCGCCCTCCCTAACGAGGGGCTGCCCGCCTAAGTCCAGAACCGTCGAAGGTTCCGGAGCTGTGTTCGGTTGGGAGCCCGCCTTGTTGCGGCTCTCGTCGACGCGATCCGCCGGGATCTTGAACCCCGCATGCCCGACATTTGGAAGTCCGCCTTGGGGCGTCTCCAGTGCCACCTCCCCCTGCTCAGGGAACCTTCAGGACAACACCTCCGTGTCGTCCGCAGGCTGAGGAGTGGTGGCCGTCGGGAGCGAATTTATCGTTGAATCGCTCAGGGACCCGGAGGAGGATTCCTCGGGGTGAGCCCTGGCCGGACTGCATATATGTTTGGCACTATAAGTATAAAAACTATGAAGTGAAACCATGATAGGATGCGGACACTTACAATTGCACCGGGGGCTTCCCCCGGGGCAGCCACCCCTCCTCGCTGTAAGCGGCTGTGGCGGAATAGTCCGGAAGGGTTACCTTCCCCTGCTTGGGCCTTGACCTCCCCCTTGGCGGCTTTTCTCTTCTTCTCCCCCTAGTGCGGGAGGTGGAATTTCTTCTTGATTCCCCCCGCCTCCGCGGAGGAATGTGTCTCGTCGTCATCGGACGACAGAGGAATAACGGCCTTGCGCCGAGGGCCTTTTCCGGCCTCCTGGCCCGCTTCGTCGGGCCCCTCATCCTCCTCGGATGGGGCGTCTTCTTCTTCCTCCTCCCCTTCATGGGGGGAGTCCGCCTCGTCGTCTTTGGATGAGGGTTCAGACGCAACCTTATGCCGGAGACCCTTCCTGGTCCCCAGGGCCTTCTTTGCGGCCTTCTTCTCCGGCACCTTGTACGGTGCCGGGACTAGCATCTCCGTCAGGAGAGGATCCGCTGGATCTTCCGGCAACGGAGCCGGACAGCCAATCTGCTCCGCCGTCTTCACATAATCCTGAGGCAAATATATATAAATACTTAAAACTACCCCATGAATGTATTGGGAAAAAACTAAACCCGGTGGTGGTCCCAAAACTCACCGGATTCGGGGGCCGCGCTGCATGAAGTCTGCGGTCCTCAGATGTGGGAGGAGTTACTTCAGAGGCCTTGAACAACACTTTCCATGCGCCTTTGTGCGTCATGCCATAGAGCTTCCGGAACGTCTTGTGTTCGGCTGGGACGAACTCCCACAGATTTACCGCCCGCCTTTGGCAGTGCAGGATCCAGCGAACGAGCATGACCTGGATCACATTGACAGGCTTGACGTTCTTGTCCTTCATGCTTTTGATGCATGTCTAGAGTCCGGCCAGCTCCGTGGAATGGCCCCCGGACATGCCCTTCTCTTCCCAGGAGGTGAGCCGCATAGGGATTTCGGATCGAAACTCGGGGGTCGCCGCCCAGTTGGCGTCGTGCGGCTCGGTGATGTAGAACCACCCCGATTGCCATCCTTTTACGGTCTCCGCGAAGGAGCCGTCCAGCCAGGTGACGTTAGGCATCTTGCCCACCATGTCCCCTCCGCACTCCGCTTGTTGGCCGCGTATAACCTTCGGCTTCACGCAGAAGATTTGCAGCCATAGGCCGAAGTGAGGCCGGATGCGGAGGAAAGCCTAGCAAACGGCGATGAACGCCGGGATGTTGAGGACGAAATTCGGGGCTAGATCATGGAAATCTAGCCCATAGTAGAACATGAGCCCGCAGATGAAGGGATGGAGTGGAAATTCCAGTCAACGGACGAAGTGGGAAATGAACACGACTCTCTCGTGGGGTCCTGGGGTCGGAATGACCTGCCCAGTGTCCGGTAGCCGGTGCACTACGTCTGCGGCCAAGTATCCGGCCGTCCGAAGATCTGTGATGTGCTTCTCCTCGACGGTGGAAGCCACACACTTGCCTCCTGCTCCGGACATGTCTAGCTGTGCGGAGGAGACATGGGCTTGGGCGCTGGAGCTCGAGGGGGCAAGAGTGGGCAGAGAGGGAAGAAGGGTGGGTAAAAATGAGGAAATTTTATCCCTTTATAGAGGCGACGAAAGCGGTGCACCTCCCCACTTGCCCGTTGAGAATCGCTTGCTTCCCAAGCGCCACGATTAATGATGTGGTGGGACTACCCGTACCCGTATTGATGAGAATCCCAAAATGAGGGGGCATGATCTCTGCTTTGACAAGACATGTCAAGGAAACCGCCTCGCAATATGCGCTGTGGCTGGTTGTGGAAAGACGGTTCGAATAATGACTTGACCGTAGTGACAAGTCGCGTTGCCTAAAAAAGTCGTCAGCAGATTGCATTTGTGAAACATCATTCTCTCTACGGTGGCATACGAAAATCATCTTGTGGATCCGGACACGGTCTGAGTGTTTGATAATTACCTTGGAGTATTCGGAGGAGGAACCAGCCCTGCAATGCCGAAGACAAGACTGCGCGCCGGACTCATCGTCATTGAAGCCTGGTTCAGGGGCTACTGAGGGAGTCCTGGATTAGGGGGTATCCAGACAGCCGGACTGTGTACAACGTCCGGACTGTTTAAGCGTGAAGATACAAGACTCAAGACTTCGGCCCGTGTTCGGATGGGACTTTCCTTAGCATGGAAGGCAATCTTGGCAATCCGGATATTATATTTCCTTCCTTGTAACCGACTCCATGTAAACCCTAGCCCTCTCCGGTGCCTATATAAACCGGAGAGGTTGGTCCTTAGTAGGCCGATCACAATTACAATCATACCACCATAGGCTAGCTCTTAGGGTTTAGCCTCTATGATCTCGTGGTAGATCTAATCTTGTACTACCCATACCATCAATATTAATCAAGCAGGAATTAGGGTTTTACCTCCATCGAGAGGGCCCGAACCTGGGTAAACATCTGTGTCCCTTGCTTCCTGTTACCATCAGCCTTGACGCACAGATCGGGACGCCCTGCCCGAGATCCGCCGGTTTTGACACCGACAATCGTATTCCACTTATTACGGGATTTTCCCTCAATATGAGCACGCGTGACCCCACGACGGCGGTTGGCATAACCCGTGTGTTTTTAGGTAAGCCTCAAACGGTCACACCGGGGACTCTTGATATTTCACCCTCTTTATAAAGGGGTCGAGACCTATGCCTCTTTCTTCACCTTCATCGCACCTTCTCGCACCTCAAGTCCTAACACCCAAAACCTAACCTCCACCCCTCCGGAATCCGCCAGTATGTCCGGATCTGATCCTCAAGGCTGGTGGGCCGCCTCTCGATCGAGGATAAGGACATTGCGAAGCTTAGGGAGGTCGTATACCTAACCGCGGATATCCAGCACAGGCTCCCCGCTCCAGGGCAGGTCATGCCTACGCCAGAGCCCAATGAGTGTGTCGTTTTCGTCCCACACTTCCTCCAATGATGCAGGTTTCACCCTTGATCCCTTCGTGAGGGGCTCATGTTCTATTATGGGTTGGATTTTCACGATCGGCTCCCAACACTATCCTCCATATCTCGTGTTTATTATCGTGTGCGAGGCTTTTCTCCATGTCGCCCCACACTTGACTTATGGCTCAAGACCTTCAATGTGACGCCGAAGATGATCGAGGGGAGACATGTGGAGTGCAGGGGTGCCGTAATAAGTAGGAACGGCGATGCCCCGTGGCCAGAGGGTTCTTTCCCAAAAATATCTGATGTATGGCAGTGGAGGTGGTTTTATGTCACGGCTCCTAGGGGCACAAAGTGGGTGGCCGCCCCCGAGTTTCATTCGGTCCCTCCGTCACAGTTGGCGTCTTGGACAGACATAGGGCGGAATTGGGGACCCGCCGGTGATATACCGGTACTGCAGAATTGCATCCGGGAGCTTCCTGCAAGGGACATTAATCTTGTCAGCATAATGCAAGTAATGTTGATTCGGCGGATGTTGCCATGCCAACGCCGGCCTCTCTAGATGTGGGAGTTCAATCCGGAGGGTCCGCGGACCGTCAAACACTTCTTTGGCCTGAAGCCCGAAGAGATGTGCAAATTATTCTTCGGACGGAAAGTAAAGTGTCCGGACACCACCGAGGATGCGGGCCTAAGCTGCAATCGCCCAGATACCCAAGTAAGTAAACTTGACACCGGACACCGTGTTTTGTATCTGTTATGACTGTTTATTCTGAAAATTATCCGCGTCCAGGAATGGCTCAGCAAGGCGGAGAGAATTAAGTGTCCAACGCCACTTCATGAAGGCTCGCCCGCCCCCACCATGGCCAAGATGCTTTACCGAGTACTCAGCAGGATGTCCCCGAGGAAAGACAAGGGGAAGGATGAAGAACCCGAACCCCACACGCTACACATCCAAACCGGGGGAATTGTTACCTCTCCTAAGGAGGATAGTCGGGAAGGAAAGGCTAAGGCCTCCTCCCCTCGTGGGAAGAAGAGGGCTGCTTCCGAAGACTCGGAGACGGAGATGCCCAGACCCGGGAAAAAGATAACGCAAGGGGGCTCTGACCCAACGGGCACCCTCACCGCATCGTGCCCACCAACGGGCCAGCCCTCCACCAAGCTGTAAGTTAATTTTTGATTCGAAGGTACCGCGTTCCTCGTAGATTAATAACCAGGATTCATCTTTCGCAGTCCGGCTAGCAGCCCTTCTCAATAGAGTTCGTCTTCGGGGGATCTTCCTCCGGAGATGATGGAGAGCGAGACCCCACCCACCTCTCCGGCTCATGGAGCAGGCGACAATGAGGTGTCGTCATGGAGGAGTCCGGATCTGCCGAAGGTGGACGCCAATGCGTCAGCCCCCTGAGCCCGGAGCATTTGGCTCCTACGAGGGGCGATGGGAAGGGTTGGGCACAGTTCGATGTCCGGCTGGACATACTGACGGGCCTACTGGAGCGAGTCGCGCTCTCGGAGGAGCACCGCTCATTAATGAGCGAGGTGCTCAAAAAGATCTCATCCGCTACAAGCGGTTTGAATAAAGCATTTGCAAGTCTACTCAGAGGCTTTGAGGTATGTAACGAAAAATGCACTGTTTTTGGCTGTGAGGCACGTGTTAGGTGTGCTCCATATAGATAGTAGCCCCTGAGACTCTGGTTGCCCACCCTAGGGGGCAAACGGGGGATCATAAATCAATGATTGCGCTATAAATTTGTGCAGGTACGTATGAGTCCGGCCGCCGACCAGTCCATGGAAGTCTTCGAACTGACCAGGCAGATTCGATCGATTGATGTCGATATCACGCTGGTGAACGAGCGGCTAGACAAGTCACAAGGTATGTGCTCCGTCTTCCTTTGTATAGGAAAATATGGAGGCGGCATGATATTAGTGTAATATGTTCGGACTGCAGATGGTGCTGCTGCCGTGGAGGCCCTAAGGGCAGAACTTGTTCAAGCCAAGGAACAAGCTCGGGTTAGCAATGCGGCTGCCCTAAAGGCGACCGAGGAACTGAGAGCCGAACAAGAAGTTCATCGCCGAAGCGAAGAAAAGATGGCCGAAAGGGCTATTGAGTTAAAAAATGCCGCTGACCGGTATGAGCTCCTTGAAAGGGAGCATAAGGATAGCTTGCACGAGCTAGACAAGGCACGCAATGCCACCAAGGAAATATGGACCAAGCTCAGGTGTGCGCGGGAGGAGCTTCAACAGGCCGGTAAAATCGTGACTGGAGATTCCTACTTGCTGCGGACGAAGTTTTTCGATCCGAAGTATGCTCCCCTGGATGGGCGCTGGAGTCCTGCGGACGCGTATGCGGATTTGGCGAAGAGTACGGCTGACGCTGTCAAGTTCTTCGAGGGTCAGGGTGATATGGAAGTGGAGAAGCTTTTCTGGTCGCAATTCAATGCTCCCACTCGCCCGCTGCCATTAAATGAAAAGATGGCTGCTGTGGCGGAGCTTCACAGGCTGTCCGGTCTTGCAATGCGGTCTGTGATAGACCATCTTTGGCCTGAAGGGCTTAAGCCGGACAGTTACTTTGGATTGGTGCAGCAATTCCTTGGGGACGTGCCTCGGATCAATGCCATGAGGAGGTCGGCGTGCATAGAGGGTGCATGGATGGCTCTTGCCCGCGTTAAAGCCTATTGGACAGATATGGAGGCCAATATTATAGCGACCCAAGATCCGGCGGGGGGCCAATATCCGGCCGAGCACTACTTGGCGCAGGTCACAGAAGGTGCCCGCCTCATAGAGGCGCAGTGCTCGAAGAATATATTATTCAAGTGATAAATCGAATTATTGTAAAAACAATGTTATTTTGGTTATAAGGCTATATTTATACTTTTTGCCCGAAAGTATTGTTGTGTACCCTGTGCGGCCGTTTACATATATATATATATATGTGTATGTATGTATGTGTAATCCGAAAGATAGCAGTCGTCGGCTTCAGCCCCCACGCAAACAATGTGGGGGTGTTCAAAAATATGCATAATCATACTTGATCCAACGTCTTGGTCCATGAAGGAGGTGATCGCACGTCGAACTAGGCAACCGGACTATATAGCTGTAACACTTTCGCTTAGCCATGGGAATTAATGTTGGGGCTACTATGTAGCCCCTGGTACATTTCGCGGGCATCCGAATACGGGCGCGTGTGTACATGACCGGGCAACGGTCCTTCGTTAATGCGGAGGAATCATAAAGATTCCGATAAGTCTTCGAGTGGTTGAGCAGTCTCTTGCTGTATCATGACAGCCAGTTTTCGGCTTTCTGTACTGAGGTGCTCATCCGGAATAACCAAGGAACAATCGCAGTAGTTCTCCTTTGGCCACCTTAGCCGATAGTAACGGAACGTAAGGCGGCAAACTCAGGAGCCGGGCAAACTCAACATTTGACCAATGACATGATTCGGAGCTGCTGCATATAAGGCCAAACTCGTGATGCCGAACACTCCCAAGGGTATTTGGACTTTATAATAGTCGATGGGCTCAAGAATGCCCATTCGTTATAAACCCTGTTTTTCAGGTACGTGCGTTAATCTGTCGTGGCGAGATGCCAAAAACGGCAGTATCCTCTATGGGTATGGAACCCATGGGATGGTTAATCAACGAGGGGCAATAAAAAGGTTTACACAAGGGCTTAATCTAAGAAGAAACCTGTTGAACGGGGTCCTGCTGCACGTCTGCGCCTTTGTCTCCGTTGTGCCGTATCCTGGAAGGTTATCGCGCAAACGTTGTCTGTGGAAAAAAGGAAAACTCGTAGAAGGGTACAACGTGAGTACGCGGTGCATAATAAAAGTGTAGGATGTTGGCCTGTCCACAAGGTTGAGCCAACTGTGGGACTATGTTAAATATTTATAGCCCCTGGTATCCATCGTGGGATTATATGCACGGTGCCCTGGTTCAATTTTATCCGGGCGACCGGACTCGTCTAGCCGAGTCTGTGGCCTTTAATGACCAGTCATGTTTTCTTATGTTGAAGGCCGCTTACAGTCCGGCCGCGAGGGCCGTCGCGTGTTCCCCTGCGCGTGACGAGCGCTCTGTTAGTCCGCTAACGGTGATGATGCCACATGGGCCGGGCATCTTAAGTGTAAGGTAGCCATAGTGCGGCAATGCGTTGAAGCGGGCGAAGGCCGTTCTTCCGAGCACTGCGTGATATTCGCTTTGGAAGGGTGCGATGATGAAGAGTAGTTCTTCGCTCCTGGAGTTGTCTGGCGAGCCGAATGTTACCTCTAGTGCGACGGAGCCCCTGCTGTGGGCTTCAACGCCTGGTATCACCCCTTCAAAGGTGGTGTTGCTTTGGTTAATTCTGGATGGGTCTATCCCCATCCTGCGGACAGTGTCCTCATATATTAAATTGAGACTGCTGCCGCCGTCCATAAGGACGCGGGTAAGACGGTATCCGTCGATTACCGGGTCAAGCACCAAGGCCTTTGATCCTCCGCGCCGAATACTAGTTCGGTCATCCGAGTTATCGAAAGTGATCGGATAAGGCATCCAGTGGTTAGGTGTGAGTATGATGGGCTCGATGTCGATCGCGTTTCTATGCGCGCGTTCGTGCCTCCTCATGGATGTGTGAGTCGCGTGGATCATGTTCACTGTTTTAACCTCTGGCGGGAATTTTTTTTGTCCTTCAGTGTTCGGCTGGCGGGGTTCGTCCTCGTCTTCACTTGGTGTTTCCCTTTCCTTGTGTTCGGCATTTAATTTGCCGGCCTGCTTGAAGACCCAACGCTCTCTGTGCATGTGGTTTGCAGGCTTGTCAGGGGTGCCATGAATTTGGCATAGTCTATCTAGGATTCTGTTCAGACCGGACGGTCCCTCTTTGCTGCCTTTAGGTGGCTTGTTTTGCTGATTAAGTCGAGAGCCCCTGAATCCGGCATTAACCATCGTGTTATCTGGGCTCTCTTCCTTGTTTTGGCGTTTGTTTTTATGACGCCGTGGCTTCCCATTGCCATCCCTTATTTTCGGATGTGCTGGGGTCGCTGGTGCCTTTACGGGCTAGCCAGCTATCTTCTCCCGTGCAAAAGCGGGTCATAATGCTTATTAGGGCTGCCATTGTCCTTGGTTTTATTGGCCAAGGTGTGCAGCGAGCCACTCATCCGCAGATCTTTGTGTTTGAATGCCGCTAAGGCTTCGGCATCCGGAGAATCAACAATTTGATTCTTTTTAGTGAGGAATCTGTTCCAAAACTTACGGGCAGATTCTCCGGGCTGTTGGACTATGTGACTTAAGTCGTCAGCATACGGAGGCCGGACATAGGTCCCTTGAAAGTTGGCCCTGAAGGCGTCCTCGAGTTCCTCCCAGCTCCCAATTGAATTTTCGGGGAAGCCTTTCAACCAGTGACGAGCTGGTCCCTTTAGTTTGAGGGGGAGGTATTTGATGGCGTGAAGGTCATACCCGCGAGCCATATTTATGTGCAGGATAAAGTCCTCGATCCAGACCGCTGGGTCTGTCGTGTCATCGTATGCCTCTATGTTCACAGGTTTAAAGCCCTGTGGAAATTCATGATCCAGTACTTCATCGGTAAAGCACAGGGGGTGAGCAGCCCCTCTGTATCTGGACGTGGTGTGGCATGTCGTCGGCTGTTGTTGTGTCCGGTCTTTATTCCGGACGGTTAGTCGATTGGCGTAATCATTTTGGTGACCGTAGTCCTTCGCCAAGGTGCGTCCTTTGGATCCATAAATGGATCTGGCCGCTCCAGCTTTCTTATTCAGGTGTTCCTGTGAATCGGTGGCCGCTTTGTTGCGGTTATGAAGTGGTACAGCTTCGTCGTCAAATTCCGGCAGTAGCTTGCGTTTTGGATAGCTCTTTGTATGGAATCATCGCCGTATCTTCCTTCAGTGTCTAGCACTTTATTCCATCTGCGGTTGAGCGTTTCTTGTCTTGACCTTGAGCGCTGCTTACGCTTCTTTAGACTTCTTGCTGTGGCCATAAGCTTTCTGTGGAAGTTATCTCGTTCCACGTGTTTTTCCGGGATTGCATCATTGTCCGGAGTGTTTTCCCGTGCTGGTTCGTTTTGGTGACCTCGTCCGTCGGGACCATTGTCCTCGGGCGTCTGCTCCAAATTATGTTCAGGGTGACCTGGTTCGTCCTGCTCCATCGCTGGGTCCGTATGGTCGTTGTTGCCTTCGGAGTTGGTTGTAGTATCGATCCTTCTGGCGCTCTCGTCACTATTTTTACTGTTGCTGGACTTAGAACAGCGTCTGCACCGTCGTTTTGGATTTTGTCCGGGGTTTTTATCGTCCAGATTGTTGCCTTTGTCCTCTGTGGGCGTATCCACCATGTATGCGTCGTGTTATGACGGGGAAGTCCGGCGCCCCGTAGATTCCGCATCTTCTCCTGCATCATTGTCCATACCGTCGATGTCTTCAGAGTCGAAGTCAGGCACGTCGGTTAAATCACCGACCGTGGCTATGAAGTGCGTGGTGGGTGGGGAACGAATTTCTTCATTGCCTGCTTGCCACCCGAACCGGACGTAGTTTGGCCCAGAAATTTCTGTCAAAGAGAGAGTTTTCAACGAGTTCAGCATGTCGCTAAAGGGCGAGTGCCAAAAAATGTCCGTGGCGGTGAACCCCATCATCGGAGCCCAACCTGGCTCGACCGGCTCGGGAGTGCGCGGGCCGGACTCAACATCCGGATACGAATCCGGGGGTCCGGAGTAATAGGCCACCACAGAGGTAAGGCCCATGTTTGGCTCCAACGCCGATGAGTCTTGGCGACACTGCGGTGGGTCCAGCCCTCCGTCCTTAGGCAACGCAGCCTGCTCCGGATTTAGATCCGAGCCTAATGCGGGGGTGACACCCCGAGCTTTGTCCGACAGCAGGTCCAAGCCATGCTCGTCGTGACTGTCCGATATCGCGTTATTGGCGACGGTTGAAGGAGCCATCGAGCCCAGCAGCGACGACACAGAGGAACTCTCAATGAAAGAACCAATGTCGGTGTCAAAACCAGCGGATCTCGGGTAGGGGGTCCCGATCTGTGCGTCAAGGCTGATGGTAACAAGAAGTAAGGGACACAGATGTTTACCTGAGTTCGAGCCCTCTCGATGGAGGTAAAACCCTACTTCCTGCTTGATTAATATTGATGATATGGGTAGTACAAGAGTAGATCTACCACGAGATCGTAGAGGCCAAACCCTAAGAGCTAGCCTATGATGGTATGATTGTAATTGTGATCGACCTTCTAAGGACCAACCTCTCCGGTTTATATAGACACCGGAGAGGGATAGGGTTTACATGGAGTCGGTTACAAGGAAGGAAATATAATATCCGGATCGCCAAGCTTGCCTTCCACGCCAAGGAAAGTCCCATACGAACACGGGCCGAAGTCTTGAGTCTTGTATCTTCACGCTTCAATAGTCCGGACGTTGTACATAGTCCTGCTATCCGGATACCCCCTAATCCAGGACTCCCTCACCACTTGCGAGGATCGGGCATCAGCAAGAAGGGTGTCTTGAAAAGAGTCAGCCGGTTGCAGATGAGTAGAAGGTACAAAGACACCGAGCATGCGGCCAGACGGACGGTGCTGAGTAGGTCCATACGATTACAGATATGCTCCAAGAGAACATCGGGGTGGGAATTCCAATCGCGGCTCTGCGTGTCAGTCAGTTCTGCCATTGGGGTTTTCAGTGCCTACGAGCCAGCGGGGAAGTGGATTCGCGCGAGCGAGCGAAGAAGCTTCTCCTCGTGTGGCCGAAAGCAAAGGAGCGGGGGATATGGTACGCGCGAGCTACCAAGGAAGATGGCGCGGGCGGGCGAGTAGTGAGCGGGGGTAAATGGTGTGCGGCCGACGATGGGAAGAGAGGAGGAAGAAGAAGAGAGGAGGAAGAAGAGTGGAAGACGGGGAAGAAAGTGCATTAAACTCAATTCTACTAGTACTACTACCAGGATATACCGTCCTTCGGAGTGTAAATAGTTAGACCGATGCATGTGGGTCTACCACAAGAGGGCCCATATGTCAGTTAATGGAGGACATAGGTGTGTAGGCGTATTTGCGGAAGCGTGCTCTACTGGCAAACATGATGGCGATCTTTGGGTAAGGCTGATTTAGTAACACCAACACGCTGGTTCAGCTTATTAATTACGTGTCCCATCTGCTGCAGCGTGTATTGTCACTTCACTGCGAAGACTAGTTGAATAGTTCTCTCTAACCGAGATGGGGAATAATGGATCGCGAAGACTTCCTTTATATAGTATCCCTATGCCTCTACGCTCACTTCACTCATTTTGCTCCGTACCTAGTCACTTGTTGAAATCTGTAGAAAGACAAATACTCCATATTTGGGAACAGAGGGAGGCTTTTACTCCGTATTTGGGAACAGAGGGAGTATCACCATATGGAGTGAACAGAGGAAGCTTGAAATATGAACATGTCAATAGGAGGGAGTAAGCCCCATGCATGCATGCAACATGCAACACTCACACGTACACATGGATGCACGCAACACTCACGCACCCATGCGGCACACAGCACACGACGCAACACACACACCCACGCTCAAGTGCTCAACCTACTCCCTATGTCGGTGAAAGACTGCACATTTAGAGATTTACACATTGACCAGGGCATAATTAACGGCCAAAAGTAGCAGACTTATGTGTGCATGCGACCATTGAGAGAAGAAGATTAAATGAAGGCCGTTGCATGCTGTAATTAAGGATAGACATGTAGCCTATACCTAGAGCACAAGTTGGTGCATTAGTCAATCAATATCGATTTAGATTAAAGGCTAAAATCATTGGAAGTGTAGATGTACATCATGTACTACACTCTTTGTTTTATAGACGATGTACACTCTTTGTTGGAAGACCGAGGGAGTATACGTGCATGCACTCACATACACAGCTAGGGTGGTTCGCGCGCAAGGGTTGGACTCATGTCGCGCCTGCGTAAAGTTTTGTTTAACTGATTTCTTTGCTCTGCCAACTGACAGGTGGGACCCAGAAACCAGGTGACAATTTAACCAGTCAACAAAGTGCCACGTCGACTATGTGGCCAGTCGGTGAGGGTGCAATCGATTGCTCTCGATGAGCTAGTGATCGTATAATCACCGCAAAACTATATATAGTGACCGTAAAGAGCGTATTGTTACATACGTTGACCGCCAGTGTATTTTTCTCATTTCAAATTAAGCCATATTAATTGGAAAGGATGTAGTATGGACTACTAGTACTAGTACTGCTTTGATGTGTCCCGTCAACTCGCCGAACAAGGAGAAGCTTGCTTACTACGCCTCTCCCTCGCCTTGCAGCAGTGGTTCGCAGGACGAGGAGAGGGTTTTGACTACAGCACCCTCTCCCTCTCCCTCTCCCTCGCCCTCGCCCTCACCCTCGCGGTGGACGTGTAGCAGTTCAATCGGTGTTAGATTGCCAGAAACATATTGTACCGTAGTATCATCATTGTTGGACCTTCCGAAGAGGCGAAGAGCCAAGTGCAAGGTTCACACGAGTACGAACTGTTGAACCTCCCGAAGAGGCAAAGAGCCAAGCGCAAGGTTTTATAGGAGTTTTCGTCCTAGTAGGAGTGTACTACAACTATAGCGAACAATGCTACTGTATGATGCCGCCACGTCACGTATATCCAAAGTTGTGCCACCTTTTTTCTCAAAGAGCGTGTTGGAGCCCGTGCAACAACCACACAAGTTTCATATACACATAACACATTTACTAGTAATAAATTCTAAAGGACAAATGCCAGTATGCCACACAAGTTCATCTCCAATTCATGTCATAAATTTGTGCACGACTAGTCTACATATATTCAAAGCGCTACCGTTCACAATTACCGTACTCCACTTACATGTTATAGATGGGCTACATGTCCTCCTCCAGGTTCCAGTCCCAGGTATTCTTCATGGATGGCACGATCCATAGCGGTGGGCAACAGGAATCATTGTCACAGCTTTCTAGTCTGGTTCCACATGATGGAGACTCATCCAAGCTGAAGCGGCATAAATCAGGGATAGCGTGTCCCAGCATGTCGTTCATCCGGCGGTGCGCACTGAAGACACAACCATGCTTCATGAACGGCATGCCTTCCGTGTCGTGCACGGAAGGTGGCATCCGCTTCACAATGGGGTAGCTGTCCCCGATGAAAAGCGAGTACTCTCCAAGAGTGTTCCTCGGTACCCACGTAGCATCACGGGGGTCGAACTCGGCGCCATTCATCTGGTACATGCGGCATCTCAGATCTGGACACGGGGTGACGTACATAGTCAAGGTCCATGCATAATAATGTTGTGCTCAAATATGGCGGTCGATGTCTTTGTGCAACAAATAGTACTACTCCAGTATAGAGGAAGTAAAATAACCGGCTTATTATATATAGCCACTCTCGGCTACATGGATGAGGTACTGAGACATGGACAAAAATGGTGGCAGCTAGTGGGTTCAAGTCTTCAAGGGCCTAGCTAGCTATACGCGTCCTCCAAGGTAAAAAGTACTCCTACTAGTACTACTAAGTATACTACTAGTACAACAATGAAAGAGAAGGAGAGGGTTAAAAATGGAATACAGGTAGATGGTGACGGTCCGATCGTGGTAGGTTGTGTTACCATGTTGCACATCGGTGGTACCATGGGTAACGGTCGCTAAGATAGTTGATCCCAATATGCCAAAGTCAGCTACAAGGTTCCAAGTTAGACCGAATCGCGGATGCAAATGCACATCTAGGATCGGCGATCTTATTTTGATTGGGGGATGACTGGTCCCTGCAAAATAATGGAGTACCGTTAGGGATGCAAATTATGGTTTGTGCATTCCGTTTGTAATATCCGTACCGTAGGATGGCTACCAGATGAAACAAGTCCCCTGGCTTGTCACCGTCAAGATGCGGCCTAGATGGCGCACGGTGTCTTCGAACGTGTAGGGGTACAAATCTGCCGCCCCCAACATGCGCCAGCCTCTGCCGTTACTGCCTCTTGCATTGATGGCAATCCTTATGTCGAACACCATGATGAGATAGTAATCGTCGTAGCCGCGTCGCTTTGTCGGCGGGTCTGCCATTGCTATCTTCTTCAATCTCATGTAGGCATCATCATACGTATTCAAGCCCAGCCAGTCGGGAAGGCTGATCCCAATGGTGGACAAGGGGTCTACCGGAATGGCCGCACTGTTGTGGATGTTGTGCAAAATGATGGTGGTATCCGGCCGGAGGTATGCAAGCCAATCTTCGTTGGCACCGACCCGGAACCTATATATAAGGCGGTGGGCAGCGGAGAAATTACGGGATGGAAATGGAATAACTAAGTACTACATGATCAAACTCCATTCTTGACCTGCTCATCGGACAAAATCGACTACCTCTCAACGTCGGCAACTCTAAGCGGAGTCAACGTGCAACCATGGCCAAGGAGCGGTGGACTGTTTGAAGGATTGTCCCATAGAAGAACCTTCTCCTCGAGGACGCATGGAAGACCAACAAGCATGGCCTTTTCCCAAGCCTGTTTAAGCACTGTCTTGAAAAAGTTGGTGCAGGAAGCATCGAGTCTTGCGGCGGTGAGGATTTCTCCCAGAGGATCGTCATCCAAGGTGTCCCAGGCCCTACGAGGAGGAGAACCGCCTAGCGAATCCATGGGAGCAGCGACGAACTGCCTTCTCTTCGGGGGGAGGGGAACTGGCGAGGAGGAGATACGAGCGTAGTAACATGAGGCCTCGTCCCTTCCAACTATAGATCGTTCCTTAGCGAAGGGGTGAGGCTATTATTTACTACTAGTACTAGCATTATGGAACGTTATGGTTGCATTATACTGTAAATAATAGCACTACTAAGAAATTTTTGGCACTAGGTAGTAGTTTTTTGCGTGGATTAAGAATTTTCGGGTATGTTTTTGCCATTTTTTTTACACGCCAACTAGTGTAAAAAAACGTCTTACATTATGTGACGGAGGAGTACATACTCGTACTGTAGCAGTACTAGTACTACTTCTTCTCAACTAGTAGTGCGATGTACTGTACTTCTAGTCTAGTCTAGTATAGTGCACCAGTTTTGAACTCTTGAATCTCAAGGCCAAGGAGCTACAGTTGGAAGTGGAGGGTACTACTGTTCTCTAGAACCATCGCTGCACTATCAATGCAGGGAAAGTACACCTGCGTAGTGGCCTAGTGGGTACTCTCGATGCTCTATTCAGCCACTCCCCTCACGTAGCTAGCCTACTCAGCCGCTCCTCTCACGCACACACTAGCAGCCTGTTTATCGGCGAAGGTTACTGCGGGGGCAGAACATTTGAGTTATTTGATACAGAGAGACTAGGCTTTTCGCTTCCATTTGTGGAGGTATAATGGATCTCGTCGAACTTTTTTAGTAGTTCCTTCTTTATGAATGAGATGAAGCAAAGCTTTTGCCTCCGTTTAAAAAAACACGCCAAGAGGAATTTCTTTTGTAGTAGAGCCGATAATGGAGTGAAGTCCATGCGTGCAACGCCACAAGCTACAGAGTAGTAGTAGAGCACTTTACGTACAGAGCCATATTGCACAGTTCCCAATGCCCCGCCAGGCTTTTCCGGCTCCTCGGGCTTAATTGAGAGGCGCTAGTTTAAATATGCTACTAGCTGATGAGGAAGCTGCAAGCGAGGTGCGGCTAGGACGAGCACGCGAGCCACGAGATGCTGGGAAGGAAAACTCGTTCACGTGGCTAGGCTATCCAGTGCACCCAGATTGTTGGGCCGCACGTCCGTTTGACTTCAAAACTCAAACTACCCGTGTAAAATATTGGCTTGCAGCGAAGTGTAGTACTATTTTAAAAAAAGGCCGTCGTGCGTTCGGCCGGGATTGAACCCACAAAACGAGGTATACACTCCCGCGACCACTAGTAGTACTTGTTGGAGTACAACGCAACCTAGAATCGCCTTTTGTCGCTTGTAGTACGTACATTGTTCCTTACAAGAAACCCCTAATAATGCAACAAACCACTAAAATGCCAAGAAACTACTACCACTTGCGTACGTGGCAGACTTAAGATAAGACTACCTTATCAACCATTGTACATGCTCTTACCAACCAGCCCTACCAAGAAATGACTACTCTACAAAGTGTCGTTATACGCACGTTTCAACCCATGGCCCTGTTTGGATACATATGTTGTCAATCTAACCCTGCCATCCAAAGACCACTTTGGTTAGAGTTAGTTCAGGGTTAGAATCTAACTCTAACCTCTGACAGGGCCCATGTCGCCCATTAAGTCAACACCTTCTATTCGACCGGGCGTTATGACTTGTGGGACCTACATGTCAGTCTACACAAAAATCCCCGAGTGATCTCCTACCTCCGGCCCGTCCACCTAGTCATCCTCGGCCATGGGACGCAGCTACCGCCGCCGGCAAAAGGCGAGATCAAAACCGCCGGCGGTTCGGAGTCCATGTTGCGGCAGCCTGGATGCCAGCTCCGTCCCGCGCTCGTGGCCGCTAGCTAGCACTACTAGGGAAAAGGCTAGCAGCAGCGCAGGTTTTAGGTGTATCAGTAGCGCGGGGAGTGGCGCTACTAATAAGGCGCCATGACTAACACATAGCGATGGCGCATGCTCACTGACCATCTTGCTACACAAGTGTAGCGACAGCGGCGCTTAGTGGAAGCTTCGCTCGCTAGTAGCTCTAGCGGCGCTTTGCACAGACGCCATCGCTATCGTGGCTGCTGCTAACTTTTATACACTCGCCATCGCTAATTTTAGTAGTTTTTGGTTTTTGGCATATTTGTTTTGTATCTGAACAGGCTTTATAGAAGAATCTTTAGCACATAGAAATGTCATCATGATACACATACAAATGCCTGCGAGACCACAAATGTAATCGTAACATATACATACAAATAGTCTCATCATAATCATCATCCAACACAAAGTGGTATCTTGTCATCATCTCGAAAATAGCGATACATGCAAGTCTCAAATACTTGCAACTACAACAACCTCGTCCATCTAAACAAAGGTATAGGCAAGAAGAGCTATCACTATGAGTGAGAGCGGAACTATGCAGTACATGAGGTGGCGGTTACGAGTCCTCTCTCGCGCTAGCGTGAACCTCAAGTAACTAGCTTCTCCTTCTTATGCCTTTTGAAGCCTTTATGGCTGGCGCCGTGAACCCATTCACTTGCGCCGACACTCATGCCACTCGTTGTACACCCGGAACCTTCCCTTTGTACACGACATAGCAATTCCATCACGCCATCAAGAAACTAGGTACTGTTAGAGATGCATGTTCATGAAGAGGATGTACAATCATATATATGCAACAAAATATACTAGAGCAACACCGAAAAAGAAAGGGTTAGCAACTAGATGCAACATACGGTATGCAAATTAATTAACTAGAAATGCGCATGTCATCGTCGCAAACTAACAAAGTAGCATTACGCAAGTTCGGCGAGGACCGTGGACATCACAAAGTTTCATCGCTACAAAAAGTATACAAGTTCAACCGACACATATCATCATCATCGGCATCATAAATCACTAGAAGTTCCATCCTTCCATATCATCAAGGATGGACCCTAGCTTCTTGAACGGCGTGAGGTCTAGATGTTGCATGCCTATGCGAGTTCGGACGTCAGCTCGAGATATCGGGCCGTGGTGGAACATCCCCTTCTCATTGACGACTTCTTTCATGATGATCATCGCAATGTCGCTTTGGATGCGAAAGAAGTCATCTCTAAGTTTATAATCCGCTTCTCCATGAGATTCTAGCCACTTGTGGATATGATCATCATTTCTGCTTCTCATGCGAAGCTTTGGGTGATCCGTGTTGAACTGAATCATGAGATGGACGATGTAGAATCCATCCTTCTTGCTTGGTTTTGGGACATGGATGTAGGAGAAGTTAGTTTTATGCGCGAAACGCATCTTCCTGTTCTTTTGTTTCCTGATCTGCACGTGGCCACCTCTAAAGCTAAAGCCTTGGAGAGCATCATCTAGAATATTCATTATGTGGGTGTAGTATTTTTTCTCGTAGTCTCTGGAAGGGTCAAAATACATGGCGTGGGAGACTTGCGGGTAAAGAACGATAAGGACGGCGCACCCGTTGCTGCGGGGAAAAGACACCTCAAATTATTCCCCATATGAGAGATAAGGAATGATTGAAATGTACGAAAGGGTTGTCCGGAACTGACTTACTTTGGATGATAAGGCACTAGGACAATTTCCCGGTCCTCATTCTGTACCATGAAGTGTTGGAGGTACTCCCTAGCAGTATCATGCTCAAAGTCGTCGAGACTCAAGAAAGACTCGTGCATGTAGTACGGATCCACCACACAGATTTGCGAGACTTCTTCACTCTTCATGACGGAGCTCATATGTAGCGCAAAAAGGCGGACGATTGTAAAATCGAGCCGCCTTGTTAGAAACATCTCAAAGATATGGTGAAACCGCAGGAAGAACACCTCCATGGGCCGTGTTTCGACGTAGCACTTCCCTCGTGCACACGAGCCGTGTATATGTCGGATATCCTGGATCCTTTGAGGCTAGTAGGCTTTCTCAGTCGACAGCACATGGTCGTGCAGTCTCCTGAGATCCCCTGATAGTGCCTCCAGCGGTTTCGGCGGTAGCATCGGCTCGCCCGTGAGATGGAACATGCCCGCACCTTTCACGGGACCGCGCTCTTCAGAATGCATCGTCTGGCTGCTATGTGCTCTGGCTTGTTTGGAGGCAATTATCTTCCCCGATCTCTTCCTCTCCTTTTTCTTAGGCACACCTTCCAGACCCTTCCTTAACCCCTGCCCCAGTGTTCCCGGGCTAAGTACTGTACGACCCTCGCGCCCGGCTAGTTGAGCCTGTGTTGAGGCGGCATCTTCAGGCGTGTCCTGTGAGGATTTCATGAAGAGAGACTTTTTGCAATCCCTGCTACGACCCTGCCGGGGCATATCATCCATATCCTCATATCCTCATTAGCAAGCTGATAGCCCGATTCGTCATATGGTTGACTCATCATATCTATGTCACATGTCATACGCGTTTGTATTGAGGAAATCCATAGGGTCGACCTCCGTCTCATCATCCATTCTACATTCTCTGAGGATAAATTACATCAGCCAGTACTATTGCACCCCCTTCATCATGTCATCCGCCGCTCTCACCCGGCACTACAGGAGCTGGTAATTGCGTAGGCGTGGTGGTGGTCTCCGCACATGCTTGTTGATGTGTGGTTATTGGTGTGCTCTCGGCGGCTCCAAGCGAATAAGATTCTTGACCATAGCAGCACCCAACCTTTGCAGCTTCAATCCGCGGCGAGGTCTGGTCGTCCGCTCCCACATCTTTGTCTTTGGAGGAGGCAAATCCTCGTGCCCGGATTTCACACTGGTCAAGCTAACCCTGAAGTGCCCAGCGGGGATCGGCTGGTTGTGGAACGTTGGTTGTGAGGGGTCCATTATCATCCCCTTTTCCACGTCCACCTTCTGGCCTTTGATAAAGTTGAGTATGGTGCACGGGGTTTCTTTCGCCTGCAAACACATATGTCTGTGGCGTAAAACAACCGAAAGGCAACAAAAATGGAGCTCAGCAAAAATGGACGGGCTGCTATGATCGGGAGCGGCTGCGACAGGAGGCCCGGTTGCATGAGAAAGTGATGGTGTGATGGTGTTGTTGTTCATGGAGTTGCTCCTGACGAAACTGGGCAACGGGAAATCATGTACCGTCTTGTCTGGATTTTCCTTCGTCCAGTTGATGATAACTGGAACCAAGTTAGTAGTGAAATCATTTCTGCGGCAGATTCTGATGCATTGACTGCCTGTTGTAGCAACTCATATTTGTCCTTGGCTGCTGCTTTTTCGCGTCCTCATTGCTTTTTTCTCGACCGCAAGCTTCACCTTCGCGTCGATGTCCGCCTGACTAAACTTATTTTTCAGCTTCTTGGCCTCTGGGCCCTCGTTGTAAAACACCTTCCACGTGGCGCCGTCTCCAGTGTCGTGCACATGACCATATTGCGGCCGCTGGCCCAAAGGGAGTCCCTTAAGTTCGTTCAAGGCCCGGTTGAGAGGGGTGTCCCACTTGGGCCTCATCGGAGAAGTAGGGCTTTCGGCTGCAAGCTGGTGTTGCTTCTCCGATGGTCTAATCAATTTCCTCGTGATCTTGTCCGTGTAAAAACCTTTTCTCCTTGTCCCACTTATAGCGGGCCTGATGAAGTCACGCTCCAAGGGGTTGGTGAACTTAGCGAAAGTGCAGGAGACCCGCGGCTTCACGTTCCGCGTCCTCCTTATCCCATATGGGCCTTTTACCGAGGTAGCCACGGCTTCCAAGGCGATGCTTCCCCGTGTTTCTTTGCTGAAGGCTCTTGAATTTCGCAGCCTTAGCCTTGGCTGCCTCGGTAGCGCAAGTGTCCTTGAACTTTTCGAACTCCTCTTCCGTAAGTGTCGGATTTTCCTCCAGAATCTTGGATAGGGGTTCATCAGCCTCAATAGCTTGTTTCACCCTCCCTTTCCAGGAGGCCAAATCATTGCTGAACATGCCCATGGCGTGATTGTTAATCTTCTTCATCTTTGGATCATCCCACGGTTGTTCTATGTTATCATCCTAGTCGGGGAACTTGAATCTCTTGTGCAACTTTGTTAGGAGCAACTGCGTCAAATGTTCTTTACTCCTTAAGTCATCATCGTTGATGCTCGCACATTCCTGTAGGATGCATCCTACTTGGTTCCCATAGCACTTGCGAGGTTCTTCCGGCTCTAACGGCTCAAACTTGCCGTACTGATCATAGTCTTCCTCGTTGGCGACTCCATCCATTCCAATGATGTTCCTTTTGCCTCTCCTCACGACAAGACGACTGGGATTGCATGGGTCGGTTATGAAGAAGCATTGTGTCACGTTCTTAGTGTGTACCCATGGCCCGTTTTTTGTGATAGCGTTCACGATAGTGCTCTTGGCTTCGGGTATAGTCATTGTAGTGAAAATACGGTTTTCTCTTTCGACATTCTTTGCCCATCTGACACGGAACATCGTCGTGTTGTGAAGTCCAGAGTAGTCAAGCTCCATGATCTCCGCGACCCTTCCATAAAATCGTTCAGTTGTGCCGTTGTCGCTGCCGGTCATGCATTCCATCGTCACCCCTGAGTTCTGATCATCACTGTCCATATCTTTGGCCTCCGTGCAGAACGTGTATCCATTGATATCATATGCCCGATAGGTTACGAGGTTGGGCGAGGGCCATGTGCTAAAGGCGTATATGAGCAATCCGTCCTTAGAGCCCTCCTCCAGGATTAGCAATAATATGCTCTTTGAACCAATGCAGGAAAGTGGAGTTGTGCTCTCTAGTAACTTTGGCGTTCGTCCTACATACCCCCCGCTCACGATACTTCTTTGCGATAATTTCTTTGTGCAGTACCATGAAAGGATCTACCTCGTCTAGGTGTTGTAGCACTACCAAGTTTGCTCTGTCAAAGTCGCTGCATCGATCTGAGTATGCCACGTGCAGTTCACTGCGACCGTTGCAGTGACCATCTCCTTCGAGCCTCCCATCGTGCTTGTTAACGGGCAAACCAACACTAACACCGGTGGCTGGTCTGCTCCATATAGAAAATTCTCACGAAGAGATGCACTCTTGTGTCAAATAGCCTGGGCGATGCTTCCATCCGGACGGGACATGTTACTGAAACGAATCCTTTGATGATCCCATTCATCCTCTCAAAGCGACATCATGTTGAGCAGGAATGACGGCCCCAGGTCTACTATGTCATCCACAATATGGACACACGGATGCACCATCACGTCAAAGAACGCGGGTGGGAAGTACATCTCAAGCTCATTCAGTATCACAAAGATCTCTTCACCTGTAGCCTTCGGAGCTGCTTCACACTGATCGACTTTCGAGAGATGACATCGAAAAAGTTGCAGAGACCAATAAGTGTGTCACGGACGTGCTTGTCCATTATCCCTCTAAGGGCAATAGGTAGTATCTGCATCATCATCACATAACAGTCATGAGACTTCATCCCGCTGAACCTTTTCTTGTCTGTGTCTAGATATCTACTTATCTTGCCACAGTAACCGGAACTAACTTTGACTCCGGTAAGGCACTTAAAGAATTGATTGATCTCAACTGACTTAAGGTGAAGCAAGAAGGGGAGCAATAATCCTCTTTCTTTATTTTCTTTCCCTTCTTCTCCCGTGCCTCTGTCCCCGTCTCTGTCTCGTCTGACATTTTATGGGGCGGAATGTGCAGATCTTCCCTGATTTTCAAATCTTGCAAGTCTTTTCTTGCCTTCGGCCCATCCTTGGTCTAATCGGCATGTTCATCAGTGTTGCGAGCAAGCTCTCAAGGACATTCTTACAGATATGCATTTGATCAAGGCAATGAGGTGTATCGAGTTTGTGCGATACTCCAAGTCCCGAACATAGACCTCGTCTTCCATACCTTCAGCCCGGCTCGGCGCCTTTCTCATGGTCTTTCCCAGCGCGAGGCACTCCTTCCAGTTTTTCAACAGCTCATCGATTTTGGCACCGCTTCGCTTACGTGGAGGTCCTCGATGCTCAGCGTGACCATTGAATAGATCTCCACGGTTTCTCCACGGGTCGTCCTGTTCAAGCCATCTTCGATGCCCCATGTACACGATTTTCCCAGACCGCCATCTTTCCTTGGCGTTAGCTGCTGAGACGCCAGATCATCCATGCACCGCGTGCATCCGCAATATCCATGGCACACTGGCCTGCCACATATCCGTAATCGAGATAGTCATGCCTTTGTCGTGATCACGGCTCTCATGTTGAAATACTACGCCTTTCTTTGGCGTCCCATGTCTTGGCCGGTGTTTCCATAATGTGTCTAACTCCTCCTGAAGTAGCCCCAGATACAAATTAATATTATTTCCTGGTTGTTTTGGCCCTTGAATAAGCATTCTCATGTGAATGTACTTCGATTTCATGCACAACCAGGGGGAGGTTGTACATCCATACAAACACGGGCCATGTGCTATGGTTGGTGTTACGGTTGTAAGCAGTTCATGCCATCGGTACACGCGTCGAGCACGATGTTCCTTGCATCACATTCAAAATACCGATAGAAGCTGTACAACGCTCTCCACGCTTCCATCCTTCACGTGTCTCAGCGGATCATCTCCATCGTCGGGCTTCTTCCTCTCCGTGCGTGCGCCTTAGCTTTGCTTCCTTGGGATCTACAAAATACCTCTGGAGCGAGGGAGTGATCGGTAAGTACCATACAACTTTCTGGGGACATTTCTTCCCGGCCTTCTTGTATCGAGAAGCATTGCACACGGATAGCTTGTTTTTTCGCGTGCTCCTTCCGATAAATTATGCAATCGTTGATGCATGCATGGTATCTAACGTGTGGCGGATGAAGAGGGCACCACGATCTTCTTGGCCTCATCAACACTACTAGGACATAGATTACCCGCGGAAGAACATCCTTTAGGTACTTGAGATGCTCATCGAGGCTAGTGTCGGTCCATTTGTTTTTAGCCTTCGTCTTCAGGAGTTGGAGCGTGAAACTCAAGCGGGTCACCTCAGGATTGCAACCATCATACAATGGAGAGTTCGAGTCTACCACCAGTTGCTCCAACTTAGCCTCCTCTCTAGAAGCATCTCTCTCAGTACTTGTCTCCTTGCGAAGCAATGCTTGAACATGAGGGTCCCGCACGATTGAACTTAGTACCAACGAACTCTGCTGCGTGGAGTCCCTGTCGTTCTCTCCGCAGCCATGTCCGACCCCTTCTCCGCCACCATGTCCGGCCTCTTCCCCGCCGCCATTATCGATCATCTCTTTTTCTTGCCCCGTGTCATCATTGCCTGCCCCGTCGGCATCCTCAACATCGTCATCCTCATCTTCAGTTATCCACCGAGTATAGCCATCCATGAAACCAGTCATGAGCAGGTGCGCTTCGACACGACCATCGTCATAGGGGTCGAGCCAAACTTTTCCTTTGCATTTTCGACACGGACATAAAACCTCTGTCAGGTTATTTTCTTTCATGTCCTGCACGACTGCAACCACCTGTCCACCATCGTTCCACTGACCATCATGAACGTCTGCACGGTAATAATAAAACAAATTGATTATAAAAATGCGTGCATGCATCAAAGTCATACAAAAATTCGGCATGACCTTCCTAAAAATAGGACATAGGATCTAGAGTTTGCCCAGAATTCACCGAAACGGAAATAAATCGACATTTCGGCAAAACATAGGCAACTCAAAAGCACAATTTGGCGTCAACTCATGCCACACACACAATTTCCATAAACATATTTCCATTTTGCAAAAGCATGAAATTTTAATCACCTCTATCTCGAGATCGAGCACACGGTGGAGATGATCTTTGTAGGGAGATCAAAAGTGCACAAAGCTCTTCTTGACAAAGATAGATCTAGTTAGGGGCAAATAGGTCACTTAACTAAATCCTACATCTACCTAGCTACCTAATTTGGGAGGAGACAACTTCAACTAGTGGAGGGAGAAGGAAAGAGAAAGGAGATGCATTAATGGAGGTGGTGTAGTTAGGTAGGAGTAATGAAGAGAGAGAAAGGTAGATAGAAGAGGGAGAGTAATGGGGGAGAAGTATTGAGGAAGAAGAAGAGTGAGAGTGGGAGCATGTGGGAGGTAGGGGAAAGGGAAGAGAGGAGGGGGAGGGGAAGGGACGGGTGGGGAAAAGGTGGTGGGTTGGTGCGGATTACTAGTAGCGCGGGAGTTAAAACGCGCTGCTGCTATGGAAGTCGCAGCAACGAACTTTGGGCAACGACGCTACTGCTAACCGGGACCAAAAAGTGTGCCAATTTGAAATTTAGCAGCAGCGGCCTCAGAAAAAGCACGCTACTACTACATCCATAGCAGTAGCGCGGCTCGCGGCACCGCGCTGCTGCTAAATGGAGTTTGGTGGACACCGTCGGTCGATATTTGTAGCAGCGCGGTTTACACCGAGCGCGCTACTGCTAAAAACTTGTCAGTAGCGAGTTTCACGCACACGCGCTACTACTAATTAGCAGCAGCGCTCCTTTTTGAGCCGCGCTGCTGCTAAGATTCTGTGTATAGGCTTTTCCCTAGTAGTGTAGCCAAGATAGCTCCGTCCAGCTGCTTGTCTGCAAGGTTTGCTAGCTAGATTGGCACGACAGCGCGGCGGCTTGCTCGCGCGCGCCGCGCTAAGGCCAGCCATCTGGCTCGAGCAAAGGCGAGCGCGATGGCTTGCTCGCTCGTGAGTCACACTCGGGCCAGCCTGCCAATCCGTGCGGAGGCCAGCACGGCGTCCGGCCCATCCGGCAGAGCGGCGGACAACTCGCTCATCACCGGCGCCATTGACGAACACGCATCAGTACTGTTTGAAGTAATGTTCAGGAAAAATAATGATTTGAGGGGGCGTAACAGGATAGAAGGTCAGATTTGGGTCCCTCGTGTCAACACTCAAACAAAATGTGTTGGTTTAAGCTGCCTCGTCTGCACGGACTTGTGGGCCAACCCTGTCATAAATGGGTTTAAACGAACCTAATTGGTAGGAGTACTAGGTAGTAGTTTTTGGCGTGGATTAAGTAATTTTGGGTATGTTTTTGCTATTTTTTGCACAATAGATTCTTCCTAGGGCTGGTTGAAAGTGGTAGTTTTTTGTTAAATACTCTACATATTGTAAGTAGGAGTGAAAGTTAAACTTTGGAAGCCAGTAAGCAAGGCTAGTTACATAGTGCATATGTGTACATGTTTGAAAGTACATATCAACCATGAGTGACTAATATCTTGATGGAAAACTCGAAACTATGGAATACTAGGAAAAAAATGCATGGTTGGAAATACTAGCAATGTTCATGTGCGTTGCAACGAATCATAATTAGAATAATACTTATTCACAAACTTAATACAAAACACTCTAATTTTGATAGACATATGTCACTAGAGATATATTATGTTTCAATTAGAATATATTCCTTGGGCTGTTTTGGTGAGGCCGGGGAGGGATGTGGTTGGTTTCAAGATACTAATTATGGGTTTTTCTGCAAATTGGTAGACAAGTGGGATGTTGGTGAGAAAAAGCAACAACTTACCTCATAGTCGTTAGATGTAGATCTAATGGTTAGAAACGACGGATGGCAGACACACCATCATCACCAACTTAGTCTTCTGTAGGAGTACTAACAAGATCCGTGCATTGCACGGAACATCAAGATGCATTTTTTTATAAAACACTTGTTGTGATTGACCCTTGCAGGAGTAATCCCATGTGTAAAGACTAATGATATCTCGAGAAATATGAGATAAGGTGAAGAGGAGTGGGGTGTGGTGGTGATTGGTGGTCGTCTTGGCGGAGGCATGGGGATTGATTTAGCGGCAATGGCCACCGAGCCAGTTTGTTCCAGAGGCTTCCTTTCTTAATTGGTCAACAATGAGGTTTGTATGAGATAAGGATGAACGAGGGAAGGCCTTGTCTGCAAATGTGGAGAGGGGTGCGGGTATCTTTTAGTTTAATTTCCATCCGTCAGATATAGATCAGACGGTCTATATTGCAAGATGGCACACGTACCATCATCACCAACTCAGTTTTTTTATAAGAGAAGAAATATAAGTATGGAGATACAAACGTATTATCGATACTTGCTTCCGTAAGCTAGCATCTACATTCTATTCAACGCCTCGGCATGTGGGGCCTTAGCACAATGACTTCTCGACTGTCATACTAGGTGGTCTAAGCACGTGTAGATTTATTCTTTTTCACGTCTCGTGTTCGCCGTACTGCCACGACTGTTGATGAATAGACAGTAAGTTATTCACGGGGAAACCCTTGTTGAGCGTGTTTGCGAGAGAGAGAGAGAGAGAGAGATAGTGTGCGTGTGTGATATGTTAGAGACTGAGGCAATGATAATAGATTCTTTGTGTCTATGTGTGTGGAGGAAAGAGAGAGACATGTACATGGGGCTTTGTGTTGTGTAACGTGGAGACACATATACATAATTAGAGAGTGAGTGTGTGAGATACACATGCGGACATGGGGAGAGATGAGGATCCAGATAAATGGGTGTTTGTGCGTGTCTGTGTGTGTTTGTGCACACGTTTGTGTGTGAGAGGGAGTGTGTGTATGTGGAGTAGAGAGACCACTAATGATGTAAACCTAGTATAAGGGAAGGGGAATGGTGTGACATGTGTAGTAAGCGGGATAGCAGGTGCAAGCGGGGAGCAGACTATTTGGAAGAGACATCGAGTGTGTGTGTGGGAGAGGGGTGTGAGAGCGAGCGAGAGAGAGAGAGAGAGCTAGCGACGGAGAGAGAGAGAGAGAGAGAGAGAGAGAGAGAGAGAGAGAGAGAGAGAGAGAGAGGAAGAGAGGGGCGAGAGGGGTCGTTTGTGTCCATAAATGGCGTATAGATAGGGAGACAATGTTTATGTTGTTCGAAATTGGCCTATGTACGGAGACGCAAGGGAAGCAAGTCATCATGTGTGTGATAGGGACTTAATGAGAGATCTAGCATAGATGGTGTAGAGAACAATGTGCAAAATCGAGAATGATGATACATTAGGGTGCTATGGAAAGAGTCACGACATATATGTTTACAGGGAAGGAGCTGGGACGGGTCCGCGTGTGGGAGAGATAGAAAGAGGAGAGTGGTGCACAAGGAGACAAAGTGTGCTTGTTTGAAGTGGGGGTGGTGTGTGTGTGCGGGAGAACCACATAACTAGGGAGATAGACGTTTGGGGCGACATTTTGTGTGTATGGGAAATATACACTCTACATAGTGCGTGTGCTTGGGTAAGAGAGATAGCGGGAGACCTAGAGAGTGAGGGACGAGATGTGTGCATGCCGAGAGACAAAGTGATAGAGACCTATATTGGGGTCCAGACTTTACAAGAGAGAGGGTGTTAATGTGCTCGTGTGTTGGTGTTTGGGGAGAGAACGACTTCTCTATGTGTGGGGGCGAGGGGGGTTGCTTGGATAAAGAGTGAGGTGTCTATATTTGAGGGACTTTAGCGTAATTGAGATATTGTGCACTCATGGTTGATCAATTTGTTTCACAGTTTGGACAATGAGATAACGATACTTTTGAACATGCGTGATATACCTTGATGTACCAGAATTACAAACCTAAGATTGGAATTTTGGAATTCGACTCCATCATTAGCTTTTGTATCTCATTTAAACGGATGTACATTTTTTAAACCGGGATTTCGTGATTTCAAGTTCATATATCAAACCTAGAGATACACACATACGGGCATGTTCAAACTTTATAATCATCCACTTTATTCATACACATACACGTTTTTGCTTTTGTCGTCATAATTAGGATAAACACATTTGGAATTTAATTTGAATTGGACCGTATGATGGTATTTGCTTGTAATAGCTCAATGATCCATATTTGAATTGAATGGACAATCTAAGTTTCGAGTTGGATACATTGATTTTCAAAACTTGCACTTTTTTGCGTGCAAAACAAACAAAGTGTCGGCCATGATATCATAGTCGGCCGTACGAGAGCAGAATACTTATAATTTTAGGCGCCAAAAGCTTTCGAACTTCCCGCTCACATCAAAATATCACGCGCCCAAAGTTTAGCCCTGCGATATTCCTGTTTTACCCCTGCCACATGAACGGAAAAGGGCTGCTTTGGTAACTCCATTGTTTTCCCTCTTTTCCCCAAAATTCTTCCCTAGAGCCCTTCCTTCCCCTCCCGACCCGCCAACCACGGCAAGCCGCGAATCTAGTCCTCCGCCGCAGCGGTGGACCTCACCCGCCGGATCTACCTTCCGCACCTTGGAACCCCCAACTGCCAACTCACCACTTCACCAGAGCCGCTTCAGCGACTGGCTTGTCCACCACTACAGATCTCCTTGACCGCCATCATGGTCCATCGCACCGGATCTGCTTAACCGGCGCCCTCATCCACCACAGTGTGGGCCCTTCACTGACTCCCTTGTCCGACCCTTCGCTGTCCCTTCATACAAGCCCTCGTCCGCCGCAATAGATCTGCCTCACCGAAAGCATCAGATAACGCTACCGCCAAGCCTTCGTCCCATCGCAGACCGGACCGCTCCACGGATGCCATATTCAACTCCACCGGCCCTACTTTACCGACGCCGCAGCCTCATCAGGTTATTTCGATTTGTACTCCTTCAGTTTTTCTCTTTATCGTGCAACTGTTCACTTACCACAGATGAGCTTTCTTGTACATCGACAGGCGCCGCAACCGTAGCACTGGAGCCACTTCAGCGACGACGACAGCTGGCCCAAACTCAACCACAACACGAGCACCATCGACGATCCTTAGCTATCAAGTATGACAAAGATACCCATACGCCGCCAAGAATCAGGTACTATTATCCAACGGTCGACGCCTACGTTCACTTTCCTAGCATAAGCACCGCACCTTTGAATTTCTTCAGGGCATCATTCAGTTTTTCATGAGACGCGTTATTCTGCTTGCACCTGTAGGGTCATACTTCTGGCAGTGAACATGTTACATGTGCTAAATTACATACCAGTGCACATATAGTTAATATGCTTTAGTTTTGTCCTAAGTACTCCCTCCGTTCCAAAATAGATGACCCAACTTTGTACTAACTTTGTACTGAAGTTAGTACAAAGTTGAGTCATCTATTTTGGAACGGAGGGAGTATTACTGTACTTCCTAGATATCACTGCCTACTATTTTACTTCTTGAATGCTATATTTATGATAATGGTGTTGTTCTGATGCCACCTGTTGGTTCCATCAGACTGCTTAATGTTCTCTATGCTTAATTACACATCAGCAAACTAGCATGTGGTTCCGCTACTTTTTGTTCGTTTTACCCTACATTTTTCTGATGCTAGCTATTGCATCACTACTCCGAGCCTCAGTTCATTACTTGTTTGTGTGTTCTTGATCTTCCCAAGTTGCGTGACTAATTTGATGCTTCTATTAATTATGGAGCTGCCAACCCCATCAAGCAAAATATTTGTTCTTTTGGGGCTGGCACCTCGAACAAGCATAAAAATAGAGGGAAGCAGGTATATTGTTGTGTATGCACACACCCTTATTTCATTAGTTTAGATGAACCATTGATGATCAATTCGGACCAGTGCATGCGACTGAAATTAATTTTACCTAAATAGAGGGTGCAGAATAAACTACAACAACTAGATTTGCAACCACGGGATGCTGACGATATCTTCAAAGAACATTGCAACAACAGCGAGGCTTCACAACAACATATGGTAAGATAGTGTGTTTTAGTACATGTGAAATGTAATGTGAGTGGGCTGCTTTCTTAGCTTGTGCCCTCAACCTGTAATCCTACCGAATTACAAATAGTTCAGTTGTCTGCTTTGCTGTATTGCTTGATTCGAATGCTTGTTTGTTGTTACGCTATACCTGAGTTGGCCAATATGTCAGCAGTGCCTGTTGTACTATCGTAAAGAAATGCATGCCTATTTCATTTGAGTCCTTAACTTTTCCTCTCAACTTCATCACAAGACTGTCTTCGTACTTTATATGAGGCCACACTGTTAAGTGCTTTCTCAGATTATTTCAACTGCTTAGATGCCTTGGCAACTTAAATATAGCGGTGGTACACTCCCTTTCAACTAGGGATGTCAACAGGGTCCCGTTTAATCCCGATTAAAGTCCACTAGTGGTATGATAGTTCAAAAGAGTTTTTGTTTTTTTGAGGAAAATTAACTAGGGTGGTAGCAAAAACTAACTAGATGGGACTGGCGGATGTCGTTTATTTGCCACTTACATCCCTAGTTTCATCTTACCATTTTAATTTCTTTTCGGTGATCTTTGCTTGAACCATTTAAATATAGCTTGCCATGCTCGGCAATAATTAAATGCAATCGTTTACCATGTAAGCTTACTGCTGGATCATACGATAACTATCTCTTACTTATGTCCAGCAGAAACCTTTCAGGATGCCGTTCACACTAGGACACAATGTACAACCCGGAATCTATTTGTGGAAGCGGTCGCCATCCATGTTACCAGATGGTAGCGATTCGGAGAGCAACACCGCCGAGAGCGATCTGAGCACAAATATTATAGTGCTTGAGGCTCTACTAGAGGCAGAAAGAGAAGGTGTGGCTGCCATGAATGAGGTAATCTTTATCTTGAGGCTGGAAGTTACGGAATTAGCGGCACGCATTATGCAAGCAACCCAAGAATTGGACGAAGTAAGAAATGCTGCATTTGAATATGGAGGAGGTCCTGCTGTTTCTGCTATCTGAAGCCCAAGGTAAATCCGGTTCTTATTTAGATACCAGTTGAAATTGTCATTAGATTATTGTACTTGCATGTTGTGTCATGTCTCTGAATGGATTATGTTGCAAGACCCCCTATGTTGTCCATGTGTTGTAATGATCTGAATTTTTTAGGCGATGTAATCCTAAGTACTTGTATGATTGATATAAAGTGAACTGTTTTTCGTGTGAGCATATTGTATTGGATGAAATAACTGTTTGACTCAGAGTGTATCCAACCTACTGAATTCGAAGATCACGACATTTCTAAATCATAATCATATATAAAGGTGGAATAAATGTTTGTTGTGGTTTTGAAGAAATAAATAAAAAAACCTAGAATTATCTGTGGATATTCGTAATCAAATACAAATTGGATTTGAATTTAGTTTGCCAGGGCCCAGGGCAAACGTCAATGCTAATTCTCCCAAGTTTTGAACGAAGCGGCTAAACACCCACTATAATTTGTGGGCTGCCCGAAGCAAGTGTTTGCGAGATGGAAATTACTGTCTACCCCTGACACTTGACATCCTTATCGACCTGATTTACACTGTTGTCGATAGGGGTAGACTAGTAACTTAAATCAGATGTGACACGACGGCCTCTGAGCCCATTCAGACAAGGTGGGCGCCAAACGTGGGCGGCAAAACACATTTGATTCATGCTCGTCCGAAAGACATGTGTCTCTTCCTCCATTTCCCCGTTCATACACGGTGGGTGCAAAACAAACTGACCTCATCCGAAATCGATGTAGGCTAATATTTTAAATAGGGGCAGATGTGTAACTTCCCTCAGACGTGACTAATACGTCTCCAACGTATCTATAATTTTTGATTGCTCCATGCTATATTATATATTGTTTTGGACTATATTGGGCTTTATTTTCCACTTTTATATTACTTTTGGGACTAACCAATTAACCGGAGGCCCAGCCCAGAGTTGCTATTTTTTGCATATTTCAGTGTTTCGAAGAAACGGAATATCAAACGGATTCCAAACAGAATGAAATCTTCGGGAACGTGATTTTCTCATCAGATAAGACCCAGGAGACTTGGACCCTCCGTCAAGAAAGCCACGAGGCGGTCACGAGGGTGGAGGGCGCCCCCACCCTCCTAGGGTGCGCCCCCTGCCTCGTGGGCCCCTCGAAGCTCCACCGACGTACTTCTTCCTCCTATATATACCTACGTACCCCCAACAGATCAGATACGGAGCCAAAAACCTAATTCCACCACATAACTTTACGTATCCACGAGATCCCATCTTGGGGCCTGTTCTATAGCTCCATGGGAAGAGATTCCACCACGGAGGGCTTCTACATCAACATCATAGCCTCTCCGATGAAGTGTGAGTAGTTTACTTCAGACCTTCGGGTCCATAGTTAGTAGCTAGATGGCTTCTTCTCTCTTTTTGGATCTCAATACAATTCCCCCCCCTCTCTCGTGGAGATCTATTCGATGTAATCTTCTTTTTGGTGTGTTTGTTGAGACCGATGAATTGTGGGTTTATGATCAAGATTATCTACGAGCAATATTTGAATCTTCTCTGAATTCTTTTGTGCATGATTGAGTTATCTTTGCAAGTCTCTTCGAATTATCCGTTTGGTTTGGCCAACTAGATTGGTAGTTCTTGCAATGGGAGAAGTGCTTAGCTTTGGGTTCAATCTTGCGGTGTCCTTTCCCAGTGTGATGGGGGCACCAAGGCACGTATTGTATTGTTTCCATCGAGGATAACAAGATGGGGTTTTTATCATATTGCATGAATTTATTCCTCTACATCATGTCATCTTGCTTAAGGCGTTACTCGGTTTTCCTTAACTTAATACTCTAGATGCATGCTGGATAGCGGTCGATGAGTGGAGTAATAGTAGTAGATGCACAGAGTCGGTCTACTTGTCTCGGACGTGATGCCTATATACATGATCATACCTAGATATTCTCATAACTATGCTCAATTCTGTCAATTGCTCAACAATAATTCGTTCACCCACCGTAAAATACCTATGCTCTTGAGAGAAGCCACTAGTGAAATCTATGGCCCCCGGGTCTATTTCCGTCATATTAATCTTCCTAAGCTTTATTATTGCTTTGCTCTTTACTTTGCCTTTTTATTTTACTTTGCATCTTTATACCAAAAATACCAAAAATATTATCTATCATCTCTATCAGATCTCACTCTCGTAAGTGACCGTGAAGGGATTGACAACCCCTATTCGCGTTGGTCGCGAGGAGCTATTTGTTTTGTGTAGGTACGAGGGACTTGTGTGTGGCCTCCTACTGGATTGATACCTTGGTTCTCAAAAACTGAGGGAAATACTTACGCTACTCTGCTGCATCATCCTCTCCTCCTCGAAGAAAACCAACGCAAGCTCAAGACGTAGCAAGAAGGATTTCTGGCACCGTTGCCGGGGAGTCTACGCAAAAGTCAGCATACCAAGTACCCATCACAATCCCTTATCTCTCGCTATTTGCCATTTTCCTCTCGTTTTCCACTCCCCCACTTCACCCTTGTCGTTTTATTCGCCATCTCTTTCCTAATCTCCTCCTCTCTTTTCCGCTTGCCTTTTTCCTGTTTGCTTGTGTGTTGGATTACTTGTTGCCATGGCACAAGATAATACCAAATTGTGTGACTTTACCAATACCAACAATAATGATTTCCTTAGCACTCCGATTGCTCCTGTTGCCAATACTGAATCTTGTGAAATCAATACTGCTTTGTTGAATCTCGTTATGAAAGATCAATTCGTCGGCCTTCCTAGTGAAGATGCCGCTACTCATTTAAATAGCTTCATGGATTTGTGTGATATGTAAAAGAAGAAAGATGTTGACAATGATGTTGTTAAATTGAAGCTATTTCCTTTTTTTCTTAGAGATCGTGCTAAAGCTTGGTTTTCATCTTTGCCTAAAAATAGTATTGATTCTTGGAACAAGTGCAAAGATGCTTTTATCTCTAAGTATTTTCCTCCCGCTAAGATCATCTCTCTTAGGAACGATATTATGAATTTTAAGCAACTTCATCATGAACATGTTGCACAAGCTTGGGAGAGAATGAAATTAATGATACATAATTGCCCTACTCATGGTTTAAACTTGTGGATGATTATACAAAAAATTTATGCCAGATTGAGTTTTGCTTCTAGAAACCTTTTAGATTCGGCCACGGGAGGCACTTTTATGGAAATCACTTTAGGAGATGCTAATAAACTCCTAGATAATATTATGGTTAATTATTCTCAATGGCACACTGGAAGATCAACTAATAAAAAGGTGCATGCGATAGAAGAAATCAATGTTTTGAGTGGAAAGATGGATGAACTTATGAAATTATTTGCTACTAAGAGTGTTTCTTCTGATCCTAATGATATGCCTTTGTCTACTTTGATTGAGAATAATAATGAATCTATGGGTGTGAATTTTGTTGGTAGGAATAATTTTGGTAACAACGCATATAGAGGGAATTTTAATCCTAGGCCTTATCCTAGTAATCCTTCTAATAATTATGGAAATTTTAATAAGATGCCCTCTGAATTTGAGAATAGTGTTAAAGAGTTTATGAATTCACAAAATAATTTTAATGCTTTGCTTGAAGAGAAATTACTTAAAGTTGATGAATTGGCTAGGAACGTTGATAGAATTTCTCTTGATGTTGATTCTTTAAATCTTAGATCTATTCCTCCTAAGCATGATATCAATCAGTCTCTCAAAGCCATGAGAACTTCCATTGATGAGTGCAAGGAAAGAACCGCTAGGATGCGTGCTATGTAAGATGCCTTTATTAAAGCGTGTTCTTCCAATTTCCATGAAAATCAAGATGAAGATCTAAAAGTTATTGATGTGTCTCCCATTAAATCCTTGTTTTGCAATATAAATCTTGATAATGATGAGATTGAATATGAGTCACCTTTACCTAGAAGGCGTTCTAAGAATTCGGAGCTCTTAGATCATGATGCTAAAATTGATAAAAGTGGGATTGAAGAAAGTAAAACCTTAGATGTTGCTAAACCCGCTGTTTTGGATCTCAAGGAATTTAATTGTGAAAGTTGCTCTTTAATTGATTGTATTTCCTTGTTGCAATTCGTGCTAAATTCTCCGCATGCTTATAGTCAAAATAAAGCATTTACTAAACATATCATTGATGCCTTGATGCAATCTTATGAGGAAAAACTTGAATTGGAAGTCTCTATCCCTACAAAACTTTATGATGAGTGGGAACCAACTATTAAAATTAAGATTAAGGATCATGAATTTTATGCTTTATGTGATTTGGGTTCTAGTGTTTCCACTATTCCCAAAACTTTGTGTGATTTGCTAGATTTCCGTGATTTTGATGAATGCTCTCTAAACTTGCACCTTGCGGATTACACTATTAAGAAACCTATGGGAAGAATTAATGATGTTCTTATTGTTGCAAATAGTAATCATGTTCCCGTAGACTTTATCGTTCTCGATATAGATTGAAATCCTTCATGTCCTATTATTCTTGGTAGACCTTTCCTTAGAACGATTGGTGCAATTATTGATGTGAAGGAAGGGAATATTAGATTAAAATTCACATTAAAGAAAGACATGGAACACCTACCTAGGAAGAAGATAAAATTACCATATGAATCTATTATGAGAGCCACCTACGGATTGCCCACCAAAGATGGCAATACCTAGATCTATCCTTGCTTTTATGCCTAGCTAGGGGCGTTAACGATAGCGCTTGTTGGGAGGCAACCCAATTTTATTTTTATTTTTTAGTTTTTGTTTCTGTTTTGGAATAAATAATCCATCTACCTTATGTTTATATGTGGTTTTATGTTTTAATTAGTGTTTGTGCCAAGTTAAACCTATAGGATCTTCTTGGATAATAGTTATTTGATCTTGCTGTAATTTCCAGAAACTTTCGGTTCATGAAAACAATTGTTACAAATCACCAGAACGTGATAAAATAGTGATTCCAATTTCTATAATTTCCTAGGTCTTCATATTTTTTCTTAATTTTTGGATTTCCAGAAGTTTGCATTAGTTACAGATTACTACAGACTGTTCTGTTTTTGACAGATTCTGTTTTTCGTGTGTTGTTTGCTTATTTTGATGAATCTATGGCTAGTAAAATAGTTTATGATCCATAGAGAAGTTGGAATACAGTAGCTTTAACACCAATATAAATAAAGAATGAGTTCATTGCATTACCTTGAAGTGGTCTTTTGTTTTCTTTATTTGTTGAGCTCACGAGATTTACATTGAGTTTTGTGTTGTGAAGTTTTCAAGTTTTGGGTGAATTTTTTTGATGGATTATGGAACAAGGAGTGGCAAGAGCCTAAGCTTGGGTATGCCCATGGCACCCCCAAGATAATCCAAGGACACCAAAAATTCGAAGCTTGGGGATGCCCCAGAAGGCATCCCCTCTTTTGTCCACTTCCATCGGTAACTTTACTTGGAGCTATATTTTTATTCACCACATGATATGTGTTTTGCTTGGAGCGTCTTGTATTATTTTTGTCTTTGCTTGTTAGTTTACCACAATCATCCTTGCTGTACACACCTTTTGAGAGAGCCATACATGAATTGGAATTTGTTAGAATACTCTATGTGCTTCACTTATATCTTTTGAGCTTGATAGTTTTGCTCTATGTGCTTCACTTATATCTTTTGAGCTTGATAGTTTTGCTCTAGTACTTCACTTATATCTTTTAGAGCATGGTGGTGGATTTGTTTTAAATAAACTATTGATCTAACATGCTTCACTTAGATTATTTTGAGACTCTTAAATAGCATGGTAATTTTCTTAATAATAATATGCTTGGTATTCAAGATTTGTAAAACTTTCTTTTGAGTGCGTTGAATACTAAGAAAAGTTTGATGCTCGATAATTGTTTTGAGATATGGAGGTGATAATATCAAAGTCGTGCTAGTTGAGTAGTTGTGAATTTGAGAAATGCTTGTGTTGAAGTTTGCAAGTCCCGTAGCATGCACGTATGGTAAACATTATGTAACAAATTTGAAACATGAGGTGTTATTTGATTGTCCTCCTTATGAGTGGCGGTCGGGGACGAGCGATGGTCTTTTCCTACCAATCTATCCCCCTAGGAGCATGCGCGTAGTGCTTTGGTTTTTGATGTCTTGTAGATTTTTGCAATAAGTATGTGAGTTCTTTATGACTAATGTTGAGTCCATGGATTATACGCACTCTTACCCTTCCATCATTGCTAGCCTCTTCGGTACCGTGCATTGCCCTTTCTCACATTGAGAGTTGGTGCAAACTTCACCGGAGCAACCAAATCTCGTGATATGATACGTTCTTTCACACATAAACCTCCTTATATCTTCCGCAAAACAGCCACCGTACCTACCTATTATGGCATTTCCATAGCCATTCCGAGATATATTGCCGTGCAACTTTCCACCATACCGTTCTTCATGACACATTCATCATTGTCATATTGCTTAGCATGATCATGTAGTTGACATAGCATTTGTGGCAAAGCCACCGTCCATAATTCTTTCATACATGTCACTCTTGGTTCATTGCATATCCTAAGACATCACGGGAGGCATTCATATAGAGTCATACTTTGTTCTAGTATCGAGTTGTAATCATTGAGTTGTAAATAAATAGAAGTGTGATGATCATCATTTTCTAGAGCATTGTCCCAATAAAAAAAGAGAGAAAGGCCAAAGAAAAAAAATGCCCAAAAAAAGAGAAATAAAAAGGGGCAATGTTACTATCTCTTTTTCCACACTTGTTCTTCAAAGTAGCACCATATTCTTCATATAGCGAGTCTCATATATTGTGCTTCAAAGTAGCACCATGTTTTTTATATAGAGAGTTTCATATGTTGTCACTTTCATATACTAGTGGGAATTTTTCATTATGGAACTTGGCTTGTATATTCCAACGATGGGCTTCCTCAAATGCCCTAGGTCTTCGTGAGCAAGCAAGTTGGATGCACACCCACTTAGTTTCTTTTGTTGAGCTTTCATACATTTATAGCTCTAGTGCATCCGTTACATTGCAATCCCTACTCCTTGCATTAACATCAGTTGATGGGAATCTCCATAGCCCGTTGATTAGCCTCGTTGATGTGAGACCTTCTCCTTTTTTGTCTTCTCCACATAACCCCCATCATTATATTCTATTCCACCCATAGTGTTATATCCATGGCTCGCGCTCATGTATTGTGTGAAAGTTTATAGGTTTGAGATTACTAAAGTATGAAACAATTGCTTGGCTTGTGATCGGGGTTGTGCATGATGAGAGCATTCTTGTGTGACGAAAATGGAGCATGACTAAACTATATGACTTTGTAGGGATGAACTTTCTTTGGCCATGTTATTTTAAGAGGACATAATTGCTTAGTTAGTATGCTTGAAGTATTATTATTTTTATGTCAATATGAACTTTTGTCTTGAATCTTTCGGATCTGAATATTCATACCACAATTAAGAAGAGTTACATTGAAATTATGCCAAGTAGCACTCCGCCTCAAAAATTCTCTTCTTATCATTTACCTACTCGAGGACGAGCAGGAATTAAGCTTGGGGATGCCTGATACGTCTCCAACGTATCTATACTTTTTGATTGCTCCATGCTATATTATCTATTGTTTTGGACTATATTGGGATTTATTTTCCACTTTTATATTACTTTTGGGACTAACCTATTAACCGGAGGCCCAGCCCAGAATTGCTGTTTTTTTGCCTATTTCAGTGTTTCGAAGAAACGAAATATCAAACAGAGTCCAAACGGAATGAAATCTTCGGAAACGTGATTTTCTCATCAGATAAGACCCAGGAGACTTGGACCCTCCGTCAAGAAAGCCACGAGGCGGTCACGAGGGTGGAGGGCGCCCCCCCTAGGGCGCGCCCCCTGCCTCGTGGGCCCCTCGAAGGTCCACCGACGTACTTGTTCCTCCTATATATACCTACGTACCCCCAACAGATCAGATACGGAGTCAAAAACCTAAGTCCACCACCGCAACTTTGGTATCCACGAGATCCCATCTTGGGGCCTGTTAGGAGCTCCGCCGGAAGGGATTCCACCATGGAGGGCTTGTACATCAACATCATAGCCTCTCCGATGAAGTGTGAGTAGTTTACCTCAGACCTTCGGGTCCATAGTTAGTAGCTAGATGGCTTCTTCTCTCTTTTTGGATCTCAATACAATGTTCTCCCCTCTCTCGTGGAGATCTATTCGATGTAATCTTCTTTTTGTGGTGTTTTTGTTGAGACCGATGAATTGTGGGTTCATGATCAAGATTATCTATGAGCAATATTTGAATCTTCTCTGAATTCTTTTATGTATGATTGAGTTATCTTTGCAAGTCTCTTCGAATTATCCGTTTGGTTTGGCTAACAAGATTGGTAGTTCTTGCAATGGGAGAAGTGCTTAGCTTTGGGTTCAAACTTGCGGTGTCCTTTCCCAGTGACAGTAGGGGCAGCAAAGCACGTATTGTATTGTTGCCATCAAGGATAACAAGATGGGGTTTTTATTCCTCTACATCATGCCATCTTGCTTAAGGTGTTACTCTGTTTTCCTTAACTTAATACTCTAGATGCATGCTGGATAGCGGTCGATGAGTGGAGTAATAGTAGTAGATGCAAAAGGTGAGTCGGTCTACTTGTCTCGGACGTGATGCCTATATACATGATCATACCTAGATATTCTCATAACTATGCTCGATTCTATCAATTGCTCAACAGTAATTCGTTCACCCACCGTAAAATACCTATGCTCTTGAGAGAAGCCACTAGTGAAATCTATGGCCCCCGAGTCTATTTCCATCATATTAATCTTCCTACGCTTTATTATTGCTTTGCTCTTTACTTTGCCTTTTTATTTTACTTTGCATCTTTATACCAAAAATACCAAAAATATTGTCTATCATCTCTATCAGATCTCACTCTCGTAAGTGGCCGTGAAGGGATTGACAACCCCTATTCGCATTGGTTGTGAGGAGCTATTTGTTTTGTGTAGGTACGAGGGACTTGTGTGTGGGCTCCTACTAGATTGATACCTTTGTTCTCAAAAACTGAGGGAAATACTTACGCTACTCTGGTGCATCATCCTCTCCTCTTCGGGGAAAACCAACGCAAGCTCAAGACGTAGCAGTGACACAACCGCCCTACTTGTCAGCCCTGTTCATACACCGTGGGCACCAACTGTGGGCGGCAAAACACCCTCTCCTCGCCTGAAATAGTTACCGGCAAATATTTGGGAGATGCGAGATTACCGTCCTATCCTCAACCGAAGCGATGTCCGAAATTTTGAAGAAATAGTTACCGGCAAATATATCCCCCGACCCGGCCGTCTGCCATCTAAAGTCTTCTTCCCCGCCGCCGATAGACATCGCACCCGCAGCACCCTCAACGTATCAGCATAGGCCTACACGGCGTCGCAAGAGAGGTGGTACTCTTCCATATGTGCTTAAGTTATTGATCTCACCTGGAAAATAGATCGTAATTTGTTTACTGTACTTTTCTTGTCCGTACCAAATCATAGTGGCTAGTTGAAAGCAAACATTGGTTGTGAAGTAGCTTTATCCGGTTTGCACCTTCAGATCCGCCATGGCACGGGCACTATAATCGTAAAGCTTATGGTTTCCCCCCTTTATATTCACTACCATCATCGTAGGTGCTTCGTGTCGTGCTAGCACTGCTCCTCAAGACCTCAACCCAAAGCTTACGTGTTGAAATACGAATCTGATATGATGCTCATATCACTAAAACAGAGAACGTTTAATTGGTCACCTAATGTTCCTATATTCGTTTGGAAAAGCATGTGGGCCACCCACTGGTCCAGCTAGTTCCACTTTCCTGATTTTTCTCTTGATGCTTAGGGTTTTCCCCTTTTATCTACTCTACTATGATATGTGTAGGTGCTTTCTGTCGTACTAGCATTACTCCACCCTTCAAGCTAAACAACACAACACTCAGAATTCGAAAGCTTAGTTGTTCAAATATGATTGTGATATACAGATATTAGTTAACCGACACATTTAATTGGTTAGCTAAAGGTCCCACTTGAGTTTCCAAATGCATGCCGCGACATATAGAGAGACAGCATAATTGCATTTCTTTTTCACTTGTTGAGCGTACTTTCTTGTCCATACCAAATCTTAGTTGTTATTTCAAAGCAAACATCGGTTGCTAACTACCCTTTGCGCGGTTTGCAGCTTCAGATCTGCCATCCCACTGCCACGGTCAACACTATACTCATCATGCTTATGGTTTCCCCATTTTATGATGACCACAATCAGCCTACGTGGTTCGTGTCGTAATAGCACTGCTCCACCCATCGAGCTAAACAAGCTTAGCTGTAAAAATTCATATCATAGTATTGCTGATATTAGTAAAACTGAGAAATGTTTAATTGGTTAGCTAAATGTTCCTACTTTAGTTTTGAAATGCATGTGAGCCACGTATGGAGAGACCAGAAAAAATAGTATTTCTCTGTAAGCGCCTGTTCATCATGGGTGGCCAACCGACATTGTATTGAAAGACTTGTAATATCTTCAATCTGCTTGCTCTTCTGCTTCTTCTTTAAAATGATACTCTTCTCTTGCAATGATCGGGTCAGTCGAGTTGTTCTCCCTTAGTATATTTTGAATCTGTCAGGTCAGGCGACTTGTTCTTCTTTACTATATGTTGAAGTTGTCATCTGCGAAGTGTCATCACTTCTGGAGCTCTCATATTTTGAGTAGTAGGCCACATTATATAAATGCACACACCAAATTACAGCATGCATGGCATCTCTTAAAATAATTGCAGAGATAGCACAAAGGGGTTTACATGGAGGCAGTATTGGATTAGAATCACTTCTGCATTACAAAGAAAATCTCACTTGTTTTTATGTTTTCATGCATGTCAGATATTGAACATTATCAAAATGAATACGAGAATGGGCGCACGAGAGGAATATTGTGGAACAATCCACTGGCTAACAAACTTGGCATGGTGGAGGATGGCCTATCTTATTCACCCATCAAGGTGCTTGCTCTAACTTTGCAAAGTTGTATTGGTCGCACATATTTTGCATCTGACCTCTTGCATTACTTCTACTTTGTTACACCATCTGCTTAGTTTAAGCATCATATATGAGTATATGCCCTATCCATTTTCTGTACCTATTCCATGTGTCGTCACACTATGTTTTTCCAGTCAAATGTTGTTCTTTCGTAATAGATGTCCAAAAGGAAGAGGGTGAGTGCAGATCCTCAAGGAGTACAAATTAGGTATTTGGAAAAGGTAGTGATACCTGATAAATCAGATAGATCAGCAGCCACGTAAAACACAGCCCAATTGTACCACACTTTACCCCTACTCCAAAGGGACAAACCCCTATTAGAATTGCTGAGAGCCCAGCGTCAGGTACTGCCTATGATATCAATTCAAAATTTGAACTCCTAAATTTCTGCATGTGCTTTACCTTCTCTCTTGTACGAAAACTAATTTAAGATGAATCTCCTTGCTCAAAGGATCATACGATCTCACAACAATACTGGGCTCTGCATTGCTCTTGTCAGTACCTCTCTCCTTTTTGCCTTGTAACGTTGTACTTAATTAATTGCGATTTTATTATGTATCATCAGTCTGCACCTAAGCTTCATTATCCTCTGTTTCTTCCAATATTATTTGCTCTATATTTACTCTTTGCAAAATGTAGAATAATGGCAATGCTTATAAAGAATTTTCTTTGGGGAATTTATTGAATTATCCTTCCATCAACATGGAGAAGGGCTTTGTCCAGCCCGTGTTAACATGTAATGTAAGTTCATCCTTCTCAAGCCTTAAAACTTTGTTCTAGTATAGATTAGGATAGGCATTATTTCCTCCACTGCTGTTTGCTTTGCTGTTTACATCTGATTGGATGTTTGCAACAACTACCAGTTTCAAATTGTAGTTGTAAAAACATGTTCCTTATGTAGAACAGATCCATTTATTTGCTTATATAATTGTGAAACCTGTTACGTGTCTCCTTGTTTCTCTTTAAGACTCGTATCTCTTACGCCAAAGTGTAACTTTAGGGAAGATAGTGAGCCGAACCATCTTGAGGACAGCGAGATGACCCCAAGGTCCTGTCTTGATGAAGACAGTGAGTTGAAGCTACTCACCAGGAGGTGTGAGACAACCTCTGTGCAGTCGCTTCCTCAATCAGTTTGACTTCTTCAGTCTCAACTTAAAGCGGAAAGGCTTGTTGGGGATCGTTGCAGAAATTAAAAAAATTATACGCATCACCAAGATCAATCTATGGAGTAACTAGCAAAGAGAGAGAGGGGAGTGCATCTTCATACCCTTGAAGATCGCGATACGGAAGCGTTACAAGAACGCATATGAAGGAGTCGTACTCGTAGCGATTCAGATCACGGTGGATTCTGATTTAAGCGCCTAACAACGGAACCTCCGTGTTCAACACACGTGTAGCCCAGTGACGTCTCCCGCGCCTTAATCCAACAAGGAGGAGGGAGAGGTTGAGGAAGACAGCTCCAGCAGCAGCACGACAGCGTGGTGGTGGTGGAGCAGCGGTTCTCTAGCAGGGCTTCACTGTCGGCATTCTGGGAACGGGGGTACCCAGACTTGCCTGCCTGTGGCCTGCGGCGTGGCTCAAGGGGTGGCCCAGCACGACCCATCTTCATCAGCACAAGCTCAAGACCCTCGCGAGGGGCCAAGCCTCGCGGGGCGGACGAAAGGAAGCTTCCTCGGAAACGGCCTCGTCAGGCTGGCTCGTGAGGAGGCGGAGAGATCAAGGCGGCGTACCTCACGAGGTGCCCATGATGCAAGCCATGACAACCAAGGGCTCCAGGCGTGGCGCCACCGCCAAGAAGGTCCCTCATTTCCTCTTTGGTGCAAAGGAGGCAAGCGCAGCGAGAGCATCAAGCAAAGGCAACCATTTCGGTGCAACAAGACCAAGACCAACACAACGGCAGGAAGGAGGTCATCGTGGAGCCCAAGCCACACCACCAGAGCCTTTGACAGGCGAGGACCAACTTTAGTCAGGATAAGTGTACTAGATGTTCCCCTTCAAAATGGCCAATTGTTGGCGCCCTTCCCGCTTGATATTTGGGAAGAGGCCCAGGGCCTCTGCCTATAAATAGGACTAGCCACCCACAGGGGAGAGGATCCAGGATCTGGAACGCAGAATAGAGCTAGAGATCGAGCAATCTAGAGAGAGATAGAGAGAGCGACCGAACTTCCCCTAGCAGTTCGTCGCACCGGCCAAGAATAGACCCTCGCGAGGTTGTTCTTCCTTGTATTGTTCATCATCAGCCCCTGAGGCAATCCACCACACCACACACTTTGGAGTAGGGTATTACACCACAATGGTGGCCCGAACCAAAGATAAACCTTGTGTCTCTTGTGTTGCTCTTTGCGTAGTTTAGATCCTTGCGAGGCGACGAGGTGCAGGTAGGTAGGGTGAGATCTCCGCGTGCACCCCAGTAGTTCGAACCTAGAGGGTGCCGGAACCCGAAATCCGACATTTGGCGCGCCCAGTAGGGTACGCCGGAATCCGCCTTCGCCGCTTCACGCCCCGTCGCATCATCATCATCATGTCCGGCGACCAGGCGGGCAACCCTGATCCCTGGGCGGCCTGGCCCGCCCACGCAGAGCCGCTCGCCCCAGGCGACCCCATGCCCCAGGCAGCTCGCGGCCCGCAGGGCACTACGGGCCGCGGGTGACGAGGTCAGGCAACGACAGCTCTCACGCCGCGGCAGGCGCGGTCGGCGGCGAGGGCCTCGAACCACGCCGCGGCCACGGCGCCGTACACCCGACGGGAGCAGGCGAACTCAAGGGCCGCGCTCACGGTGGCCCGAGAGCTACTACAATGCAGGCTGCTGGAGGGCGGCCGCGACGTGCTGCTGGAGCGGGTGGCAGAGCTCCTGGGCTTCGCCCATCGGGGGCTCACCCCTTCTGCACCCAAATGCCACCTCAGGTCCAGGGCGGCCCACGTGGAGGCCCCACGCACGCCCGCGCAGCTCCAAGCGGACTCCAAGGCCACTCCAACGCCAGCCAGGCCGTCAGCACCGGGCTAGCAGCGGCGCTGCCTCCGCCCCCGGCCAGCGAAGGAGGACTCGCCACGGCCCACGGCCCCAGTGGGCCGCCGCGCTACCACCCCCAGGTGGGTGCCTCAGGTAGGGCTGCATGGCACACGGGGCACTACGATGCAGCATTCGGGGTGGCGCCCCAGAAGAGTATGTGCCCCACATGATGGATCAAGGGCACGCGCAGGAGGACGAACACGGCTCGCTCCTCGGCCCAAGCTAGGGGGACGAGGCACCCGAAGCTAAGCTCTTCAAGGAGCCCTGGAAAAGCCCCGTCAACCGCGCTGGGAGCAACAATTATTGGGTACCGCTAATTCCTCAAGAGCAGGCATACGCTAACCATGGATCGCAGGAGGTACAGATCATCGCAGCGGACGGCTGCCCCGATCCCGCAGTTTCCTACCTCTCAGGAGGAAGGCGCCGGGGGCTGCAGGAGAGGGGCCGAGATCCGGCATCACCACCGCGGCGTTTAGAGCAAGGCGTCCTCAGGAGGTAGGCCCTCTGCCGGGAAGGTGCCTCAGGGCCTACCCCTGGCAGAGGACCCGTGGTCTTCGGGGGAACCGCTGGCGACCGCTCTACCCCATCGGCGGCGTCTTCGGTCTCCGGCTGTCGTCGATGGCACTAGAGTGTGGCGCAAGGCGGGGGCCCTCGTCCGGTGATATGAAGCAAGGCCGGTACCTGTGAAGCTCGCCGCCCCGTGACACTCTCACGTAATAATGAGTGGGGCTGTACATGCCCTGGAGTCTCAGGAGCGCCGGCCTCAGGCCCTGGGGCTCCCTCCCACACCCAATGGCTGCACTTAGCTCCGCGCTGGTGAGAAGACGTCCAAGACTATACTAGGTGCCAGACGCGATTTTTTTTCTGCTTTTCTTGCTTTTCCCCTTGGCTGTCGCTTTTCCCCCGTTTGGATTTAAGTTGGATTTGAGCTTGCGATTTGCGTGTGTTCTGGGAAGGGGTGTTTAGTATCGTTTGAGCAATCTCTCGCGTTCTGGTTACCACTCTACCTCAGCTGCCTCCCCTCGTGAGCCCCTCACGAGCCGGGCCAGGCCTAGCATGCGTACAGACCGGACCGCCATCACCGCGCCCTCTCAGGAGGTTCTCATCAAAGGTTAAAGGGCTCGCTCAGGGAGCACACGAAGCGCCACAGCCCTCCGCAGGTTATCACGGGGCCCACACAGGTCAAAGGTAAACAAGCCAGCCAGCTCGTCCCCAGGCCAACCACTTGGTGCAGGCGCACGAATGATATAGCATCTACTAATATGCTAACTGCATGTTTTTACACGAGGGGCTCCCCCTCCCAAAATGCTCTTACAACCTTCAGGGCCAAGCCCGAACTCTGTCTGCGCAGGATAAGAAAGCAGGAGCGGCACGCGGTTAATCGGATAAATCCCCCAATGCATCCTCAAGGTCACCTCCTGAATCGTCGCTGGCATTCCTGGCCTCGCCATCGCCCTCTGCGTCGCCGTCAGCGGCGTCAGGGCCGTTCACCACGCCACCTTCATCAGCGGCCACGACCACGCCATCATCGTCAGTAGCAAAGGCCCCGACGAGGGCATCCACGTTGTCTTCCACCCAATGCGCCAGGTCGTCCCGGACGGCCCGGGTACCGGGCGTTGGTGGCATCAAAATCGAAGTTGGGGTCCATGTCCCGAAGATGGCTGAAGATGCGAGAAAAGGCGCGCCCGAGGAGGGCGCGACTCCTCTCCTCTACCAACCTGTTGGCTCTGCCCGATCGCACCTCCAGCTGCATCACCACATCAGTGAAGAACTGGAGGTTACTACCAGCATAGTTAACTGCATGAGGCTCGCCAACGGCCGCCTCGCAGATGTTGCCCAAGGCCGTGTTAGCTCTTTCCCGGAGCGTGCGGAGCATGGGGTCGTGCTCGTGCTCCAGGACCTGCCGCTGGCATATCTCGTCCTTGTTCCACCGCGCAACGGCCTCGGCCACGTCCACCCGCTGACGTAGAAGAAGCATCTCGGTGTGGGAGGAAGTCAGCTCCTCCTGCGCCACGCCAAGGGCGGTGAGGGACTGGATTAGGGGGTGTCCGGATAGCCGAACTATCATCTTTGGCCGGACTCCTAGACTATGAAGATACAAGATTGAAGACTTCGTCCCGTGTCCGGATGGGACTTTCCTTGGCATGGAAGGCAAGCTTGGCGATACGGATATGTAGATCTCCTACCATTGTAACCGACTCTTGTAACCCTAACCCTATCCGGTGTCTATATAAACCGGAGGGTTTTAGTCCGTGAGGATCTAACAACAATCATACCATAGGCTAGCTTCTAGGGTTTAGCCTCTCTCGATCTCGTGGTAGATCTACTCTTGTACTACCCATATCATCAATATTAATCAAGCAGGAGTAGGGTATTACCTCCATCGAGAGGGCCCAACCTGGGTAAAACTTCGTGTCCCTTGTCTCCTGTTACCATCCGCCTAGACGCACAGTTCGGGACCCCCTACCCGAGATCCGCCGGTTTTGACACCGACATTGGTGCTTTCATTGAGAGTTCCTCTGTGTTGTCCCCTATAGGCCCGATGGCTCCTTCAATCATCAGCAACGACGTAGTCCAGGGTGAGACTTTTCTCCTCGGACAGATCTTCGTATTCGGCGGCTTTGCACTGCGGGCCAATTCGCTAGGCCATCTGGAGCAGATTGAAAGCTACGCCCCTAGCCATCAGGTCAGATTTGGGAGTTTGAACTACACGGCTGACATCCGCAGAGACTTGATCTTCGAAGGATTCGAGCCACAGCCAAGCGTGCCGCACTGTCTCAATGGGCACGATCTAGCTCTCGCCGAGCAAAGGTCTCGAGGCCGCACTGGCCCGCTCCGACCCTTAGTTCGGAGCCAACTCCGCCGATCGAGGACGAGTGGTTGGACGCCGCCTCGGGGGCTACAATCTCTACGGCGGTTGAGCCGAACTCCATCCCTGTCCTTTGCGAAGACCGTGACTCCAGGCTGCCGGACTCCGAACCCTCCGCGCCCTTGCCAATCGAATCCGATTGGGCGCCGGTTATGGAGTTCAGTGCCGCGGACATCTTTCGGCACTCGCCCTTTGGCGACATCCTGAATTCACTAAAGTCTCTCTCTTTATCAGGAGAGCCCTGGCCGGACTACGGTCAGGAAGGTTGGGATCCGGACAACGAAGAAATTCAACGCCCACTCACCACCCACTTCGTAGCCACTGTCGATGATTTAACCGACATGCTCGACTTCGACTCCGAAGACATCGACGGTATGGACGACGATGCTGGAGACGACCAAGAACCAGCGCCTACAGGGCATTGGAAGGCCACCTCGTCATACAACATATACATGGTAGACATCCCAAAAGATGGGAACAGCGATGGAACAGCGGAGGATGACCCCTCCAAGAAACAGCCCAAGCGTCGGCGTCAGCGGCGCTGCTCTAAATCCCGCCATAGTAAAAACGGAGATTCCGGCACGGGAGACAATAATACCCGGACAAGTCAAGACGCACCCTCTAGCGGGACTCAAGCAGGAGGAGGGAGAAGCAAGTCCGCACGACAGTGCGGCAGAAAGAGAGGTAGAGGACGATAATTATGCGCCCCCCTCCGAAGATGAGGCAAGCCTCGACGACGACGAGTTTGTCGTGCCTGAGGAACCCGCCGAACAGGAGCGTTTCAAACGCAGGCTTATGGCCATGGCAAGCAGCCTCAAGAAAAAGCAGTAGCAGCTTAGAGCTGACCAAGATTTGCTAGCTGACAAATGGACTGAAGTCCTTGCGTACCAAGAGTATGAACTCGAACGCCTCCAAGAGATACCTGAACGCAGGCTGCTACCCCAATTAGAGGAAGCAGCACCCAAACCTACATCACCGGCGCATGATGTAGCCGACCGCCACCCTGCGGTCAGCGACAGAGAGGCCTCTAGACCCTCCATTCTAGCCGCTCCCGGCCGCCGACCAAGGCACGGGAAACGCGCTGCACTGCGAGACATATTGGAGGACAAGGCAAGGCAAACAAGATCGATCTCACGGATCGCATGGGCGCCCAATTTACACGCGTGATGATAACCCGCCACGCCGATACAAGCAACTCCGCCGGGCGAACATAGTAGACAAAGCTCATATGAGCTACGTCGTGATATAGCCCAATACAGAGGCGCCGCACACCCAGTATGCTTCACGGATGAAGTAATGGATCATCAAATCCCTGAGGGCTTCAAACCCGTAAACATCGAATCATACAATGGTACCACAGATCGTGCGGTCTGGATTGAGGGCTATCTCCTCCATATCCACATGGCCCACGGTGATGATCTACATGCCATCAAATACCTCCCACTCGAGCTTAAAGGACTAGCTCGGCATTGGGCTGAAACACTTGCCCGCCAGAGTCAATCGGTTGTTGGGAGGACACTGAAGCCGCATTCCTTGATAACTTCCAGGGCACATATGTGCGACCACCGACGCCGATGAGCTTAGCCATATAATTCAGCAGCTAGAAGAATCGGCCGAGACAATTCGACGCCGGTTCCTAACAAAGAAGAAAAATCAGATCGCCGACCGTCCGGATGCAGAGGCGCTTAGCAGCCTTCAAACGCAACATCCGCGACGAGTGGCTAGCCCGGCACCTAGGACAGGAAAAGCCGAAATCCATGGCAGCCCTCACCACACTCATGACCCGCTTATGCGGAGAGGACAGCTGGCTAGCTCAAGCAACAACTTGGCCAAACACCCCGGTAGTTCGGATACCAAGGACAAGTGATGGCAGTGTCGCCGCAATAAGAACAAGCGCCGCATTAACGGCGATAATGTCAAGATACGGCAGTCAATGCCGGATTCAGAGGCTCTAAACCCGTCAGCGGAAAAAGCCATTCAAAAGAAATACCTGTGGCCCGGCCCAACTTGGACTGAATATTCGATCGCTTGTGCCAGATACATGGCACCCCCGAAAAACCAGCCAACCACACCAACATGGATTGTTGGGTGTTCAAGCAAGCAGGCAAGCTAAGCGCCGAAAACAACGACAAGGCTGCATAGCGATGACGAGGAAGAGCCTCGCCAACAATAGAGGATGTATGGCTTCCCCACAAGTGCGGATGGTGAACATGATATACGCAACACACATACCCAAAAGGGAGCGGAAGCGTGCAATAAGGGACGATATGCGATGGAGCCACGCCTAAGTTCAACCCATGGTCCTCCTGCCCGATCACCTTTGATCGAAGGGACCACCCCACTAGCATCCGTCACGGCGGATTAGCCGCATTGGTTCTTGAACCAATCATCGACGGATTTCACCTCACTAGAGTCCTGATGGACGGCGGTAGCAGCCTGAACCTGCTTTATCAGGATACAGTGCGCAAAATGGGCATAGACCCCTCAAGGATTAAACCCACAAAGACGACCTTTAAAGGCGCCATACCAGGTGTAGAGGCCAATTGTACAGGCTCAGTTACACTCAAAGTGGTCTTCGGATCCCCTGTAACTTCCGGCGAAGAGTTGATCTTCGACACAGTCCTGCTCAAGAGCGCTATCACGCGACCTTTCGAATGAACCGCATTTGCAAAGTTCAATGCGGTGCCGCACCACGCATACCTCAAGCTCAAGATGCCAGCCCTCGAGGAGTAATCACGGTCAATGGAAACACCGACGCCTCTCCGAACGGAGGAGCACACGGCGGCTTCGCGGGCGGAGGTGCAAGCAGCCTCTCACGGCAATTCTCGAGTCCGCCACTAAACGTCCGGACACCGCTAAGCACGCCCGGAGTAACCTACAACAAGACCGCTGGCACGATCCAAGCATCGCCAGAGTAATCCGCCCCAACCCCAGCCATCGCGAAATTGTGAAGCCAAGATTACGCTGCACATAACTACGCCCGAGATACCATGGGCATAAGGGAGGGCACGACCACGGCACGCCTGCACGCGGCTCAACCGCACCAGGGGCTCCCGATTGTGTCATTCTTGTTCTTTTTTCTTTTTTCTTACTTTTAGGACTCTGTTCTCCAGAAGCCCTGTCCGGCATGCGCACCGAACTCACGATGCACCAGCTAGGGAAACAGAAAGCTACGTCGAGTGTCCAGGTGGTCTCTACTACGAGCATTATACCTGTTTTACATACCATCCCACAGCTTACCCCTGGAGGGGGACATGTTAAATAGTCCCATCCCTTGCTTATCGCACAATTTGTATCGTTCTGCTTTTATTTGCAGTTTCTTTTTAATAACCAATATATAGCTCTTGCCTATTATTGCATTCTTTCCCATTATATATGCTCATTTATGACATTGCGCAACCGTACACTTTGGTATGGCCAATACACCAGGGGGCTTAAGTACCCCAAAAGTATGGTGTGATAAGTCCGAACACTTTCACAAGTGCGGCACCCCGAACTTATAGCATTATATGCATCGGCTCTGAATCATGTCTTGGGTCAATAGTTGGGTTTGCCTGCCCCATGTTTTGGTACCTTATGTTCCGTTATATCGGCTAAGGTAGCACCGGGAGAACCACCGCGATTCTGCCCTGCTTGAGCTGGGTTGAGCACCTCAAAGGAGAAAGCTAAAACTGACCGTCATGATAGGGCAAGAGCCGATTACATTTGTTCGAGAGGTTTTTGGGTCCCTAAAGACTTATGCCGCTTAGAGCGAGGAACCGCATTGTCCGCCAAGGCGTGGATAGCGCCTGTAACTCGGTCTTCCGAATACTAGGGGCTTCACTAAATTTAAAATTATAGAATTCTATGGCTAAGTGAGAGTGTTCAAGCACTATAAGTCCGTTGCCTTGTTCGCTATGCTGAGCGCCTCCCTCGACGGACCCAAGAATGGGAACAAGAGTGCTCAAGTTTATCCCAACACCCCAAAGACTGTGGCATGGGGGCTGAAGCCAACGACTTGGCATCTCTCAAATTTGATAAACGGCCGCACGAAGGTAATATTTTAAATTAACAAGCGTTGCTTAGCGCATATGAACAAGTTTTCAGCGTCAGGATAACAAATGCGAGTCTATTCAAAATTACATCTTTGGAGCACTCATCCGCTTATACGGCGGGCAATTCTTCAGACGCCCTCATAGTACATTTCGGGCTTATGATGATCCTTGCCCTTCGGTGGCCGTCTGTCACAAGCTTCTTCAAGCATCCAGCTTGCCCCAAAGGCACTTTAGCACGGGCAAGGCCCGACGGGCACCTTCAATGCAGACAGAGCGCTTGATGACTTCAATCCATGGACAAAGGCCCACTAGCCGCCAGACTAGCCCAAAGTAGCTCCTGTGCATGGCTTCCAATGGCCATAGCTGAACTATGAGGCCCTTCATGGCCTGTTCGGCGACCTTAGGAGCTCGACCAGCTGCTTCAAATGGTCGCTTAGGGGCACCAGATTTCCGCCTCAAAGATACCGAGACCGTAACTCCTTTTCCGTCGAAGCTCCTCCTTGGCGCGGTAGAACGCGCAAAGCATCGTGACACACTACGGGCAGATCTGCGAATGCTCCCGGAGAACTCCAGATCCGGTAAGTAATAGGTAATTCACTTTCACATGCTTGCTTTGCATAAAGAATGCCTTACCCGCCGCTATCTTCTTTAATGATTCAATTTCTTGGAGGATTTTTGGCTTCGGCCTTAGCGGCTTTGGCACTCTCAAGAGCCGAGGCGAGCTCGGACTCGAAGTCTTGAGTCACGCCCAAACTCTCGTGTTTTTCCACGAGAGCCTGGAGCTCTTGCCGCACCTCCGCCACCCGCCTCCTCCCCGCTTTCTCTGGCAGGCCTGCTCGCTTTGCTTCGGCATGGACACCGCGTCCTTCAGGGTCGCCACCTCGTTCGTGGCCCCTACAATACCCACGTTATTCCTGTCATTTTTTGCAACCGAATCCTTTCTATAAGGTATTTTTTAATAAGGTATTACTTACCTTCCTTGTCCTCGAGCTGCTTCTTGGCAAGGCCGAGCTCGTTCTCGGACCGCTCGAGGCTCTGCTTCAACGCATTGACCTCCGCAGCTGCAAAGAGAGGTCAGCAGCGCAGCCTGCATTCCCATATTGACATACTTATGTTAGACTCTTGCATATATCTTTTTAGATCCTTAGTCCGGCTTTTTTTCCGAACACCGAACTAAGCATCAGGGGCTATTGTCTATGCGGTAATATTTTTACATATTCAAAACTTACCTCAAAGCCTGTTAGAAGGCTGGTATAGGCTTCACCACCGCTCTTGGCGGATCGAATCTTTCTCGGATCACCACACTCATAACAAGGCGGTGCTCCTCCTCGATGGAGGCGCCTGTTAAGCGCCTCCAGAAGCTATCCGGTGCCTCCGGTTGGATGGAGGACGCTGCATCTTACCCTTCCTACGAAGGGCCGCTTGCGGACTTCGAACCGGCCAAGGTTCTGCATGGAGTTTGGACAAGGGTCGGGCTTAGAGCCCCCGGGGTCTCGCTCCCTCGCGCCGAGTCCGGGAGGCTGCCTTGCGGCGCCTCTGCGCCACCTCCTCTTGACCAGGCCCCTTGGGGCCCCACCTCGGCGCTGCTCACAGCGTGAGGTGAGGAGGCGGCCGAAGTGAAGTACTCTCCACTTCCAACGAATTCAGGAACCCGCCGACGGCAAGCGGCGAGCTTGTCTCATGGGCGGGCTGCATGATTGTTCGGCATTAGAGAACACTATGCAATGAAAAGCCATGGGTATCCTGGACACTTACGATCTCGCCAGGCTTGGCCCTTGTTGGCCACTCCTCCTCGTCGTTGTCGGCGTTGGTGGAGAAGTCCGGAGGAAGGGTCCTTCCTTCTGATTCTCCGCCTCCCCCTGGGGGCGGCCTTCCTTTCTTCTCTCCCCGCTAGGAGAGGTTTCTTTCATCCTCCTCTTCCTCGTGAGGAGGATTCCGCCTCAGGGTTGTCGGGCGATGAGTCCGACGGCCCCTGGCGCCGGGAGCTCTTTCGAGTTCCCGTGGCCTTCTTCTTGGCCTTCTTCTCCGGCACCACGTGAGGTGCTAGAGCCAGCAGCCCCGTTAATCGGCGGTCCGCTGGGTCTTCTGGCAAAGGAGCCAGACAGTTAATCTGTCCGGACGTCTTCAGCCAGTCCTGTCAAAGGTTAGGGAGTTTTAGATCCCACATAGAGTCAATCTATGAAAAACAATAGTCCCGTAAAGGGTAAAATAACTTACCTTGCTAGCTTGACGCTGCGAGCTGAATCCGCGATCTTCGGTAGCGGATGTGGGAGCCTCGGCGCCTTGAACAAGACTCTTCCGTGCATCTTCGTGCGTAGTGTCGAAGAGCCTTTTCAGAGTTGGGTGTTGTGCCGGATCGAACTCCCACAATTTGAAGGCCCGTTGTTGGCATGGGAGAATCCTGCGGATGAGCATCACCTGAATAACGTCGACAAGCCTGAGATTGTTGTCCACCAGGTTTTGGACGCAGGTTTGGAGTCCGAATAGCTCGTCCGAATCCCCACACGTCAGGCTCGTCTCTTTCCATGATGTGAGCCGTGTGGGGAAGCCAGATCGAAATTCGGGGGCCGCCGCCCATTGAGAGTCGCGCGGCTCGGTGATGTAGAACCACCCCGATTGCCACCCCTTTATGGTCTCCACAAAGGAGCCCTCGAGCCATAGGACTTTGGCCATCTTGCCAACCATGGCGCCCAAGACTCCGCTTGGCGGCCGCCTACTACCTTCGGCCTGACATTGAAGATCTTCAGCCATAAGCCAAGTGGGGCTAGATGCAGAGGAAGGTTTCGCACACGCACGATAAACGCCGAGATGTTGAGGATGAAGTTCGGGGCCAGATCGTGGAAATCCAGGCCGTAGTAGAACATGAGCCCCGGACAAATGGGTGAAGTGGAAAACCTAGTCCGTGGAGGAAGTGGGTGAGGAACACCACCCTCTCATGGGGCCCGGGTTGGGAATGAGCTGCCCTCGCCGGGTAGCCGGTGCCGATGTTGCCGGGACAAGTATCCGCCTTCCGCAGCTTTTTGATGTGCCCTCCGTGACGGAGGAGTCCATCCACCGCCTCCCGCTCCTGCATATAGTTGGAGAAGGTTGAGGTGGGTGTGCGGACTTGGGCGCTGGAGCTCGAAAGTCGGAAATGGATGAGCAAAGGAGGAAGAAGGCGAGGTGAAAAGGTGGATCCTTATCCCTTATATGGACGGACGAAGCTATGCGTCCCCCGCCAGCCCGGTAAAACTCGCTTATCTCCCAAGCGCCAGAATCAATGGCGCGGATGGGTTAACCACGTCCGTATTGATGGGAATCCCGGAATAAGGGGCACGATCTCCGCTTTGATAAGACGTGCTAAGGAAACCGCCTCGCTAAATGCGCTTGAGGTGGAACAGTAAGAAAACGATTCAGATAAAGGCCTGGCCGTGGTGTGATGTCATGCCGCTGAATACGCCTACAGATCTGTGCAAAAGTTATTCTCTCTACGGTGGTATGTGGAACTTGTTTTGCAGAGCCGACACTATCCTTGTGTTCAAAATCTTCTACTGAAGTATTCGAAGAGGAACCCGCCTTGCAATGCCGAAGACAATATGCTTGCGCCCGGACTCGTCGTCATTGCAGCCTGGTTCAGGGCTACCGAGGAGTCCTAGATTAGGGGTGTCCGGATAGCCGAATTATCATCTTTGGCCGGACTCCTAGACTATGAAGATACAAGATTGAAGACTTCGTCCGTGTCCGGATGGGACTTTCCTTGGCGTGGAAGGCAAGCTTGGCGATACGGATATGTAGATCTCCTACCATTGTAACCGACTCTGTGTAACCCTAACCCTATCCGGTGTCTATATAAACCAGAGGGTTTTAGGTAGGACGAACAACAATCATACCATAGGCTAGCTTCTAGGGTTTAGCCTCTCTGATCTCGTGGTAGATCTACTCTTGTACTACCCATATCATCAATATTAATCAAGCAGGAGTAGGGTATTACCTCCATCGAGAGGGCCCAAACCTGGGTAAAAACATCGTGTCCCTTGTCTCCTGTTACCATCCGCCTAGACGCACAGTTCGGGACCCCCTACCCGAGATCCGCCGATTTTGACACCGACAGGCGGCCCGGGAAGCGTCAGCCCGCCGCGTCTCTTCATCCAGCTTGGCCCTCAGGGCGGCGGTCCTGCCTTCCGCTTCGGCCCTGATCAACCCCAGCCTGTCCTCGAACTCGCGCTCGAGGTTCAAGCAAGCCGCTGCCACCCGACGATCAACCTCTTCCAGGACTCGGGCCTCCCGCACAGCGACATCGTCCTCCGCCTGCGTCACCAAGCGCTCCCTCGTCTCCAGCTGCTCAAGATCGCGTGCGCGCTTCAGCCTTCCAGCGTCGATGCCTCCTCACGCCTCGAGCTCCGCCTGGTCGACCGGGCCCCCTTCATCGATGCAAGGGCCGTCTCACGCAGCTCCACCTGCTGCTCCAGGGAATCGCTCCAGGCCTGGAGCTTCCGCGCCCGCTCCTCCGCCGCCTCACGCCGCCGGTCAGCCTCCCGAGCCTCCTCGACGGCCTGGGAACGGACCACCCGTGAGGCCGCCAGTGACACCTCGGCTTTCTCATTGTCGAGGTCGCGCTGGTGGCGCGCAAGGGCAACGGCCACCTTCAGCTTGCACCCCTCTTCAGCTAGGCGCAGGCCCTCAGCTTCAAGGTGCGCGTATTCGTCAGCGAGCTCTACACCAAGCTGGCTCATCAAGGCCGCCCTCCGAGAAACCCGTGGCGAAGGTCTCGGCGCTCCCGGGCGCGCTCGAGCACGTCTTCCGCATTGTCATCCGCCCTAGGTGTGCGCGGGGGGGCACGAATCAGCACTCCCCCTCTGGGCAGGGGGCTGGGAGCTGGCGCCCTCGCGATGGCCGGGCACGCCGCTGTAAGCCCGCCTAGAGCCGGCTCGTCCCCGAATGAAGAACGAAGGGCCGACCTCAGCCAATCGCCGTCCATAACCAGTCAAGGAGCCCAAGGCAGGCTAGCTATGCCCCGAGAAGGCTCGCGAAGGAGGGTCGCGAGGTGCGCAGAACCATGATGCGCCACCGGACGGCTCACCTCTCCGACCGGCCTCACCACAAGGGCAGTGCTTGAGCTCGGGGCGTTCGGAGACAGTGGAGAGGGCGAGGCCTGGGATGGCTCCTCGGCCATCTCCGTGAGCGCTGCAGAAGGGGCCTGAGCGAGAATCAGCCGAAGCAACGGGAAAATAAGGGACTAGGAAAGGAGAAGGCTTACTCATCAATGGCGAAATACTTCCTGCGCTTCAGCAGGCAGCAAGGGTAATCATCACCCAAGGCCTCCCTTCCCTTCCGGAGAGCCTCAAAGTCCATGCGGAAGCGGCCCAGGAGTTCAGCGCAGGGGTCAGCCTGCAACGAGGAAGAAGCACCAAGGTGACCAGCGTCAGGGGCGTCGTCCTGGCACACGCCGCCGGTCGCCTCACCAAGAAGGGTAGCCGGGGCCTCAGGGGCCTCGGCCACGGGAGCCGCGGGCCGCGGCTCAACGCCTGCAGCCGCAGCAGTGCGGGCCTCAGGAGCTGCCACCTCAGGAGTGCCGCCTGGCGTCGTCATCCTGGCGGAGGCCCCCTCGGCCTCCGATGGCCCTTGCCTCCCTGCTCCACCACTCGAGGAAGGACCGCCGTGGGCAACTGGAAGGGCAGTCACCACAACTGGGTTCTCGCGAGGTCCCATGAGGCCTATGGGACGCAACCCCCATTCGTCGAAGCTGGGCATCTGCTTCATGAAGTCACCCCTGTTCGAGCAAAGATATAGCAAGGCACCCCCTTGCCGGATGCTGCCAGGGGAAGGGTCTCCAGTCAGGATCATGAGAACCCTCCTCAGACTTCAGCGCCAGTCCTCCTCCTGGAGCCTCATGCGGTCCTCACGCCCGCCGAAGGCCCACATCCGGCGGGAATGGCGCTGGAGAGGTGCAATGCGGCATAGGAGGAACTCATTCACCACCTTGGGCGCCGTCATGCCGAGCGCCCTCAAGTACGCGAAGCGATGCTAGACAAAGACGAGCCGGGGGCTCGTGAGCGTCTCCTGGCTCCAGCCTGAATTGTGGATAGCGGGCAATGCTGGCTTCGAGAGCAGGAGGCTGGGCACCCCGACGTCCACATACAGCCACCGCTCACGGAACCCAGACGCGGGCGGAGGAAGGCTGAAATCAATCCCTGAAGCTGCAGTTTCTGGTGCGGCAATGAAGCTCACGCACCCCGAGCATTGGGTGGGGTCGATGAGGCGCAAAGTGAAGAAGTGGCGCAGCAAGGCAACTGAAGGAGGGATGCCCATCATCGCCTCGCAGACAAAGGCGAAAACGGCAAGAAGAGTAACGGATTCAGGACCCAAATGCATCATATGCATCTGGTAATGGGAAAGCACAACATTGAAGAAATTGGAAAAGGGGGGAACCAGTCCCGCCCACAGGGTGTCGGCGAAGTACCGGACCTCGGTGACTATTCTGTCAATGGAGAAGTGAGACGCGGGGCAGACCGTCGTCCTCCCGCATTCATTGAAGATAGTGGTGAGGGCAGAACTGACCTTGTCCAAGCCTTCTCGGTTGAGTATGATCGACCGATCGACGGCAGGAGCCGTCGGCGACGGCGAGCGGGGCGGAGGCACCGGCTTTTTCCCTTTCCCCTTCTTCGTCGGAGCCATGGCGACAGGAAGGGGGAGGGTTCGAGATTGGATTGGAAGCGGAGGCTGGAGCTCGAGAGGAGGAAGAGCAAGAGACGGTCGAGCAGCGAGAAGAGGGATGACTGTGTGCAACCATGGGTCCGTCTAGCTGGGCGCAAAATAAGGAGGCGTGGGGGAACAGGGGCGCCCACGTCCAATCAACCGCCACGCGGCGCCCGAGGCCGCAGGCTGTTAGGGGCTCATGCCGCAGACTTACCCCTTCGCTTCTCTGCTCAGCCAAGTCCAGGCATGCCTTGGGCCCGGGGGCTACTGTCGGCGTCTGGGAACGGGGGTACCCAGACTTGCCTGCATGCGGCCTGCGGCATGGCTCAAGGGGTTGCCCAGCGCGGCCCATCTTCATCAGCACAAGCTCAGGACCCTCGCGGGGCGGATGACAGGAAGCTTCCTCAGGCACGGCCTCGTCAGGCTGGCTCGCGAGGAGGCGGAGATATCAAGGCGGGTACCTCACGAGGTGCCCATGATGCAAGCCATGACGCACCAAGGGCGCCCGGGCGGGCGCCCATGCCGCAGTGTCCTCATTTCCTCTTTGGTGCAAAGGAGGCAAGCGCAGCGAGAGCATCAAGCAAAGGCAACCATTTCGTGCAATAAGACCAAGACCAACACAACGGCAGGAAGGAGGTCATCGTGGAGCCCAAGCCAAGGCGTCACCACGTGAGCCTTTGACAAAGCGAGGACCAACTTTAGTCAGGATAAGTGTACTAGATGTTCCCCTTCAAAATGGCCAATTGTTGGCGCCCTTCCCGCTCGATATTTGGGAAGAGGCCCAGGGCCTCTGCCTATAAATAGGACTAGCCACCCACAGGGGAGAGGATCCAGGATCCGGAACCCAGAACAGAGCTAGAGATCGAGTAATCTAGAGAGAGAGAGAGAGAGAGCGACCGAACTCCCCCTAGCAGTTCGTCGCACCGGCCAAGAATAGACCCTCGCGAGGCTGTTCTTCCTTGTATTGTTCATCATCAGCCCCTGAGGCAATCCACCACACCACACACTGGAGTAGGGTATTACACCACAATGGTGGCCCGAACCAGTATAAACCTTGTGTCTCTTGTGTTGCTCTTTGCGTAGTTTAGATCCTTGCGAGGCGACGAGGTGCAGGTAGGTAGGGGGTGAGATCTCCGCGTGCACCCCAGATTTCGAACCTAGAGGGTCTGCCGGAACCCGAAATCCGACATTCGCCAAGCTCAAACGGAGGAGGAGAGGTGTTGGAGAGGGGGAGGGTTGCGCCTTGGATGTGGTGCGGCTACCCTCCCTCATCCCCTCTATTTATAGGGTGAAGGGGGAAGGGGGCCGGCCCCTCTAGATGAGATCTAGAGGGGGGCGGTAGCCAAGGGGAGAGGGCTTGCCCCCCAAGCCAAGGGGGGCGCCCCCTTTAGGGTTCCCCCCCTCCCAACCCTAGGCGCATGGGCCCTAGGGGGGATGGCGCCCAACCCACTTGGGGCTGGTTCCCTTCCACATACAGCCCATAAGGGCCTTCCGGGGCAGGTGGACCCTCCGGGTGGACCCCCGGAACCCCTTCGGTGGTCCCGGTACAATACCGGTAAACCCTCGAATACTTCCGGTGACCATATGATGACTTCCCATATATAAATCTTCACCTCCGGACTATTCCGGAACTCCTCGTGACATCCAGGATCTCATCTGGGACTCCGAACAACATTCAGTAACCACGTACAAACCTTCCCTATAAACCTAGTGTCATCGAACCTTAAGTGTGTAGACCCTACGGGTTCGGGAATCATGCAGACATGACTGAGAAAGCTCTCCAATCAATAACCAACAGTGGTATTTAGATACCCATGTTGGCTCCCACATGTTCCACGATGATCTCATCGGATGAACCACGATGTCGAGGATTCAAGCAATCCCGTATACAATTCCCTTTGTCATTCGGTACGTTACTTGCCCGAGATTCGATCGGCGGTATCCCAATACCTCGTTCAATCTCTTTACCGGCAAGTCACTTTACTCGTTCTGTAACGCATGATCCCGTGACCAACTACTTAGTCACATTGAGCTCATTATGATGATGCATTACCGAGTGGGCCTAGAGATACCTCCCCGTCATACGGAGTGACAAATCCCAGTCTCGATTCGTGCCAAGCCAACAGACACTTTCGGAGATACCTGTAGTGTACCTTTATAGCCACCCAGTTACCTTGTGACGTTTGGTACACCCAAAGCATTCCTACGGTATCCGGGAGTTACACAATCTCATGGTCTAAGGAAATGATACTTGACATTAGAAAAGCTTTAGCAAACGAACTACACAATCTTGTGATATGCTTAGGATTGGGTCTTGTCCATCACATCATTCTCCTAATGATGTGATCCCGTTATCAATGAAATCCAATGTCCATAGTCAGGAAACCATGACCATTTGTTGATCAACGAGCTAGTCAACTAGAGGCTCAGTAGGGACATGTTGTGGTCTATGTATTCACACATGTATTACGGTTTCCGGTCAATACAATTATAGCATGAACAATAGACAATTATCATGAACAAGGAAATATAATAATAACCATTTTATTATTGCCTCTAGGGAATATTTCCAACAGTCTCCCACTTGCACTACAGTCAATAATCTAGTTACATTGTGATGAATCGAACACCCATAGAGTTCTCGTGTTGATCATGTTTTGCTCGCGGAAGAGGTTTAGTCAACGGATCTGCGACATTCAGATCCGTATGCACTTTACAAATATCTATGTCTCCATCTTGAACATTTTCACGAATGGAGTTGAAGCGACGCTTGATGTGCCTGGTCTTCTTGTGAAACCTGGCCTCCTTGGCAAGGGCAATAGCTCTAGTGTTGTCATAGAAGAGAGTCATCGGGCCCGACGCATTGGGAATAACTCCTAGGTCGGTAATGAACTCCTTCATCCAGATTGCTTCATGTGCTGCCTCCGAGGCTGCCATGTACTCCGCTTCACATGTAGATCCCACTGTCGGTGTCAAAACCGGCGGATCTCGGGTAGGGGGTCCCGATCTATGCGTCTTAGGCTGATGGTAACAGAAAGCAAGGGACACAATGTTTACCCAGGTTCGGGCCCTCTCGATGGAGGTAAAACCCTACTTCCTGCTTGATTAATATTGATGATATGAGTAGTACAAGAGTAGACCTACCACGAGATCATAGAGGCTAAACCCTAGAAGCTAGCCTATGATGATTATGATTGTGATCGGCCTTCTAAGGACTAACCTCTCCGGTTTATATAGACACCGGAGAGGGCTAGGGTTTACATGGAGTCGGTTACAAGGAAGGAAATATATTATCTGGATCGCCAAGCTTGTCTTCCACGCAATGGAGAGTCCCATCCGGACATGGGACGGTGTCTTGAGTCTTGTATCTTCATGCTCCAATAGTCCGAACAAAGTATATAGTCCGGCTGTCCGGATACCCCCTAATCCAGGACTCCCTCAGTAGCCCCTGAACCAGGCTTCAATGACGATGAGTCCGGCGCGCAGTCTTGTCTTCGGCATTGCAAGGCGGGTTCCATCTCCGAGTACTCCAAAGTAATTATCGAACACTGGAATCGCGTCCGGATCTGCAAAATGATCTTCACACGCCATCGTAGGGGGGATAACATAAATCTGATCTGCTGGCAATTTTCGTACGTCGTGCCCCTGCATCGTGGCCCGGCCCAACACGGACTGGTGTTTCTTGGCCCACCTCAACTCGCGTTGCGAGGCGGTTTGATTGGCACACCCCGCCAAAGCAGAGATCATGTTTCCCTTATTACGGGATCTTCCATCAATATGGGCGTGCGCCTCCCCACGACGACTATTGGTATGACTCCGAGTGTTTTTTAAGATAAGCCTCAAGCGGTCACACTGAGGACTCCTGATATTCACCCCCTTATAAAGGGGACGAGGCCTATACCTCTTTTCCACCACCCCTGCGCCCTTCCCCATCTCGAGTTCTAGCGCTCGAGACCCAAACTCGAACCCCCCGGATCCTCCAATATGTCCGGATCCAACTCAGTGCCGGTGGGTGGCCTCCTCGATCAAAGAGGAGGACATTGCGAGGCTTAGGGAGGTCGGATATCTGACTGTCGAAATCCAGCACAGGCTTCCTGCTCTAGGGCAGGTCATCCCTACACCCGAGCCCCATGAGAGCGTCGTATCTGTTCCTCACTTCCTCCGTGGTTTGGGCCTCACCCTTGATCCCTTTGTGAGGGGGCTCATGTTCTATTACGGGTTAGATTTTCATGATCTAGCCCCGGACGCTATCCTCCATATCTCGTCGTTCATCATTGTGTGCAAGGCTTTTCTCCACGTCACTCCACACTTCGGCTTATGGCTCAAGACCTTCAATGTGACGTCGTAGATGATCAAGGGGCGACATACGGAGTGCGGAGGTGCCATAATAAGCAGGAACGCCGATGCGCCATGGCCAGAGGGTTCTTTCCCAGAAGTATCCGATGTATGGCAGCGGAGGTGGTTTTACGTCACGGCTCCCAGAGGCACAAAGTGGGTGGCCGCCCCCGAGTTCCGCTCGGGCCCTCCGTCACAATTAGCGTCGTGGACTGATGTAGGACGGAATTGGGGGCCCGCTAGTGATGTACCAATACTGCAGAGCCGTATCCGGGAGCTTCTTGAGAAGGACATTAACCTTGTCGGCATAATTCAAGTAATGCTAATCCGATGGATGTTGCCGTGCAAATGTCGGCCTCTCCGGATGTGGGAGTTCAATCCGGAGGGTCCGCGGACTATTAATCACTTCTTCGGCCTGAAGCTCGAAGGGATGTGTAATTATTCTTCGGACCACAAGTAAAGTGTCCGGATACCACCGAGGATGCGGGCCTAAGTTGCAATCGCCTAGATACCCAAGTAAGTAACCTTGAAACCGGACACATCATTCATATTCGTGATAGTCATTATTCTGAAAATCCTCCGTGGCTGTGAATGGCTCGGCAAAGGCGGAGAGAATCAGTGTCCGGCGCCACTTCCCGGCTTGCCTAAGCGCAAACCGTTGCCAAGATGCTTGGCCGGGTGCTCAAAGAAATGCCCTCTGGGAAAGACGAAGGAAGAACAGAGAAGCCGAACTTCACACACTGCGCATCCAAACCAGGGGAATTGCTACCTCCCCTAAGGAGGATAGTCGGGAAGGGGAGTCTAAAGCCTCCTCCCCGCACGGGAAGAAGAGGGCCGCCTCTGAAGACTTGGAGACGGACATGCCCAAGCAAGGGAAAAAGGTATCGCCAGGGGGCTCTTCCCCGACGGGCACCCTCATCGCGTCATGCCCGCCAACGGGCCAGCCCTCCAATGAGCTCTAAGTTAATCGTAAATTCGAAGGTACTACCTTTCTTCGAGTACACTAACCAGGATCCATTCTTTGCAGTCCGACTAGCAGGTCTTCTCAACAGAGTTCGTCTTCGGGGAATCTTCCTCCAGAGATGATGGAGAGTGAGACCCCTCCAGCCTCTCCGTCTCCTGAGGCGGGCGACACCGAGGTGTCATCACGGAGGAGTCCGGATTTGCCGGGCCGAGGCTAATCCGTCCACGCCTCGAGCCCGAGCGTTTGGCTCCCACGGGGGGCGATGAGAAGGGTCCAGCACATTTCGGAGTCCGGCCGGACATACTGACGGGCCTTCTGGAGCGAGCTGCGCTCTCGGAGGAGCATAGCTCATTAATGAGCACGATGCTCAAGAAGATTTCATCCTCCACAAGCGGTTTGAATGAAGCATTTGCGAGCCTACTCAAAGGCTTTGAGGTATGTAGTGAGAAATACACAATTTTTTGGTTGTGAGGCACGTGCTAGGTGTGCTCCATATGGATAGTAGCCCCTGAGACTTCAAGTTGCCGCCCTAGGCGTGCAAACGGAGGATCATATTGTGTAAGTACTGATTACGCTGTACATATGCGCAGTATCTAAGGATCCGCCGCCAATAGTCCGCTGAAGTTGCCGAACTAAGGAGGCAAATTGGATCTATTGATGCCAATATCACGCCGGTGAACGAGCAACGGGCTGAACGAGTCACAAGGTATGTGCTCTGCTTTCCTTATTATGTTGTATAGGAAAATATGAGAGGGGCGTAATATTAATGCGACATGCTTGGACTGCAGACGGTGCTGCTTCCATGGAAGCCCTGAGGGCGGAACTTGCCCAGGCCAAGGAACAAGCTCGGGCTAGCGATGCGGCTGCTCTAAAGGCGGCCGAAGAGTTGAGAGCCGAACAGGCTGCTCATCGCCGAAGCGAAGATAAGATAGCCGAAATGGCTGTGGACTTGAAAAATGCCACCGACCGGTATGAGCTCCTTGAAAAGGAGAATCAGGTTAATTCGGCTGACCTGAACAAGGCGCTTAATGCGGCCAAGGAGATGCGGACCGAGGTTAGGGATGCGCGGGAGGAGCTTCGACAGGCCGGAAAAATCGCAGCTGGGAGTCCCTAATTTTTGCGGATGAAGTTCTTGGATCCGAAGTATGCTCTCCTGGATCGACACTGGAGTCTTGCAGACACTTATGCGGACTTGGCGAAGAGTACCACTGATGCCGCCAAGTTTTTCGAGGATCAAGGTGATAAAGAATTGGAGAGACTATTCTTGTCCCAATTCAATGCTCCCGCGCGTCCATTGTCATTGAATGAGAATATGGCTGCTTTGGTGGAGCTTCATAGGTTGTCCGGGCTTTCCATGCGGTCTGTAATAGACCATCTTTGGCCGAAGGGGCCTAAGTTGGACAGTTATTTTGGTTTGGTGCAACAATTCCTCGGTGTCGTATCTCAGATCGATGCCATAAGGAGGTCGGCGTGTATAAAGGGTGCATGGATGGCACTTGCTCGCGTTAAAGCATATTGGACAGATATGGAGGCCACCCTCATTATGCGACTCTGTAATCCGCGGGAGGCTGTGATCCGCCGAGCACTACTTGGAGCAGGTAATGTAAGGTGCTCGCTTAATAGAGGCTCAAGGTTCAAGAATTTCATGTTCGAGTGACAAATCGTGTCATTGTAAAAACAATGTTATTTTGATTATGAGGCTATATTTATACTTTGTGCCCGAAAGTATTATTTCTACCTCCCGTGCGGCCGTTTTTATGTATATATGTAATTCTGAAAGTTAGCAGTCGTTGGCTTCAGCCCCCACGCATACAATGCGGGGGTGTTCGCGAAAAATATGCATAATCACACTTGATCCAACGTCTTGGTCCATTAAGGAGGTGATCGCGCGTCGAACTAGGCAGCCGGACTAGATAGCTGTAACACTTTCACTTAGCCATAAGAGTTTGACGGTGGGGCTACTATGTAGCCCCTAGTACTTTTGCGCGCATCCGAATATGGGCGCGTGTGTACATGACCAGGAAATGGTCCTTCGTTAATGCGAAGGAATCCTAAAGATTCCGGTAATTCTTGAGTGGTTGAACAGTCTCTCGTTGTATCATGACAACGGTTTTGGCTTTCTCTCGAGGTGCTCATTCGAATAACCAGGCACAATCACAAGAGTTCTCCTTTGGCCGCTTTTAGCCGATAAGAACGGAACATAAGGCGGCAAACCTGTGGAGCCGGGCAAACCCAACATTTGACCAAAGACATGATTCGGAGCTGATGCGTATAAGGCCAAACTCGTGACGCCGGACACTCCCGACGGTATTCGGACTTTATGACAGAAAATAGGCTGAAGAATGCCCTTTCGTTATAAACCCTGTATTTCCAGGTACGTGCATTAGTCTGTCGTGGTGAAATGCCAATAACGGCAGTGTCCTCTATGGGTATAGCACCCATGGGATGTGTAAACAACAAGAGGCAATAGAAAAGGTTTACACAGGGGCTTAATCTAAAGAGAAACCTTTGAGCGGGGCCCTGCCGCACGCCCCGCGCCTTTGTCTCCGCGCAGTCGTGTCCTAGAAGGGTATCGCACGAATGTTGTCTATAAAAAAGAGAACTTGTGTAAGCATGCGATTGATAGTAGAAATTTAAAACATTGGCCTGCCAATAAGGTTGAGCCAAGGGTGGGGCTGTATTAAATATCTATAGCCCCTGGTGTCCTCTATGGGATTATGTACATGGCGCCCTAGATCAGTTTCATCCGGACTGCCGGACTCGTCTAACCGTGTCCGTGGTCTTAATGACCAGTCATGCTTTCTGGTATTGGAGGCCGCTTAGGATCCGGACGCTAGAGCCGTTGCGTATTCCTACGCGCATGAAGAGTGCTCTGTGTTTCCGTTAACGGTGATGACGCCACGTGGACCGGGCATCTTGAGTGTAAGGTAGGCATAGTGCGGTACTGCGTTGAAGCGGGCGAAGGCCGTTCTTCCAAGTAATGCGTGGTAGCCGCTTTGGAAGGGTGCGATCGTGAAGAGTAGTTCTTCGCTTCTGGAGTTGCCTGGGGACCCTAATGTTACCTCCAGTACGACAGAGCCCCTACCGTAGGCTTCAACGCCTGGTATTACCCCTTCAAAGGTGGTGTTGCTTTGGATAATTCTGGATGGATCTATCCCCATCCTGTGGACAGTGTCCTGGTATATTAAATTGAGACTACTGCCGTCGTCCATTAGGACGTGGGTAAGATGGTATCCGTTGATTATTGGGTCAAGCACCAAGGCCTTTGATCCTTCACGCTGAATACTAGCCAGGAAGTCCATGTGATCGAAGGTGATCGGACAAGTCAACCAGTAGTTAGGTGTGGGTACGATGGGCTTTATAGCATACGCGTCTCTAAGCGCACGTTCGTGCCTTCTCGTGGATGTGTGAGTCGCGTGGATCATGTTAACTGTTTTAACCTCTGGTGGGAATTTTTTCTCTCCCCGGTTCGGTCAAGCGAGGTTCATCCTCGCCTTCACTTGGTGTTTCCTTCCTTATGTTCGGCATTTAATTTGCCGGCCTGCTTGAAGACCCAAAGACTCTCTCGTGAGTGTGGTTCGCGGGTTTGCTCTGGGGTGCCATGAATTTGGCATACCGTCTGTCCAGACTGCTCGCACTGCACGGTCCCTCTTTACTCCCTTTAAATGGCTTCTTTGTCGATCGTGTCGAGAGCCCCGAATCCGGCGTTGACCGCTGTGTTGTCCGGGCTCTCTTCCTTGTTTTGACGCTTGTTTTATTACGCCGTGGTTTCGTTGCCATCCCTTATTTCGGATGTGCTTTGGGTCATCGTGCCTTTTACGGGCCAACCAACTATCTTCACCCGCGCAAAAGCGGGTCATAAGGCTTGTTAAGGCTGCCATTGTCCTTGGCTTTTCTTGGCCGAGGTGTCTTGCGAGCCACTCGTCGCGGATGCTTTGCTTGAATGCCGCTAAGGCTTCGGCGTCCGGACAATCGACAATTTGATTCTTCTTAGTGAGGAATCTGTTCCATAGCTTGCGGGCGGACTCTCCGGGCTGTTGGATTATGTGACTTAAATCATCCGCATCCATAGGCCGGACATAAGTCCCTTGAAAATTGGCCCTGAAAGCGTCCTCGAGTTCCTCCCAACTCCCAATTGAATTTTCGGGGAGGCTTTTCAACTAGTGTCGGGCTGGTCCCTTCATTGAGGGAAGGTATTTGATGGCGTGGAGGTCATCCCCACGAGCCATGTGTATATGCAGGATAAAATCCTCGATCCGCACTTCGGGTCCGCTGCTCCGTCAGATGCCTCTATGTTCACAGGTTTAAAACCCTGTGGAAATTCATGGTCCAGTACTTCTTCGGTGAAGCACAGGGGGTGAGCAGCCCCTCTGTATCTGGATGTGTTGTGGCATGCCGACGGCTGTTGTTGTATCCGGTGTTTGTTCTGAACTGGTATCCGATTGGTATGATCATTTTGGTGACCATAGTCCCGCGCCGGGGTGTGTCCTTTAGATCCGTAGATGGACCTAGCCGCGCCGGCTTTCTTATCCAGGTGCTCACGTAGATCGTGCACGGTGTCGGTAGCTGCCTGTCAGCAGCTTATGAAGTGGTTCGTCCGGCCTCCTGGTCGTGTTGTTCTTTGGTGGAACGGCCTCGTCGTCGAATTCTGGCAGCAGCTTGCGTTTTGGATAGCTCTTTGTATGGCGATCATCGCCGTATCTTTCTTCAGTGTCTAGAACTTTATTCCATCTGCGGTTGAGCGTTTCCTGTGCGGCCTTTAGCCTTTGCTTCTACTTCTTCAGACTTCTTGCGGTGGCCATAAGCCTTCTGTGGAGGCTATCTCGTTCCCCGCGTGTTTCCGGGACGATGAATGCATCATTGTCCGGACTATGTTCTTGTCCTGGGGCGATTTGATGAACTCGTACCTCGAGATCATTGTGGTCGCGCGTCTGTTCCGAGCTGTGTTCGGCATGACCTGGCTCATCCTGCTCCATCGCTGGGTCCGTATGGTCGTTGTTTCCTTCGGGGTTGACTGGGTGTTGATCTTTCTGGCGCTCTTGTCGCTATTTTTACTGTTGCTGGACTTGGAGCGGCGTCTGCACCGTCGTTCTAGTTTTTGCCTGGGGGTTTTATCTTCCGGATTGTCATCGTCGTCCTCCTTAGGCATATCCACCATGTATATATCGTATGACGGGGTGGCTGTCCACTACCCAGTGAGCGGTGGTTCCTGTTGTTCTCCTGCATCGTTGTACATACCGTCGATGTCTTCAGAGTCAAAGTCAAGCACGTTGGTTAATTCATCGACCGTGGCAATGAAGTGGGTGGTGGGTGGGCGACGAATTCCTTCGTCGCCTACTTCCCACTCGAGCCGGACATAGTTCGGTCGAGAGTCTCCTGTCAAAGAGAGAGATTTTAACGAGTTCAGCATGTTGCCAAAGGGCGAGTGCTGTAAGATATCCGCGGTGGTAAACTCCATTACCGGAGCCCAACCAGGCTCGGGAGCGCGCGGACTGGAACCTACAGCCGGATACGAGTCCGGGGGTTTGGTGTTGCAGGCTTCCTTAGAGGTAAGCCCAGGGTTCGGCTCTACCGCCGATGAGTGTGCGGCCCGCGGGGCAGGGTCTATCCACCCGTCCTTGGGCCACGCAGTCTGCTGCAGATTTAGGTCTGGGGCTACTGCAGGGGTGATTTCCCGAGCATTGTCCGACAGCAGGTCTAAGCCGTGCGCATCGTGACTGTCCGACGCTCCTAGCACAGGCCCGATTTCGTCGAAGATCAAGTCTCCGCGGATATCGGCCGTGTAGTTCAGGTTTTCGAACCTGACCTGGTGGTCAGGGGCGTAGTCGATTCTGCTCCAGCTGGCTGCGAATTATTCGCAGCTGCCGCCGAACACGAAGATCTGTCCGGGGAGAAAAGTCTCACCCTGGACCGTGTTGTTGATGATTGAAGGAGCCATTGAGCCTTGCAACGATGACATAGAGGAACTCTCAATGAAAGCACCAATGTCAGTGTCAAAACCGGCGGATCTCGGGTAGGGGGTCCCGATCTGTGCGTCTTAGGCTGATGGTAACAGAAAGCAAGGGACACAATGTTTACCTAGGTTCAGGCCCTCTTGATGGAGGTAAAACCCTACTTCCTGCTTGATTAATATTATTGATACTAGTAGTACAAGAGTAGTCTACCACGAGATCGTAGAGGCTAAACCCTAGAAGCTAGCCTATGATGATTATGATTGTGATCAGCCTTTTAAGGACTAACCTCTCCGGTTTATATAGACACTGGAGAGGGCTAGGGTTTACATGGAGTCGGTTACAAGGAAGGAAATATATTATCTGGATCGCCAAGCTTGTCTTCCACGCAAAGGAGAGTCCCATCCGGACACGGGACGGAGTCTTGAGTCTTGTATCTTCACGCTCCAATAGTCCGGACAAAGTATATAGTCCGGCTGTCCGGATACCCCCTAATCCAGGACTCCCTCACCCACCACAATGCTTTGCTTGCAACTGCACCAGCTTACTGCCCCACCATTCAAAATATACACGTATCCGGTTTGTGACTTGGAGTCATCCAGATCTGTGTCGAAGCTAGCATTGACGTAACCCTTTACGACGAGCTCTTCGTCACCTCCATAAACGAGAAACATATCCTTAGTCCTTTTTAGGTACTTCAGGATATTCTTGACCGCTGTTCAGTGTTCCATGCCGAGATTACTTTGGTACCTCCCTACCAAACTTATGGCAAGGTTTACATCAGTCCGTACACAAGATGGCATACATAATAGACCCTATGGCTGAGGCATAGGGGATGACACTCATCTTTTCTCTATCTTCTGCCGTGGTCGGGCTTTGAGCCGAGCTCAATTTCACACCTTGCAATACAGGCAAGAACCCCTTCTTGGACTGATCCATATTGAACTTCTTCAATATCTTATCGAGGTATGTGCTTTGTGAAAGACCTATGAGGCATCTCGATCTATCTTTATAGATCTTGATGCCTAATATGTAAGCAGCTTCTCCAAGGTCCTTCATTGAAAAACACTTATTCAAGTAGGCCTTTATGCTTTCCAAAAGTTCTATATCATTTCCCATCAATAGTATGTCATCCACATATAATATGAGAAATGCTACAGAGCTCCCACTCACTTTCTTGTAAACGCAGGCTTCTCCATAAGTCTGCATAAACCCAAACGCTTTAACCATTTCATCAAAGCAAATGTTCCAACTCCGAGATGCTTGCACCAGCCCATAGATGGAGCGCTGGAGCTTGCATACCTTATTAGCATTCTTAGGATCGACAAAACCTTCCGGCTGCATCATATACAATTCTTCCTTAAGGTAGCCGTTAAGGAATGCCGTTTTGACGTCCATTTGCCATATCTCACAATCATAGAATGTGGCAATTGCTAAAATGATTCGAACGGACTTCAGCTTCGCTATGGGTGAGAAGGTCTCATCGTAGTCAACCCCTTGAACTTGTCGATAACCTTTAGCAACAAGCCGAGCTTCATACATGGTAACATTACCATCCGCGTCCATCTTCTTAAAGATCCATTTATTTTCTATCCCTCGCCGATCATCGGGCAAGTCTGTCAAAGTCCATACTTTGTTTTCATACATGGATCCTATCTCGGATTGCATGGCTTCAAGCAATTTGTTGGAATCTGGGCCGGCCATTGCTTCTTCATAGTTCGAAGGTTCACCGTTGTCTAACAACATGATTTCCAGGACAAGGTTGCCATACCATTCTGGTGTGGAACTTGTCCTTATGGACATACGAAGTTTAGTAGCAGCTTGATCCGAAGTACCTTGATCATCATCATTAACTTCCTCTCTAGTCGGTGCAGGCACCACAGAAACATCTTCCTGGGCTGCGCTACTTTCTGGTTCAAGAGGCAGTACTTCATCAAGTTCTACTTTCCTCCCACTTAATTCTTTCGAGAGAAACTCTTTCTCCAAGAAGGACCCGTTCTTTGCAACAAAAGATCTTGCCTTCGGATTTGAGGTAGAAGGTATACCCAATGGTTTCCTTAGGGTATCCTATGAAGACGCATTTTTCGACTTGGGTTCGAGCTTTTCAGGTTGAAGTTTCTTGACATAAGCATCGCATCCCCAAACTTTTAGAAACGACAGCTTAGGTTTCTTCCCATACCATAATTCATACGGTGTCGTCTCAACGGATTTACACGGTGCACTATTTAAAGTGAATGTAGCTGTCTCTAAAGCATATCCCCAAAATTATAGCGGTAAATCGGTAAGAGACATCATAGATCGCACCATATCCAATAGAGTGCGATTACGACGTTCGGATACACCGTTACACTGAGGTGTTCCAGGCGGCGTGAGTTTTGAAACAATTCCACATTTCCTTAAGTGCGTTCCAAACTCGTGACTCAAATATTCTCCCCCACGATCTGATCATAAGAACTTTATTTTTCTGTCACGTTGATTCTCCACCTCACTCTGAAATTCCTTGAACTTTTCAAAGGTTTCAGACTTGTGTTTCATTAAGTAGACATACCCATATCTACTTAAGTCATCAGTGAGGGTGAGAACATAACGATAGCCACCACGAGCCTCAACACTCATTGGACCGCATACATCAGTATGTATGATTTCCAACAAGTTGGTTGCTCGCTCAATTGTTCCACAGAACGGAGTCTTGGTCATCTTGCCCACGAGGCATGGTTCGCATGTGTCAAATGATTCATAATCAAGATACTACAAAAGTCCATCTGCATGGAGCTTCTTCATGCGTTTGACACCAATGTGACCAAGGCGGCAGTGCCACAAGTATGTGGGACTATCATTATCAACCTTACATCTTTTGGTATGCACACTATGAATATGTGTAACATCACGTTCGAGATTCATTAAGAATAAACCATTGACCAGCGGGGCACGACCATAAAACATATCTCTCATATAAATAGAGCAACAATTATTCCCGGATTTAAATGAGTAGCCATCTTGCATTAAACGAGATCCAGATACAATGTTCATGCTCAAAGTTGGCACTAAATAACAATTATTGAGGTTTAAAACTAATCCCGTAGGTAAATGTAGAGGTAGCGTGCCGACGGCGATCACATCGACCTTGGAACCATTCCCGACGCGCATCTTCACCTCGTCCTTCGCCAGTCTCCGCTAATTCCGCGGTTCCTGTTTTGAGTTACAAATATGAGAAACCGCACCAGTACCAAATACCCAGGAGCTACTACGAGTACTGGTAAGGTACACATCAATAACATGTATATCACATATACCTTTGGTGTTGTCGGACTTCTTGTCCGCTAAGTACTTGGGGCAGTTCTGCTTCCAGTGACCGTTTCCCTTGCAATAAAAGCACGCAGTCTCAGGTTTGGGTCCATGCTTTGGCTTCTTCCCCAAGAATCGGCTTACGGGCGCGGCAACTCCCTTGTCATCCTTCTTGAAGTTCTTCTTACCCTTGACTTTCTTGAAACTAGTGGTTTTATTGACCATCAACACTTGATGTTCCTTTTTAATCTCCACCTCCGCTGATTTCAGCATTAAATATACCTCAGGAATGGTTTTCACCATCCCCTGCATATTGAAATTCATCACAAAGCTCTTGTAGCTGGGTGGAAGCGACTGGAGGATTCTGTCAACGACCGCGTCATCCGGGATATTAACTCCCAGCTGAGACAAGCGGTTGTGTAACCCAGACATTTTGATTATGTGCTCGCTGACAGAACCATTCTCCTCCATCATATGCTCCGTGCTGCTCTAAACGCTTTTGGAGCCCCGGTTCTAAGCTGTAGAGCATGCCGCACTGAACCAGGGAGTAATCATCACTACGCGACTGCCAGGCGTTCATAACATCTTGAGTTGCTGGGAAAATGGGTGCTTCACCTAGCGATTCATCTAGGACATATGCTTTCTTGGCAGCTATGAGGATGATCCTCAAGTTCCGCACTCCAGTCAGAGATAGTTGCTACCATCGTCTTTCAGCTTGGTTTTCTCTAGGAACGCGTTGAAGTTGAGGGCAACATTAGCGTGGGCCATTTGATCTACAAGACATATTGCAAAGATTTTAGACTAAATTCATGATAATTAAGTTCATCTAATCAAATTATTTAATGAACTCCCACTCAGATAGACATCCCTCTACTCATCTAAGTGATACATGATCCGAGTCAACTAGGCCGTGTCCCATCATCACGTGAGACGGACTAGTCATCATCGGTGAACATCTTCATGTTGATCATATCTAAAATACGACTCATGTTCGACCTTTCGGCCTCTTGTGTTCCGAGGCCATGTCTGTACATGCTAGGCTCGTCAAGTCAACCTAAGTGTTTTGCATGTGTAAATCTAGCTTACACCCGTTGTATTCGAACATTAGAATCTATCACACCCGATCATCACGTGGTGCTTCGAAACAACGAACCTTCGCAATGGTGCACAGTTAGGGGGAACACTTTCTTGAAATTTTTATGAGGTATCATCTTATTTATGCTACCGTCATTCTAATCAAATAAGATGTAAAGCATGATAAACATCACATGCAATCAAACAGTGACATGATATGGCCAATATCATTTTGCTCCTTTTGATCTCCATCTTTGGGGCGCCATGATCATCATCGTCACTGGCATGACACCATGATCTCCATCGTCGTGTCTTCATGAAGTTGTCTCGCCAACTATTACTTCTACTACTATGGCTAACGGTTTAGCAATAAAGTAAAGTAATTACATGGCGTTATTCAATGACACGCATGTCATACAATAAATTAAGACAACTCCTATGGCTCCTGCCATTGTCATACTCATCGACATGCAAATCATGATTCCTATTACAAGAACATGATCAATCTCATACATCACATATATATCATTCATCACATCCTTTTGGCCATATCACATCACACGGCATATGCTACAAAAACAAGTTAGACGTCCTCTAATTGTTGTTGCAAGTTTTTACGTGGCTGCTATAGGTTTCTTGCAAGAATGTTTCTTACCTACGCCAAAACCACAACGTGATATGCCAATTGCTATTTACCCTTCATAAGGACCCTTTTCATCGAATCCGATCCGACTAAAGTGGGAGAGACAGACACCCGCTAGCCACCTTATGCAACTAGTGCATGTCAGTCGGTGGAACCTATCTCACGTAAGCGTATGTGTAAGGTCGGTGCGGGCCGCTTCATCCCATGATGCCTCCGAATCAAGATAAGACTAGTAGTGGCAAGTAAATTGACAAAATCGACGCCCACAACAACTTGTGTTCTACTCGTGCATAGAAACTACGCATAGACCTATCTCATGATGCCACTGTTGGGGATCGTTGCATAAATTAAAAAAAATTACGCATCACCAAGATCAATCTATGGAGTAACTAGCAACAAGAGAGAGGGGAGTGCATCTTCATACCCTTGAAGATCGCGACAAGGAAGTGATACGTCTCCAACGTATCTATAATTTTTGATTGCTCCATGCTACTTTATCTATTTTTTGGACTATAATGGGCTTTATTCCCCACTTTTATATTACTTTTGGGACTAACCTATTAACCGGAGGCCCAGCCTCGAATTGCTGTTTTTTGCCTATTTCAGTGTTTCAAAGAAATGGAATATCAAACGGAGTCCAAACGGAATGAAACCTTCGGGAATGTGATTTTCTCACCGAACGTGATCCAGGAGACTTGGACCCTACTCCAAGAAGTGCCAGAGGCGGTCACGAGGGTGGGGGGCGCGCCCTCCCCCCAGGGCGCGCCCCCCAGCCGCGTGGGCCCCCTGACGCGCCACCGACGTACTCCTTCCACCAATATATACCAACGCATCTTCAACAGATCGAACGGAGCCAAAAACCTAATTCCACCGCCGTACCTTCCTTTATCCACGAGATCCCATCTTGGGGCCTGTTCCGGAGCTCCGCTGGAGGCGGCATCCACCACGGAGGGCTTCTACATCGACACCATAGCCCCTCCGATGAAGTGTGAGTAGTTTACTTCAGACCTTCGGGTCCATAGCTAGTAGCTAGATGGCTTCTTCTCTCTTTTTGGATCTCAATACAATGTTCTCCCCTCTCTCGTGGAGATCTATTCGATGTAATCTTCTTTTTTGCGGTGTGTTTGTTGAGACCGATGAATTGTGGGTTTATGATCCAACTTATCTATGGAAAATATTTGATTCTTCTCTGAATTCTTTTATGAATGATTGAGTTATCTTTGCAAGTCTCTTCAATTATCCGCTTGGTTTGGCCAACTAGATTGGTAGTTCTTGCAATGGGAGAAGTGCTTAGCTTTGGGTTCAATCTTGCGGTGTCCTTACCCAAAGGATGTAAAGGGTTGCAAGGCACGTATTGTATTGTTGCCATCGAGGATAACAAGATGGGGTATTTATCATATTGCATGAATTTATTCCTCTACATCATGTCATCTTGCTTACATGCTACTGCTTTTTAACTTAATACTCTAGATGCATGCCGGATAGCGGTCGATGAGTGGAGTAATAGTAGTAGATGCGTAATCGTTTTGGTCTACTTGTCTCGGACGTGATGCCTATATACATGATCATACCTAGATAACCTCATAACTATGCTCAAGTCTGTCAATTGCTCAACAAGAATTTGTTCACCCAACCGTAGAATATCTATGCTCTTGAGAGAAGCCACTAGTGAAACCTATGGCCCCGGGTCTATTCTCATCATATCAATCTCCATCACTTTATTTACTTGCTTTGCTTTTACTTTTTACTTTGCATCTTTATATCAAAAATACCAAAATATTATCTCTATCAGATCTCACTCTCGTAAGTGACCGTGAAGGGATTGACAACCCCTAATCGCGTTGGTTGCGAGTAGCTATCGTTTTGTGCAGGTACGAGGGACTTGCGCGTGGCCTCCTACTGGATTGATATCTTGGTTCTCAAAAACTTAGGGAAATACTTACGCTATTGTGATGCATCATCCCCTCCTCTTCGGGGAAAACCAACGCAAGCTCGAGACATAGCAAGAAGGATTTCTAGCGCCGTTGCCGGGGAGGTCTACGCAAAAGTCAACATACCAAGTACCCATCACAATCCCTATCTCTTGCATTACATTATTTGCCATTTGCCTCTCGTTTTCCTCTCCGCCACTTCACCCTTGCCGTTTTATTCGCCTCTCTTTCCCAATCTCCTCCTCTCTTTTGCTTGCCCTTTCATTTCTCATTTGGTTGGATTAGATGCTTATTTATTCCTAAAAAAAGAAGCCAATATCTATGGATCCTGATCCGCTTGCCAATCTTTTTAAGAGATCCAATTATGATGAACCAATTCCTAGTGATTTGGATGCACTAGATTATCTCAGATAAGGTTTTGCCTGAAATCCGTGAAGTGACTCACGATAGATCTTTGAATAAAAAGCAGGATTGCAATGATTTCATTATAAATTCTTTTGATGTCAATTGTGCTAATAAGATGCAAAACCCTAAGCTTGGGGATGCTAGTTTTGCTATGTCTACTACTTGTTGCAATCATCACGAATGGGGTGATTCTTCTTATGATCTTGAAAATTTATTTAAGCCCCATGATAAATATGAGATTGATAATATTGTTTGCAATAATATTGAAAGTGGGTTTGGAAGAGTGTCAACTTTAGATCCCACATATTTGGAGAATATTCAATCTTATGAAATTTTTGATAAAAGTGGGCTTGGAGAAATCATGACTTTAGTTAATGATAATCCCACTATTTTGGAAGAGTGTCAACTTTGCATACATGTGGATCATGTTAAGGATATGTTATGTGGTAACTATTTTTTTGAATTTTCTTATGATCCTACATGTAATTATTATGAGAGAGGAAAATATGGTTGTAGAAACTTTCATGCTATTAAATTACCTCTCGCTATGTTGAGATTGCTATTGTCTCTTTCCGCTTCCTTGCATATGCTAGTTTTTGCTTGCCTTGATTCGTTTGCCTATAAGATGCCTATGCATAGGAAGTATGTTCGACTTAGATGTGGTTGCCACATGTTTTATGATGCTCTCTTTGTGCTTCAATTCTCGTCTTTCTTGTGAGCATCATTGAAATCTCAATGCCTAGCTAAAAAGGCTTTAAAGAAAAGCGCTTGTTGGGAGACAACCCAATTTTTTCCTTGCTTCTTAGTAATAAATAATCCATCTAGACTCTGTTTAGATGTGGTTTTATCTTTTAATTAGTGTTTGTGCCAAGTTAGACCTATTAGATCTTCTTGGGAGATAGTTATTTTATCTTGCTGTAATTTCCAGAATCTTTGTGCTCAGTGCCCGAATTGTTAAAAATCACCAGAACGTGATAAAATACTGATTCCAATTTCTGCTGATCAATAAACAAATTTTCCAGGTCGTCTAATTTTGGTAGAATTTTTTGGGTTCCAGAAGTTTGCGTTAGTTACAGATTACTACAGACTGTTCTGTTTTTGACAGATTCTGTTTTGCGTGTGTTGTTTGCTTATTTTGATGAATCTATGGTTAGTAAAATAGTTTATAATCCATAGAGAAGTTGGAATACAGTAGGTTTAACACCAATATAAATAAATAATGAGTTCATTACAGTACCTTAAAGTAGTCTTTTGTTTTCTTTCTCTAACGGAGCTCACGAGATTTCTATTGAGTTTTGTGTTGTGAAGTTTTCAAGTTTTGGGTGAATTCTTTTGAGGGATTATGGAACAAGGAGTGGCAAGAGCCTAAGCTTGGGGATGCCCATGGCACCCCCAAGATAATCCAAGTACACCAAAAATTCAAAGCTTGGGGATGCCCCGGAAGGCATCCCCTCTTTCGTCCACTTCCATCGGTAATTTACTTGGAGCTATATTTTTATTCACCAACATGATATGTGTTTTGCTTGGAGCGTCTTCTATTATTTGAGTCTTTGCTTGTTAGTTTACCACAATCATCCTTGCTGTACACACCTTTTGAGAGAGCCATATATGAATTGAAATTTGATAGAATACTCTATGTGCTTCACTTATATCTTTTGAGCTTGATAGTTTGCTCATTGTGCTTCACTTATATCTTTTGAGCTTGATAATTTTTGCTCTAGTGCTTCACTTAGATCTTTTAGAGCACGGTGGTGGATTTGTTTTAAAGAAAATTGATCTCTCATGCTTCACTTAGATTATTTTGAGAGTCGTTAATAGCATGGTAATTTTCTTAATGTTAATATACTTGGTGTTCAAGATATATGAAACTTTCTTTTGAGTGCGTTGAATACTAAGATAAGTTTGATGCTTGATAATTGTTTTGAGATATGGAGGTGATAATATCAAAGTAATGCTAGTTGAGTAGTTGTGAATTTGAGAAATACTTGTGTTGAAGTTTGTAAGTCCCGTAGCATGCACGTATGGTTAAAGTTATGTAACAAATTTGAAACATGAAGTGTACCTGGCTTGTGCATCCTTATGAGTGGCGGTCGGGGACGAGCGATGGTCTTTTCCAACCAATCTATCCCCCTAGGAGCATGCGTGTAGTACTTGATTTTTGATAACTTCTAAATTTTTGCAATAAGTATATGAGTTCTTTTGACTAATGTTGAGTCCATGGATTATACGCACTTTTACCTTTCCGCCATTGTTAGCCTCTTCGGTACCGTGCATTGCCCTTTCTCACATTTAGAGTTGGTGAAAACTTCGCCGCTGCATCCAAACCCAGTGATATGATATGCTCTATCACACATAAACCTCCTTATATCTTCCTCAAAACAGCCACCATACCTACCTATTATGGCATTTCCATAGCCATTCCGAGATATATTGCCATGCAACTTCCACCATCATCATCATGACATACTTTACTTTTGTCATATTGCCATTGCATGATCATGTAGTTGACATCGTATTTGTGGCAAAGCCACCATGCATTATTTTTCATACATGTCACTCTTGATTCATTGCACCATCCCGCACACCGTCGGAGGCATTCATATAGAGTCATATCTTGTTCTAGTTTCGAGTTGTAATCCTTATGTTGTAATCAATAGAAGTGTGATGATCATCATTATTAGAGCATTGCCCAAATAAAAAAAAAGAGAAAGGCCAAAAAAAGAAAGGCACAAAAAAAGAAGAAAAGAAAAGGGCAATGCTACTATCTCTTTTTCCACACTTGTGCTTCAAAGTAGCACCATGTTCTTCATGTAGTGAGTCTCATATATTGTGCTTCAAAGTAGCACCATGTTTTTCATATAGTGAGTCTCATAAGTTGTCTTTCTATACTAGTGGGAATTTTTCGTTATAGAACTTGGCTTGTATATTCCTACGATGCCCTAGGTCTTCATGAGCAAGCAAGTTGGATGCACACCCACTAGTTTTATTTTTGTTGAGCATTCATAGCTCTAGTGCATCCGTTGCATGGCAATCCCTACTCCTCATGTTGACATCAATTGATGGGCATCTCCATAGCCCGTTGATTATCCTCGCCAATGTGAGACTTTCTCTTTTTTTGTCTTCTCCACACAATCCCCATCATCATATTCTATTCCACCCATAATGCTATATCCATGGCTCACGCTCATGTATTGCGTGAAGGTTGAAAAAGTTTGAGATTATTTAAGTATGAAACAATTGCTTGGCTTGTCATCGGGGGTATAGAAGTTGGGAACATCTTTGTGTGACGAAAATGAAGCATAGCCTAACTATATGCTTTTGTAGGGATGAACTTTCTTTGGCCATGCTATTTTGAGAAGACATGATTATTTTGATTAGTATGCTTAAAGTATTATTATTTTTATGTCAATATGAACTTTTGTCTTGAATCTTTCGGATCTGAATATTCATATCACAATTAAGAAGATTTACATTGAAATTATGCCAAATATCACTCCGCATCAAAAATTCTCTTTTTATCATTTACCTACTCGAGGACAAGCAGGAATTAAGCTTGAGGATGCCTGATACGTCTCCAACGTATCTATAATTTTTGATTGCTAAATGCTACTTTATCTATTGTTTTGGACTATAATGGGATTTATTTTCCACTTTTATATTACTTTTGGGACTAACCTATTAACCGGAGGCCCAGCCCAGAATTGCTGTTTTTTTTCCTATTTCAGTGTTTCAATGAAACGGAATATCAAACGGAGTCCAAACGGAATGAAACCTTCGGGAACGTGATTTTCTCACCGAACGTGATCCAGGAGACTTGGACCCTACTCCAAGAAGTGCCAGAGGCGGTCACGAGGGTGGGGTGCGCCTCCCCTGGCGCGCCCCTGCCTCGTGGGCCCCCTGACGCTCCACCGACGTACTCCTTCCTCCTATATATACCTATGTACCCCAACAGATCGTAACTGGATCCAAAACCTAATTCCACCGCTGCATCTTCCTCAGATCCACGAGATCCCATCTTGGGGCCTGTTAGGAGCTCACGAGGGGGCATCCACCATGGAGGGCTTCTACATCAACACCATAGCCCCTCCGATGAAGTGTGAGTAGTTTACTTCAGACCTTCGGGTCCATAGCTAGTAGCTAGATGGCTTATTCTCTCTTTTGGATCTCAATACAATGTTCTCCCTCTCTCGTGGAGATCTATTCGATGTAATCTTCTTTTTGCGGTGTGTTTGTTGAGACCGATGAATTGTGGGTTTATGATCCAACTTATCTATGGAAAATATTTGATTCTTTTCTGAATTCTTTTATGAATGATTGAGTTATCTTTGCAAGTCTCTTTGAATTATCCGTTTGGTTTGGCCAACTAGATTGGTAGTTCTTGCAATGGGAGAAGTGCTTAGCTTTGGGTTCAATCTTGTGGTGTCCTTACCCAAAGGATGTAAAGGGTTGCAAGGCACGTATTGTATCATTGCCATCGAGGATAACAAGATGGGGTATTTATCATATTACATGAATTTATTCCTCTACATCATGTCATCTTGCTTAAGGCGTTACTGCTTTTTAACTTAATACTCTAGATGCATGTTGGATAGCAATCGATGAGTGGAGTAATAGTAGTAGATGCGTAATCATTTCGGTCTACTTCTCTCGGACGTGATGCCTATATACATGATCATACCTAGATAACCTCATAACTATGCTCAATTCTCACAATTGCTCAACAAGAATTTGTTCACCCAATCGTAGAATATCTATGCTCTTGAGAGAAACCACTAGTGAAACCTATGGCCTCGGGTCTATTCTCATCATATCAATCTCCATCACTTTATTTACTTGCTTTGCTTTTACTTTTTACTTTGCATCTTTATATCAAAATACCAAAAATATTATCTCTATCAGATCTCACTCTCGTAAGTGACCGTGAAGGGATTGACAACCCCTAATCGCGTTCGCTAAGTAGTAGCTATCGCTTTGTGCGTGTACGAGGGACTTGCGCATGGCCTCCTACTGGATTGATACCTTGGTTCTCAAAAACTGAGGGAAATACTTACGCTACTGTGCTGCATCATCCCCTCCTCTTCGGGGAAAACAAAAGCAAGCTCGAGACGTAGCAAGAAGCATTACAAGAATGCGGATGAAGGAGTCGTACTCGTAGCGATTCAGATCGCGGTGGATTCCGATCTAAGCGCCGAACAACGGCACCTCCGTGTTCAACACACGTGAAGCCCGGTGACGTCTCCCGCGCCTTGATCCAGCAAGGAGGAGGGAGAGGTTGAGGAAGACAGCTCAGCAGCAGCACGATGATGTGGTGGTGGTTGAGCAGCGGTTCTCCGGCAGGGCTTCGCCAAGCTCAAACGGAGGAGGAGAGGTGTTGGAGAGGGGGAGGGCTGCGCCTTGGATGTGGTGCGGCTGACCTCCCTCCTCCCCTCTATTTATAGGGTGAAGGGGGAAGGGGGCCGGCCCCTCTAGATGAGATCTAGAGGGGGGCGGCGACCAAGGGGAGTGGGCTTGCCCCCCAAGCCAAGGGGGGTGCCCCCTTTAGGGTTCCCCCCAACCCTAGGCGCATGGGCCCTAGGGGGATGGCACCCAGCACACTTGGGGCTGGTTCCCTTCCACATACATCACATAAGGGACTTCCAGGGCAGGTGGACCCCCGGAACCCCTCCGGTGGTCCCGGTACAATACCGGTAAACCCCCGAATACTTCCGGTGACCGTATGATGACTTCCCATATATAAATCTTCACCTCCGGACTATTCTAGAACTCCTCGTGACGTCTGGGATCTCATACGGGACTCCGAACAACATTTGGTAACCACGTACAAACCTTCCCTATAATCCTAGCATTATCAAACCTTAAGTGTGTAGACCCTACGGGTTCGGGAATCATGCAGACATGACCGAGATAGCTCTCCGATCAATAACCAACAGCGGGATCTGGATACCTATGTTGGCTCTCACATATTCCATGATGATCTCATCGGATGAACCACGATGTCGAGGATTCAAGCAATCCCGTATACAATTCCCTTTGTCATTCGGTACGTTACTTGCCCGAGATTCGATCGTCGGTATCCCAATACCTCGTTCAATCTCGTTACCGGCAAGTCACTTTACTCATTCCGTAATGCATGATCCCGTGACCAACTACTTAGTCACATTGAGCTCATTATGATGATGCATTACCGAGTGGGCCCAGAGATACCTCTCCGTCATACGGAGTGGCAAATCCCAGTCTCGATTCGTGCCAACCCAACATACACTTTCGAAGATACCTGTAGTGCACCTTTATAGCCACCCGATTCGCCAGGACGCTTTGGTACACCCAAAGCATTCCTACGGTATCCGGGAGTTACACAATCTCATGGTCTAAGGAAATTATACTTGACATTAGAAAAGCTTTAGCAAACGAACTACACGATCTTGTGTTCCATCACATCATTCTCCTAATGATGTGATCCCGTTATCAATGACATCCAATGTCCATAGTCAGGAAACCATGACCATCTGTTGATCAACGAGCTAGTCAACTAGAGGCTCACTAGGGACATGTTGTGGTCTATGTATTCACAAATGTATTACGGTTTCTGGTCAATACAATTATAGCATGAACAATAGACAATTATCATGAACAAGGAAATATAATAGTAACCATTTTATTATTGCCTCTAGGGCATATTTCCAACAAGGCTTGCTTCAGCTCAGCTCCGACTAGAAGTCAAAGATGCAATGAAGATGTCAAAGGACTGTCGTGTGCACCATCATGCCATACATCTATTGTTGATGCATCTATCGTTAACACAACTGAGGTCTACTCAGCTTCTTCGGCTGTTTGGGGGGCCCGATCTGGCCAGGCCTAGTGCCTTCTGAAGTGCTCTCGGTTTTGTATATTCTTTTGTCGGCGCGTTTATTTGCACTGGTGGCAAACTTTGATGCCCAGTGGATGTAATATGTGTGATAGCCGTGATAGCCTAACGTAAGTTGCTTTCTTATTTATTTCATTGTTGTCTTGTTTATTTGTTTGCTTGTAGTCATTGCAGTTCTTTTTCCGCGGTTTGCTAGTGGCTGCAATAACCTATTTTTTTAAACTAGGCCACAATAACCATGGGCTAATATTTATCAGAGTGACCTTTGGGCCTCCTACGGACCGTAGAAACAAGTGGGCCTTCTACGGGTCAGAGAAACAATGGGCCTTCTACGGGCCGTGAAAACAATGGGCCTTCTACGGACCGTAGAAACAATGGGCCTTCTACGGGTCAGATCATCAATGGGCCTTATACGGGTCAGATGATCGATCACAAACATGGGCCAATAACAGGCCGCATTATGGCCGTAAACGGGCTAGAGTTGGAATCGTCCGTTCATGGGCCGACCATAACGGGCCATCATTAATAGGCCGTATTTGATGACGCTATAAAAAAGGCCCAACGTATTAACGGACCATAAACGGGCTGACTGTAACCACGGAATGAATTTGACCCACAAGCAGAAAATGACAGTAACGGGCCGTAAGTAAACGAATGCTGGAGATGAGCCCAAGAATAAATGGGCTCTTAGAAGGCCGAAAGATAACATGGTCTAGAAACGGCCCAACGAAATAATGGGCCGTTAATGGGTATAAAGTGATACACTATTCATTACAGGCCAGTTTCACCACGGGCCGTTAATGGGTGTAAAGTGATACACTGTTCATTACGGGCCAGTTTCACCATGGGCCGTTAATGGGCCAAGAGTTACAAAGGGCCTCATATGGGCCGAAAAGACGTCATGGGCCATACATGGGCCAGAAGTGAAAACGTGCTGGAATCATATTGGATGGCCCAGATGATGCTACTAGGCCTAATTCGGATAGGGCGTAACAGGCCTTGGGTAAGCGGGCTGTGAATGGGCTATATGCAAACATGCCGTTAACAGGCTTTACATGGGCCGGACCGCCACCTTTTGACCAAGTCAAACGGGCCGGCCTTTTCACAGGAATGGGCCTCTATTGGGCCGTGCCACGTGTCGACGTATCATAGGCGCCTTCTGTCCAATGAGTGGATGACATCTGTCCCAACTATGATCCGACACGTGTTTCCTCCAGCCAATGATGATTTTACACGTGGAAAATCCCCATTGGTCGGGGCTGTTAACGGGTTATCGGATCCAAAACCCGACCCGATAGCTTAACGGTGTTCCGTTACGGTGGATGCCACGTGTCGGCCACCCTTTACGAAAGCACTTCTGTGACGCGCGATTTATCGTCATGGAAGTGGACACTTCCGAGATGATAATTTTGGTAATGTCATGAAACACTTCTACGACAGCACAGGTATGACTATCTTGATTTTGTCATAAAATCGTCATGGATGTACATGCATGACAAAAAACGCGACCTACTGTGACAAACACGTATGATCACGGAAGTGTATTTTTTTGTAGTGTTAATGAAGAAATTGATTCTCAGATCCCTACGAGAATTGTACGCGGTGTCTGAAATCAGCTTCCTTATACGGTGGGTTACGTCACCAACCAAAGTTGAAAATCTTCAATTGAGTTTTTCTTCATTTTTGAAATTCCTCAGTTTTTCAAATTCTTCAACTTTGCATTGTCTTCACTCTTTCCGTCGTTGTTCTTCATTTGACTATATGAGTTTATGTCCTCTACATCATTCACTTGTTGTTAATTCTTCAAGTTAACTTTTCTACTAAGTGAATGTGATCGGACCCTTCCCCTCCTATACTAAACTCAACCCAGTCTGTTCACAAATTCTTCATGTGCGTTCTATTTGAAACTCGTTCAAATTCTTCACTGTGTCCTTGTTAGTTGAAGAAATTGCGAACGACACTTTAAAATATTCTTATCTGAATTTTTCGGCTTTTGCCGCTCAAACCGTTACGCATTCCACCGTATACTTATCTATTCACCCACGATCTCCACCTCTCAGTACGTGGGTGACACATGTCGCGCGAATGAGAAGGGTCAGGGGCACGCTCGTCCAAATTCTTCGGGCGGACAGTTTTTCACCTCCGCTATAAATACCCCCTTCCCTTCCTCATTTCACTTTTACTCTGCTCGACCTCACTCCCTCGCTCTAGCTTCTCAAGCCGTAGCGCACCCGCTACCTCCATCATCGCCGGTGAGGAAGAGCTTCACTGCCTCGACCTCGTCGTCATCGTACTCGCGCCGGCCGCGGAAATCTTCCCTCCGCCGCCACCATAGACGTCTTCCTCCGCCAAGTTAGGGCGTGGAAGATCTAATCCGATGAACTTCCAAATTTACCCTTCCAGTTTGTCGTCTTCTTCATCAAGGGTAATTAAAAGTTACTTTTACCACATTTATTCTACTGATGATTTTCATCAAATTCTCAAAAGTTATTTATTCTTCAACCTCCACACTCTAAACACCTAGCACAAATCTTCAGTTCTTGATCTGTTTCTCTAAGTGACGTTTTCTTCATGATTCCTCAATTGTGTGAATCTCACGATCCGCACAACTCTGGAACCTAAGACAAAGAACGCTTAGTGAAATTCTTCAAGGCACATCGGGTCAATTTCCTCAAACTTGTTCAATTTAAAAAACCTTCTAAGAATGCATATGACCTCTCCAAATTCTTCGCACCTATACTCTATTCACAGGTACACATGTCTGCTGCTGAATCTCTAGGTTCTCATCAACTTAACTCATTTGCAACGTTCCTTGAAGAAAAGCTGCATACTTCTTCAGAGAACTCGATTGTGCAAATTCCTCAGCTGAAGAAAATGGCAGATGGTAAAAGGCCTCAGAAAGGAGGAAAGAAGCTTGAAGTTAATATTGCTGTTGAGATCCCTACGGATATCTATGCAGGGTACTGCACGATTGATGAGGCAACTCATGGCAAGGAGACGAAGAATGAGCGCAAAGTGCGCATTCCGAGGATTGAAAGAAGATGGGCAAGAGAGTGGAGGGAGTATAGATATGTCACTCCCAAATACATGAAGAAATTCGCTCTTAACCCTCCATGCTCAAGACCTCCTCTGGCACCTAGCCAAAGAGCTGATCCAACAAGCCTTAAACATGGTGAGGATTATGCTGATGAATGGTCCAGGTGGCAAGCTAAGTTGGCCAAGCAGGCCAAAGAAGCGGTGAAGAAATTTAATGAGGATTCTACTGTTGCCGCTGCCGCTGCTGAGGCTTCTTCAAGCAAGAAGGCTATGCCAAATAAGCCAGCCAAGAAACCGCCTTCCTCGGCAATGCCCTCTCGACCAAGTTCTTCTTCAATGCCCTCACGACCAATCTCCTCAGTGCCACCAAGGCAATTTCCTCAAGCTGCCCCAGTTCCTCAAGCTACTCAAATTCCTCGGGCTGCAAACCCCTCAGCTCCTCCGGTAAAGTCCTCAGCACCTGTGCATCTCGCCACGTGCCAAAGGACCACTGGCATATCAATTGCCTTAGGAGCTTCAGCAAGTTCTTCAGCCCATCCTTCATCAACAGGTCCCACTCTGCTGAAGACCAAGGCCACTGCTGGACGAGGCATTAGACCAAGTCCTCACAAGAAACAGGTGGTCTTTCAAACTCCATCTGATGATGAAGCTGATGATGATGAATTAGCTGATATCATCAAGGACAGACAGCAGCGGGCCGCTAGAGCCAAAGGGAGTGTTGTGCCCCTTCTACTGGATTCGAAGAAGATCCTCGATTTCATCAATCTTTGGCACAAAGATCCCAATGCTCCAATGCCAGAGTTGGGCCTCACTCCAGGACAAAGTCACATGGTGATGGAGTTCATTGCTAAAGAAGTGGAAGTATGACCAAGCCAGAGTGGCTAAGAAAGCGCAGCACAAAAAGCAGCGGTATCTAAAAGACAATGTCCTCAGTCTTTCGCCTGAGCAGCTCATTGCACTACAAGCTGACATCAAAAAGCTCAGCGATGAATTTGACGCCTACAAGGCTGAATGGCAGGGTGCCAAGGTCAGATTCATAAAGCTGACAAAGAAATTGACTTCAAGTGCTGCTGCTCCTGTGCACATTAAAGTCATTCCGGCTGAAGCATTTGCACAAGCCACTGAAGGAATTGCCAGTACCACTGATGAAAATCAGGTTGCTGATGAAATTGCAAGCACCAGGGCTCCTGAAGAAATTCCAGCCTTTGAAGAAACTGCCAGGGCAACCACTAGTGTTGCGCTTGAAGAATCTGCGAGGCCAGCTGAAGACTTTGTTCCTGCGCCTGAAGAAATTGCTGAAGACAGGCCAACTGCATCAGTTGTGCCTGAAGAAATTGATCCTACTCCCTCTGCTCCGTCTGCACCAACACCAAGCCCAGTTCTTCCTTCTGCTCTGGAAGTGAAGAAAACCAAAGCTGCGGAGCGTGTTGCTCTGAAGAAGAGGAAAGCATCAGCTGCCACAGAATCTTCGGCCCCCAAGAAGGCGAATATTTTGACAAGTTCAATGGACAATCCCATTGATGTTGTTCCTCTTGCAAGCATGCCATCAAAGTAACTTGTTCCTTATGGTGAAGAATATCAGATTCGTGAAAAATCTGTTGAAGAAGATTGCTCTGCTGCTTCCACAGAGCAGATGGATGAAGAAATTGAAGTTGAGACTTTCACTTCAACTCCCTAGGTATCATCGCCAACGCCTTAGTTTACTGCTGAAGAGGCCGGCATTGAAGAAATGGAAGTGGATGAGGATGTGGACATTGGCTGCACCACTCCAGTGATGAACGATGATTTTTGGGATAGTCAACACCCCAACTCTCCTCTGTTCACACCACTCCAACAAATTCCTCAGTCCCCGGCTCCAACTGAAGTTCTAATGGGCTCTGAAGAAATTCATGCTACCCCTTCCATTCATGAAGAAATTCCAGCCACTAGTGCTGATGAAAATGCTGCTGAAGAAATGGAGGCACAGGCTGCTACTGAAGCAGAAGTTATTCCTCAGCCTGCGGCTCCAGAGATTGAAATTCCAGAAGTCATTCTTCAAATCACTGACACTCCTCAGCCACAGCCGAAGAATCCATTCATCAAAACTCCGAAGTTCAAGGCCGATGCCTTCTTCAATGAGCATGTATTCTTCACTGATTACAATCCATATGATTCTGCTCGTCTGAGGAGGAAGCGCTTCTGGACAGCTAGTCAAGCAAATTTCTATTCTTCCGTGATGTTCAACAAGGACAAAGTCTTCGAGCATGAGCATATTCCTCACTTGGATATGGAATCATTGCCTTGCTTCACGCCAGTCCTCGCTGCTATTCATGATGCTGGTCTACTCAATTTCTGCACTGACATTTGCGATTGGAATGAAGAACCCATTCTTCAATTCTATGCGACGCTGCACATCATAGGTAGGGGTGGGCATATAAACCGAGAATCGATCAACAGAACCGTATTAACCTGCACCGAAGCCGAACTGACTGACACCAAAATTCTCGGTACCATGCTCGGTTAGCGTTGGTGGAAAATCGAACTTTGTTCGGTGATTTCGGTCGTGGCCCTCTGTCAACCGAACTAACAGAGCAATCGAAGCCCCTAAACGCGCTAAAACTGGTCGCCGGCCCCCGCCTGTGCCTCCTCCAAAATCAATGAAGCGCGGAAGGGATGCGTCCTTGCCGCCTCCCAAAATCTCGTCTCCAAAAATCGCGGCGTGGATGATACCTTCCTCTCCGAAGACCCCAAGTCTCGCTCGATCTGTTCCCTGCTAAAATCCCTATATATTATGGGGATTGCATCAGTTTCCCCATCCCCGTCCGTAGCTCTGAACCCTAGCCATAGGTGACAGCGCCGTCCGGCGGAAATCGGTAGAGGAACTATGGAAGAACAACGGTGGCCGGCTACTACAAGCACGGTAACCCAGCAGCGGAATTTCTCACCCAACATGTGTACAACGTACATGTTCAGTTCAATGGTGATTTGATTAGCGTACTGTTCAGTTCAATGGTTACATGTGCTTTGATTAGTTTTCCTCTCTGAATCGTTGGTAATTGACATTTGCGTTGTATTCTAGATGTCTTCAACGATAGAGGAGACCATGGGGACAAACGATGTAGCAGCAGGGTCCGACGCACAGAAAATTACTCTGAAGAAACACGTCGTTGTTTGCTTGTTCTTTCCCAGCCTGAACATGTCTCTGTCGCTAGAAAAGATGAAAAAAGAGGAAGCTCCTTTTCCAGCCGACCAGCCCATTGGGCAGCGCTGCAGCGCCCCAGCCCATGGGCTTTCTTGGGTGTGTTCAGTCCAAACCGACACCGAACCAATTCTAACGGTGGACCGAAGCCTCGGTTAGCCTAATTACCATTGACCGATCGGTGCTTGATTTCCTAGAACCGAATATTCCCAGCGACCGAAGCACCGAATCGAATGGTTCGGTGTAACCGAACGCCCACCCCTAATCACAGGCAATGTTGAAGATGTGAACTCATGGGTGTTGGACTGGATGACAAAGAACACACATTATAAGGCACCGGCCACTGAATTGCTTCGTGCCATGCCTGTCAGTCCTTCCCCAGAAGGTGCACGTCTCATCTACTCTAAAACTCAGCTGTCAGATCATTTCATGTAAGTGCTGATGAAGCCATTGAAGCTTGGACAAGCCTCAAGGACCAAATTCCTTGTGAAGGAATTGCAATATGTGCCAAGGATAGTCTATCGTATCCTAACGAAGACATTGAGTCCAATCAAAGGCCACGACTCGAATGATGAAGAAGTCGTTGGCATCATGAAGAATCTTCTTTTCAACATCATGTGCGGTATTCCCGTGAACTATCATGATTTCTTCATGAGGACTTTGGCAAACGTTGCAATGTCCCCATTTGAGTTGAAGCCTTATGCTCCCTGGATTATGAGATTCCTCAGATCAAGGTCTTCACTCAACTACAAAGCTGATACACTCAACCACGGCAGCTACTTGCCCCCAATTGAAGTCCTCAAGCGAACATTTTCCTCAACTGATGAAAAGGGCAAGGCCACTGCTGTCATTGATGAGGGCGTTCGCCCATTGGATGGACAGTTTCACAAAGCTGCTTCATACTCCATCAATGATGACTCTGCTACTCATGATTCTGCCGCTAATGCCTCAAAGCAAAGTCCTCAGGCAATAGCTCCAAGGGTGATGACTGATCGTGAGCTTCTCCTCAGTCTTCATCAAAAGGAGGATCGCAATCACAAATGGGTAAATCGTCATTTCGTTTCAACTCTTCACAACATGATTACCACATATAATTCAGTGAAGAAGAACCATTACTACCTTAATGAAGTGTTTGATCGCACTTGGGCTATTCGTCTCATCTCTATGGTGATGAGGATCTCAAGCAGATGGGCTTCAAGCAGGACTTCGGCTGGGCTAAGCCTCCACCGAAGAAATTCAAGAAAGTTGCAGTTCCTTCTCTGGTGCCTAGTTCATATTCCTCATCCCGTGATACTGACGACAATGAAGATCTGGACGACATTGTGGCAGGCCCTTCTCCAACAAACGACCCCAACAATGCTGAAGCTCCTCCATCGACTTCGTGAAGAAATTCTTCAGGGGTGTTAGTCCTCACTTTTCGTCCCTTTTGGTCATTTGATGATAAAGGGGGAGAAATTTGAGTTAGTCTTCAAGAGGGTCTATATATATGGGCGTTTTTTTGTTAAGTTGCAACTCTCGCTCTTCTGAAGCTTTTGTTGATTGAGTTGTAAACTTAAGTCCGATGGTGACCTGATACTTTTGCTCGGTTTTCCTGCATGCTATTTCCTCATTAATGTTATGCACGCATGCTGAATCACATCACTCACCATATTTCATCATGCATTTCAAAATATTCATTCCATATGTTAAATGCGTGTATGAATTACAAGATATAGGGGGAGATCTCCATGACTCTACTCTTCAAATGTGCATTGCTTCAAAAGTAAATTCCTCACTATGCACATCTTCAGGGGGAGTTCTTCTATATCTTGCAATCAAATTCCTCAATTTTGAGTACTTTCAATTCATATGTTTATCCCCGTTGAAAACTTAACCTATATTGTCATCAGGTCACCACACAGGGGGAGATTGTAAGTGCATCTAGTGCCCCTTAGTGATTTTGGTGTATTGAAGACTTATAGGTTAAGGGACTAATATGTTTGTGAGTGTACACAGGCTCTATAAGTCAATGAGGAGTTTGATATTTACAGTGAAAGTCGACCCCTAAAAATGAATGTCTTCGGCTGAAGACTTTGGTTCTCCTGAAGACTTTGAAAGTGAAGAAATCGGTGTGACCATGAAGACTTGATATTCATACGAGGAATCTGAAGCGTGAAGACTTTTGTTTTAGTAGTTTCTTTTTTCTTCTTCTTGAGTCATAGGAAACACCGTACTGTTAAAGGGGGTCGAGGTAATACTAAGGAAACAGATTTCCAAGTGATGCTCATCTCAAAATCCTACACCTACCCATTTCTTCGAGTGAAACCATTGGAAATCTCATATCAGTTCAGTCAATTTCTTCAACGATAGAGACGAATATCTTCTGGTCTCTGGAGAATTTGTTCTGACTGAGGAGTTAGGAATTCGCCAGTCCGAATTGCCTACACAGTGAGGAACATGATAGCCCTGAGGAATTCGAACCTCAAATATCCGACCGTTGCTGAGCCGCGCGCCAGCTGTTCCAAAATATCCTACCACCTAACGGTCAATATCAGACAAGGGCATTTATGTCTTATCATGTCGGGCTGCTCCCTAGGCTATAAATAGCCGCCCCTACAACCACTAGCTGGTTGGCTGCTCCGAGAGAAACTGACACTTGTCATTTGAGAGCATCTCATTCCTCCGAGGACTTTGAGCGAAAATCATGAAGTGAGGAAAACCCAAATCCCAAACCCAAACCTACAAATCCCAAAGTGATTGATCCTCACTGAAGAGATTGTTCCTGTGTGGAATCGACGCTTGTTACCTTTGAGGACTATGTATCCTTCAGACGGTTAAGCATCATGGTCTGAGCATCCAAGAGGAATTGTGGATTGCCGAGTGACCAAGTCTGTGAAGGTTTGGAAGTCACCTATGAATACTTACCACTACTGTTGGGCGAGGTCTGTGTGATCTTAGCTCAAGGAGAATACGGTGAGGACTGTGTGTCCGGGACTGTGTGTCCTCAAGTTTAAATACTCAGTCGCTCCAACCAGATGTACAACTATCACAGCACTTGGAACTGGTCTACCAAATCATTGTCTTCACCAAGCCAACTGGTTCTATTTCCTCAACCCTTTCATTTCCTCAGTTTTGTGTAGATGTACCTGATCATTACTGTTTGAAGACTTTGACTGAAGACTTTCTCTAATTCCTCAATCCTATTTCTTCAGTCTGTTTGTCTTCATCCTGCTTATCATGTGTTTACGCTTTCTGTACTCTGTGTTTGTCTTTCATTTCATCATGATGACTGTGTTGTTACTCTGTTTTGCTTATACCTGAGTACTTATTCCGCTGCAAGTAGTTCTTCGCTTAGGAATTTCCTCACCCTGAAATTCCTCAGTGAAGAATTCTTAAAAATCGCCTATTCACCCCCCTTCTAGTCGACGTAATGCACTTTCACTCTCTCATAATAATAACATGCAGGATCATATTCAAATTCAACAATATAACTATCACATAGATATTCTCTTCATGATCCACATTCATGCAAAGTTGACACTCTTCAAAAATAGTGGGATTGTCATCAAATAAAGTCATGACCTCTCCAATCCCACTTTTATCAAAAAAATATAAGATTGATCATTCTCCAAAGTGGTGGGATCATTATTACCTAGAGTTGACGCTCTTCCAAACTCACTTTCAATATTATTGCAAATACTATTATCAATATCATATTCATCATGAGGCTTAAATAAATTTTCAAGATCATAAGAAACAGTATCACCCCAATCATGATCATTGCAATAAGTAGTGGACATAGCAATATTAGCATTCCCAAGCTTGGGGTTTTGCATATTATTAGCACAATTGGCAATAATAGAATTTATAATAACATCATTGCAATCATGCTTTTCATTCAAGGAGCTATCATGAATCACTTCATCAATTTCTTCTTTTAACAATTCATCACAATTTTCAGATTCATACATCTCAAGCAAACCTTCATCAAGATAATCTAGTGCACTCGATTCACTAGCAATTGGTTCATCATAATTGGATCTTTTGAAAATATTAGCAACTGGATGAGGATCCATATAAATATATTTTTAGCAAGCAAATAGAAGACACATGGAAACACAAGCAAATAATGATCAGACGAGGAAAAGGCGAACGATAAAAAAGGGCAAATAAAACGACAAATTTTTGGGAAGTGGGGGAAAGGAAAACAAGAGGCAAATGGCAAATAATGTAAATTGCAAGGAGATGAGATTTGTGATTAGGAACCTGATAGATGTTGATGATGTCTCCCCGGCAACGGTGCTAGAAATTCCTTTTGATTGTGGCTTGAACTACGTCGGTATTTCCCCAAAGAGGAAGGGATGATGCAGCACAGCTACGGTAGGTATTTCCCCCAGTGATGAGACTAAGGTTATCGAACCATTAGCAGAACCACGCAACACTACGTACACTATACCTGCACACAAAGAACAAATACTTGCAACCTGACTTGTTAAAGGGGTTGTCAATCCCTTTCAGGTAACGGTGCAAGAAATTATCAAGTTGATGGAATAAAATTGTAATAGATTCATAGATGCAAATGAAGTAAAATAAAATTCAGCGAGGTATTTTTGGCTTTTTGATAATATAGATCTGAATATAAAAGTTGCAAATAAATGAAAATACAAATAGCAAAATAGATCTGAAAGTATATGATGAGAAAATAGACCCGGGGGCCGTAGATTTCACTAGTGGCTCCTCTCGAGAAAAATAGCATACGACGGGTAAACAAATTACTATTGGGCAATTGATAGAACTTCAAATAATATGACGATTTCCAGGCAATGATCATTATATAGGAATCACGTCCAAGATTAGTAGACCGACTCCTATATGTATCTACTACTATTACTCCACACATCGACCGCTATCCAGCATGCATCTAGTGTATTAAGTTCTAGGAAAAACGGAGTAATGCAATAAGAACGATGACATTATGTAGACAAGATCTATTCATGTAGGAATAGACCCCATCTTGTTATCCTTAATAGCAACGATACATACGTGTCATCTCCCACTGGTGGAAAAACAGGCTTCCGTCCAGCCCCATAAGTCGCGAAGCTGTAGGAACCGCGACTAATGGGACCTTTAGTCGCGGTTCTGGAGGTGAACCGCGACCAAAGGCCTGGGCCCAGGGCGCTCGGTGGCCAGATGCGTGAGGGGCTTTAGTCGCGGTTGGCCAGGACAACCGCGACTAAAGGCCTTCGGCACCTTTAGTCACGGTTTGCCGTGCCAACCGCAACTAAAGCCCTCCCCTATATATACCGATCCAAAGCAGCCAACACTTAGCCATTTGGAGCCATTCTCTTCACAAGTGGGTGTAGGTTTGCTTTTGGTTCCTCTTATGCACATAAGGTGTTTGATGAAATGCCCCAAGAGCATGAAACAAACATGACATGAAGTGTTGGAGCCACACTCTTCGATCGCGGTTAGCAACTTGATGAACCTTTGATGTGTCAATATGCATGTGTGTAGTTCATTGTTTAATTTATATTGTTTGTAGCTAGTTAGTTTAACAAATGCATGATGGTTAATTATATATTTTATATTATAATAATGCAGATGAATCGACAATGGATGTACGGTAACCGACTCTCCGGCGAGTTCACTACGGGTTTGAAAGATTTCCTCGTAGTGGCTAATGCGAACAAGCGGGTGGGTTTTGTTATCTGTCCATGTGTTATCTGTAAGAATGAGAAGGGTTACTCTTCCTCAAGAGTTGTTCACATGCATCTGCTTCAGAAGGGTTTCATGCCAAGCTATAATTGTTGGACCAAGCATGGAGAAAGAGGGGTTATAATGGAAGAAGATGAAGAAGGATGATTTCATCGATGAAAGCTATCTTGCTCATTTCGGTGATACTTTCATGGAGGATGCTGAAGGTGAAGGGAAGGTGAAGAAGAGGCATGTGATGATCCCGTTGATGATCTTGGTCGGACCATTGTGATGCACGGAGACGCCGCTAAACCGAAAAGGAGAGGGAGAATTTGGATCGCATGTTAGAGGATCACAGAAAGGCGCTGTACCCGGATGCGATGATGGTCTGAAAAAGCTGGGCTGCACACTGGATTTGCTGAAATGGAAGGCAGAGGCAGGTGTAGCTGACTCGGCATTTGAAAACTTGCTGAAAATGTTGAAGAATATGTTTCCAAAGGATAACGAGTTGCCCGCCAAGACGCATTGAAGCAAAGAAGGTTGTCCGCCCTCTAGGTTTAGAGGTTACGAAGATACATGCATGCATCAACGATCGCATCCTCTACCGCGGTGAATACGAGAATTTGAATGAATGCCCGGTATGCACCGCATTATGCTATAAGATCGTGAGGCGATGACCACGGTGACGATGTTGAGGGCCGAAACCGTGAAGAGGGTTCCCGCCAAGGTGATGTGGTATGCTCCTATAATACCACGGTTGAAACGTCTGCTCAGAACAAAGAGCATGCCAAGTTGTTGCGATGGCACAAAGAGGACCGTAAGTCGGACGGGGAGTTGAGACACACCGCAGATGGAACGCAATGGAGAAAGATCGACAGATGGTTCAAAGATTTTGCAGCTGACGCAAGGAACATAAGATTTGCTCTAAGTACGGATGGCATGAATCCTTTTGGCGGCAGAGCTCCAGCCATAGCACTGCCCGTGACTCTATGCATCTACAACCTTCCTCCTTGGTTGTGCATGAAGCGGAAGTTCATTATGATGCCAGTGCTCATCCAAGGTCCGAAGCAACCCGCAACGACATCGATGTGTACCTAAGGCCATTAGTTGATGAACTTTTACAGCTGTGGGGTGGTGTCCGTGTGGGATGAGCACAAACAAGAGGAATTTGACCCTCTGGCGTTGCTTTTACGTAACCATCAACGATTGGCCTGCTCTTAGTAACCTTTCGGACTGTCAAATAAGGGATACAATGCATGCACGCATCGCTTACATGAGACTGAAAGTGTACATTTGCCAAATTGTAAGAAGAACGTGTACCTTGGGCATCGCCGATTTCTTCCGAAAATTCATCCGAAGAAAGAAAGGCAAGCATTACAACGGCAAGGCAGATCACCGGCCGAAGCTCGCGAACGCACCGGTGCTGAGGTATTTGATATGGTCAAGGATTTGAAAGTCATCTTTGGAAAGGGTCTGGCGGACAATCGGTTCGAAGGGAGCCGACGGGCATGCAGCCATGTGGAAGAAGAAATCTATATTCGGGAGCTAGAATATTGGAAAGTCCTAGATGTCCGCTCTGCAATCGACGTGATGCACGTTACGAAGAATATTTGCGTGAACCTCCTAAGCTTCTTGGGCGTGTATGGGAAGACAAATGATACAAAGGAAGCACGGCAGACCAAAGAACGTTTGAAAGACCACGATGGCCGGCATCCGGAATGGTTTCAAGGTCGTGCCGCCTACGCTCTAACCAAAGAAGAGAAGGTCATCTTTTTGAATGCCCGAGCAGTATGAAGGTTCCGTCTGGATTCTCGCCCAATATAAAGGGAATAATAAACATGGCGGAGAAAAAGTTCCAAAACCTGAAGTCTCACGACCGCCACGTGATTATGACGCAATTGCTTCCGATTGCTTTGAGGGGCTCTCGCCGAAAATGTTCGAGTAGCCATTGTGAAGCTATGTGCATTCCTCAATGCAATCTCTCGAAGGTAATCAATCCGGAAGTTCTACCACGGTTCTGAGCGATGTGATCCAATGTCTTGTCGGTTTCGAGTTGGTGTTCCCGCCATCCTTCTTCAATATTATGACGCACCTCCTGGTTCACCTAGTCGAAGAGATTTTCGTTCTCGGTCCTGTATTTCTACACAATATGTTCCCTTCGAGAGGTTCATGGGAGTATTAAAGAAATATGTTCAGAATCGTGCTAGGCCAGAAGGAAGCATCGCCAAGGGCTATGGAAATGAGGAGGTAATTGAGTTTTGTGTTGACTTTGTTCCCGACCTTAAGCCGATTGGTCTTCCTCGATCGCGGCACGAGGGAGACTAAGTGGAAAAGGCACGATCGGAATGAAATCAACGATATGTATGGACGGCCATTCTCCGATCAAGCACACCACACTGTCTTGACCAATTCCAGCTTGGTGGCTCCGTGCTTTGAGAAACACAAGAATATTTTACGTTCGACAACCCGGGAAGCCTGAATCTCGGATTAGGAAGGCCCACATGGAGACTTTCGGCGCTTGGTTGAGAAAACATTTAATGAATGACAATGATGTTGTAGATCAGCTGTACATGTTGGCCAAGACACCATCTTCTACTATAACGACTTTCCAAGGGTACGAGATAAATGGGAATACATTTTACACGATCGCCCAAGATAAAAAGAGCACCAACCAAAACAGTGGTGTCCGCTTTGATGCAGCAACCGAGAATGGGCAAGAGGTCACATATTATGGTTACATAGAGGAGATATGGGAACTTGACTATGGACCCTCCTTTAAGGTCCCTTTGTTCCGGTGCAAATGGTTCAAGCTAACAGGAGGTGGGGTAAAGGTGGACCAGCAATACGGAATGACAATGGTGGATTTCAACAATCTTGGTTACCTTGACGAACCATTCGTCCTAGCGAAAGATGTCGCTGTGTTTTCTATGTGAAGGACATGAGTAGCAAACCGAGGAAACGGAAAGATAAGAAAACGATCAAGACATCATGCGATGATCCAAAGCGCCACATTGTTCTTTCAGGAAAAGAAACATCGTGGGAGTGGAGGACAAGATGACATGTCGGGAAAGATTATAATATGTTTGCTGAAATTCCGCCCTTCAAAGTGAACACCGACCCAAGCATTAAGTTAAATGATGAGGATGCTCCATGGATACGGCACAATCGTAAGCAAGCAGGGACACAAGGGAAGAAATGATGTGTAATAATTTATTGTACCAAACTTTGTTGAATGGATCATGTGAATTATATTACCCGTGATGTGTTTGGTGTCCATTTTAGAATTTGAAAACTAATGTCACTAACAGAAAGTTTATAATTTTTCTAAAACTAAAAGCAAAAAGAATTAAAAAATAAAGCAAAAAACAACAAAAAATAAATAATAATGCAGAAAACTAAAATAGCAACAATAAGTATTTTGTTGTAAGTAGAAACAAAATAAAATAAATAAAGCAACAAAGAAAACAAAAAAGTGTTTTCAAATTTGAAAACTAATGGCACTAACAGAAAGTTTATAATTTTTCTAAAACTAAAAGCAAAAAGAATTAAAAAATAAAGCAAAAACAACAAAAATAAATAATAATGCAGAAAACTAAAATAGCAACAATAAGTATTTTGTTGTAAGTAGAAACAAAATAAAATAAATAAAGCAACAAAGAAAACAAAAAAGTGTTTTCAAATTTGAAAACTAATGGCACTAACAGAAAGTTTATAATTTTTCTAAAACTAAAAGCAAAAAGAATTAAAAAATAAAGCAAAAACAACAAAAATAAATAATAATGCAGAAAACAAAAATAGTGCCCCCTCTGGACCCCCACGGCCTGAATACGACTAGAAACCCTACATGGGCGTGATTCAGCCCGTAGGAGGCCAAGTAGGCCCACAGCACATAGCTAGTGATGATTAGGGTCTGAAGCCTGCAGTTGAGAGGAGCTCGAGAGGGTGGGCGCAGCAGCGCTTATAAACCACTCTCGAGCTCTCTCAACTAGCGAGGTGGGACTAAACTTTGGGCTGAGGCGCGGGCAGCACTAAGGCCTTTAGTCGCAGATTGGGCAAAGCGACCCATGACTAAAGGTACCCTTTAATCATGGTCGCTTTGCCCCGCGACTAAAAGAAAGCGCGGATCATAAAAAACCGCCAAACCCCTTTAGTCGCGGTTGGGCTGCGACCCGCGACTAAAGGGTACCTTTAGTCATGGTCCTCGCCGCCAACCGCGACTAAAGGGGGCTATAAATACTGTTCCCGTTCTCGTCTTCTCCGATTCCGCTTTGTTAAATCGCGCCCTCGGCGCGCCCGCCCTCGCCCTCGCCCTCGGCCGCCCGCCCGTCGCCCTCGCCCTCGACGCCGCCCGCCGTCGCCCTCGCCCCTGTAACCCCCACGCCGACGCCCTAGGGTTTCCGCCCTCGCCCCCAGCCCTAGCCGCCCGCCTCGACCTCCCTCCCTCCCGTCCCCTCTCCACCTCCCGCCCGTCGGCCCTCGTCATGTGACCACCCACCTTCCCGATCCCCTTGGCATGCCGCCGACCTCCGCCTCGTTCCTGACCCTCCACGCCGAGAAATCGCCTCCTGTCGCCCCTTGGCCCCGGTCTTCCCAGCCCGGCGATTCGTCAGCCACCTGCACTCCCTGCTCCCTCGCCGTGAACAACTCCGCATCGGCCTCCCGAAGCTCCTGCCCCCTCCTCCTTGATTTTTTGATCATGTATTAAAAAATGTTAAACTCATATATGAAAATGTATAACGTGTATTTAAAAATATTCTTGATACAAAAAAATGTAGAATGAAAACCAAAATAAAGAAAGAGGGAAAATGAAAAACAATGAAATCTAAAAAGGAAACTAAAGGAAAAATGAAAATGAAAAATAAAAGCAAAGAAACAAACGCAAAAAATAGAAAACTATGAATACCGACAAAGAAACAAAGAAAAACAAAAACTCAGAAAACTAAGAAGTAGACAAAAACCAAAGGAAAAAGAAGGAAAATTTGAAAAAAGGGAAAATGGATAAAAACCATGAAAGAAACAAAGAGAAACCAAAAGAAAAACGAAAAAAACAAGATATAGCAACAAAAAAAGAATACCAAAAACCGAAGAAGAAAGAAAAACCAAACAAATCACAAAAAGAAACAAAAAACGAAGAAATAAAAACAACTCCGGCTTTCATCCTAAATTAGGAAGCGCCTCATTTAGTTCCACGACCCCAACAGTTGCGCAATGGCTAACAACACCCTCAACTACGGAGGCGACCTAGGATCATATCCTCGCATGCCCTATTTTTTCTTCCTTTTCTCCCGCTTTTAGTATGCTCTTTGGTCGACCCATTACTGTATTGTCTTCATGTGAGTGATCCTTCCATCTCGCGTGAAGACGTGGTTGACAAATGTTTAATTGCTTGCAAAGTTTCTTCACAAAATGACATTCGTGAAGACGTGGTTGTCTGTTGTCCTCGCCTCCCTCTCCGTGTGTGTTGTCCTCGCCTCCCCTCTCCGTGACGCCGCTGTAAATGCCCGCCCGTCTCGCGCTCTACCGCGACACCCTCTCCCACCCCTTCCTCATGGCCCCTCCTTTTGCCACCGCCCTTTCGCCACCGCCACCGCCACCGCCCCTTCTTCACTTAATTAATTTGTTTTTACTACATGTTTTCGTGGATCGACATAATGGCGGACGATAGAGCTGACCCGATTATGGACAACTATGATCCGGACGGTGAAGCACATATGTTCGGCATCATAAACGGCGATATTCAATATGTGCCGACGGAGAAGAAGAAGATGATATCTCTTCTTATCTGAACCTTGGACGGTGAAGATGAAGGGCGCCGTCGACAAGAAGATGTCAAGAAAGCGTCGATAAACGGATCTTCAAATGGAAGTAGCAACCACCTCCGGCCGAGGTATATATATACATTGAGCCTCTGGTGATACAAACTAACTGATTTGAATAAATATGTGTGTACTAACGCAGCGACTCTCTTTCTTATTTTAGCCCTCGGCGGATCGTCGAAACAATCGAGTACGTCGTCAAAGCGTGGCGCAACCAAGACGATGAAACAAGGAGAAACATGCACCATCGAGGTTGTCGACGATTGCAACCGGCAGTCACCGGAGCCCCGCAAGAACGCCACCAAGTTTGTCACCAATGCGGAGCCATTGTTAGAGACAACGTCTCGATCACCGCCCGTGAGTGGAATGAGCCAAAGAAGGCACGAATTGATGGTTTCACTTTTGTCGATAAGAGAACAAAAAAGATTGCTTCAAGAAGCTTATGGAACATTTCGTTCTACCTCCGAATACAACAAATTCGATGAGGAGGGTAACAAGATTGAGGAAAACAAGGAGAGGAGGAGGCTAGTCAAACAGTTCGCTCTTCATAAGATGGCCGGCGCATTCCGGAAATTCAAGCAAAATCTAGCCCGTGACTTTGTCAAGCGAACAAGACTCCGGATTTCAAAGGACAATATGAGAAACTGAAACATGATTGGCCAGAATTTGTGAAGCAAAAGAAATCGGAGCAGTTCATTGAAATATCGAAAAAAATAAGGAAAATGCGGCTAAGAAGGAGTACAATCATGTTATGGGGCCAGAGGGTATCGCATTTTGGTGCCTAGGATGGAGAAGATGGAGAACGAGATGAGGGCGCGAGGAATCCGTCCAGTGCGGAGGATGGGACCCAAGGGCCAAAAGCTGGTGGTACGGGCATGGGGAACGCTGAACCCGGAGACAGGGGAGTGTGTTTACCGGCAAATTAATTAAACCCACCCAAGCCCTTATTGGCGCAATGAAGGATGCTCAACAGGGAAGATCAAGTTCAACAGAGAGAACGACGCAGCCGACAAAAGCCCTCGGGAATCCTCGAACACGGAGGGCGTGTACGAGGCATGGGGCACATTCCGTGGAAAATAGGGTTCCCCGGGACGATGACCCGTCTGATTCTGAAGCCGTAAGAGAAAGATGGATCGGGAATGATATGTTGTGGCTCGGTTGGAATCGTAAATGGATGTGATGAAGATAACCTTGAGTGTACTAGTAGCAGAAAGAGATGCAGCTCGGGTGCAGCATGAAGATCATCCAGTGTATCTCGGAAGCCAGCAGCGGAGAAGCAGCGTGGCTTCCACGGAGGCCCCACCGCTGGTGCAGATACACCGACGATCGAAATTATCGCACCGGAGCCTCCGGTGGTCGAAATTACTGCACCGGAGCCTCGGTGGTCGAAATTACTGCACCGGAGCCTCCTCGCTACCCGTGGGCGATATAAAGGAGATGAAAGAATGTCATCTGTATTATCCTATCGGGAACATGTCCATGAAGGTAGCCATCGGCAGTGCTTTACCATGTTTACAGAGCACTCCACCACAACAACCCCATTCAAGATGGCTATGCTCGTGTCACGGTGGAGGACATAGTCCAAGGGTTTGAGGACACGGAGATTGACATTGCTACACCAAGGGGAGAAAAGACTTGGAGATGTCAAGCGCCATTTCATTCTATGGCAAAAGAAGTTTATCAAGTTTCGAGCGAGGCGCCAAGGACAACAAGTCCACCCCCCTACGGTGGTGGTGGTGGCGGTGGCGGTGGTGGTGGTGGTGGTGGTGGTGGTGGCGGTTCACCTACACCTCCGTCACGTCAGCCGACGCCGCCCCGATCCTAACGTCCGTGGTGATCAGCCGCCCCGATCCTCGTCCGGCGGGTGATCGACGCCGCCCCCAATCCACCTCCGACAAAGAAGCGAAGCAGTCTGGATTATTAACCCGGACCCTTATGTACCTAAGACCACAAAGGTACGGAGCCATCATCAAGCTTCTCCCCACAACGCCTTGGGAACGTAGTGCCGAGGAAGTCGACGCGCATGGCTGGTCATTATGAGAAATGGAAGGCGGACTGCAAGAAGAAAAGAGAGCCCGAGCCCAAGCCAAGATATTCTCGATGAGCAAAAGAAGTGGGCTAAGTCATTTTTGAGCACACCGTCCCAAGTCATGAAGAATCTGCGACGACTATGCACGTGAACTTGCAGTGCAGGCACTCATGTTCAAGGAGAACAAAGAGCGGGAGAAGGCGAAAGTAAAAAAGCGGGAAACAAGTTGCCCAGCTCGGGAACAAAGTAAACAATCGATTGCCCGCTTATAGTGGAAGCCCGGATGCCCCGAGATCATACAAGCTGCGACATCACATGGATTGGTACTGTAACGAGTGCCGAGAGAACAAGCGGCCAGCTTAGGTATTACTCTTCGTGAACTGTTAGGCCTTGATGAGGCGCCCGGTGAAGGATGTAGTAATTACATATGTCAAGAATGGGCCTCTCGTCGAGCCTGCGCGGAAAATGATCTACCCGACCAAATGAAAGGTCTGCTGAATTGGTACAAGGGTTACATAAAAATAAAACGCCAAAGAATATATTTATGCGGAAGTTAGACATGAGCATCACTTCAAACATTACTATGTAACAATTGCAATCGAGTGAATTGTTCCAGCTTTTCAATCTGCGCGAGCTCGACAAATCTATCATCGGTTGCTACGTTACGTAAGTGATTTATTAATTTCTACCCCATCTCGTTCATATTGCCTGCACTATATATATGTCCTAACTATATTGTTGTGTCCGCTATTATACATGCGAATGAAGATTAAGGAATGTAGAGTAAGGAACATCCATGATGTTGGGTTCATTGACCCACACATCGTTAATGGATATGTGTTGGAGCGTCACCCCACCGGCGTGGAGGCGGACACTGTGGCAGTTTCTTACAAAGCAGGAACTCAAAAGTGATATTCTATTTCCTTACCATTTTGGGTGAGTGTTTACATCTTGAGCACATTAATTCTCTTTTGTTTACTCCATGCATGGTATGTGGCCGGCTAATCGATGAGTTATGCATGACGTCTTTGTGCATGTATCGTGTCCGCAGGTTCCACCGGATTCTGCTAGTAATTAAAGTTAACACCTCGTAATGTCTCGTCCACGACTCTCTGAATATGGATCCAAAGCTTTGGGCCGACATGAGAAGAATGCTGCAGTAATTATTTTCATTCATTTGCGCTCTATATCGATCGGCCTATTTCGTTCATTTCCTAATATCAAGTAACTAATAACTCTCTTGTTCACTTAATTTTCTTTTGCCTCGTAGGGTTTGGAGACGGTTCGTAGATACAAAGGTCGGTGAATTCAAAAAGAGCTAGAATTCAAAATGTTAAAGCCTAAGAATGTGGGGATATTCAGCCACCGGAGACCAATCTATGTGGATACTATGTTCGTGAGAGGATCCGAGATACACCTCGAGCGGGTTCCGAGTGATACCAATGCTCGTGAGGAATAACCTCCGGATGATGCTTAGTCTAGAAGCTCGCTCCGACCACTTCAAGAGGAACTAGCTGGATGGTTCAGCAGGAAGTCCTCCATCCTAAAGGAGAACACTATTACGAGGACGTAGAACTTTATATGGATTAAATCATGTATGGAAACTTGTTCAAAATTGTATATGGTCATCCGATGATATTGAATATATATTGTATATTCCTCTTGAATTCTTTTGGTTCTAATTTCAAATTTATTTGAGATTGTACATTCATATGCATGTATGTAGTACCGTAGAATATATGAAACTCCTTCAAAATTAAAATAAAGCACAAAAGAAATAAAACAATACAAATTAAGCAGAAAACAGGTTTAGGGGGGTGGCTAAAACCCTAAACCTGTGGCGGCCTTTAGTCGCGGTTGGCGGAAGAACCGCGACTAAAGGTCCTCCGCCCGACAACCGCCTGGCGCCCACGTGGACGGGCCTTTAGTCGCGGTCCTTAAGCAGCCGGGACTAAGGGGGGGGGGGGGGGTTTAGTCGCGCTTATTTGGTGGCGGTTGCGCAACCGCGACTAATGGCAGTTGCGAACCGCGACCAAAGGCCTTTTTTCCACCAGTGTCCCCTTCTATCACTGGGATTGAGCATTGTAAGATCGAACCCATCACAAAGCACCTCTTCCCATGGCAAGAAAAATCGATCTAGTCGGCCTAACTAAACCAAAGATTCAAAGAAGAAATACAAGGCTATAAGTAATCATGCATATAAGAGATCAAAAGACTCAAATAAATCTCATGGATAAAAACATAGATCTGATCATAAACTCAAAGTTCATCGGATCCCAACAAACACACCGCAAAAAGAGTTACATCAAATGGATCTTCAAGAGACCATTGTATTGAAAATCAAGAGAGAGAGAGAGATAGAGAGAGAGGAGAGAGATAGATAGAGAGAGATAAAGCCATCTAGATACTTACTACGGACCCGTAGGTCTACAATGAACTACTCACGCATCATCGGAGAGGCACCAATGAGGATGATGAACCCCTCTATGATGGTGTCTGTTGGGGAACGTTGCAGAAAATAAAAAATTTCTACGCTTCACCAAGATCAATCTATGGAGTCATCTAGCAACGAGATAGAGGAGTGCATCTACATACCCTTGTAGATCACAAGGCGAAGCGTTCAAGAGAACGGGGTTGAGGGAGTCGTACTCGTCGTGATCCAAATCACCGAAGATCCTAGTGCCGAACGGATGGCACCTCCGCGTTCAACACACGTACGGTTGGGGAAGACGTCTCCTCCTTCTTGATCCAGCAAGGGGGAGGGAGAGGTTGATGGAGATCCAGCAGCACGACGGCGTGGTGGGGGAAGTAGCGGCGATCTCGGCAGGGCTTCGCCAAGCACAGCGAGAGGGAGAGGTGTTACGGAGGGAGAGGGAGGCGCCAGGGACTTGGGTGCGGCTGTCCTCCCTCCCCCCACTATATATAGGGCCTCTGGGGGGGCGCCGGCCCTAGGAGATCCCATCTCCAAGGGGGGGCGGCGGCCAAGGGGTGGCTTGCCCCCCAAGCCAAGTGGGGCGCCCCCACCCATAGGGTTTCCGACCCTAGGCGCAGGGGGAGGCCAAGGGGGGCGCACCAGCCCACCAGGGGCTGGTTCCCTTCCCCACTTCAGCCCATGGGGCCCTCCGGGATAGGTGGCCCCACCCGGTGGACCCCCGGGACCCTTCCGGTGGTCCCGGTACAATACCGGTGACCCCCGAAACTTTCCCGACGGCCGAAACTGGACTTCCTATATATAATTCTTCACCTCCGGACCATCCCGGAACTACTCGTGACGTCTGGGATCTCATCCGGGACTCCGAACAACCTTCGTGTTACTGCATACTAATATCTCTACAACCCTAGCGTCACCAAACCTTAAGTGTGTAGACCCTACGGGTTCGGGAGACATGCAGACATGACCGAGGCGACTCTCCTGCCAATAACCAACAGCGGGATCTGGATACCCATGTTGGCTCCCACATGTTCCATGATGATCTCATCGAATGAACCACGATGTCGAGGATTCAAGTAATCCCATATACAATTCCCTTTGTCAATCGGTACGTTACTTGCCCGAGATTTGATCGTCGGTATCCCAATACCTCGCTCAATCTTGTTACCGGCAAGTCACTTTACTCGTACCGTAATGCATGATCCCGTGACCAACCACATAGTCACCTTGAGCTCATTATGATGATGCATTACCGAGTGGGCCCAGAGATACCTCTCCGTCATACGGAGTGACAAATCCCAGTCTCGATCCGTGTCAACCCAACAGACACTTTCGAAGATACCTGTAGTATACCTTTATAGTCACCCAGTTACGTTGTGACGTTTGGTACACCCAAAGCACTCCTACGGCATCCGGGAGTTACACGATCTCATGGTCTAAGGAAAAGATACTTGACATTGGAAAAGCTCTAGCAAACGAACTACATGATCTTGTGCTATGCTTATGATTGGGTCTTGTCCATCACATCATTCTCCCAATGATGTGATCCCGTTATCAATGACATCTAATGTCCATGGTCAGGAAACCGTGACCACCTATTGATAAACGAGCTAGTCAACTAGAGGCTTACTAGGGACATGTTGTGGTCTATGTATTCACACATGTATTACGATTTCCGGATAACACAATTATAGCATGAATAAAAGACAATTATCATGAACGAGGAAATATAATAATAACCATTTTATTATTGCCTCTAGGGCATATTTCCAATAGTCTCCCACTTGCACTAGAGTCAATAATCTAGTTACATTGTGATAAATCGAACACCCATAGAGTTCTGGTGTTGATCATGTTTTGCTCGCGGAAGAGGTTTAGTCAACTGATCTGCGACATTCAGATCTCTGTGCACTTTACAAATATCTATGTCTCCATCTTGAACATTTTTACGAATGGAGTTGAAGCGACGCTTGATGTGTCTGGTCTTCTTGTGAAACCTGGGCTCCTTGGCAAGGGCAATAGCTCCAGTGTTGTCACAGAAGAGAGTGACCGGCCCCGACGCATTGGGTATGACTCCTAGGTCGGTGATGAACTCGTTCATCCAGATTGCTTCATGCGCTGCCTCCGAGGCTGCCATGTACTCCGCTTCACATGTAGATCCTGCCACGACGCTTTGCTTGCAACTGCACCAGCTTACTGCCCCACCATTCAAAATATACACGTATCCGGTTTGTGATTTAGAGTCATCCAGATCTGTGTCAAAGCTAGCATCGACGTAACCCTTTACGACGAGCTCTTTTTCACCTCCATATCCGAGAAACATATCCTTAGTCCTTTTCAGGTACTTCAGGATATTCTTGACCGCTGTCCAGTGTTCCATGCGGGGATTACTTTGGTACCTTCCTACCAAACTTACGGCAAGGTTTACATCAGGTCCGGTACACAGCATGGCATACATGATAGACCCTATGGACGAGGCATAGGGGACGACACTCATCTTTTCTCTATTTCTGCCGTGGTCGGACATTGAGCCGAGCTCAATTTTACACCTTGCAACACAGGCAAGAACCCCTTCTTGGACTGATCAATATTGAACTTCTTCAATATCTTGTCAAGGTATGTGCTCTGTGAAAGACCTATGAGGTGTCTCGACCTATCCCTATACATCTTGATGCCTAATATGTAAGCAGCTTCTCCAAGGTCCTTCATTGAAAAACACTTGTTCAAGTAGGCCTTAATACTGTCCAAAAGTTCTATATCATTTCCCATCAAAAGTATGTCATCCACATATAATATGAGAAATACTACAGAGCTCCCACTCACTTTCTTGTAAACGCAGGCTTCTCCATAAGTCTGCATAAACCCCAAACGCTTTGATCATTTCATTAAAGCGAATGTTCCAACTCCGAGATGCTTGCACCAGCCCATAGATGGAGCGCTGGAGCTTGCATACCTTGTTAGCATTCTTAGGATCGACAAAACCTTCCGGCTGCATCATATACAGTTCCTCCTTAAGATGGCCGTTAAGGAATGTCGTTTTGACGTCCATTTGCCATATCTCATAATCATAGTATGCGGCAATTGCTAACATGATTCGGACGGACTTCAGATTCACTACGGGAGAGAAAGTCTCATCGTAGTCAACCCCTTGAACTTGTCGATAATCCTTAGCGACAAGTCGAGCTTTATAGATGGTAACATTACCATCCGCGTCCGTCTACTTCTTAAAGATCCATTTGTTTTCTACCGCTCGCCGATCATCGGGCAAGTCTGTCAAAGTCCATACTTTGTTTTCATACATGGATCCTATCTCGGATTGCATGGCTTCAAGCCATTTGTCGAAATCTGGGCCCGCCATTGCTTCTTCATAGTTCGAAGGTTCACCATTGTCTAACAACATGATTTCCAGGACAGGGTTGCCATACCACTCTGGTGTAGAACGTGTCCTTGTGGACCTACGAAGTTCAGTAGTAACTTGATCCGAAGTACCTTGATCATCATCATTAATTTCCTCTCTAGTCGGTGCAGGCACCACAGGAACATCTTCCTGAGCTGCGCTACTTTCAAGAGGTAGTACTTCATCAAGTTCCACTTTCCTCCCACTTACTTCTTTCGAGAGAAACTCTTTCTCCAGAAAGGACCCGTTCTTGGCAACAAAGATCTTGCCTTCGGATCTGAGGTAGAAGGTATACCCAATGGTTTCCTTAGGGTATCCTATGAAGGCGCATTTTTCCGACTTGGGTTCGAGCTTTTCAGGTTCAAGTTTCTTGACATAAGCATCACATCCCCAAACTTTTAGAAACGACAGCTTAGGTTTCTTCCCAAACCATAATTCATACGGTGTCATCTCAACGGATTTAGACGGTGCCCTATTTAAAGTGAATGTAGCTGTCTCTAGAGCGTATCCCCAAAATGATAGCGGTAAATCGCTGAGTGACATCATAGATCGCACCATATCCAATTGAGTGCGATTACGACGTTCGGACACACCGTTACGCTGAGGTGTTCCAGGCGGCGTGAGTTGTGAAACGATTCCACATTTCCTTAAGTGCGCACCAAATTCGTGACTTAAATATTCTCCCCCACGATATGGTCGTAAGAACTTTATCTTTCGGTCACGTTGATTCTCTACCTTGTTCTGAAATTCCTTGAACTTTTCAAAGGTCTCAGACTTGTGTTTCATTAAGTAGACATACCCATATCTACTCAAGTCGTCAGTGAGAGTGAGAACATAACGATATCCTCCACGAGCCTCAACGCTCATTGGACCGCACACATCGGTATGTATGATTTCCAATAAGTTGGTTGCTCGCTCCATTGTTCCGGAGAACGGAGTCTTGGTCATTTTGCCCATAAGGCATGGTTCGCACGTGTCAAATGATTCGTAATCAAGCGAATCCAAGAGTCCATCAGCATGGAGCTTCTTCATGCGTTTGACACCAATGTGGCCAAGGCGGCAGTGCCACAAGTATGTGGGACTATCGTTATCAACTTTACATCTTTTGGTATTCACACTATGAATATGTGTAACATCACGTTCGAGATTCATTAAGAATAAACCATTGACCAGCGGGGCATGACCATAAAACATATCTCTCATATAAATAGAACAACCATTATTCTTGGATTTAAATGAGTAGCCATCTCGCATTAAACAAGATCCAAATACAATGTTCATGCTCAAAGCTGGCACTAAATAACAATTATTGAGGTTTAAAACTAATACCGTAGGTAAATGTAGAGGTAGCGTGCCGACGGCGATCACATCGACCTTGGAACCATTCCCGATGCGCATCGTCACCTCATCCTTCGCCAGCCTCCGCTTATTCCGCAGCTCCTGCTTTGAGTTACAAATATGAGCAACGACATCGGTATCAAATACCCAGGAGCTACTACGAGTACTGATAAGGTACACATCAATTACATGTATATCACATATACCTTTGGTGTTGCCGTCCTTTTTGCCCGCTAAGTATTTGGGGCAGTTCCGCTTCCAGTGTCCCTTTCCCTTGCAATAAAAGCACTCGGTCCCAGGTTTGGGTCCATTCTTTGGCTTCTTCCCGGCAACTGGCTTACCGGGCGCGGCAACTCCCTTGCCGTCCTTCTTGAAGTTCTTCTTACCCTTGCCTTTCTTGAAACTAGTGATTTTATTGACCATCAACACTTGATGTTCCTTTTTGATTTCCACCTCTGCTGATTTCAGCATTGAAAATATTTCAGGAATAGTTTTCACCACCCCCTGCATATTGTAGTTCATCACAAAGCTCTTGTAGCTAGGTGGGAGCGACTGAAGGATTCTGTCAATGACCGCCTCGTCCGGGAGGTTAATGTCCAGCTGGGAAAAGCGGTTGTGCAACCCAGACATTTTGAGTATGTGCTCACTGACAGAACTATTTTCCTCCATCTTACAATTGTAGAACTTGTCGGAGACTTCATATCTCTCAACCCGGGCATGAGCTTGGAAAACCATTTTCAGCTCTTCGAACATCTCATATGCTCCGTGTTGCTCAAAACGCTTTTGGAGCCCGGTTCTAAGTCTGTAAAGCATGCCGCATCGAACGAGGGAGTAATCATCAAGACGTGACTGCCAAGCGTTCATAACGTCTTGGTTCTCTGGGATGGGTGCTTCACCTAGCGGTCCTTCTAGGACATATGCTTTCTTGGCAGCTATGAGGATGATCCTCAGGTTCCGGACCCAGTCCGAATAGTTGCTACCATCATCTTTCAGCTTACTTTTCTCTAGGAACGCGTTGAAGTTGAGGTTGACATGAGCGTTGGCCATTTGATCTACAAGACATTTTGCAAAGGTTTTCAGACTAAGTTCATGATAATTAAGTTCATCTAATCAAATTATTTAATGAACTCCCACTCAGATTAAACATCCCTCTAGTCATCTAAGTGATACATGAACCGACTCAACTAGACCGTGTCCGATCATCACGTGAGACGGACTAGTCATCATCGGTGAACATCTCCATGTTGATCATATCTTCCATACGACTCATGTTCGACCTTTCGGTCTCGTTTGTTCCGAGGCCATGTCTGTACATGCTAGGCTCGTCAAGTTAACCTAAGTGGTTTGCATGTGTAAATCTGTCTTACACCCGTTGTATGTGAACGTTAGAATCTATCACACCCGATCATCACGTGGTGCTTCGAAACAACGAACTTTCGCAACGGCGCACAATTAGGGGGAACACTTTCTTGAAATTATTATAAGGGATCATCTTATTTACCACCGTCGAACTTAGCAAATAAGAAGCAAAACATGATAAACATCACATGCAATCAAATAGTGACATGATATGGCCAATATCATATTGCTCCTTTGATCTCCATCTTCTGGGCGCCATGATCATCTTCGTCACCGGCATGACACCATGATCTCCATCATCGTGTCTTCATGAAGTTGTCACGCCAATGGTTACTTCTACTTCTATGGCTAACGTGTCTAGCAATAAAGTAAATTAATTTACATGGCGTTATTCAATGACATGCAGGTCATACAAAAAATAAAGACAACTCCTATGGCTCCTGCCGGTTGTCATACTCATCGACATGCAAGTCGTGATTCCTATTACAAGAACATGATCAATCTCATACATCACATATATTTCATTCATCTCATCCTTTTGGCCATATCACATCACAAGGCATAAGCTGCAAAAACAAGTTAGACGTCCTCTAATTGTTGTTGCATGTTTTTACGTGGCTTCTATAGGTTTCTAGCAAGAACGTTTCTTACCTACGTAAAAACACAACGTGATATGCCAATATCTATTTACCCTTCATAAGGACCCTTTTCATCGAATCCGATCCGACTAAAGTGGGAGAGACAGACACCCGCTAGCCACCTTATGCAACTAGTGCATGTCAGTCGGTGGAACCTGTCTCACGTAAGCGTACGTGTAAGGTCGGTCCGGGCCGCTTCATCCCATGATGCCACCGAAACAATATAAGACTAGTAGTGGAAAGAAAATTGACAACATCTACGCCCACAACAAGTTTGTGTTCTACTCGTGCATAGAAACTACTCATAGACCTGGCTCATGATGCCACTGTTGGGGAACGTTGCAGAAAATAAAAAATTTATATGCTTCACCAAGATCAATCTATGGAGTCATCTAGCAACGAGATAGAGGAGTGCATCTGCATACCCTTGTAGATCGCGCGCGGAAGCGTTCAAGAGAACGGGGTTGAGGGAGTCGTACTCATTGTGATCCAAATCACCGAAGATCCTAGTGCCGAACGGACGGCACCTCCGCGTTCAACACACATACGGTTGGGGAAGACGTCTCCTCCTTCTTGATCCAGCAAGGGGAGGGAGAGGTTGATGGAGATCCAGCAGCACGACGGCGTGGTGGTGGAAGTAGCGGCGATCTCGGCAGGGCTTCGCCAAGCACAGCGAGAGGGAGAGGTGTTACGGAGGGAGAGGGAGGCGCCAGGGACTTAGGTGCGGCTGCCCTCCCTCCCCCCACTATATATAGGGCCCCTGGGGGGCGCCGGCCCTAGGAGATCCCATCTCCAAGGGGGGGCGGCGGCCAAGGGGGTGGCTTGCCACCCAAGCCAAGTGGGGCGCCCCCCACACCTAGGGTTTCCAACCCTAGGCGCAGGGGAGGCCCAAGGGGGGCGCACCAGCCCACTAGGGGCTGGTTCCCTTCCCCACTTCAGCCCATGGGGCCCTCCGGGATAGGTGGCCCCACCCGGTGGACCCCAAACAACTTTCGGGTTACCGCATACTAATATCTCTACAAGCCTAGCGTCACCGAACCTTAAGTGTGTAGACCCTACGGGTTCGGGAGACATGCAGACATGACCGAGACGACTCTCCTGCCAATAACCAACAGCGGGATCTGGATACCCATGTTGTCTCCCACATGTTCCACGATGATCTCATCGAATGAACCACGATGTCGAGGATTCAAGTAATCCCGTATACAATTCCCTTTGTCAATCGGTACGTTACTTGCCCGAGATTCGATCGTCGGTATCCCAATACCTCGCTCAATCTCGTTACCGACAAGTCACTTTACTTGTACCGTACTGCATGATCCCGTGACCAACCACTTAGTCACCTTGAGCTCATTATGATGATGCATTACCGAGTGGGCCCAGAGATACCTCTCCGTCATACGGAGTGACAGATCCCAGTCTCAATCCGTGTCAACCCAACAGACACTTTTGGAGATACCTGTAGTATACCTTTATAGTCACCTAGTTACGTTGTGACGTTTGGTACACCCAAAGCACTCCTACGGCATCCGGGAGTTACACGATCTCATGGTCTAAGGGAAAGATACTTGACATTGGAAAAGCTCTAGCAAACAAACTAGACGATCTTGTGCTATGCTTATGATTTGGTCTTGTCCATCACATCATTCTCCCAATGATGTGATCCCGTTATCAGTGACATCTAATGTCCATGGTCAGGAAACCGTGACCATCTATTGATAAACGAGCTAGTCAACTAGAGGCTTACTAGGGACATGTTGTGGTCTATGTATTCACACATGTATTACGATTTCCGGATAACACAATTATAGCATGAATAAGAGACAATTATCATGAACGAGGAAATATTATAATAACCATTTTATTATAGACTCTAGGGCATATTTCCCACAGTGTCTAGATTGGATCTGTGGTTTCTGGAACATGTGGCGGCTGGAATTTTTTTATCGCCTCTCCTTGGGTTTCTGGTATATTGGGGTATTTATAGAGCAAAGAGGCGGTGCGGGAGGCGGCTCAGGTGGGCACAACCCACCAGGGCGCGCCTGGGCCCCCAGGCGCGCCCAGGTGGGTTGTGCTCCACTCGAAGCCCCCGTGTGGTACTTCTTTGGCCCAACATGTGTCTTCTGGTCCAAAAAAATCACCAAAAAGTTTCGCTGAGTTTGGACTCCGTTCGATATTGATTTTCTGTGAAGTAAAAAACAAGCAAAAAAACAGCAACTGGCACTGGGCACTATGTCAATAGGTTAGTCCAAAAAATGATATAAAGTTGCCATAAAATGATTGTAAAACATCCCACAATGATAATATAACAGCATGGAACAATAAAAAATTATAGATACGTTGGAGACGTATCACCCCTCCCTCCCTAGCTCCCTCCTACGTCCCCTCCCTCCTCCATCCCGCTTGCCTCGCCCCCCCGCCCCGCCGTCACCGCCACCGAGGTAGCTCCTCCTACCTCCCTACTCCTCCCTACTCCCTCCTTCCCGCCTCCTCCCTCCTTCCTACCCCTCCTCCCTCCCTCCTTCCTACCCCTCCTCCCTCCCTCCCTTCTCTCCGTTCTTGTAGAATGTACGTAATTTAAATGTAGATTTTAGAATGTCGACATTGTAGAATGTAGGTTATTTAATAGAATAATTTTTAGACTATTTAGGTGCTTTGAATAGAATAGGAGTTTTAGGTCTTTTGATTAGAAATTTTAGTAATAGAAATTTTTAGTTGGTAGAATTTGAAAAAATGTCATGTACTTGTTATATTATGAACTTAGGGCATATTTTTAGGGTTTAGTAAAAAAAGTAATAGTGGATGATGATGTAGATGTTTTAGGTATAGAACATTTTGAATAAATGATGATGTAGATGTTTTGATATATCTCATAGATAGACAAATGGATGGATAGATGGATGGATGGTTTTATTGATGGATATATAGATAGATGGATGGATGGATAGATGTTAGGGATAGAACTATAGTGACAAATTTTTAGGGTTAGAACTAGGTTTTACAAATTTTTAGTAAATTTAGGTCTTTTGAATTAGCATAATAAGGTTTAGTTGATAGCTTATATGGTTTCACTAAGTCCTAAGATGAGGATAATAATGTTTTTTTAGAAATCAAGAAACCCCCGCATCATCCCCGCCGTCGTCCCCGTCACCGACCCCCTCCGACCTCGAGGTGAGACCAGCCAAATCCCCATGTCGATGATGATGTAGATGTTTTGATAGTTGTAGTACAATAGTAGCTACATGAGTAGTTGTGACAATGTTCTTTAGTACTAGTGCTTGCCCAACTGGCCTATGTTTGCAGGGAACACCTCACGGCGGCCTATGTTTTGCCGGAGTGTTGATTAATTTCCGTTCCGGCAAATTTCAGGCGCTCGATATGTCCTTTTTTAGCAAAGTTCATGCCGGATTTTTCCGTGAATTTTGGCATGACTTGTGCTAGAATATGTAGGAAATATCGAGTGTCTTGAATTTTGGCATGACTTGTGCTAGAAAGTTTTGTAGTACATATATTTAATTTTAGAATTTTAATCTTTGAATTATGAACATAGGAAATGTCGTCCGACGATGATAGGCTCCCGGAGTGCGACTGGTGCGGCGATGACCGGGGTCTGTGCGACGGGCCTCGCATGGTAGAAGATCGGTGCTTCTGTATTAAACTCTAGGAGACCTTCGATGTTGAAATGGTATGCAACAACGACAAGTGTTTTTTAGTAATTAAGCACGACTTCTACTTCTTCAACGTGTAATTTTCGTCTTTTACAATTCGGCTAGCTTATCCCATGCCTTGCAAGATGCTATGTCTTGGAGAGGATGGATTTGAAGATCATGAAAGTATGGAAACAAAGATAGTTCATGTAAGGAGCCACCATGGATATGATTTTTTTTGTAAATCTATACAATTCTGAGAGCGTATCCCATTTTGGTTGCCCGAATTGAGAAGCACTTTGCAAGACGTATGATTTTCATGAGGGTATGCTTGTCACCATGGGTCTTGGTGATCCTGACATCGACGAACACAATATGGACATCTGGGTCCTTGTTGGTACGCTTCCAACTCTACCGCTATCTGAGTTTATCAAACATAGTTATTAAGTAATTTATATTGATTATTTCAAAATAGTTGACAGCTTATTTTCATTGATAGCTTATTTTCATTCTTAAAAAAATGTGCGGAAGATGGTAGACAGAACCTACTACACCGATGGCACAGAATTAACTTATTAGGAGAAAGATCATCTGATCTAATTTATTATTGATGTTGAGAATTACAATATCAATTATCAAACTCCTGCACATTATGGTCAATATGTGCTACTAGGGCACTTGTTGAACTACGGTAACATCTATGGAGATGGCATGGTAAGATTTTTTACTATTACGACATCCGTGCATCTTTTGTATAAATTCTTCTAAAGCTAAACTACATTGCTAACTACGACGTTATTACTATGTTTTTCAACAGAAAATCCCGAAGAATTGTGTGCCTCATTTGATGTTTCTGAAAGGTCGCCTTGATATTATTAACTTACGGCCAGGTCATCATAGGCTTCACTGTTGTTCATACCGGATTTCTAAAACCGATGAAGACATGACAATCAAAGCATGGAAAAAATGTATGGACAATCGTAGGGAGCTACTTGGAACCAACATTGTGCGAAGCGTATGAATTGGAGACAGGATAGTCTCCATTTTCCATAATGGAGAGTCAGGGCCTATCTTGTTTTATGCCATTTTACCTTAGAGAGGGTAGTTGCCCTATGAGAGAGGAGTAGGTCCTAGGTACAGCGTGTTATTATGTGCTACAATGTGTTAGAGTTGATGATGAGGAGGAGGACGAGTTGTGATTATGACTAGTGACCAAGTTGTTATATGATGTCTCATGGACGAAAATGATGATCATGAGGAGTTGTTATATGACAATGATGTATTATGATGATAAGTTGAAAATTACATGATGATGATGATGAGTTATTAAATCACTGTGTGAAAGAACCGTTGATTAGTTTCAAGTGGATGGATCCACTGGGTGAAAGAATCCACGATTCTTCCACTCTAGGATCCATCTACCTGAAACTAATCCACGGTTCTTTCACCCAGTGATTTAATAACTCATTATGATGTAAAAACAATCGCTAAATTGCTATGTATGCAAACTTGTATAATGGTGTATCAATACAACATAAAATAAAAAAGAAATAAAATATTGAATAATAGTAGTAGCATGGGCAGAGAGACGCGCTACTAGTATTTACTAGTAGCGCTTTCTGTAAGACGCGCTACTACTAAGTAGCTATATCAGTAGCGTGTGTAAACTCACACTACTGCTAAACTTTAGCTATAGCGCCGTAGCAGTAGCGCGGGGTAAGCCAGAAACCAGCGCTACCATTAGGCTTTTCCTAGTAGTGAAAGACCCAACAACACATGTAAAATCTACTTATATTGTTGTTCTCTTTTACCGACTCTCCTAATAAGCAAGTATGAACGTTAACTTTGAGCCCTGAAACTTGTTCAAAAATACATGGAATGTATTTCAAGTTTTTGGCTTCAATTAGGTCATCTTTCATAAGAAAACGGTGTCATCAACATATTGCAACAATGTCAGACCTCCATCAACTAAATGGAAAACAAGTCAAGAAATTAAATTATGTTGTTGAGCCTATTAGACAAACAAACATAGGCCACCAGCTATGATGTCAAATAGGAGGGTGCTAGGTCTTGAGCTTGCGTTGGTTTTCCTCAAAGAGGAGAGGGTGATGCAGCAATAGTAGCGTAAGTATTTCCCTCAGTTTTTGAGAACCAAGGTATCAATCCAGTAGGAGGCTCCTCAAAAGTCCCACGCACCTACATAAACAAACTGAGAACTCGCAACCAACATGATAAAGGGGTTGTCAATCCCTTCACGGCCACTTGCGAAAGTGAGATCTAATAAAGATAGTAAGATAAGATAAATATATTTTTGGTATTTTATAATATAGATGCAAAAAGTAAGGATGCAAATAGAAGTAGATTGGAAGCAAATATGATAAGAGATAGACCCGAGGGCCATAGGTTTCACTAGTGGCTTCTCTCAAGATAGCATAGGTATTACGGTGGGTGAACAAATTACTGTCGAGCAATTGATAGAAAAGCGAATAATTATGAGATTATCTTGGCATGATCATGTATATAGGCATCACGTCCATAACAAGTAGACCGACTCCTGCCTGCATCTACTACTATTACTCCACACATCGACCGCCACTACTAGAAAAAGGCCTACTAATGGCGCACCGGTTTTGCCTACTAATGGCGCACTACCGGTGCGCCATTACTAGCACGCCATTAGTATTTTTTACTAATGGCGCACCACTGGTGCGTCATTAGTATCTAGTATACTAATGGCGCACCATGTAGTGCGCCATTAGTATAGCCCACGGTGCGCCATTAGTATCTGGTATACTAATGGCGCACCACATAGAAGTGCGCCATTAGTATCTGGTATACTAATGGCGCACCACATAGAAGTGCGCCATTAGTAACATTTTTTTTTCAAATTTTGTTTTCAATTTTTTTTCAGAATTTTTTTTCAATTTTTTTTTTCAAATTTTTCTTAATCTCTTAACTTCAAAGTTCTATCCAACCCCAGCAACAGCTCACTTCACAGGCACTTGTTGATATATCTAGCATATCAATCATGTTATACCTTGTTGATGTCTAGGACTTTGTTCATGTTCATGACTATGATGAAATTTTGAAAAATATTTCAAACTTCCCGGTCATATTACGTATCATATTTTGAAAAAAAATTCAAAAAAAAATTCGAAACCAATTTTTTTTTTCTGTTACTAGTGGCGCACCACATCCAACGGTGCGCCACTAGTAAGTTTGAATTTTTTTGAATTTTTTGCCGCTAGACCTTGAAAGCCCCGTAACTTTTTTCTGTTAGGTTTTTGGGGATTTTGAAAATGTAACTTTTCGAGTAGATGATTTTTCATATAAAAAACTTTTTCATCCTAGTTCGTATGCAAAAGTTATGCCCATTTTACGAATTTCCATAGAAATTTTGCAAATAAAGTCGAAATTCATATTTGTAATTTTTCCCAAAAACTAGAGCACATATCACATGGGAAACATATTTTCTTTTATTTTTTGACATTTCCATCATTTTCTTTTATTTTTTAAACTGAAAAGGCGATCCCGGGGGGTGCATTCGGTGGAAGTGGTGGCCAAGTTACTAATGGCGCACCGTGGCATGGTGCGCCATTACTAGTTCAACTAGTAATGGCGCACCACTACCACGGTGCGCCATTAGTAGTTTTAATAAAAAATTTAAAAAAATTGATATTTTTTGATTTTTTTTGAAAAAACTTAGTAATGGCGCACCAGTGGAAAGTGCGCCATTACTAGTTAAAACTAGTAATGGCGCACCGAGACATGGTGCGCCATTAGTAAAAAAAAATTTCTTTTTTTTCAAAACTACTAATGGCGCATGACGGATGTGGTGCGCCATTACTATGTCAGTAGTAATGGCGCACTATGCAACGATGCGCCATTAGTAACAAAATTTATTTTTATGTTTTTTTCAAAACTACTAATGGCGCACCACACACCAGTGCGCCATTAGTAATATATTACTAATGGCGCACCGAGACATGGTGCGCCATTAGAATATAGTAATGGCGCACCACATCACAGGTGCGCCATTAGTGGCCATTCCATCTATAGCCCTTTTTGTAGTAGTGCGCTATCCAGCATGCATCTAGAGTATTAAGTTCATAAGAACAGAGTAACGCATTAAGCAAGATGACATGATGTAGAGGGATAAACTCAAGCAATATGATATAAACCCCATCTTGTTATCCTCGATGGCAACAATACAATACGTGCCTTGCAACCCTTTCTGTCACTGGGTAAGGACACCGCAAGATTGAACCCAAAGCTAAGCACTTCTCCCATGGGAAGAAAGATCAATCTAGTAGGCCAAACCACACTAGTGCAGAACCGAGCAATAGCACCGGTTCGTAAGGCCCTTTAGTGCCGGTTCCACAACCGGCACTAAAGTGTGGTCACTAAAGCCCCCCTTTAGTACCGGTTCAACGCACGGTGCTAAAGGCCAACCACGTGGCACGAGGCAGCTCCGGGGCAGGGAGTTTTAGTACGGTTGGTAACACCAACCGTACTATAAGGTTTGGGGGTTTTAGTTTTATGATTTCTTTTCCATTTAATTTTGTGTTTCCATTTTAATTCTTTTTCGTTTGCTGGTATTTTACGATACTACACATTGTACACGTTATGCATATATATATATATATATATATAGAATTTCTAGTAGAACCAATCATGCATATATATATATATATATATATATATATCATCAATGTCTCACAAACCACCATATTAATTAATTCACACATACACACATGTATAGCTATATACAATTTCTCCTACATATGCATGTTGCCTTCGGAGCCAGTGGCATTAGCCTAATTGGTGCCTTCGGAGAACGATGACAATTGGAAGGGGTTTTCATGGGGGCGGTAGCGGGTAATAGTATTCTCCCTTCGGATTTATGACCTGGTCGAGCAAAAATCCCGCTATTTCCTCTTGAAGTCCTTCTACACGCTCCGTTTCTAGGAGCTTGTTCCGCACCTCTGTGAACTGTTAAGAAGGAGATCAATATGCATGTGTATTAGTTGTGTGACTAGATATCGATAATGGTGTAAAAATTGTGAATAGTGTTCTGACAAGCGTACTCCATTCATGTCTTTGAGATCTGCTCCTTTGGACGCCATCATGCGAATGTTCTCGCGAACGCAGAATGCACACAGATCAGTCCCCTGCACTGCTGCAGGCCTTTACGAGAATGGAATTTGATCAGATAATAATTAATCAAGCATGATAATTAAAGAGATGGCAGCTAGCTAGCTAGCTAGTACTATAATTACTTACCTTGGGTCAAAACCATTTAAGCTTTTTTCCATTCGCCTTCCGTGACGCTGATGAACCTTGCCCAAGCCCTGCCCGCCGACAAATAAAATGAATAAAGGGGTTATTAAATAGTTCATATCATGAAATGACGAACTAAATAGGCCGAGATATATAGTTAATAATGATTGAAATTACCTGTTGACTATCCCAAACAAGATGTTATAGTCAGTATTTGCTTTGAGTAGTCAGTCCGATTATTTCAACCTGCTCAAGGCGTCAACTTTACTTGATACACAAGATCCAAGAAATCTGCATGCACACACGTTTGCATGTCTTAATTAAGGTGCATATGTAAGCAAAAACATGTAGCTAGCTAGTAGGCAAAACAGAGAATTTGTAGTACAAGACAATGTGACTCAATGGAAGTTGTAAGGAAGTAGTATATCTTCATTGTATTTGAGACGCTTCAAGAACTCTAGCATGTTGTCCTCACGGCCTTTTGATGATGTGGATTTATTTTCCATGTGTATTCATTAACGGTGTTTGGGTCAATGAACCCAATGCCAAAGCGTCCACCTTTTCTCATTTCATACATCTTCATCCCGCATAATACCACGTAAAAGAATATAGTGAGCATAATTACAGGTAATGATTGATCAAAAGGATCACTACAGCTAGCTTGAGACTTAAATTACAGAAATAAATCACTTACGCATAATAGCAACCCATTTATAGATTTGTCGAGTGCGTCTTGATTGTATAACTGAAACAGTTCGTAATACTCAACGGATGTAGCTTTCTCATGGAAGTAATGCTCCTCCTTGACATTCACCATGAGGGACAATCGATTGGAAATCTTGGTAATGTTCATGTACCATTGATGCAATTCATACATTCTCGTTGGGAGGTTCTTGACCTTGTCCGCTTGACCAAAGGTTGGCCCTGGACATATTTCCGTTTTATTTCATCCTCTGTAAGCACGTGCATGGGCTCGATCTCGAGGAGTTGTCCAACAGTGATGTTGAGAACTTCACCTGCATTATATGGTCCTTGGTTATTACCACATTGCCCACCTCGGGAACGTAAACTGTTTGCCCACAATAATATTGGGCGCACAGATCATCACGTGTTGTTGGCACAACAAGCGAGGGATCGATTCGCCGCCTCTTCTCCCAAATTGGGAATGGTTTTCCGCATTTTTGACAGCTGCTTGTTGTTTGCTCGATCCGAGCTCGCCTCCTTACGTAGACGTGCTCGATTTAACTTCCCGATGTGGCGCTCATAGTCTGTGTCAACAGGCTTGGGAGCTGGTGGTTGAGCCATACGAATGAAGTGGTCAATCGCTTCCTCGTGCACTTTCTCCCTTGGCGGTGGTGGCGGTTTCGGTGCAAAATGGGCTTCCACCAGGCCTTCGATATGGCTGCGTTTTCCTCCTCGGACCTGTCATAAGGCCTCTGCGGAAGAGGCGTGAGGCTTGGACCATATTTATATCGCTTGCCTCCGCTTTGTACTTTCCTGTACTACCTCGACTGCCCGCCACGCACCATAGCTGCGGGGTGCCTCTTCTGCGATTGCCGAGGCGACGGAGACGGCCGACGGGGCTGAGTTGGACGAGGAGGAGTGGCTCTGGCTGTGTCGGACTTGGAGGATGAGTGGCCTGAGGTTGTGCCGGACTTGGAGGAGGAGTGGACGTCTGACACTGTGGCGGACTTGGAGGAGGAGGAGTGGCATGACACTTTGCCAGAATTGGAGGAGGAGTGGCCTGAGGTTGTGCCGGACTTGGAGGAGGAGTGGACGTCTGACGCTGTGGCGGACTTGGAGGAGGAGGAGTGGCCTGACACTTTGCCGGACTTGGAGGAGGAGTGGCATGACACTTTGCCGGACTTGGTGGACTTGCAGGAGCGGGAGTCTCACGACTCGGTGGCGGACTTCGACGAGGAGTCGGCTGACGCGGTGTCGGTGGCCTTCGAAAGATGATGCAATCCTTTTTCCATAGGATGATACGATGTTTGGCCTCTCCGACAAAGTTCTCGTCGTCACCTCCAGGAATGTCAAGCTGTAGGTCCGAATATGGGTCCACCACCTCATCAACCAAGACACGAGCATAGCCCGCTGGAATCGGGTTGCAATGGAAGGTTTCCTTGGGGATTTGTAAAGCAACGGCGTCCACCACCTTCATGGATATGTTCTTCATTTTGACGTGTAGCTCAGATTAGTGTTATCCGTGATGTCATCCACGGGGTATCTATCCAGCATTGCGTCGTCCGGGGCGGAACCCACGCTACTTCTCGGCATGGATGGGGCAGTGCTATCCAATGCTGGATCATCCGCTAGCTGCTGCAGCTGCTGAGACCCCCTTTGCTGGCTAAGTGAGTCGATCTGCTCGCCGCCGCTGGAATTTGACCGCCAATTCCGCTTGACTTGCTTCTAGTCCTTGAAGGCGTTCATAGTCCCGCTTCCTCTGCTCCTCCTCCATCTTCCTCTTCTTCTCCTCCGCAATCTTCTTTCTCGCACGGGTTCTCGTAGTCGTTGTTCCAAATCAAAACCCCTCATACCACGGAATAGCGCCCTTGCCTCGTGTTCTTCCCCGGTGTTCAGGATTTCCCGAGAACGCGTAAGCTCGTCGTTCTCTGTTGGCTGGAACACCCCGATCGTGCCTCTTCTATTGCAACAAGTATCGCATTGTCGGCTCCCTTCAGACTTGCCCTCGTCGAAACATTGCTGTCTTGGGTCCAACTCCCCCATGCGCATAGAACCAAGTCTTGCACTGGGGCCAGCTCTTAGTAACCGGAGGGACACCTGCATCCTCCATCTCTTTCTCAGACTTATCCCACTTAGGCATTGCCACCGCATAGCCACCTGGCCCCAGCTTATGGAACTTATCCTTTTTTCCGGCATTCTTCTTGTTTATTCTCAACCGTTCCTTAGCTAATTCCGAATCCTTGAATTTCATGAAATCGTCCCAATGAGCACGTTGGTTCTCTAGTGTTCCCTCGAATAATGGAGTCTTCCTTCCTCCCTTGACGTACTTGTCCCATTCACGATTCTTGTGGTTCTTGAATGCAACCGTCATCTTCCTAAGAGCAGCGTCCTTGACTTTCTGCACCTCTGCTCGTGAAATGATCCGTAGGGTGAAATGTTCCATGAGAGTATCCCAAAGCAGTTCTTTTTGTCTTTTGTCGACAAAAGTAACATCCGGACGATGGAGCAGCGTCCTTTTTGTCTTTGTCTTTTGTCTTTTCTTTGGCTCTCTCCATTCTTGAAGGGAGATCGGGAGTTGGTCTTTCACAACAACTCCGCATTGACGAACAAACTTGTCCGCAATCTTCTTAGGCGCTAATGGTTCGCCATTAGGTCTGATTGCCTCGATATTGTACTTTACGCCCTCCTTCAACTTTTTGTTCGGGCCTCGTTTCGTCCTTTTTCCTGAAGATTTGCTCGATCCGGATGGCTGAAAGAACAAAGATCGATTCGTTAATATATCTTCAAGTCATTTAAAACATGTGATGATCACCGGATGCCTGCTTATATAAATATATATACCTCGCCGGTCTTTGTTGTTTCAAGATCAACATTTTCTTCATCATCATCATAATCATAGTTCATGACTTCATCAATTCGGTCGTCGCGATCGAATATCATATCATCCTCTCCGGTGTTGTTTATAAATTCGGAGTCGTCGTAATCTTCTTCATTCTGATCATCATCTGGCCCGTGAGGATGGCGTATCATATCGAACATGGCCTGTTCTCCCTCTCTACCGGTATTGTCCGCCATAGCTTTTATTTAACTAATCCAAAAGAAATATAAAACAATTTAGAATTCAAATTACATCGTCTCGAATAATAGATATAATCTCGAATACATCGTCTCGAATAATAGATATAATCTCGAAAACATCGTCTCGAATAATAGATATAATCTCGAATACATCGTCTCGAATAATAGATATAATCTCGAATACATCACCGGCTAGGTAGCTAATAAAGATCGAATACTACGTAAGAATCTAGGACACTCGCGGTTCTGCGACGCTGGCTGTGGACACCCAAAGAGAAGGAACCTCACAGATCATAGCTGAAGTGAGATCCTCAAGAAAGCTGCCGGTATTGGAGAACCTACCGCCTCTAACGCAACCATGTAGCGATGGACATGCTCGTCCTCCTCCCCGACACGGGCGACGTACCACCTCCGGCGAGGCCGGCTCCTCCGCCGAAATCGCCCACGCGAACGCCACCAAACGAGATCAGGGTCGACGACGGGACCTGGGGCCGGGTTCCTCATCAAGCGGCGCCCCTCCAGGCAGCACCTCCCAGTGCCAGCCCGGCGGAGCCCAGTCCCGGACATGGGTCAGCCGGACATCGTCGCGGACGTGTCAACGGCGAGGATGCGGGCCGGGCATCGTCGAGAACAAATACTAGCTATATGCCCGCAAAAAGTAACATTTTTTAATGATTGGATTTTGATAACTAAAATTTCTAACATTTCTATATAACACTAATTATGCTATCATTGCATATGTCAAAATTCTATATGCTATTTCATACTAATTAAGCATCTAACACTAAAACAGAAAAAACAACTTCTATACATCCATTAAAAAACAGAAAAGCAACATTATATAAAAAATTCCATACTAATTAAACACTAATTATATCCATCTAACATGCATTCATACATATATACTAGTGAAAAAATAATAATCTAAAAATCTAAACTAATTAAACATACAAAATACGTATATACTAATATATACATGCATTCATACATATATACGTGTGTGTGTGTGTGTTCATCATGCATGTGTGTGTGTGTATGGGCTCGGGGAGGCGGCGCCCATGGTGGCCGGCGAGGGAGAGGGGTTAGAGGGGAGAGCTCACAGCTGGGCGACGGCGACGGCGGCGACGGCCGGGGCAGCGACGGGCAGGGGTGTGACGCGGGACGGCGACAGGGACGGGACGGGCCAGGCGGCAAGGAGACGAGGGCGGCGACGGGACGGGCGGCGACGGGATTTTATGCCCGGCCGATCGATCGGGCGGCGGTGCTTCAATGGGGAAGCAGAGGAAAAGCAGAGGAGAATGAAATTTTTCGAAGTGTTGTATATATAGAAGGCACCTTTAGTACGGGTTGGAGCCACCAACCGGTACTAAAGGTGCCTTCTATATATACAACACTTCGAAAAATTTCATTCTCCCTACTAAAGGCCAGTTTTGGCCAGCCCAAGCGGCGGGAAGCGACCCCCTTTAGTACTGGGTGGTGGCCCAAACCGGTACTAAAGGCCCCTTTAGTACGGTTTGTGCCACGACCGGTACTAAAAGAGGGTCTTGTAGCAGCAGTCTTGATCTTGACAAGTTTAGTCCCACCTCGCTAGCTGAGGGACGACCGCACCGGTTTATAAACCCCCGTGCGGTTGCTCTCTCGAGCTTCTCTCCAAAGCAGGCCTACTGGGCCTACGTGTTCTTTGCTGCCCTGTGGGCCCACTTGGCCTTTGTGGGCCTGCATCCTGGTCCAACAACAGGTTGGGTTTCTAGTCGTATGCACGCCGCTCTGTAACCTTGGTATGATTTCTGGATCGATTACCTTCTGAGAGATTGCATTGAGAAATGCACATAGCTTCACAATGGCTAATCGAACGCTTTCCAAAGAGAAGCCCCTCAATGCAACCGGAAGCGCTATGCGTCATAATCACGTGGCAGTCATGAGACTTTAGGTTCTCGGAACTTTTCTCTGCCATGTTTATTATTCCCTTTATATTCGACGAAGCCGACGGTACCTTAATATCGAAAGGTGCATTCAAAGAAGATTTCCTTCTTTTCTTTGGTAAGAGCGTAGCTTGCATGACCCTGATGTATGCCGTCTTCTCCGTGCATACGTTGCTGGTCCTCCCGTGCCTCAGGTGTATCTTTTGTCTTCCCATACACGCCCAAGAAGCCAAGCAGGGTCACGCAAAGATTCTTCATCACGTGCATCACGTCAATTGCGGAGCGGACCTCTAGGTCTTTCCAATATGGGAGGTCCCAAAATATAGATTTCTTCTTCCACATGGGTGTGCGTCCGTCAGCGTCCTTCGGAACAGGTTGTCCACCAGGACCCTTTCCAAATTCAAATCCTTGACCATATCATGTACATCAGCACCAAGACGATGCGGTGGCGAGGCTTCGTCCGGTGATCCGCCTCACCTTTGAAATGCTTGCCTTTCTTTCTTACGGGATGCCTGCCGGAAGAAATCGGCGATGTCCTGTGTACACATTCTTCTTACAACTATTCAAATATATACCATCGATATCATCCAAACAGTGCGTGCATCCGCGGTATCCCTTGTTTGTCTGTTCTGAAAGGTTACTGAGAGCAGGCCAATCATTGATGGTCACGAACAGCAACGCCTTTAGGTCAAATTCTTCCCCATGTGCTCATCCCACGCACGCACACCTGTTCCATTCCACGCTTGTAAGAGTTCTTCAACTAATGGCCTTAGGTACACATCAATGTCATTGCCGGGTTGCTTAGGGCCTTGGATGAGCACTGGCATCATAATGAACTTTCGCTTCATGCACAACCAAGGAGGAAGGTTATACAAACATAGAGTCACAGGCCAGGTGCTATGGTTGCTGCTCTGCTCCCCAAAAGGATTAATGCCATCTGCGCTTAGACCAAACCATACACTCCTTGCGTCATCTGCAAACTCCTTCCCGTACTTTCTTTCGATTTTTCTCCACTGCGACCCGTCGTGGTACTCTCAACTTTCCGTCCTTCTTACGGTCTTCTTCGTGCCATCGCATCGCCTTGGCATGCTCTTTGTTTTGGAACAACGTTTCAACCGTGGTATTATAGGAGAATACCACATCACCTTGGCAGGAATCTTCTTCCGGGCGCCGCCTCGACATCACCAGGGTCATCGCGGCTGATCTTATAGCGCAATGCACCACATACTGGGAAAGCGTTCAAATCCTCGTACTCACCGCGGTAGAGGATGCAATCATTAGGCATGCATGTATCTTCTGCACCTCTAACCCTAGAGGGCAGACAGCCTTCTTTGCTTCGTACATACTCTCGGGCAATTCGTTGTCCTTTGGAAGCATATCCTTTATCATTACCAGCAACTTTCCAAATCCCTTGTCAGATACACCATTCTCTGCCTTCCATTGCAGCAATTCCGGTGTGGTGCCCAGCTTTTTCTTGTCACCTACGCAATTCGGGTACAACAATTTTTTGTGATCCTCTAACATGCGCTGCGACTTCTTCTTCTCCAAATCACTTGCGCAGTTTCTCTTTGCATCGGCAATGGCCCGACCTAGATCATCAACGGGATCATCTAATGCCTCTTCTTCAGCTTCTTCCCGCATTGCCGGCTCAGCTTCTTCCCGCATTACCGGCTCAGCTTCTTCCCCCATTGTTGTATCATCGTATTCAGGGAACCCATGGCCAGGATAGCTGTCGTCGTCCTCTTCTTCTTCATTGTCTTCCATCATAACCCCTCTTTCTCCGTGCTTGGTCCAAACATTATAGTGGGGCATGAAACCGGACTCAAACAGTGGACGTGAATGGTTCTTGAAGTAGAGTAATTGCGACCATTCTTACAGCCAAGACATGGACAAGGCATAAAACCATCCGCCCGCTTGTTTGCCTCAATGCAAGCGTAAAAGTATGCACGCCCTCAACGAACTAGGGAGAGCATCGGTCATCGTGACATCCATTGCCGGCTCATCTTCATTACACAACACCGAATAGACCAAATTAATACAAGTTCATACATAAAGTTCATAAAACACTTAAATGCAACAAACAAATAACTCTCTAGCTAAAGCATTTAAATGCAACAACAAATGCGATCAAGATCGCAACTAAGGTAAAATTGATCCAACGCATAATGATACCAAGCCTCACTATTGATGGCATATTTTCTAATCTTTCTAATCTTCAAGCGCATTTTCTCCATCTTGATCTTGTGATCATCGATTTACATCGGCAACATGCAACTCCAATTCCATCTTCTCCCCTCAATTCTTTTCAATTTTTCTTTCAAGTACTGCTTTTCTCTTTCAACTAAATTTAACCTCTCGACAATAGGGTCGGTTGGAATTTCCGGTTCACATACCTCCTAGATAAAAATATCTATGTCAACTTGATGGGCATAATTTGTCATAAACACGAAATGCAACAAATAGTTTTAAAAGAGAATATACCACATCCGAATCATAACAAGGACGAGGGCCGACGGGACGGATATCAAAACCATGGCACTATGTATAACAAACAACGACGGGTAAGATAATTATACGAGTAACTATATATCCAAATCACACAAACATCAATTTTTTATATAAAATTTCATGAACAAGAGGCTCACCACAAGGTGGTGCCGCTGACAGAGACGGTGCAGGCGATCGGCCAGTGGTTACGACGGAGATTTAGAAGGCACTAAGTAAAACACACCTACATATGCAAAGTAAGTGTTATTTTTGACCTCAAATTGCATATAAATCAAATACTAGCACATATATATATTTCCTCCCAAATTACTAAACTCACAAATTAATCACTATATAAAGCATTGCAAGAGCTAATCTAGCAATGAGAGATGAAAGGACAAAGTTGCTAACCTTTGTGATCATTTGAATGGAGGCCTTCAAATCTTGACAAATTTTGGGCAAAATGTGTGATGAGCTCGAGAGGAAGAGGGAAGAACAGAGAGGAGAGGGAAAGGGGAAGAACAGAGCGAGCGCGGGTGGACGAAGGGTTTATGTAGGACGACCTTTAGTACCGGTTCGTGGCAAGAACCGGTACTAAAGGTGCTGGAGGGGCCCCAGACGGACAACATCCTGCCACCACTCTCATTAGTACCGGTTCGTGGCACGAGCTGGTGCTAAAGGTTCGCCACGAACCGGTCCTAATGAGAGCGGCCCGGCTAGCTGTTGGAACCGGCACCAATGTATACATTAGTGCCGGCTCAAATTCAAACCGACACTAATGTGCTTCACGTTTGACCCTTTTTCTACTAGTGCCAAACTGATAATTCGAAGAGACTTGCAAAGATAACTCAATCATACATAAAAGAATTCAGAGAAGATTCAAATATTATTCATAGATAAACTTGGTCATAAACCCACAATTCATCGGATCTTGACAAACACACCGCAAAAGAGTTTACATCGAATAGATCTCCACAAGAGAGGGGGAGAACATTGTACTGAGATCCAAAAAGAGAGAAGAAGCCATCTAGCTAATAACTATGGACCCGTAGGTCTGTGGTAAACTACTCACAACTCATCGGAGGGGCTATGGTGTTGATGTAGAAGCCCTCCTTGGTCGATTCCCCCTCCGGCAGAGTGCCGGCAAAGGCTCCAAGATGGGATCTCGCGGATACAGAAGGTTACGGTGGTGGAAATTGTGTTTAAATGCGCCTCGGATGTTTTCGTGCGTAATGAGGTATATATAGGAGGAAGAAGTACATTGGTGGCCGCCCGAGGGGCCCACGAGACAGGGGGGCACGCCCTATAGGGGGGGTGCGCCCTCCTATCTCGTGGGAGCCTCGGCTGCTTCTTGACTTGCACTCCAAGTCCTCTGGATCACGTTTGTTCCAGAAATCACGCTCCCAAAGGTTTCATTCCGTTTGGACTCCGTTTGATATTCCTTTTCTTTGAAATACTGAAATAGGCAAAAAAACAGCAATATGGGTTGGGCCTCCGGTTAGTAGGTTAGTCCCAAAAATGATATAAATGTGTAAAATAAAGCCCATAAACATCCAAAAGGGGTAATATAATAGCATGGAACAATCAAAAATTATAGATACGTTGGAGAGGTATCAGAGGGGTGCCAGAGGATCCCCTTGTCTAACATCCTTAAAGTTTGGGAAGTAGGCTCCAATTTGGTCCTAGTCTTGGTCGATGACATTGGAGAGGAAGAATTCCCTCGATGGCACCTTCCACGGGGGGCGGCGATGCATGTGGGGGAGGAGCGCCGCCAATTGCGTGGAGGGTGGCGACCATGACACCGTGTGTGAGGAGGGGGTGTTGATGCCTGATAACCCACAAGTATAGGGGATCAATTATAGACTCTTTCGATAAGTAAGAGTGTCGAACCCAACAAGGAGATAAAGGTAGAACAAATATTCCCTCAAGTTCTATCGACCACCGATACAACTCTACACACGCTTAGCGTTTGCTTTACCTAAAACAAGTCTGAAACTGGAAGGACATAGTAGGTGTTGTTGGATAGGTTTGCAAGAATATAAAGAGCATGTAAATATAAACTAGGGGCTGTTTAGATAAAGAAGCAATAAAGTAAATATAGCTAGTGTGGAAAAGTGGTGGTAGGAGTTGTGAAATTGTCCCTAAGCAATTGACTACTTTACTAGACCGATAGCAAGTTTTATGTGGGACAGGCATAAGCTAACATACTTTCTCTTCTTGGATCATATGCACTTATGATTGGAACTCTAGCAAGCATCCGCAACTACTAAAGATCGTTAAGGTAAAACCCAACCATAGCATTAAAGCATCAAGTCCCCTTTATCCCATACGCCACAACCCCTTACTCGGGTTTATGCTTCTGTCACTCAAGCAACCCACTATAAGCGAATCATGAACGTATTGCAACACCTTACAGCAGGAATCCCTCACGCTTGCGCGACACGGAGGGAACAATAGGAAAGCAACATAACCACAAGCAAATTAAACCAATCATAGCAATTCATCAATCACCGGTAAGACAACGAAAATCAACTCAGACATCATAGGATGGCAACACATCATTGGATAATAATATGAAGCATAAAGCACCATGTTCAAGTAGAGGGTACAGCGGGTTGCGGGAGAGTGGACCGCTGAATATAGATGGGGGAAGGTGATGGATATGTTGGTGGAGATGGCGGAGGTGTTGGTGTAGATCGCGGTGATGATGATGGCCCCCGGCGTTCCAAATACCACCGGAAGCAAGGGGAGAGAGCCCCCCTTCTTCTTCTTCTTCCTTGACCTTCTCCCTAGATGGGAGAAGGGTTTCCCCTCTGGTCCTTGGCTCCCATGGCGTGGGAGGGGCGAGAGCCCCTCCGATATTGGATCTGTCTCTATGTCTCTCTCTGTTTTGCGTTCCCAGATTCTGCCCTTTCACCGTTTCTTATATATCTGGAGATCCGTAACTCCGATTGGATTGAAACCTTCGCCAAGATTTTTCTTCAAAAATTAGCTTTCTTGCGGCCAAAGAAGAGCATCAACCACCTTACGGGGTGCCCACGAGGGTCAGGGGCGCGCCTCCCTGCCTCGTGGCCCCCTGGGGCACCGTCTCGCGTTGATTTTTCTTCCAGAAAATCATAAATATTCCAAAAATATTCTCCGTCCTTTTTTTCCCGTTTGGACTCCGTTTGATATGGGTTTTTTGCAAAACATAAAACATGCAACAAACAGGAACTGGCACTAGTCACTTGATCAATATGTCAGTCCCAAAAATAATATAAAAAGTTGCCAAAAGTATATGGAAGTTGAATAATATTGGCATGGAACAATCAAAAAATATAGATACGACGGAGACGTATCAGTATTCCCAAGCTTAATTCCTGCTCGTCCTCGAGTAGGTAAATGATAAAAAAATTGATGTGGAATGCTACCTAGCATAATCTTGATCATGTAATCTAATCATGGCATGAATATTAAGACACGAGTGATTCAAGGCAATAGTCTATCATTTGACATAAAAACAATAAAAATTTGGGCATCCCAACAAGCAATCATGTCTTTCAAAATATCAATGCTTCATAACGCTATCCCTACAAAATCATATAGTCTTGTATGCTCCCTTTTCTTAACACAAGGTACCCCTCATGCTCATCCCGGTGTCAGCCAAGCAATTGGTTCATACTTTTAACGCTGCTCAGCTTTTTCACTCTCATGCAATACATGAGCGTAAGCCATGGATATAGCACTATGGGTGGAATAGAATATGATGATGGAGGTTGTGTGGAGAAGACAAAAAAAGAGAAAGTCTCACGTTGATGGGGCTAATCAACGGGCTATGGAGATGCCCATCAATTGATGTCAACATGAGGAGTAGGGATTGCCATGCAACGGATGCACTAGAGCTATAAATGTATGAAAGCTCAACAAAATAAACTAAGTGGGTGTGCATCCAACTTGCTTGCTCACGAAGACCTAGGGCATTTTGAGGAAGCCCATCGTTGGAATATACAAGCCAAGTTATATAATGAAAAATTCCCACTAGTATATGAAAGTGACAACATAGAAGACTCTCTATATGAAGAACATGGTGCTACTTTGAAGCACAAGTGTGGAAAAAGATAGTAACATTATCCCCCTTTTTTCTTTTTTTGGACCTTTATTTTATTTGGCCTTTCTTTTATTTATTTATTTGGCCTTTTTTTTGGCCTTTCTCTTTTTTTATAGGGGACAATGCTCTAATAATGATGATCATCACACTTCTATTTATTTACAACTCATGAATTACAACTCGATACTAGAACAAAATATGACTCTATATGAATGCCTCCGGCGGTGTACCGGGATGTGCAATGATCTAGTATAGCAATGACATGAAAAAACGGACAAGCCATGAAAACATCATGCTAGCTATCTTACGATCATGCAATGCAATATGACAATGAATGCTCAAGGCATGTATATGATGATGATGGAAGTTGCATGGCAATATATCTCGGAATGGCTGTGGAAATGCCATGATAGGTAGGTATGGTGGCTGTTTTGAGGAAGATATAACGAGGCTTATGTGTGACAGAGCGCATCATATCACGGGGTTTGGATGCACCGGCGAAGTTTGCACCAACTCTCAAGGTGAGAAAGAGCAATGCACGATACCGAAGAGGCTAGCAATGATGGAAGGATGAGAGTTCGTATAATCCATGGACTCACCTTAGTCATAAAGAACTCATATACTTATTGCAAAAGTTTATTAGCCCTCGAAGCAATACTACTACACATGCTCCTAGGAGGGAGGTTGGTAGGAGTTAACCATCGCGCGCCCCCGACCTTCACGCAAAGATAAACAATCAAAATACAATGCGCGCCAATTTGGTTGCATAGTTAGTAGACCATACATGCATGCTTCGGGAATCACAAACCTTAACACCAATATCCTTACTAAACACAACCATTTACTAGAACCTCCCACATATTATCATCTCTATATCGCAAAACTATTGCAAGGAATCAAACATATCATATTCAGTGATCCACAAGTTTTTATGTAGGATTTTATAACTAACCATGTGAATGACCAATTCTTGTCATCTCTCTAAATAGATATAAGTGAAGTAAGAGAGTTTAATTCTTTCTACAAAAGAGATGCCCACGCTCTAACAAATATAAGTGAAGAAAAAGAGCATTCTACAAATAGCGGTTTTCAATGTGAAGAGAAACAGGCAATCCAAACTTCAAATGATATAAGTGAAACACATGAAGCATTCTATAAAGCCATACTCAAAAGATATAAGTGAAGTGCAATGAGCATTCTATAAATCAACAATGGACTATCTCATACCAGCATGGTGCATAAAATAAAGTGAAAACTAAATGCAAAAGATGCTCCAAGACTTGCACATATCGCATGAACGAAACGAATCCGAAAACATACCGATACTTGTTGAACAAAGAGGGGATGCCTTCCGGGGCATCCCCAAGCTTTGACGCTTGAGTCTCCTTTAATATTTACTTGGGGTGCCTTGGGCATCCCCAAGCTTGAGCTCTTGCCTCTCCTCTTCCTCATATCGAGACCTTCTCGATAAAACACTTCATCCACACAAAACTTCAACAGAAAACTCGGTAAGATCCATTAGTATAATAAAGAAAATCACTACTCTAAGTACTGTTGCAAACCAATTCATATTTTGTTTTTTCACTGTGTCTACTGTAATATAACTTTTCCATGGCTTAATCCACTGATAGAAATTGATAGTTTCATCAAAACAAGTAAACTATGTATCAAAAACAGAATCTGTCAAAAACAAAACAGTCTGTAGCAATCTGAACATTCACCATACTTCTGTTACTCCAAAAGTGCTACAAAAATTAGGAAAAATAAAAAATTTGTATAGAAATATATTTCAAAAATAATCATAACCTTTTGACGGTCTAGTAAAAAATGTAAAATCGTGCACTACAGCCAAAGTGTTTGTCCTGCACCGCACAAACCAACAAGCATTGTAAACATCCTAAAGGCAAACCTTGACACATTATTTTTATAATACAATGGAATTGTACAAGGGGATAATTATTTTTGATGAAAAGTTTATGTAATCAAGATACACAAAGTTTCCGTGAGCATGAACAAAGTTCAAGGAGCTCCCCCACTTCAACAATGCTTGTCTTTCTCACTTTCACTTCCCTTTTAGAAAAGTTTTGGGTTCCCTTATTTATTTTTTCGTTTTTAAACTATATAAAAGCACTCAACAGAAATAAATGACTCTCTAAATGAATCACATATTTCAAAATATTTACAAAAATTGGAAAAAATCATGAATTTGAGAAAAAAATCATGATTTTGAAAAAAAATACTAATTTGAAAAAATATTCACGGATATGAGAAAACTTCACTTCATTGAAAAATGTTCAAGGATTTGAAAAAACATTCATGAATTCTGAAAGCAATCATCAATTCAGAAAATATTTGCGGATTTAAAAAAATTCATGGATTAAAAAGTGTTCACTGTTTTGAAAAATAGTCAAGACATTGAAAAAGGTTCATGAATTTGAAAAGGGTTTGAAAAGGGTTTAAGAATTTGAAAAAAGATTCGTGAATTTAAAAAATGTTACAAAATTTAAAACTATTCACAATTTGAAAAATATATTCAGACATTTGAATATTGTTTGCGACTTTGGAAAAAAGTCATTGATTGTAAATGTTCAAAAAAATTGGAAAAAGTTCATGAATTTGAGTCAACATTTACAAATTTGTGAAAGAGAAAGAAAAATAACGAAAAGGAAAAGGAAAAGTTGAAAAAACTGAATATTTGAGGTAAAAATTAACGAATTTGTGAAAAACCGTCCCTAGAAAAACCTAGAGAAGCGGCCCCAGGAAAACCAGTGGAAGCTCTTAGAAGGTTTCCAATACTTTCTTTCTTCCATCCCGGAACGGAGATCTGACCCAAGGAAAGAATTGCCTTCTTTCTCATGCCAACCAGATGGTTGCGGCCCAGAGCTGAGTGAGTTCCCTCTGGATGAGCGCTATGGAGATAGGCCAGGATCAATGAAAATAACCAAGATCTATCAGTATCCATCACTCAGAGAGCTGCTTCCTCACCGATATATGTATCTGCTTTCGGACGGCCAAACAAACAAGAAGAAGGAAACTTCCATTTCGCATAGCTGCTAAAGTAGTAGTTCTTGTCAAATCATATTTCTGACCAATAGTATCAGTGGCTTTATGCGTCCGCAACCTTGTTTTGTATCTGCGTAGTGAAGGAAAGAAAGAAGCATGTTAAGGTGGACTTGAGGGATCCTAAAAAAAGGGTTTCCAAGACCAATGAGAAAAAAGTCTACGTGGGCTGGCTGCGTCAAAAGCCCAATAGGAAAACGCCGGTCGCGTGATTTTCCAGCTCCTCCTCCTCCTACACAATACCCCATCTCGGAGCCGCAGATTACAACACTTTGGCGAGGTGTTGTGAAAAATAAAAGAACTTAGCGAGGCGCACCTGATCACACATCCGCCGATGGCCGGCGAAGAAGGTTCCGAGCAGAAGGCAGCGACCGCCGAGGAGACTTCCCCCAACCCCACCCAGCAGACGTCGGCCACCGACGGGGTGCGCACGCCGGAGCGGTGCACCACCGGTCCTCAGGCTGAGGCTCAGATCGAGGCCGAAGATCAGGAAGGTTACGATGACGAGGAAGCAGATCTTGATTACCAAGACGACACTGACTACGACGGCTACGACGACGACGAGGACGATTACGAGTATGGGTCTGAGTCTGACTACGACTCTGAATATGAGGACGAGGATGATTATGACTGGGAGTCTGAATTCGCAAAGCACCGGCCGGCGGTCAGGGCAGCGCTGCTAAGCTTCCCCGAGGCCGCCAACTTGAGTCCTACAGAGCTGGACGCCGCCGTGGAGAGGGCCCTGGAGCAGTCCAAGCCCGAGTACAGAGATGTGGCTGCCCCAGGCAAGATCCGGCTGTCGAAACACGACATAGAGCCGATCTTGGCCCCGTTGCCCCCAATCACCGTCACCCTCGACCTCGCTTCCGAGGGCACGTCGTTATACCCGGCTGATCTGATCCGGAGAAGGGAGGAGCTGGACAAGGAGTATGAAGAGTATGAAGAGTTTCAGTCCAAGGTCCGCAAGGATCTGATCGAGAAGGGGTACGCCGAGGTCGACGAAGACTACTTTGACGTCAGGGACGGATTTTGGGAGGAGCTTGAAAGAAGAAGAAGAAGCGTGGAAGCGTATGCCTTCCTGGCAGGGACGCGTGCGTGTTAAATACACAGAGAAGATTACATCGGCGCAGGTTGTTGCAAGTCTTTGCCCCTACTCCAAGCTATACCGGATAAGGCTTGATCTATACTAACAACCTGCGCTAGTTACAATACACATGCACACGCAAATACATAGTGACAACATGTCACGTTCCTACAACTACAGCCTATACTTTAACATCCTCCCTTAATCTTAACATATCAAGGTTTAGATTACGCTTGAAGGCTTGTAGTTGTCTGACTTGAAGAGGTTTAGTGAATCCATCTGCAACTTGATCTTCTGTTGGAACAAACTGAACATCCAACAATTTTTGTGCAACTCTTTCTCGAACAAAATGATAATCAATCTCTATGTGTTTTGTCCTTGCATGAAACACAGGATTCGCAGAAAGATATGTTGCTCCAAGGTTATCACACCACAAACATGATACGTGTGTTCTTCCAATCCCTAGCTCATCAAGCAAAGTTTCAATCCACATTACCTCAGCAGTTGCATTTGCCAGAGACTTATATTCTGCTTCAGTGCTAGAACGTGAGACTGTGGCTTGTTTCTTTGCATTCCAGGACACAAGATTTGACCCAAGAAAAACTGCAAAACCTCCAGTTGATCTCCTATCATCTGGACATCCAGCCCAATCTGCATCTGCAAATGCACTTACTGCTGTTGAGGGAGACTTGCATATTCTTAGGCATGTTTCAGCACTTCCTTGAATATACCTTATGATTCTTTTGACAGCTGTCCAATGCAGAGAAGTGGGAGCATGCAGAAATTGACAAACTTTATTAACAGCAAAAGATATATCCGGTCTTGTCAATGTTAGATACTGTAATGCTCCTACTGTACTTTGGTATTTAGTCCCCTCTTCTGAACTTAATAACTCTCCTTCATGCAAGGACAGCTTGTCAGTAGTAGACATGGGAGTACTAGAAGGTTTACAGTCTCTCATGCCTACTCGCTTGACTATGTCTCTGGCATATTTTTCCTGAGTTAGCATAATACCATCATGACATTTTTTTACTTCAATACCTAGAAAGTAGTGCAACTCTCCTAGGTCCTTAAGAGCAAATTCTCATTTAAGATTTCTTAGCAGTGCTGAGGTGGCTTCTTGTGATGAGCTAGCAACAATTATATCATCAACATAAATCAACATAAACATGGTCACCTTCCCTCTTTTGAAGAAGAACAAAGACGTGTCTCCTTTAGATGCCTTGAAACCAAGTTGTTGTAGCTTTGTACTCAACTTGTGATACCAGGCTCTGGGGGCCTGTTTCAGACCATACAAGGCCTTATTCAATTTACACACATCATGTGGTTTTGAACAGTCCTCATAACCAGGTGGTTGTCTCATATAGACCTCCTCCTCGAGAACGCCGTGTAAAAACGCATTCTGAACATCCAATTGGCGAAGACTCCAACCCCTGGACACAGCAATAGACAGAACAAGTCTGATAGTAGCAGCTTTAACTACAGGACTAAAAGTATCTTCATAGTCAATATCATAACGTTGCTTAAAGCCCTTAGCTACTAACCTAGCCTTGTATCTATCTATAGTGCCATCAGGTCTTTTTTTAATTTTGTACACCCACTTACAGTCTATGATATTCCTCCCTTGCTTTGAAGAAACTAAATGCCAAGTTTGATTTTTCACAAGTGCATCATATTCTGTGTGCATGGCATTTCTCCAATTTTCATTGCTTAGTGCCTCTGTCAAACTGTGAGGTTCACCAGACGAAGCAAAGTTTGCAAACTTAAAATTCTTCTCATACCTGACTGTACCGTCTTTGAATTTTGTAGGTTTCAAAATATCTCGCTGGGCGTGTGTGGTTATCCGTGGCAACACGCCTTCAGCCGCAGAGGATCCTTCTCCTCGTACCGCATCCGACCGGATCGGAGTGGCTGATTCTCCCTCAGCCGCCGGGCTCGAATCCCGCGTGTGTGGGGCCGGCGAAAGCGACCCGCCAGCTCGTCCCGCACCGCTCGTGTGCATGCCAGGCGGTGTACCGCCTGTCCCGCCTCGACAACTGGTGGCCACGGGCGAAGAAGCGCGTGCAGGCGAAGGAGCGTCCGTCCGCGGGCCCGCCTCGAGGTGGGCGCCTGTATCCACCGAGCCTGGAGCCGTTAGAGGATCTTCCTGGGATCTCGTGGCTGCGTCAGTCAGCGCACGCGCGCCCGATCCCGAGGGCATATCAACCTCGTGTCCGGCGCCAGGAGTTTTCTGCTGCTGCTGCATAAAATCACAGGCTGGAGCGCTGTTTTCACTGGCGTTTTTTTCACCGCTGTCTCCATGAGGGTTAGGATTATTAAACAGATGATCATTAGCACAATATTCACCCCCTTGATCAGTAGGATTTAATAACTCCGGAGATAGCAAAAGTATTTCTGCACGTAAACGAGCGCCGGCATTAGGATGCAAGGTAGAGAAGGGAAAGACGTTTTCATCAAAAACTACGTCTCTGGATATGTAAACTCGTCCAGTGGAGATGTCAAGACATTTATATCTTTTGTGAAGGTTGCTATACCCAAGGAAAGCACATTGTTTTGACCGAAATTGGAGTTTGTGATTATTGTATGGCCGAAGATTTGGCCAGCAAGCACATCCAAAGATTCTGAGAATAGAATAGTTGGGTTTTTCATGAAACGAACGTTCAAAAGGTGTCTCAAAATTGATGACCTTGCTAGGAGTACGATTTATCAAGTATGTGGCAGCAATGAAGGCTTCGTCCCAAAATTTCAAAGGCATAGAAGCTTGGGCAAGAAGAGACAAACCAACTTCGACAATATGTCGATGTTTTCTCTCAGCTGAACCATTTTGTTGGTGAGCGTAAGGACATGAGACGTGATGGGATATACCTATCTTGGTAAAGAAGGAGTTTAACCGAACGTACTCCCCACCCCAATCTGTTTGGAGAGCAAGGATTTTACGATCAAATTGTCGTTCCACAAGATTCTGAAAGTCATGAAATTTCTGAAAAACTTCAGACTTATGCTTGATCAAATATATCCATGTAAACTTGCTGAAATCATCGATAAAGCTAACATAATATTGCTTTCTTCCTCCTGTTTCAACAGCGGGACCCCACACATCAGAGAACACAAGTTCTAAAGGGAATTTTGATTCACTTATTGAATTTGGATAACGGAGTTGGTGACTTTTGCCTTTTTGGCATGCGTCACATACAAAATCATTATTGAGATGACTAGCACACGGGAGATTATTTTGACTAATGACTTTCTTGACAATAACAGAAGAAGGATGCCCTAGACGTCGGTGCCACCTATCTGAGGACAACTTGGTAGCACTTAGCACTTGCTTGTTGACATCGGTCCTCGTGTGCCTAACTGGGTAGAGACCTCTCCTACCCCTGCCTCGAAGAAGTACCTTCCTCGTTCCCCGTTCCTTGACAAAAAAAGAATAGGGATGAATTTCAACAAAGGAATCATTGTCAATGGCAAGACGGCTAGCGGAGATTAGGCTTTTGTTTGCTTCGAGTACATGAAGGATATTATTTAGAACAAGATCACGATCTTGGGTGTGAATGGCTGAATGACCAATGTGTTTAATATCCATACTTGAACCACTCGCGGTGTGGATTTGCTCGTTCCCTTGATAGCGGTCTCGCACGGTCAGCTTTTCCAAATCGCCCGTGATATGGTCAGTAGCACCACTGTCAAGATACCAGTTGGTGTCTACCCCATATTGTGGCGCTGCAAGATTTGCTGACTTCTCTTCTCCTCCTTGGTAGGAGTCGTCGTAGCGTTTCCAGCACTTCCATGCTGGGTGTCCCATCTTGCCACAGATCTGGCACTGCACCCTGGGCGCAGAGGCATTGTTGTTGTAGTTGCCTCCACCGCCGCCGTTGCCGCCATGTCCACTGCGACCGCCACGGCCGCCGCTGCGACCGCCGCGATCACCACCAGCGCTGGCTGGTCTGCAGCCGCGGTCACCACCTCCGCCACCAAATTTGCGGCCACGAGTGGCAGCGTTTGCAGAGGACTGAGATCCTCCACCACGAAGGTTCAGCCTCGTCTCGAAGCTGGGGAGCTATGAATACAGCTCGGCCACACTCATGGGTTCTACCCGAGAGCACATAGCAGAAACCACCGGGTCGAAGTCCTCCTCGAGCCCGGCTAAGATGTGGGAGACGATGTCATCCTCGTCTACCCTCTTCCCAGACGCGATCAGTTCATCGCAGAGGGACTTGATTTTTCCAACGTACTCCGTGATGGATGAGTTGCCCTTCTGCAAGTTGGCGAGGGCGATGCGGACGTTGGTGGTCTGGGAACGGGTTCGGGATGCAAGCATACCCTCAACCGTATTCCAGAGCTCAGCCGAAGTGTGACATGATGCAACCTGGATGGCTATCTCACGAGGGAGAGTCGTCAGAAGATATGAAAAGACTTGCTGATCTTTCGCGTACCAGGTCTGGAACTCCGGGTTTGCCGATTTCGCCTTGGTCTTGCCATCAGACGAGGTTACGTCGATCTGCATCGGTGGTGGCGGCTGCTCGACGTCGAGGTACTTCTCCATCTGCGCCCCCCGAATGGCGGAGAGCACGGTCGCGCGCCATAGGGCTTGATTGCCCTTGCTGAGTTTCTCTGTGGCGGCGTGAGCGAATGGCGAGACAGGGAAGGAACTTGAAGATGTCGCCATGGATGAGTTCGAGGGCAGCTCTGATTACCATGAAAGAAGAAGAAGAAGCGTGGAAGCGTATGCCTTCCTGGCAGGGACGCGTGCGTGTTAAATACACAGAGAAGATTACATCGGCGCAGGTTGTTGCAAGTCTTTGCCCCTACTCCAAGCTATACCAGATAAGGCTTGATCTATACTAACAACCTGCGCTAGTTACAATACACACGCACACGCAAATACATACGTGACAACATGTCACGTTCCTACAACTACAGCCTATACTTTAACAGAGCTGCAGGAGGAGTGGGACAAGATTGACTTCAGCCGCTTCCGCATCGCCAGCAGCCCCGATGGGATCCTCCGTTATTCCGAAGAACTTGGGGATTATATATGATGCTGAATCTAAAGTTTGTATGCAGCTAAGTTTTCAGTTGGTTGCTTGGTTCGTTCTTCGTTGTGCATGCCCATCTGTGTTATTCATCCATCCATATTTATCTAGTAGGAGTACATTGGTGCTGTGAATCTATGATACCGTCCGAGATCGATCTTATGCTGAACCAACGCTCTGTTTCCGCTCTCGTGAATTCGACGCCCTGAAACCCTAGGGCCGGTCATTATTTCCGGTAGTAATTCTACCGTAAGCACCTACTTCTATGTTTAAGTTTGAAATTCAGATTATTTGAGGGGGACCCACTAGACAGGCTGATTTAATTTGTCACTTTCAGAAGTGTGGGGCTGATTTCCCCGTATGATGAAAAGCAGAAGATTTTTGGCAAAATCAAGCACTCACTGAATAACCCTGAAGAAAAAAATCTGCTCATTGTTTTCAGGATCAGGTTCTGCAACCCTTGTTGCTTCATGTGAAGTAGTTGAGTGAAGTACTTTCCTTTTCTGCCCAGTTTTTGTGCAATATCTGAATCAAATATGAGCCTGCTGCAATGTTCTTTGTAGACAAATTATGATCAGAATCTCTGACTGTTATGTGCTTTTTGGCCTGGAGTGACTAATGTGTTACTGTCAATTTTGCTCTGCTTTTGAAATATTTGCAAACTTTTTTTTTTGAAGTGAAAATATGTTTGCCAACTAATATGCATCATGTATCTACTGAAAATATTTGCCAACTAATATATTTGCGAACGTTCGTGTCGCGTGTGACCAGCGAGCGAATGAATACCGTTTGCGTTGGGTACCCCTCCCAGTCCCAGCAACCTTCTCCTTCCTCCTCCACTCTGACCTTGACCTTCCTCTCCCTCCTAATCTGCTCCTCCACCTCGACCTTCTTCTCCTTCCTCTTCCTCGACCTGCAACCTAAACAAAACAAACCCTTCGCCCATCACCCCCAACAAGCATTGGAACACATCTAGACTTGTCATGATCTATTGAACAAGTTTTTATAAATTTTGCCATGTGTATCCTGAATTTTTTAAACGTTGCTATCTTATCCCTGAATTTTGTAAAATTGCCAGGTGAACATTTGCCATGGTAAACCACTTATTATAAGAAATTTTCCATGCTGATTATAATGAAATTGCCATGGTAAGAGTAATGAATTTACCATGATGTAATGTTAGTCTTTGGACTATGATTATAATGAAGTTCGCATGGTAAAAATCATTATAAAAATTCCATGTAGATCACAGTGAAGTTCGCCCTGCTAAAAGGAAAAACCGGGCACCCCAAACCGGCCTGGGAAAGATTCTGGAAGCTTCCCAAAATCGGACCGAATTACGCGAGATACGTACATCTTAATGGGCTGGGCCAGTTAGAAATCGATCGAAGGAAATAGGGATCTGGCTCGCAATTCCGCCTCCTCCTGTCACAAATATACCCATCTCGGAGTCGCGCAGATCGACGAGGTAAAAAAAAATAGCTTGGCAAGGCGAGTCGATTGGCGGCTGATCCAAATTAGCACGCCGTCACATCAGCCGATGGCCGGCGAAGAGGGTTCAGAGCAGATGGCAGTGACCGCCGAGGAGACTTCCTCCAACCCCACGCAGCAGACGTATGCCACCGATTGGGTGGGCACGCCGGCGCGATGCACGACCGAGCCTGAGCCTGAGATCGAGGAGCCGGTTTCTGAGCCTCAGGCTGAGGCTGAGGACCAGGATGTTTCTGATGATGAGGATGCCGATTATGATTATCAAGATGATTCTGACTATGGTGGTTATTATGACGAGGATGATGATGACTATGAATCTGAATATGACGATGATGATGATTATGAGTATGAATACGAGGATGATGATGATTATGACTGGGAGCCTGAATTTGCGAAGCACCGGCCAGTGGCCAGGGAGACGTTGTTAAACTTCCCTGAGGCCGCCAATCTGGAACCTCAAGAGCTGGACGCCGCGGTGGAGAGGGTCCTGGAGCAGTCCAAGCCCGAGTACAGGGACGTGGCCGCCCCAGGCAAGGTTCGTCTGTTGAAAAACGACATAAGGCTGATCTTGGCCGAGAAGTGGGAGCCCCCCAACTCAGGGTGGACGCAGCGAGCGGGCTTTTTGGCCCGCTCGTGGCCCGAGAAGGACCGGACCGCTCGGTCCCAGCCCGCTAGCAAAATTGGCCGGTCCGGTCCAGGAAATTAGGCCCGCTCAGCACTCGGTCCGGTCCGGTCTTTGACTGGACCGCTCGGCGGACCGAGAAAGGGCATTCACCGCCGCCGCCGTGCTTCGTCGTCGTCGCCACCGGCGTCCGCTGAGTGAACCATCATGTCCAGGAGCTTCCCCTCACCTTCCTTCCTCTCCTCCCTGTGCCCCATAGCCTATTTTTTCCGCTTGCCATCGCTGCCGTGCGTGCACTGAAGCCGTTCGCGAGTTCTCGACCATGCCAGTTCACCGTACATGGTGTTCGAGCGCCGAAACAACTTCTGTGTTTGTCTCCCTCCCCTCCGGTCGTGTCTCCAGCGATCACCGTCCACTCGCGATTCCATTTGTGCGCCGATATCGCCAGCAGCCTCATGCAGCTCGGCGACCCCGCCGTGCTGCGCCGCCTCGCGGGCAGCTCGGGCACTCGCCGGAGGGGATGCAGAGCATGGGAACCACCTTCTACACGAGCGGGCTCGGCGTCGGGAACTTCCTCAACAGCCTGCTTGTGACGTTTGTCGACCGGGCTACCAGGGCGAGCGCCGGCAAGAGCTGGATCGGTGACAACCTGAACGACTCGCACCTCGACTACTACTACGTGTTGCTGATGCTACTCTCCGTGGTGAACATGGCGCTCTTTGTGTGTAACTAAGACCAGAACTGCAGCTAAATAGGCACTAAACAGAAGCTGGAAGGACAAGTTGGCTCGGTCCCAACGAGCCGGAAAAGCTTGACCGAGCTGGCATCACTTCGGTCCGGTCCTGAAAATACAGACCGCTGGCAAGCTCGGTCCGGTCCGGTCCGGACCGCCGGCGGCCGGTCCAAACGCCGGCTCGGACCGGGACCGGACCGGACCGGACCGTGTCCAGGCTGACCCCCAACATCCACAACCTTCCGTCCACAATAAGCCCCGCTGAGATGATCAAGAGAAGCGAGGAGCTGGACAAGGAGCTGCCGCCGGGGAACGACAAGGAGGCCGATGACAGGTTTGCAGAGTTGCAGGCCAAGGTCCGCAAGGATCTGATCGAGAAGGGGTACGCCGAGGTTGACGAAGACTTCTATGACAACAGGGGCGAATTTTGGGAGGAGCTGAGGGAAGAGTGGAACAAGATTGACTTCAGCCGCTTCCGCTTCGCCAGCAGCGAGGACGGGATCCTTCGTTATTCCGAAGAACTTGGGGATTTCATATGATGCTGCTGAACCTAGCCGTTCAACATCGTATCTGTCCCATCTATTCAAGCTTGTATGCAGCAAAGTTGGTTGGTTTGTTATTAGCTCGTTGTGCCCATCTGCCTTTTCACCCGTCCATGTTTATTATATTGATACTGTGATCCATCTTATGTTGAACCTATGGTATCTGTTCGCCTGGCTCTGGTAAATTCGACGCCTAATATAACTATTGTACAACTCTCTGCTTGTGTTCATGTGTGTTTGGTTTACTGATATTTGATCTGGACCATGTTTTAGGGGAATTGGGTATGATTTCCTAGTTGCGGTCGAAGATTAATCTTGTATCTACCATCTGCGTCTTAAAAGTTTGTCACCCTGTGTTGTTTGTTGCTCGTTCCTATTGGCATTCAAGATTTGGTAGATTTGGGCATCTATATGCACTAACAAGTAGAACCTTTCAAATTTTGGGTTTTAACTGAACCTGCTAGTATGTTCCAGCTTCTAGTTTGTGCCATAAAACATGATCTGGACATGAACATGGACTCAATCTCAGAAATCACTTCATGGTTGACTCGTTCTTTATACGGTGTCCATGGACCAACGTTTTGTCTTTTGCACTGGAAGTGCTAATTCGATGAAGCTATATTTCAGGTTGTTTTTCCTTGTACATGAAGATGCAGTATTATGACCTCCAGAAGGATTTTGCTGCAATGCTTTTGGAGCATGGAGAAGAACACACGAAGAGGGAGCTAGCTAAAATGTAAAGTTTGTGAACTAATGCATGACGCTTTACATCTTTTTCCTCAATATCTGACTCGGCTGTTTCAACTAACAATTTGATCCGATCCATTCACAGAATACTCAATAACCATAGCACTGACAAATCACTGGTTGAAGTTCTGAAGAGCGAAAATATTCGATAGAGCATAGGCGCACCTGCCCCGTTATCCCTACCGTCCACTTGCATAGGGATCCGCATCGTCTTAGCTGCTAAACCAGAGACCAGGGCCTCGCGTCACCCTAACATAGTAGGGCTTACGAAGGTGGCTAGGCTCAGAGCAGCCTACGTCCTACTAGGCTACTGTGCTAAAGGCTAGCTGCACGCCTGCACACACAGTAAGGGCCAAGAGCATAAGGACAAGTTGGACCGGAACATCAACTCACAGCAGGCGTAACGGATCCAAGCAGGAGGAGGCATTGTCAGAATCATGTAGGGATAGCTGGGTGAACGCATAGTCATGTACATTTGCGCGATGTTATTGTTGAGACAGATGCACAGCAGGTTGTGAGCATGTGGAGGTCGACGAATTTTAATTGCTTTGAGTTAGCAGTGATCCTTTTTGAAATTCAATTTCAAGCTTGTTTTCACGCACTGGAAAAGCAAATGAGCTTGCACCGCTTTGTGCCAAGCAAGCTAGCTCCTCTAGGCGTTGGTCGGTGCATGTGAGTAAATTATATTCCTGCTTTCTTAGTTCAATGTATCATGCAAGACTATACCCTGTGTGAGAATCAATTAAGCTCTTGATGCAACAAAAAAAACCACAAGGACCTTGGATTACTGAATAAACTACTCTAAGTGCCCGAGTCCCTCGTAAATGAAGGATCTTCGTCATATGCTCTGTCTTTGCAAAATCATACACGGGCATTTTCAACACTAACCCTTAAAATAGGTATTGTATTTGTCTGTGGATTGGTTCAGATCTGTCTGTGGGCACAAATGGGAGATGGCTATCTAATCCTATCTGCATCGATGGTATCGGTTGCACTCTTTTTCTTAGATCATCTACAGCCGGGCTCCTCATATTGATCGGGCGGGCGCAGAGACCATTGACCGGACAGGAGGGAAAATGAAAAAGTTGACAAAAACCAGACCCCTCAAAGCCTCCTTAAATGCCCGGGCTGTCCGGTAGCTCTCATATTTATCGCATAATAAGTCTTTTTAGAGAATTCAATATGAACTATATGCAGATGTGTATAGATGTATTTTAGAGTGTAGTTTCACTTATTTTGCTTCGAACGGAGTCTATATTAAAAAAAGACTTATATTTTAGAGTGTGGTTCGCAGGAGGACACGCAGCCGCCGTCTAGAGTAGCTCGCAGGACCTCGCGCCGCCGTCTAGAGTGGCTCGCAGGAGGTCGCACCTCCGCCGCCTAGAATGGCTCGCAGGAGTTCGCGCCGCCGCCATCTAGAGTGGCTCGTAGGAGTTCGCACCTTATCATCTAGTCTGTCTTAGTGGAAGATGAATCCATTTTATCAGATAGTCTTATTCATCCCATGTGATTATATGCCTTTTTATGGTGTTAACCAGATAAACTTGCTCATATTGCACTCATGGTTCCAGGTACAACGGTCGTTGTTGTTCCATGAACAGCATGCCTTACCAGATGTTTTAGGTACAACTACCGTTCTTGTTCCACGAACAACATGCCTAACTTGATGTTCCAGGTACAACTACCGTTCTTGTTCCACGAACAACATGCTTTGACGAGATATTCAAGATACAACTACCATTCTTGTTCAATGAACAACATGCCTGACCAGATGTTCCAGGTATAATTGTATTTCTTGTTGCATGAACAAGATGCCCGACTAGATGTTCCAGGTACAACTGTTGTTCCTTTTCCACGAACAACACACCTGACCAGATGTTCCAGGTACAACTATTATTCTTATTCCACAAACAAGATGCCTAAACAGATGTTCAAAGTACAAGTACCGTTCTGGTCCCATGAACAACACGCCTAACAAGATGAACAAGAACAAAAGTTGTACTTGGAACATCTGGTCACGCCGCCGCTGTCTAGAGTGGCTCGCAGGAGGTCACGTTGCCGCCGTCTAGAGTGGCTCGCAGGAGTTCGTGCCGCCACCATCTAGAGTGGCTCGTATGAGTTCGCACCTTATCATCTAGTCTCTCTTAGTGGAAGCCGAATCCATTATATCAGATAGTCTTATTCATCCCATGTGATTATGCTTTTTTATGGTGTTAATCAATTAAACTCACTCATATTGCACTGGGCTTAAAAGGAGCCAAGGCCGCCGCCGCGGGCGCAGCCCACACGCTGGGCTGAGGCCGGCTGCCGCAGCGTGCAGGCCGTGGGCCGCGTCGCTCGGGCCACAGCCGCGCGGCGCGCAGTAGCAGGCTGTAGGGTGCATATAGCAGAGTTTTAATAGTTATAGTCCAGTTTCTGGGCAGATTTTAAAAAGCTTTCCTATGCAATTTTTTCCAACGAAATTTTTGTCTAGAAAATAGAAAAGTGACAGAAAAAGTTTCTGAAAATGCAACAGAAAATTTTCAGAAAAGAAATGCTCATGAATTTTATAAAGAAAATAATAAAGTTCATGAATTTTTATTTGGTCAAAGAAAAGTTTCTGTAAAGAGTAAAAAGTTCATGAATTTTTATTCATGTTTTTCCGCTGCGTAAATAATTGATAGTGCTCTTTTACAAAGAAATAAAAGTTTAGATAGACTTATATTTAAAGAGCATATTAAAGTAATTATTGAAATGAAATGATTATGTTATTTTTACGACCAACGTTGTTAATAACATGATCATGTTTTATTATTGAAAATAAAAGTGCTTTTTTAAAAGTTAATAGAACTAAAGTAAAAGATTAAATTGTTGCTTCTCTAATGCATTTTTTAACCAAGCGGTTAAAATTGCTTAGAGAGTAAAAGAGTAGAGATTTTTTTAATAGAATATTCTAAAGCTTCCGTTGCAAAGTAAAAGTTTTATCCTCCAATTAAATTGGAACCAACAGGAAAATTTAATTGGAAGAAATGTTCTTAGCAATGTTTTTCCCCTGTGGGTGAAATAAAATGCAGATAGTTTCCACTATGACAAAAGAAAGATATTTGTTTTAAACTTAAAATATGGTATTGTTATTTTCTGACCAACGTTGATGATAACAGCGCTATAATTCTATGAGTCTTATGTTCAAAGTTTGAATCTCTGATAAATTTTGTATCAAAGTGATCATTTTTTAGAGAACGGATAAAGATCAAGAACTGCTCTTGAACTAGAGAAATGTATATTTCTTGTTCCCGCCACAATAAAGTTGATGATGATGATTAATTCTTAGCAAAGTTGTTTAATGGAAATACTATCATGGCATTGTTTATGAGTTATATGCATTATTTCCATTTCCGTGATATGGAATTAATGTCGAAGGATGATGTTTATTCTAATTCTGCCACAACGGTAATTTGGAATATAAAAGAAAGTTTCAAAAGTTTAATGTGCATTTTTTAACCAGACCAACGTAAGGTTATTTATTTTTATGCCCATTACTGTTGATTATTGGCTATGTTTTCTCAGACTAAAAGTTTTCACGAATGACTGGTTACTTGTGACCCGAAAGATGACCAAGAAAGGTCATAACGTGAGGGGATATGTTCTCTCTAAAGAATGGCATCAAAAGAAAAGAAATAGATCATTGAAATTCTTGGTTGATGAATGTCTTTCATGTACTCTCTATGAAGAAGATTTTTCAGTCAACATGATTTGAGATGAAACAAGCAACATGCGTGTTTAATTTGACCAACGTCGGATCAAGCATGTGTGCCAAAGAGCATCCGGATTTATTCCTAAATTTGATGATTGAATATGCAGTCAAAAGAGCCAATTCTGGCATTTATGTTCCCTTATAGGGAATTACCCGCATGGCGGGGAAAAAATGATTATGATAAAACCTGCATGGCGGGAAAAGTCTGGAAAAATACATGCGCAACGAGGTAAAACTTACATAATATTATGTAAACCGTGTGGAGGGAGAAATTCTTGCAAGAGAAAGATATGATAACTCATGTGCTTTTAATGTATCCCACTCTGGGAGAAAAGAATGGAGTAGCTGAAAGGCGCAACCGTACACTTATGGATATGATGCGCAAGATGATGAGTTATTCCAACTTTCCACTGGGATTATGGATGGAGGCGCTTGAAACCGCCATTCACATTCTCAATAGAGTACCAAGCAAGTCGGTGCCCAAAACACCGTACGAGCTATGGATAGGAAGGGTGCCCTCCCTACAACACTTCAGGGTGTGGGGTGCCTCACGAGGCCAAAATGTTTAATCCAAACATTGCAAAGTTAGATCCCAAAACAGTCAGTTGCCACTTCATTGGCTATCCAGACAGATCAAAAGGTTTTCGTTTCTACTGCCCAGACAGATATACAAAGTTTGTAGAAACGAGACATGCAGTCTTCTTTGAGGACGAAATGATGAGGGGGAGCTTGGTAGCTCGAAAAATTGATCTTGAGGAGAAGAGGGTGCATGCACCTAATCCGATGATTCAGGAGCCATTTTTCTCACTACCAGTTGCAACTCCACCCATGACAACTATGGGGGTAGACCCGGAACCTGTCCATCAGGAGCCGACTGAACCCGTCGTTGAGCATGGAAGGGAGGTGCAACAACAAATTTTAGAAGAAGTGCCAGAAGTTAAGGCACAGAATGTGCCAGAAACTGAGGCCCTTAGAAGGTCTACAAGACCAAGAAAGTCAGCTATTTCTACTGACTTTAAAGTTTATAACACAGAAATGGTTCATATGGAAAAAGATCCCACCTCATATGAAGAAGCCATGAGTAGCTCTCATTCATCGAAGTGGATGAAGGCAATGGAAGACGAGATGAAATCGATGAGTTCCAAAGATGTTTGGGACTTAGAGGAAATTCCTAAAGGAGCCAAAACAGTAGGATGTAAATGGGTCTACAAAATTAAGTATGACTCTAAAGGAAATATAGAAAAGTATAAAGCACGACTCGTGGCAAAAGGATTTACACAAAGAGAAGGGATAGATTACAATGAGACATTTTCTCCAGTCTCATGTAAGGATTCCTTCAGAATCATAATGGCATTAGTTGCTCATTTTGATTTAGAGTTACATCAAATGGATGTTAAGACGGCATTTCTGAATGGTGATTTAAAAGAAAATGTCTACATGAAACAGCCTAAGGGTTTTATCATGAAAGGCAAGGAAAATATGGGATGCCGCGTGAAGAAATCCATTTATGGATTAAGACAAGCCTCTCGGCAGTGGTATCTAAAGTTTAATCAAACGATTAAAAGTTTTGGATTTAAAGAAAATATTGAGGATAATTGCATTTATGCAAAGTTTTAAAATGGAAAATATATTTTCCTAATCTTGTATGTGGATGATATCCTGCTTGCTAGCAGTGATGTTAGTCTACTACAAGAAACAAAGAAATACTTATCCTCAAATTTGGACATAACAGATCTTGGTGAAGCATCATATGTTTTGGGCATAGAAATTCACCGAGATAGGAACAATGGAGTCTTAGGACCATCGCAGAAAGCATATTTAGAAAAGGTTCTGAAAAAATATAATATGCATGCGAGTAAAGCCACACCTGCTCCTATAGTCAAGGGCGATAGTTTTGGGAAATTCCAATGTCCCAAGAACCAGTACGAGATCGATCAAATGAAAGCAGTACCATATGCTTCGGCAGTTGGCAGCTTACAGTATGCACAAGTGTGCACTCGCCCTGACTTAGCTTTTATCACCGGGGTACTCGGTAGATATCAAGAGAATCCAGGCATGGAGCACTGGAAGATGGTAAAGAAAGCATTGCGTTATGCGCAAGGCACGAAGGACTACATGCTAATATACAGGAGAAGTGATTCCCTAGAGATAAAAGGGTATTCAGACGCAGATTTTGCGGGGGACAGAGATGATAGAAAATCCACGTCAGGATACGTCTTCACTCTCGCTGGGGGAGCTATTTCGTGGAAAAGCTCCAAACAGTCGATAGTTGCATCATCCACGATGTATGCAGAATTTATAGCATACTTCGAAGCCACGGAGCAGGCGATATGGCTAAAGAAATTTGTACCCGACTTGAAAGTGGCAGATTGCATTCACAAACCACTAAAGATGTACTGTGATAACCAGCCCGCAGTATTCTATGCTCACAACAACAAGTCGAGTAATGCTGCCAAAACAATAGAGATAAGGTATTATGTTGTGAAAGATAAAATCCAGGATCAAACTTTAAGTCTCGAGCATATAAGGACAAAAGATATGCTTGCGGATCCGCTAATGAAAGGCTTACCACCCAATGTGTTCAAGGAACACATAGCCGGCATGGATTTAAGGGAAAGCCTTATGATTTCTGGATAGGCCCAAAAGGAACAGAATTTGCTTCTGAACATAACGTATGTTGTAGTTGTATGATTCTATCGGCAATTAAGCTGTGACGATGAAACATGCTCTATGTGCCAATATGCGATGAAACAAATAAACTAGAAAGTATAAAGTTAAAAGTAAAGTTGAGATCAAGGAGGAGAATGTTAGGTTGATCTCTCTCCCGTTCGAACCCAACGGGTCGAACGGCCTCGACTCAGCATACGATCGGGGCGCCCAACCAAACCATGGTTGGTGGGCCCCTATGACCCGCGCTATATAAACAGAGGTGGGGGCCGAGGCACGTTTGACGAGGTTAATCGCTGTCACAATCCCCATCTACAATCCCTACCGATCTAGGGTTAGCGTGGTGCTCACGGGAAGCACATCACCGCCGCCATCTCTCTGCCATCACCGGCCCCTACTTCACCATGGTCGGCGCTGGATCGAGCTCATCTGGACAAGGAGAAGGTAGGTCTACCGGAGAATTCCTAACCCTAACCGATCCAGTGATCTATCAGTACTTACTAAAAAAATTCAGCTGCTTGTTCGCCCTACACCCACAGAAACAGAAAAGGAAAAACCATGCCAAAGACACCTCACACAAGGCCGACAGTATTCACAGTCGAATTTGTCTTTCTTCGTGTCTATAAATGTAGTTTGAGTATTGAATTGAATCTCCTCATTTTGTGAATTGTAGTCATAAAGCGTAGCTATCTTGTCAATTTTTTTACTTGATATCATTTGGATTGTTTGAATCTGAATTTTCAGTGTTGATTCTGTGATCTCATAGAAAGGTCAGTTTGTCTCCTAGGCCCCACCTCCTCTTCAACCACCGTGCCACTTCCGATGAGTTTGATCATTCTCAAATGGCTGATTCCATCCATCCCTTTGCCATCAGCTGAAACCATGCACGATCTCACCAACGAAACGTATGCACGTTATGCCGTCACCGCGCCGTCACATTAATTGGCTCCGTCATACGGACTCATCACCGTATGCTACTGTTTGGCCATGCGTATGGTTGCTGGTTTCCACGGCCGCACTTAAGGCCAACTCCACCGCACGACCCCAAACGAACGTTTGGATTGGCCGGATTTTGTCCCTGTAGGGCGTCGATGGGTTCGCCCGTGTCCGCCTTTGTCAGATGGGTCGTACGTGCGCGCACCGCGCGGCCGCACCCCAAATCGTGTCCGAGGTAGACGTGAATAAAAAATATATATAAACTAGAATAAAATAACTAAAAAACTAAATAAACGCATTTTAAAAAAACATAAAACATATATAGGGGTCGGCCACAAAACGGCCCAGTTTCCACGGCCATTTAAAAGGCCCAGTTTTCATAATTAACATATAAAAACAAAATAAAAAAACGCCTCCGCCTCCCGCGCGCTCCTGCCGCGCTCGTCGGTGCCGTGGTCGTCGCCGTCTTCACTGGCCGCCGGTGTCTTCGTCGTCGCTGAGGTCGACGTAGTCCGGCGGCGTCCACAGGTGGGCCGGAGGTGCGTGGTGGACGGGGGCGGGCTGGACGGCCGGAGGTGCCTGCACCATCTCCTCCCGTGACGACGCCTCCCGCTCCGGTGACCGCGGCGGAGTGGGGCACCAGTTCACGCCCACGCCGGCGGCCATCTCCGGAGCAATGCAGGACCAGCCCCACCCCTGGCCCAACAGTTGCTGGAACGCGGCCGCGGGTCCTCCCTCCTCTCCTCCTCCACGGTCACCATCTGCAGCTCCGGGAAGGCGACGTCCCCGGCGGCAGAGAGGGCCATGGCCTCCTCCAGGCCGTCCCACTGCCGCTCGTCGTGCGTGTACATGGAGTCGTCCATGACACGCTTGAGGAGACGGGCCTCCTCCTCCGCTGACATGCGAGGAGGTGGAGGGGGTGACGAAGACGGCGATGGCGACGGCGTGGGCGTGACGCCGCGCACCCGCCTACGCCCGCGCTCCTGTCGTGGCCGCCGTGGCCCCGTCGAGGTGCCGGCGAAGAAGGACGCACGCCTGGTGTCGTGCTCGTCACGAAACCAGGTGTCCCACAGCGCAGAGTCGGGGGCGTACCTGGGGTCGTAGAAGAGGTCGTCGGGGAGGAGGCGGCGGCGGCGCTCGATCTCCTCGTCGCGCGCACGGCCGCTCGTCGGGACCGGCGGGATGGGGACCCGGTCGGCGGAGAGATGCTGCTTATTGGGGAGATGGACGTCGCTCCAGGGGAGCGGCGCCCTCGTCTCCCAATAACGGCGGCACACCGACGCGCGGATGTAATGCCGGTCGCGCTCGCCAGCGGACGTGGGCGCGATGGAGAAGGCGGGCAGCGCGGGGGCCCGGCGTGGTGGCGATGGCGAGGCGGGCTCCTCTTTCTTCACCGAGCCGCGGCGGCGTCCCGACGAGGAACCAGCCTCGCGGTCGTGCCTGCCTTTGCGGCCGTAGTTCCAGAGGCCCATGGCTGCGGGCGGCCGGCCGGCGAGGTCTAGGCTAGGGTTTGGGAGCAGCCGCTGTTGGGTTTCAAGAAGGCCGTGGGGTGGCGTGGGGCAGTGTGGACGACGACCCGTCCATGCTTCCCACTTAAAGAAGGACGGCGGCTCGACGTCGCGGATGATGTGAGGCCGCCGCTCGCGCATTGATGTGGGCGGATGGGAGGTAGGTGGCCGCCGCCACGCTGCCCTCGACGCAGACGGCGTCCGTTTGGTGTCCGCCGCGACCCAAACCCGGCGCAAGTTTGCGCTCGAAATGGGTCGGCCCGGACACAAAACGGACAAGATGGGTTCAGGCCGTCGCGCGCTGGGCCGCCTCCTTTGTCCGTTTTACTCTAAACGAACGGGGCCGGACAGGATAGGGTCGCGCGGTGGAGTTGGCCTAATGCACTTACTACCACCTGGTTGTTCCATTGGTCCAAGTAGCGGGAGCAAGCGAGCTCGTCCACTCAATTCCGTGATCAGGCGAGCTCGTCCACTCCTATGAATATTATCCATGAAATATTTTTTAACTTTATTGGGAGGGGTCGGACCCTTTATAACGTAAACAAGAATTGACAACAGTCCAAGAATCGAGCATTTCCTGTGCCGGCTGTTCGTGTACGCGTGGAAATACTTAGTATTCGCATCGCTTTTGAGCATCCACTTAAGGCCTCCCCTACGCCTCCAATATTCCTCCTCGGATCGCAGCAGTGCTTCGACTTGCCTTTCCAAGGCATATCGATGCGCCCATTCTTGCTCAGAGAATGGTCGGCGTCCGCTTGGTTGTCGAGCAGTGCTATTTCGTCGAGGAGCCTCGCCCTGAGGACCTTGCCATCGCGCCCCTGGTTCGTGCCCCACCCCTTCAGGCTTGCGCGGAGGCGACCCCCAACAGCGGTCCAAAACTCCATTGGGCCGCGTTGCTGGCCTGTGAGTTGAACACATCGCAGCCATCTCTCCCTAAAGATGGTGTCGAAGTCAGGAACCTCAAACCACGCAGTTTCAAAAAAGAAACGCGGGCTGCGGCGAATCCTATCTTCCCCTGAGGATAAGATGAGGAGAACATGGTCCGATCCGATCCTTGTTTCAGCAAGGAGCGAACATAAGGGAAACACCACTTCCCAGTCCGGAGACATGAATGCACGATCCAGGACGGATCGCACCGGGGCTAGTTGCTTGTTTGTCCAAGTATACCTCGCCCCAGTTCTGGCCACTTCCCGAAGTGCCATAGACGCAATAGCGTTGTTGAACATGGCCACCCTTGGCCAATTGATGTTGTCGTTGTTTTTATCTACACCCAAATGAATCAGGTTAATGTCACCACCCACCATTAGAGGGATCTGTGCTGCAGATACCGCCATCAACTGAGCTCACAGGAATTTAAAGTACTATATCATGTTCTAAACCTTTGTTGATCAGCATCAAACATACCTGTAAGAATTACTTGGGGAAAATGCATTTTGGTCTGCATATATCAGTGAATCAAATGATGTTTGATCTAAGGCTATATCAGGTTCATATTATTGGTTAATGATGTTATAATGGATCAGAAATTGAACCTTCTATATGGTAATTCGAGAAATTTTTATGCAAAACTCATGTCACAAATTATATGACAATGATGACCTCATAACATAATCATATATGTGAAAGTCATAAATCCATCACATCATACTTGGTTTCTTATTCAAAAATTGAAGGCTAATGATTTTTCACATATATGACTATTGTATAATGATGTCGATGGCATTTACTTTATGACTTGGGAGTTTTCTCCGCAAAGTTCATTTTGGCCGACTGATATTTGTTTGTAGTTTCCTTTTTAATGTAGTGTTCTTCCATATTGTTAAAATGAAATAAGGGCAATATATGTAGTTATCTGCTAACACAATCATGCATATTTGTTGACTCAACTGGTGGCTAGTATAGATAAATTCATCGATTTTGTAAGATGCTTGGTAAGCTAATCTGTCTTAACCTTAGAATAAAGAACAATTGTATGTATGTTTTTGCTGATACTATAAAAATTATTTATATTGCATCTTAATCTAATTTTAGTTACCAAATTCAACTCTATTTTGGTTCTAGGACTTGAATCCAGATGGGTTGGTTTCACAACAAGGAACCTAACCGCCTAAGCTAGGTTTAGTTTCTAATAAATAAAATATTTAGTTGAGGTTGTTTGCAGTAACTCAAAAATTCTCCATTTTGAGTGAAATAATTAGAAGTGGAAATGCTCAAGGACGAAGATAAGCAAGTGATAAATTTTACAAATAAAAAATACTATTATGTATCTTCTTTGAAGTCCTAGCATGTGTGCATGCATGGGTTGATGAACTTGCAACTAGTTGGGCCCAGATGTGAGTTGAGGGTGGACTTGCAACTTGGACAAAAAAAATCGAGACCCTAGTTGCGAGTTGAGCATGGACTTACAACTAGGACAAAAAAAGTTCAGGCCCTAGTTGCGAGTCGAGAGTGGACTTGCAACTGGGACAAAAAGGGGTTGGTCCCAATTGCATGTCAAGCGTGAACTTGCAACTGAAACAAAAAAGGTCGGACCCAGTTGCAAGTCAAGGGTGAACTTGCAACCGGGTCAAGAAAAGATCGGGCCTTAGTTGCGAGTCGAAGGTGGACTTGCAACTAGGACAGAAAAAGGTTGGGCCCCAGATGCGAGTCGAGGGTGAACTTGCAACTTGGACAAAAAAATTGGAGCCCACTTACGAGTCGAGGGTGGACTTGCAACTAGGACAAAAAAAGGTTAGGCCTCAGCTGCGAGTCAAAAGTGGACTTGCAACTGGGACAAAAAATTGTCGAGCCCCGGTTGCAAGTCGAGGGAGAACTTGCAACTGACATAAAAATGTTGGACCCCAGTTGCGAGTCGAGGGTGGACATGGAACTGAGGAAAAAAATAGGAACTACTCCCTCCATTCCTAAATATAAGTCTTTTTAGACATTTCAAATGGAGTATAATATACGGATGTATGTAGACATATTTTAGAGTGTAAATTCACTCATTTTGCTCCGTGCGTAGGCACATGTTGGAATCTCTAAAAGGACTTATATTTGGGAATGGAGGAAGTAGTTGCGAGTCGAGGCTGGGCTTGCAACTAGGGTAAAAATCAAGCTCAGTTGCGAATCGAGGGTGGCCTTACAATTGGGATAAAATGGGTTGGGCTCCAGTTGCGAGTCGAGGGTGGACTTGCAACCGAGAAAAAAAATGTTTCCCCAGAGTCGAGGATGGACCCTACTACTAGGACAAAAAAGGCCGGTCGCAATTACGAGTCGAGGATGAACTTGCAGTTGGGACAAAAAAATTAGACCCTAGTTACGAGTGAAAGGTGTAAACTGGCGAGTCGAGGGTGTTGGGTCCGGATGGCCTCCCGGTTAAATTCTTCCAGACTTTCTGGAACATGATTAAGCCTGAGATCATGGCCATCTTCGACGAGTTTTAGTTGGGTCCACCGACCTCGGGCGCCTCAACTATGGGATCATCTCGCTCATCCCTAAGGTGCATGGGGCGTCCGACATCCGCCAGTTTCGTCCAATCACAGTCATCAATGTGATTTTCCGGATTCTGGCGAAAGGGTACGCCAATAGGGCGACCCTTCTTGCTGACCACATTACCCACCCCAACCAATCCGCCTTCATTCAAGGGCGGTATATCCTGGATGGGGTGCTAGTTTTTCATGAAGTTCTTCATGAGGTTCGTTCTAAACACCTCAAGACGTGTTCCTGAAGATCGATTTTCATAAGGCGTATGACACTGTTAGTTGGTCCTTCCTTCGGAAAGTTTTGCTTCGGAAGGGCTTTGACGACCGATGGATCACCAGAGTGATGCAGATGGTCTCCTGCGGTCGCCCTGTTGTGAACATCAATGGGGAGATCGGCCCTTACTTCCCCACCCTCTGTGGGATGAGACAAGGCGACCCCTTCTTCCCGTTCTTGTTCAATATGGTGGTGGACACTCTTGCTGTCATCCTGGATAAGGCTAAGGCTGCTGGCCATATTCGTGGGATCACCCCCCACCTGGCCGGCGGCTCCGGGATCTCCCTTCTCCAGTACGCCGACGACACCATCATCATGGTCGAAGGCTCGGAGACGGACATCTCTAATCTTAAGTTCCTTCTCCTCTACTTCCAACAAATGTCTGGCCTTAAAATCAACTTCGACAAGAGTGATGTGATGGTGATGGGCTACTCTCCGGCTGAGTGCCTGGCCATTTCCAACCGGCTTAACTGTCGCCTGGGCTCCTTCCCCACGACTTACTTGGGAACGCCCATTAGTGATTCCTGGCTCACCGTCGCGGACTTGCGTCCAACCGTGACCAAGCTACAAACGCGCATTGAGCCTTGGCAAGGTAGGTGGTTGTCAAAGGCGGCTCGGATGATTCTCATCAACTCCTCCCTCTCCAGTCTCCTCTTATTCCTCATGAGCTTCTACAGCCTTCACGAGACTCTCCACCATGAGATCGCCAAAGTCCAGTCTCGTTTCTATTGAGCAGGCGACAACAATAAGCAGAAATACCATATGGTCAACTGGCCTGACATTTGCAAGCCCCGGGAACAAGGAGGCCTTGATATCATGTGCTCTAAGCGCATGAATATTGCCCTCTTATCCCGTTGGGGTCGAGGTTCGCAAGCGCAATGGCCCGGGCACTGGCCTTTGCCCGCTTTGCGGTGTCCCCGAAGACTCGAATCACATCTTCTTCTCTTGTGTGTCCGCTCAATTTGTGTGGAGCTGCTTTAGAGAAGTGGTGGGTGGAAATAGGTGCCACACCAACTTCCCCGACCTATTTGCCGAGCTCCAGAACTCCCCCCCTGCCTTCTCGCCACATTAGGTCGCTTGGACCCTCTGGACGATCCGCAATAAACTTGTGATCCAGCGCACTCCTCTTCGACGGGCTACTGACGCTATATTCAAACTGTCTGGTTTCTTGCAGCTTTGGCGCCCGCTTAGCCGTCCACTGGACCGGGACGCCATCTCCGCCTTCATCGTCGACCTTCGCTCGATGGTCGTCCGACTGTCGCCGCCGCCCCCTCCGCCTCCGTCGGAGCCAGACTAGGTGCTTGACTTGTTCTCCGGCGTTTTTTTTTTCCTTTTGTATGGGCTTGTTGAGCTGTGCCCTCAGCAGAACCTTTTGTACTTCTTTGTGAGACTTGGGTGTGTGTGTTTAGGCTAGTCCTTGTACGTGTGCTCTCTGGCAGTTTGGTTTATTTATAAAACGGGGTGAAAGCCTTTTTGGGTGAAGGTATACATATAATTCTCGTTCACTATGGCAAATACAACGTTGATGAGGTTGAATATTTTGACAAAGCAGCAAGGTATTATTTCTTTGCAGTACAAATAAAAATTGAAAAAGAAAAAAATAGATGAGACTAAAGTGATTAGAAAATGATATATTTAATGTATCACTGGTCTGCTCAAACAACGAACATCTTCATATGCTTCCCAATCGTTTTTCAAAAGAAATAAATAAAAAAAGCTGAGCACAGCAGCCCAACATGCGTAGAAAACTGCAGCCCAAAATTGGCATAATAATACCCCAAGGCGGCAAGAGCCCAACGAAGCAACCAACAACACAGGAAACGGGCGAACTCGAAACAGCAGACAACCGCTCCGTACGAGCCTGTGCGCTCAAAAATACAAATCTTAAAACCTTTGATTGAAAGGCTTAGATGTGAGATAACTATTTCACATCTAGATGTGAAATAGCAAATCCTTATTAAATATAAAATTATGAAGAGAATTGATGGTTGGAGGGGCAACCTTCTGTCGTGCAAATGGCAATGGCAGACTACTGACTACAGAAGTTCAGATGGCTCACGCCTAATTACTACTGCTCCAGAACATTGATTCAGATGGGGCAACGATGAAACACTTACTATCATCCTGATTCATCTGCTCCACAACATTGATCTGGATTTCTTTAACCAGTCGTCGTTGATGGTTACGAAACCAAATTACTAGGATCAACTACTGACAAAACCATAATTATTAGTATGAAGTAGATAAAAGTAAACCACAACATTCTTCTCTACTTTATTGAGAGGGGTCGGACCCTTTATATAGTAGACAAGAATAGAAAATAATCCAGTAAGTCCATTCAATCTCTAATACAACCACTAAACTTGTTGGACTCTATTCTAACAAATAAATAAAAACCATGCTTGATGGGGATGGCCCACATAACATACACGTGAATAGTTTTCCCACACAAATCTTCCACGAGATGCGCTCATCAAATGAAAGGTCTAGCGCTTGGCCAAAACAAGATAAAAGGGCCTAGGCAGGAAGACCATCAAAGAACTTCATGTAGTCGTCAAATGTTTCACCATGCCTGATCTTAACGATGGACCCATCGTCCTCTACCTGTAGAGCAAAAACACAACAAATTGGTTCAAATGAACATCCAGCATAAAAGGGGGCAAGTACATCAAGTGTGGGTAATGGAATAAAAGTTCGTCTCCACAGTTTTGGGTTGAGAAAACTGCAAAGCGATGTGTTTTAAGCAACAATCACCAGAAATTGTACAGAGAAGAATAAGCAATAGTGTGTACCCAGTACTCGGCTGGTCTCATCTTCAGGTTGTAGGTCGAAGCCATGCTCATGCAGTAGGCTCCTGCGTCATGGACAACCAAACCAGCTCCCTACAAGTGGGATGTCAGAAGGGTGCAGACATGGGTTGAAGTTGTCTGAAAGGAAACATAGATGGTACTGTCAAACCTTGTCAGGTGTTGGAAGCTCCCTGTCTTTGCCAAGGAAATCTGCAGATTCGCAGACTGGCCCAACAATATCAAAGGTTGCTACTTCTGCACCTGGAGAGGGGGAAACTAGTTCTATATGCTGCAACACAAGAATTATGATCAGCGGGTAAATAATGATACACCTGGTCAAATAACTGCAGCTGTTGATTTTGTGTATATGGGTTCAAAAACAGGGAAGTAATACTAGACCAGAAGTAGTAATAGTAATACTCATTATTTGTTGTAACTCTAGACAAACCTGATACGCTCCATATAGACTAGGCCTGATGAGCTCGGCCATGCTGCCATCAACTACAATGAAATTCTTTGTGCCGTTAGATTTTACACCAGTGACCTTGTTGACGAAGCAGCAAGTATTGGCGATCAGGGATCTTCCAGGTTCAATAATGAGAGTAAGATCCCGTGAGAGGACCAATTCCCGGACCTACCAAAATTGTGATACCAACTTTTCAGCCTTTACCATAAAATACACTGTGATACCATAAACAGAGGGTGAGCTCTACGTGAAGAAACTAGAAAGCATCTGTTCCTACAAAGATATAAATCATAAACATAATATAGATACTGAAGCTCACAGTGTTGATAAGATCCATAGGTGTAGGCAAGACTGCACCAGTGTGGTGGTAGTCTATCCCCAAACCACCTCCAATATTTAGGTACTCCAACTCAAAACCTTGTGCTCGAATTTCATCAACAAAGTTCACCATAAGATTTGCAGCATCTCTGAATATATCGACCTAAACAAAAGGAAGTCGCAACTTGGTTCAGATACATACAAGGTACTTGATTTCAACAGAAATACTACATAATAAAAACTTAACTGAAGTGACAGGACATGTATAACAAATTCACCTTTTTATAAAAAAAGAACTACATGTATAGGATGAATAACAAGCACATATTGGAAGGTTCAAGGGAAAAAGAGTATGAATTCAGTATTCTGCACATAAAGAGCCAGTTCAGCAAATGGGAGGAAGCTATTGTGTACAGTTGATACTGAATTCAGTGCAAACTAATGATATCCAAGTACAATTCATCAAATGGACTAGCCCCAGCTAGGGTTGCAGTCAGGTAAAATGCCCACACCCAAACTTTAATGACCTGATGGTGCCGATTGCACATACCCAGTTTACCCATTTCCTATTGGGTAGGCAGTGGCCAGTGGATAATCACAATATTCACCTTAGTAGCTAATATGGGGTGTGTCTGTCTTCCATCGAACACTTATATACAGAGTGGAATCAAGGTTAATAGTGCACTGGAAGTAGTGTGATATGAACCAGAACCACCCCTCTATTCTAGGGGTCACAACTAAACCTTCTTCTACACAATGATTTGTTGATATGTAGCTCAGAATAGTACGTTAGCTGATACAGAACAGAATATTCCTTCGATAAAAAGACACATTTAATGTTACGTGATGCAGCATCACAGTTGTCCAATAGTGCAATAAAAAGTAAAATCAACTCTCTGTGCTGAAGAGTGCCGGTAGGCCTCGAACAAGATGTTGTCACCGCACAGAAATGCAATTTAAAACTAAGCTTAGCACACCAAAAATTTAAGCAACTAAAGAAATAACTTATTATCAAATGGTGCAAGACATTACCTTTGTAATGGTAGATCCAAGATGGCAATGAACACCCACCAGTTTGATATCATTTGAATATGATTTAATAGAGTCTAAGAACCACTGCAATTTTTCATTGCGAATCCCAAATTTGGATGTTTTGTTTCCAGTGGCAACATAGGGATGAACCTGATGACAAGAACATAAATACAACAATCAGAATACCGCTCCACAACAGAAAATGCCTTGTATGATGTGCAGAACTCAATGGATCATACAAGTTTTTACATGATTAATTAAAGTACAAAGAAATATGCTTTGATCATCATTTATTACAGAAAGCTATAATGCCTCTTCTAAATTATAACAAACGCACATACAACACACAAACAAATATAAAAAAAAAGGTAGCCCAAGTAAATAGAAGGGAAAAGCATACTTAAAAAAGGCACGCCTAAGCTTAAGTGCGCCTAGGCTCTAGGCGATAGCAAAACGCATAGCGCATAACCGCGCTTTAGTCAGAAAAGCGCAAGGCGGTGGCAAAACGCACAATTAACGCCTAGCGCTTTTTTGAACTATGGGGAAAAGAAAAATGGAGTCCATAATCAACAAGTAATTTGATTTGCCACATAATCATATTTGCCATGTGTGTGCTTTGGAAGGGAGGGATAATTGTACCTGTGGATCCACATCTGGATTAATTCTGAGCAAAACAGGCACTTGCCTTCCTGCAACTCTTGCAGCAGCAACAATATTCTCCAAATCAAATTCACTGTCTATATTTACAAATACTCCACTCTCTGCGGCTAAAATAAGATCTTCCAGTGTCTTTCCATTTCCATTAAATATGCACCTGATCTTCAAAATATACAAACTCAACATAGTTAGTTACCTTCTCTGTAGGAAAATTTCTCATTGACTAATACACAATTGACTGTTCCAGATAAAGGCTTCAAAAAGTCAGACCAACATACAACTCGTAAAGAAGGTTCTATTGTAGGATTCCATCATGGATTGTCGTGATGAAAGTTATGTAAAATACAAATACAAATATCAGACTGTAAACCCTAAACTCATCCTTGTAAAGTGACTTCTACTAAAAGCACTTTAGGCCAATGGAATTTTACATAACCAGGGTATGTTTGACAGCCTAATCTTGCCTTATACTGTTGCCGAGTTATGGGCAACCAAATGGAATTGGCGACAACTTGGTCACCCCTGCTTTCACCAGAGTTTTCCTATATAATTACCGCAGTATAAGGAAAATTAGGCTATTGTGTACAAAGGAAAATAGACAGGCTCCTGCGATAAGATTAATTACACAATTAGTCATTTCCATCCTTCATTCTTCTTGTCTTAGGACCTGAGCTGGAAAAAGAATGTTTCGATAGCAGACTGACAGTTACGAGTGTAAAAACAAGATGATTTCTCTTTCTGTAATTCATCTAGAAATAAACGTCCTAATTCGAAGTTGGAAACTGATGAGCTGTAAATCGATCCACCAAACAGATTCTGGCACTCATACATTCAAATGAAGCATTCAACAGGAGGAAAAATATAACTTCCATGCTTTAAGTTGTTGTCTTCAAAACGTACATAAAAGGCATATAGAAAACTAAACAAATTATGGTACATATGCAGGTCTTCCATCTATGTTTTTCAAGACTTCAATCTGATATACAGGATGTTGGCATTTGCAGCACTATGCAAGTATGGGCGACAATCCAAACAGCCCTCAATCAGCACTAAACTAGATGTACTGACTATAAGAACTAAAGTATAATTTGCTGGACACACAAATATCCCATTGCATATAATGCACAGTTGCATCAGAAAATATGAACAAAAAGCCACAGATTATAAGCCTAGGTGAGGCCCGTTAGCTGACCAAAATTATGGCAAACATGACTTAGGCTCAATGAAATCTGCACCTTTCACAGCCTGCACTTGCACATTTACTGATACACACAAGAAGCAAAAAACGAAACAGCAATGTCCGCGGTCAACATTAAAAAAGGACAGCTTCCTCACTCATCAGTAACAAATGCATCATAATGTGTTCTACTTGATCCAAAATTAATAGCAAATGCACCAGGAAGAAAGCCGCACCTGGTGGGGTCAAATCCCGCCCGTAGCGCGAGGCGGAGCTCGTTGCCGCTGACGAGGACGGCGCCGCACCCGAGCCCCCGCAGGAGCTGCAGCACGCTGAGGTTGTTGTTGGCCTTCACCGCGTACCCCACGATGGAGCGGAGCCCCTGGAGCGCCTTGTCGTAGGCGGTGAAGTTCCGGACGACCTGCGGCTTGCTGTAGAGATAGAACGGGGTCCGGTCGGCCGCGGCCATCGTGTCCTCCACCCGCACCCCCTCGCAGTAGAGGTGGCCGTCGGCGCCGCGCTGGAAGCAGTGCTTGGGCGCCTCCCCCATGGCCACGCGCGTGGACGGGGAGGCCGTGGAGAGGGAGGCGCGGAGGGGGGCCGCGGGCCCGTGACGGCGGCGGAGCGAGACGGATGCGGCGCGGCTGCGGCTTGGTTGGCTGCCGGGGTTGGGGGTCAGCGAGGGGGCGAGGGAGCGGGAGAGGAGGTTAGCCGCCGCCATTGCTAGGGTTTGTGTGGGGGTGGGGGTGGGGGAGGGGGTTGGGGAGAGTGGGTTTAAGCCGTTTGGGAATGGCCGACGCGTCGGCTGGATGAGTCCGCCGTCACAGTGTCACTGGCCGTCGGATTCACTCACACTAGCCACACTGGGAATAACTTCAGTAATAACATCAAGTCCAACTCAACAATTTTGCTTATGTGGCAATGAGTTAATAAGGAGAGAGGTAGTTACAGTAACTAGCTAAGTTACTACCCATGTCTCAATGCAATATGAGTCTATAACCTAATAAATGAAGCTTTGCATGTTACCACACTTATGTTACTACCCACTATGAAGGTAGTAACATAGTCCAGGGATTTGTGTATGTTACTAGTATATATTATTATACATTATGACTACGTACGTAGGAGTATTTGTCGGAGTTTTGGACATAAATTTTAGCTACTCCCCTCCGTCTAGTGCATAAGGCAAATTAGTATTTTATAAATATTTGTGGAAGAAGCTTCTCATTGTTTGTGATCATTAATTTTTATTTTGCATAACTGACGATTAAATTAATAATGACACAGAAACCGACTTAGTGGTTGGCTCCTCCTAGTTTTTCAAGTCAGGCAAAGAGGCCATTGATTTTTGTTTAATATCGTTCGTCCAATCTTCACATACCTAAGTTATGATGTACTCCCTCCGTCATGTAACATAAAAACGTTTTTTAAGCTATGTTAGCTTTAAAATGTTATTGTATTGGCTTGCACTCCACCGCGGGATGGCGCCACCGCCCGGCAACTCCTGCACCGGCTGCCACGAGCCATCACCATGTGCTCCCCTCGCCGCGACCTCGGCCTTCCTCCTCTGGAGGGTCACACAACGCCTCCTCCTCCCATTATTCCTTCGCCGGATTGCACTCCAGCCACCGGTCTCTTTCCTGTTCTCTTTGTCAGATTGTTTGGAATCCCCAATTCTTAGCTTCTCCTTGTTGATATTCTAGAAACTCAAAAGAGTATATAAACTGAGATAATTGAATATAAAGTAGTGATGTGGGACTATTGAATAGATGAATGAATTAGCCCTTGGATTGTGCGCGACGTGCAAGCCGTGGCTAAGTAAGAGAACAATTACTTTTTTCACTTTTGAAAGGAATGTGGGTTGAATACGGTAAATTATAAGGATTTATTAACAAAATTTCTGAACAACCCGTTTTCTCATTTAAAAAGGACTGTGGGTTGAATACTAAAAAACAGAGACTTCTCCACAAAATTGCTAACAATGAACATGCATGAGCAATCAGTACTTTATTAGTAGGTAAAGATTATTTCAACTCATATTTTAAACGTGTCTAGCCAGTTATCTTTTGACGTTTCTCTGTGTAACATATTTAATTTTCACTTACCCACCTACCAACATGATTTCTAACTATGTACTGTGAGAGCTCCTAAAAAATATACAATCGTTGTGTCAACAATATTTCCAAGCAATTATTGTATCCGGTTGCCTGCCTTTTGACGGGCAACACAAGGCTGCCACCTATCTAGTAATCCATGAAGTCCTCAAAAAAAAATTTAGTAATCCATGACACCAGGCGACAGACACGCAATTCAAAGAAGCAACCATGGCGAAGATCATGTTGATCCTTTTCCTCATCCTTTCCCTCCTCTCCCAGTCCATAACAAAATCTATGATAGATTTGCTCAGGAAAAAATCCATACAGAAGAGTCGCACTCCCCCACGGTGAACTACCACTCTCCTCTGGCCAGTCCCGACCACACCGGCATGCAGTGGCGAATCTAGCACTAAATTGAAGGGAAGGCTCAGAACATCAGGTTTCTAAGTCTAATTAGCAAATGCATTGCAACTTACATGTTAAACACCTTAGTAAAATTCTCAACTAGTATGTTTAGTTGAAATAGGATAACTGGAGGGTAGGCTTGAGCCTATTGAAGCCCCCCCTAGTGGAATCGCCACTGCCAGCATGGACATGTCGATGCCAACTCGCAACTTCCATCTTCCTCATTCGACTGCTGCGTGCATGGATGAGAGCAAACTATATAACATTGTAAGTTTGGATTTGATTTTCTCCAAAATCTCACAATAACTAAACAAAGTAAAGGTGGATCTTTCATCGCCCTTTAAGATAGCTATAAGAGGTCTTGTGTGAGTGGTAGTTCACATTGGGGGACTTCTGCGTATTTATAGCTGGACTCTGGGCTAGGGATAGCATCTTCGCGCATACATGCATGATAAATGCATTCTAAAACAGAAGAAAAATCATATATTTGTGGTGTGGGTTGTACGCAATGTGAATGACCCATCCGCCGAGCATCTAGTTTGTGTGCGAATAATATGTCAAGAGAAGAAATACTTTCGTGTTTTCCGAGTGAAGGAGAATATTGAAGTACTATCTACTCTTATATAGGAAATCAACCTTACATGTAATAATTCTTCAAAAAGAATTCTCTTTGAAAAAGAAGCATTTTACCAATTCGACGCAAAGTCATTTATCACGTTCCATTTTCCAACCTGGAAAGAGAAGGAAGCTCATGTGGTTGGCAAACTCAAAATTCACATAGAAGTAGAGATTCGACTCGCTGATTTGGGAAACCAGCCGAAAACGAAGGAGATCAACCTTCCGTGTAGGAGGTCTTCTAGACTTTTTTTTAGAGCAAAAGGCCTAAGGTCGGTTCCTTTATCAAATAAAACCAGAGTTTAGCAGATTCACCGTCTCTGAATTTTAATCCATGTACATGGAAATTTCACTAACTAGATGATGCCCCATGCGCTGCCATGGAAACCTTGCTAAAAACATATGCAAAATAGTTGTCACAAAAACATCTGAAACTAAATAGAAAGCAAATGTAATCATAATAAATAAACCCAAAATTTAAAAAGTGGCCGCGCGCTATTTGGTGTTCCCGAGCGGCCGTGTCTGCCACACACATGCATGTGTACTTTTGTCTCGTAGCGCATGAAGGTGCTGACATTAAATGTGTTTACACTAGTCTCATCAGTTAGAGAAAACAGATCTACGTACTTTTATTTCGGGATTTCAAATTCTTTTAAAGTCATATCTTTTAAACCACACGTCGGAATTCAGTTCCGTTTTCACCGTTGGATTCATCGCGATGAGATCTTTAAAACTATATCCCCCATGAATATGTTTCGACGAATTTTTTTTGATGCCGTGCTATATGTGCAACTAAAGTACTGCATTGTGCAACTTTAGTACTCCTTCCGTTCCTTGATATAGGGTGTATAGTTTTCTTGCACGAATATTAACGCACGGGCTCGGAGGGGAGATTTCGTTGGTTTTGGACATAAAAGCCCCTGGTGCAAACACATGAGACTAGAGAGAAAAATAAGAAAATCATGATCCTCTCTATCCCAGGAAGTTTACTTCCTTATTTAGCCTAACAAATCCCACAATATCCTCTCTCACTTATTCTCCCCTTAGTACTTGTAATCTTCTCTTTCCAAACAAACCTACAGCGCATGCACAACATGCATATACGAGATGGGGACTTGCCATCTTTTTTTCTAGGAAGGCCATGCGTGGGTTGTAGCTTATGGAGGGGTAAAAGTGTCAACTAAAGGAATACACCTTATAATATGAACTTTTCCACAAGAAACTATACACCCTATATCAAGGAACGGAGGGAGTACTACATAGTGCAACTTTTTTTAAATCAGTTGGTTTGTACTTTAGTCTAGTTATACATACATTGATGTTTAGTTGGCTTATAATGTAGTCTATTTGCACACACATTAATGTTTAGCTGCCAGAAGGACTAGTTGCACACGCATATGCTCAGTTGACTTGTAATTTAGTCTACTTGCATACATATTGATGTTTAGTTGGCAGGACACTAATTACACACATATATGCGCAATTGACGCGGCAATGTAGTCTAGTTGCGCACACATTAATATTTAGTTGACAGGACTAGTTAAACACATATATGCTCAGTTGACGCGGCAATGTAGTCTAGTTGCACACACACTGATGTTTAGATGGCAGGACTATTGGCACACACATATGCTCAGTTGGCGCGGGAATATAGTCTAGTTACACACACATTGATGTTTAGTTGGCAGAAAGACTATTGGCACACACATATGCTCAGTTGGCGCAGCATGTAGTCTAGTTGCACGCATATTGATGTTTAGTTGGCAGAAAGACTAGTTCGTCGAAACATCCCCATGCAGGGTCTACTTTTGAAGAGCACGTCACGAGGGTTTCAACGATGAAAACGAATCTGAATTTCGACACGCGTTTTAGAAGATATGTCTTTTATAATTTTGAAAACAAAAAATCAATGCACAAGAGACGAACGTGAGGAACATTAATGCATCGGCATGCAAGCACTAGGGGCATGCATGCAGCGGCTGCCCAAACGGTGGGACGGGTGGCCGTTTCCTTTTTTCTGAACGTGAAAGGGACAAGTACTTACCTCATTTGACCGGCCGCTGGATCGCTCTACTGGGCAGCCGGCCGCCCAGTAGACGCGTCCATAAATAAAATATGAAGCGTCTAAAAAGGGAAAATAAATTGCAGTTAAAAGAATGTCATTTCTAACAAAATGTGAAGGATGAACTCTAGTGCAGAAAATAACTTATGACTAACATGCATGAATTGATTGCATAGAGTAATGCAAAAAAAGAGTAATCTCTCAGTTTTGCTATATCTCAGGCGCCTGAAAATTTTATTCACGTCAGTCACCTATTCTAGTTCATCCCAAGCTCGCCATAGAAGATGGACCTCGCCGGAGAAAGCCATACCCCCACCATCTATCTTGGGGGAAGACATGGCCTCACTAGGGGGGAGTCACGACCCCGTTATCTATCTTAGGGGTGGGCGGGTGTAGGAGATCGCCGGAGGTTTTTTCCGGTGTGGCGAGACTTAGAGGGATAGTCGAGGCATTGGCGAGCAAGGACGGTGGGGGTGAGGCGGTGCGCGGTAGCACCCGCTGGCCACGGGGGATGGAGGCAGGCGGATGGGAGTGGTAGGCTGCATGGAGGAGGATCTGCAATCGGGAGGAAGAAGATGAATACTCCACGAGATGATGCAGGTTGTTGGTGTTGGGGAACGTAGTAATTTCAAAATTTTCCTACGCACACGCAAGATCATGGTGATGCATAGCAACGAGAGGGGAGAGTGTTGTCCACGTACCCTCGTAGACCGAAAGCGGAAGCGTTAGCACAATGCGGTTGATGTAGTCGTACATCTTCACGATCCGACCGATCAAGTACCCGAGCATACGACGCCTCCGAGTTCAAAGACACGCTCAGCCGATGGCGTCCCTCGAACTCCGATCCACCGAGCTTTGAGGGAGAGTTCCACAAGACGATGGCGTGGTGACGATGATGATGTTCTACCGACGCAGGGCTTCGCCTAAGCACCGCTACGATATTATCGAGGTGGACTATTTTGGAGGGGGGCACCGCACACGGCTAAGAGATCCAAGGGATCAATTGTTGTGTCTCTGGGGTGCCCCCTGCCCCCGTATATAAAGGAGCAAGGGGAGAGAGACGGCCGGCCAGGAGAGGGGCGCGCCAGGAGGAGCCCTACTCCCACCGGGAGTAGGACTCCCTCCCTTCCTTGTTGGATTAGGAGAAGGGGGAAAGAGGAGAGAGAGAGAGGGGAAGGAAAGCGGGCGCCGCCTCCTTGTCCAATTCGGACTAGAGGGGAGGGGCGTGGCCTGCCCTAGCCGCCTCCTCTCTTCTCCACTAAGGCCCATGTAGGCCTATTAAACCCCCAGGGGGTTCTGGTAACCTCCCGGTACTCCGGTATATATCCGATAACCCCCGGAACCATTCCGATGTCCGAATATAGTCGTCCAATATATCAATCTTCATGTTTCGACCATTTCGAGACTCCTCGTCATGTCCGTGATCATATCCGGGACTCCGAACAACCTTCGGTACATCAAAACATATAAACTCATAATATAACTGTCATCGAAACTTTAAGCTTACGGACCCTACGGGTTCGAGAACTATGTAGACATGACCGAGACACGTTTTCGGTCAATAACCAATAGCGGAACCTGCATGCTCATATTGGCTCCCACATATTCTATGAAGATCTTTATCGGTCAGACCGCATAACAACATATATTGTTCCCTTTGTCATCGGTATGTTACTTGCCCGAGATTCGATCGTCAGTATCTCAATACCTAGTTCAATCTTGTTACCGGCAAGTCTCTTTACTCGTTCTGTAATACATCATCCCGCAACTAACTCATTAGCTGCAATGCTTGCAAGGCTTAAGTGATATGCATTATCGAGTGGGCCCAGAGATACCTCTCCGACAATCGGAGTGACAAATCCTAATCTCGAAATACGCCAACCCAACAAGTACCTTCGGAGACACCTCAGAGAGCACCTTTATAATCACCCGATTACGTTGTGACGTTTGGTAGCACACAAAGTGTTCCTCCGAACGGGAGTTGCATAATCTCATAGTCATAGGAACATGTATAAGTCATGAAGAAAGCAATAGCAACATACTAAACAGTCAAGTGCTAAGCTAAAGGAATGGGTCAGGTCAATCACATCATTCTCCTAATGATGTGATCCCGTTAATCAAATGACAACTCATGTCTATGGCTAGGAAACATAACCATCTTTGATCAACGAGCTAGTCAAGTAGAGGCATACTAGTGACACTCTGTTTGTCTATGTATTCACAGAAGTATTATGTTTCCGGTTAATACAATTCTAGCATGAATAGTAAACATTTATCATGAAATAAGGAAATAAATAACAACTTTATTATTGCCTCTAGGGCATATTTCCTTCAGTTGGATCTTGATCTGATGGTCAGGAAATAAAGTGACTAATGGAAAGGTTTTTCGCAGGCACCATCGTCGCCTTGCTCTTCCTTGATCTGCTGCACGCCGTCGCCGCTGCTGCCGTTGGTGAGAGTGGGGAGAGGGGATAGCAAGTGGTGAGGGGGCGGTGAGAGTAATAACTGCCAACGCTTCTGGAAGCAACGTGAATTCTCGAGCGTGGCTCTGCGCGTGCAATCCTCGCCGCCCACATGCATCGAGCAGGCCTGACTTTGGAGAAACTGCCGATCTGAGCGCTCCCATTGAGCCAGGCCCAGAGGCGCTTTAAACTTCGTGCGATGCAGGCCCAACAGTGAACACATGCAACCAAATGGACCACAATCTTTCGACGCGGCCCTGGTTAGATCTAATGCAGGCAACCATACACGCCCCTAGTAATCGATGACCCAGCCACAACTACACACACTAGTCAGGGCCAGTTCTTTTCGCTTCGTAATTCTCCAGAATATGATTCTGGAAAACTATCTAAAGAATCATGCCTACAGAGTCGTTTGTCCAGTTTTTTTCCTGTAATTCTAGTATGTGATTGTTGTATGAGTTGTATGTTGAAATGTCCGTAACGCCCCACTGTTAATGTATACAACTTTTGTACTAAGCAGCCATCAATCTATAGCAATACAAATTTCATACTAATTCTGCATATCCAAACCAGTATATACAATTTATCAAAAAAGTTAACATACAATTTTTTTACTGCATTACAAATAGGTGTTGGCTCGACTGACATTGTAAATCTAGCAGCCCCTAATCTCCATGATCACCTAATACAGCATTACAGATAGATGTGTGAACAACATACTTTCGTAAATCTAGCAGCCCCTAATTTTGAATTTCCAAATACAGAGAAGAAAAGAGACACTTTGATACATGAGAGGGAGACAAAGGGGCATCCGGGCGCGGTGGAGATGGGGCTGGCCACAGAGGAGATGGGGGCAGCTTGGCGCGGCGAAGACGGACAACCAGATGGAGAGCAGACGGAGCGGGCGATGCGGTGAAGACTGGGTGGAGAGGAGACGGGGGCAGCTGGGCGCGGTGAAGACGGACAACTGGATGGTGAGGAGACGGGGCGGGTAGGCGCGGTGAAGACTGGGCGGGAGGGAGACAGGTAGTCGGACGGGACTGGGCGACGGAGTAGGGTGGCGGCCGCTGGCAGATCTGACAGCTGGCTGCAGGAACCCTAGCTCGATGGGGGCGCGAGCGGTGGCAGTTCTTGGCGGTCGGGACGAACGCGAGCAGGGGAGGGGAACGCGAGTGGGGAGGCTTTGTTTTGGGCCTGTAGCGGTCTGGCTCGAGTGGCAATTTGGACGTAAATTAGTTTCAATAGGGGTAGTAGTTGAGCACGAAAGGTTTTTATTTTGAGGGGCTGGCTAGAATTATGAGAATTGACATGTTTCTACAGTTCTGAAAAGCACTTGTGATCGTGGGATGACTTTAGACAATTCCTGAGGGCAGAGATGAGTTCTTTTGCAATTGTGATTTTTTGGGCAGTGATTCTTCAGAATTGGGTCAAAAGAAGTGGCCCTCACAGTGACAGCCACAGCAAGTCAGTGACAGACACACAATTCAAAGAAGCAACCATACTGAAGATCATGCTGGCGATTCTCCTCATCCTTTCACTCCTCTCACAGGCCACACACAGAATCTGTGATAGATTTCCTCAGAATAAATCCATGACAGAAGAGTAACATTCCATTTGGATACACGTGAAGTTAAAATTTCTTTCTGTTAAGTCTGCAGACGGCTGCTGCAGCGTGCATGGATGCGAGCAAACTATATAAGCTTGGATTTGATTTTCTCCAAAATCTCACAATAACTAAATAAAAGTAAAGGTGGATTTTCCATCGCCCTTTAAAAGCTACCCCCTCTGTCCGGAATTACTTGTTGCATAAATGGGTGAAAATGGATGTATTTATAATTAAAATATATCTAGATACATTCATTTCAACGACGAGTATTTCCGGACGGAGGGCTATAAGCGGTCTTGTGTGTATGCTGAACTACGAGGAGAGCGGACTTCTGCGTATTTATAAATGGACTCTGGGCTAGGATAGCATCTTCGCGCATACATGCAAGATACATGCATTCTAAAACAGAAGAAAATTCATATATTTGCGGTGTGGGTTGTATGCAATGCGAATGATCCATCCGCGGAGCATCTAGTTTGTGCGCGAATAATCTGTCAAGAGAAGAAAGTATACGTTCTCTGAGTGAAGGAGAATATTGGAGTACTATCCTCTCCTATATAGGAAATCAACCTTACATGTAATAATTCTACAAAAAGAGACACAAAAATCTGCACTGTTCACTTTATTCTAATTTTTTCAGCAACAGTCGGCAACATATTATCATGCTTTGCAGCCATGAAGCATGCAAACTACATTTTTCTCCGGATATTGAACTTGTCAAGGATATATGCATCTTTGCCTAGTGGCTCCACTCTTTTTGCATCACCGGGTGGGAGGCTATCACCAACACTGTTTATCTCATGAGTTGATGAAAATATGTGGTTCCTTTTATCTCATTGGTACCTTTTTGTTAGTTTTGAATCCAGCATGACAGTCTTGTCCTTCAGTGTTTACTTATTTACCGGTAATTATCACCTTCTTGTCTGTTTTGAATCCAGCATGACAACATTGCCGTTCAATGTTCATTTACCGGTAATTATCTGACGATGCAAATCTGCAACCTTGTCGTAACTAAACGCTATTGTTTCTTTTCATTACCACAACAATTTCGCAATGAAATATGTTCCTTCATACATAACTTTTGCCATCCGCTTATTTGGAAGTTCATAAAAAAGAAATTGGGAAACGAGAGACTTGTCTGTGATTTGCATGACAATTAGACACTAATACAGATAAAAGAAACTAGAGCAGCAGTACATGAATGGTTGTAGTGTAGTGTTGGTTGGTATATACTCCTTCCGTTCGAAATTAGTTGTCGTAAAAATGAATGTATCTAGACGTATTTTAGTTCTAGATACATCTATTTCCAAAACAAGTAATTTCGAACAGAGAGAATACTCCATTCGAATGCACCAGGAGCTAAAATTTCCTCTGGCCGCTCCGACCAATACAGAAATGTTGATCCCAACCAGGTAGCTTCCGTTTGCCCAGGACTTTTACGTTCATGAAATCCTCAGCGAAAGTATCCATGAAAGCAGCGTCGAGGGCTTAGCTGACAAATTCAGTCTGGTTATACTAACATTCAGTAGCCTGCGATGTAAGCACACAACTACTCCTTCCGTTCAGAATTACTTGTCGCAAAAATGAATGTATCTAGACGTATTTTAATTCTAGATACATCAATTTTCGAGATAAGTAATTCCGAACGAAGGGAGTAATATATAAGCCTGCGATGGCTGTTACCGCTGCGAACGCCTGGTGCAGCTCGCAACCTATGTAACACCGTTGGCCTAGATTTGTTTTTCTCCAAAATCTCATATATGGCTATAAGCTAAGAGCAACTCCACTCGTTTGTCCCCCCAGCGCATGGGCCGGCGCTATTTCGGGCGCTCGCCCGGTGATTTTTAGGCCTTGGGGGCGATCTAGGTCCCAGCCATGCCCCCAGGCGTCGCCCCAAGGCGTCGTAAATTCAAACTTGTCCATTCCCGCTACCCAAAAAATGCCACAAGTCCGGCGATCAGCGCCACAAAAGCCCCGGCAATCGGCGATCACCTTGCCACAGTTCGGCGGTCAATAAAAAGTTCGACGTGCAAAAGAAAGGACGCGTAGGCAATACATCAAACGGCGGTGTCGGCCTCCGGCGTCGGAGGAGTCGGCGTGCGCGGGCTGGTCGGCATCGGCGCGGTTTCTGTGCTGGGCGTCGTGGAGGCATCATCGCTCGGGCTTGGTGGCGGCGTTGGAGTCGGCGTGGGAGTTGGCACCGCCGTCGACGGCATCTGGTTCAGGATGAGGCCAAGCTCCGCCAGGTACCACGGCTTGAGCTGCTCGTCGTCGTTCCGGGGCATGTCCGCCCCCCCATCAGGAAATTCAGGTCGGTGTTCCTTGCTACCTTTTGAGCACTGCGTTGGTTTTCCCTTGAAGAGGAAAGGGTGATGCAACAAAGTAGCGTAAGTATTTCCCTCAGTTTTTGAGAACCAAGGTATCAATCCAGTAGGAGGCTACGCGCGAGTCCCTTGTACCTACACAAAACAAATAAATCCTCGCAACAACGCGATAAGGGGTTGTCAATCCCTACACGGTCACTTACGAGAGTGAGATCTGATAGATATGATAGGATAATATTTTTGGTATTTTTATGATAAAGATGCAAAGTAAAATGAAAGCAAAGGAAATAACTAAGTATTGAAAGATTAATATGATGAAGATAGACTCGGGGGCCATAGGTTTCACTAGTGGCTTCTCTCAAGAGCATAAGTATTTTACGGTGGGTGAACGAATTACTGATGAGCAATTGATAGAATTGAGCATAGTTATGAGAATATCTAGGTATGATCATGTATATAGGCATCACGTCCGAGACAAGTAGACCGACTCCTGCCTGCATCTACTACTATTACTCCACACATCGACCGCTATCCAGCATGCATCTAGAGTATTAAGTTCATAAGAACAGAGTAACGCCTTAAGCAAGATGACATGATGTAGAGGGATAAATTCATGCAATATGATAAAACCCCATCTTGTTATCTTCGATGGCAACAATACAATACGTGCCTTGCTGCCCCTACTGTCACTAGGAAAGGACACCGCAAAATTGAACCCAAAGCTAAGCACTTCTTCCATTGCAAGAAAAATCAATCTAGTAGGCCAAACCAAACTGGTAATCCGAAGAGACTTGCAAAGATAATCAATCATACATAAAAGAATTCAGAGAAAATTCAAATATTGTTCATAGATAAACTTGATCATAAACCTACAATTCATCAATCTCAACAAACACACTGCAAAAGAAGATTACATCGAATAGATCTCCACGAGAGAGGGGGAGAACATTGTATTGAGATCCAAAAAGAGAGAAGAAGCCATCTAGCTAATAACTATGGACCTGAAGGTCTGAGGTAAACTACTCACACTTCATCGGAGAGGCTATGGTGTTGATGTAGAAGCCCTCCGTGATCGATTCCCTTCCGGCGGAGCTCCGGAACAGGCCCCAAGATGGGATCTCATGGGTACAGAAGGTTGCGGCGGTGGAATTAGGTTTTTGGCTCCGTATCTGATCGTTTGGGGTATGTACACTACTAGGGAAAGGCCTATACTCAGAAGCTTACCAGCAGCGCGCTTTAAAATCAGGCGCTGCTGCTAAATAGCAGTAGCGCGCGCGGACAAAACTCGCTGCTGAAACAAGTTCATCAGTAGCGCGTACACTCAAAGACGCGCTACTGCTAAAATTCCCACGACGCCACCGCGAGGCCAGTTATAGCGGCAACGCGTTAATACAAGCGCTCTTGCTACGGGTCGTAGCGATGGCGCATTTACTAATAACTGCTGCTGCTAAGTTAACTAGTCGCAATAACCCAGATCTACACACTCACTCGATCTCCCCTCAACCCCCAGACGCCGGTCCTCCCCCGTCGCCCCTCCTCCGATTTGCGCCGCCGTCACCTCATCCTCCTCGCTAGACTCGGTACCGGCCTCCTCCTCCGTCCTCCCTCCACTCGTCGCTGGCCGGCCCCTCCTCGCTCCGCCTTCCTCCTCCGTCCTCCCTCCACTCGCCGCCAGCCGGCCCCTCCTCGTTCTGCCTTTCTCCTCCGTCATACTCTTTACTCCCTCCTCAAGTCGCCCCTCCTTCTCCCTCCTCCCTGCTACATTTTGATTTAGTAGGCTAGTTTATATGCAACATTTTGATTTAGTTGATATGATTCAGTTGATTTAGTAGGCTAGTTGATTTAGTTGATTTAGAACATTTTCATTTAGTTGATTTAGTTGATTTAGTAGGCTAGTTGATTTAGTTGATTTAGTAGGCTAGTTGATTTAGTTGATTTAGAACATTGTGTCATTTAGTTGATTTAGTATGCTAGTGGATTTAGTATGCTAGTTGATTTAGTATGCACCATTTTATTGTTATTTTTTCTGTACATGGATAGGTAGATGCTTTTGTTTTTTTTAATAAGTTATTTTTTGGCAAAATGTAGGTGCCAATTTAAATAAATTTGCCACTTGTTTTTTTAATCAATTATCTTAGGCAATAGGTGCCATCGAAATGCTTTGGTAGGTGGTACCTTGTCATCTAATCGTCAATCCTTTGCTCATATTGCTTTAGGAAAATGGCGCCACCACCACCACCACTATGTCGACTGTGCAAGTCAAGGTGCGCCAAAGAACCTTGCAATCGGCAAGCTGTTCGGCATCTACTTCCAGCCGAGTTTTCGTCATGCGGCGATAAGAAATTAGATGACATGTAACAACTATTTTATTTTTAGTGTTGGCATTACTACATTGTGTCATTTTGCTTTTCTTACACAGATCGTCCCATGCAATGTGAGGCTGAAATTCAACAAGCTAACATGAGACACTGTGACATTTGAGGCTCCTGGGGGGCCGTACACTATGGAGGTCGAGAAAGGGCGCAATATGTCACAGATTGGAGGAGATGGATGGGCCCGTTCCTCGCGCATGCGTCTTACTGGTGGTGAGTTGATCAGCTTCTCCTTGAGCGAAAGCGACCCAAGCTGGCTGTCATTTATCTCAACCTGGTGGAATATGATGAAGATGACGAAGATGATGAAGATGACGAAGATGATGCAGATGATGAAGATGATGAAGATAATGAGGACCCACTTCATGAAGCCATCGTAGCTCAAAGAATGAGGCTGAGCGAGGACGAGGTGTGCAACCTATGGGACATAATTCCGCCACGTGATGACTTTGTCGGGGTGCCATTCATGACCCGCCTGACAAGTACCATGGTCGATCGGCATGAAATGGTATGTTATACTTATTGTAGTAATTTGATGATATATATATGCTTTATTGTTATACTTACAAATGCAAATTATCCAATGATATGCTTAGTGAATCCGATGAAATGCTTAGTGTAGAGTCCAATGATATGCTTAGTAGAATTCATGATTAATTAGTACAAATGCGTAGTAATCTTGTGTCTTTTGATAGTATAGAAATCTAGACTTAATAGAAATATATTTGCAAGAGTATGTGTGAGGCTATTTATTAATTGATATGTTTTTCTTATTCAGAAATTGCCAAAGAACCTATCTGTGAGTTGTGGTATCGAGCCTGATGAAGAAGGCTCGGCTGGACTACGCCTTACCGCAAGGGGCTCCGTCACCACCTGTACTTACCGCATGGACACAGACGGTCGCACACACTTAAACTCGGTTGGGTGGAAGAGATTCCTCGTTGGCAAGAATCTTCGTGTTGGATAGGCCATCCTAATTACTATCAGGAACACCCAACGCCCAAGCTTGAGGATGATGATCGTCGTCGATATCATATAGAACTACATATGTGTGGATATATCATCTAGAACTACATATGATGATCGTCGTTGATATCATGTAGAACTACATATGATGATCATCGTCGATATCATCTAGAACTAAATATGATGATCGTAGTCGATGTCACCTTGTACTGCTTGAGGATGCATGTTGAGTATATATGAAATTGTAATCTAGTACTTCCTCGGTTCCAAATTGAACTAAAACCACGACGGGTAATTTGGAATCGAGGGAGTACTACCTAGTACCTATAATGCTTTATGAAATTGATATCTAGTAGAACTAGTATCTGAAAATTGCAGTTTACTGAAGTCGGAATGGGGAAAAGGTGGAAGATGTAACAGTAGCGCGGGAACAGGAAATTGCTACAGCTAACTAATAGTAGCGCATACGGGAAATGCGCTGCTGATATAGTCAATAGTAGTAGCGCGGGTACAGACATCGCTACTACTAACGGTTAGTCAGAAGCGCCTTATTCAGAAGCCTTGGGTGCCCACATTGATAGCCTCAAAACCCTAGTAGTGGTAGGTATATATAGGATGAAGGAGTACGTCTGTGGAGCAACAGGGGGCCCAAGAGGGTGGAGGGCGCGCCCTGGGGGAGTAGGCGCGCCCCGTACCTCGTGGCTTCCTCAAAGCTTCCTTGACTTAGGGTCCAAGTCTCCTGGATCATGTTCGTTCCAAAAATCACGTTCCCGAAGGTTTCATTCCATTTGGACTCCGTTTGATATTCCTTTTTTGCGAAACTCTGAAATAGGAAAAAAAAACAACAATTCTGGGCTGGGTCTTCGGTTAATAGGTTAGTCCCAAAAATAATATAAAAGTGAATAATAAAGCCCAATAATGTCCAAAACAGAAGATAATATAGCATGGAGCAATAAAAAATTATAGATATGGTGGAGACGTATCATTCCTCTTCTTCGCGGCGACGTTGGTCCGGAGCAGGTCGAGCTTGACGACACTGTTCGTCATCAACGCCGACCACCGCACCTCGGTTTTCTCTTCCCTCTGGGCGGCCCGGGTCTGGGCATCTGCGATGCAATGCTCGATGGACTCTTGCATACGCACAGTAGCTAACTCGGCGTGTTTCGCCGACTTGGCCCTTTTGTTGCCGTCCGGGCGCCCGTTGGCCGCGCCCGGGGTCGGCGTGTCCGGCTTGTACGTCACCTTGGCCTTGGCGAGGGTGCGCCGGACTTCCGCCCACTTCTTGCACTTCTCGATCCGGGAGAACACGTGGAGGTACTTGAAATCTTGGTCGATGCTGCTGTCCTGGCGATACATGGCGAACATCTGCACCATCTGCGCCGAGGAACAACAGTCGGTGGCGCTGCAGCGAAAAGAAATGAGCGAGGGACCGGCGTGTCATACCTGACCCTCGATGTTGGCACCGCACTCCGGGCGAGCCGCGATCTCCTTGACGATCCCATGCCATTTGTTGCACGTCGTTTGGATGATCGCCCAATGATTCGCCATGGCCTTCGAGCCGCGCTGCATGTGGACGCCTTTGAAGTAGGGGTTGACCAGCTTGCGCTCGTCGAACTCGGCCTTGATGCGCTCCCAATACGTGTTGACGCTCTGGTTCGTGCCGGTGATCGGGTCGAGGCAGACGATTTTCCATGCTTCGGCGAGGGATCCGTCTTCTTTGGACGCCCACTTGATGCGCGGCTCGCCGGTCTTGGTCGCCCGCTTCTTCTTTTTCCCTTTCCTCGCTGGAGCAGCCGCCGGTTCCTCCTCCTCTGGCTCCTCCTCGCCGTAGTCGAACTCGTCGTCCATGTCGCCGCTGAGGTCCATTATATCATCTTGGGAAGTGAACCCGGGAGAGGCGGGGGTGGCGGCCGAGCCTGTCGTGATGATGTCATCCATGTTGGCCTCCGTCGCGTCGGTGTTGCCAAGATGCAACGAGGAGGCTTGTGAGAAGAGCAGCACGCCACGGCGCAGAGGTGGTGTCGGGGAGGATGCGTAGGTCGGCGACGAGTAGGTGTCTGAGAAGTCTTGGGCCGCGAAGCGAGGGCGTCTGTTGGGACGGGTGACCATGTGGAAAGGTGATGTTGGGGTTGAACCCGCGCCGTGCGCATCACCGTCGGTGTAGCCCGGCGAGGGCGTGCAGCCCCAGGGGTGTGGCGACGATGAGAAGCCGGTCGGAGACCCTACGCTTTGCTGGCTCCAGGACGTGTATGGGCCGTGGCCGCCGGGTGGATCCATCATCCCCGCGCGAGAAGCCTCGGCTTGTTCGGCCGCGCGATCTGCCTGCTCCGCCACAGCCGCCGCCACCGCCGCCTCGAGCGCTGCCCTGTCCCGGGCCTTCTTGGCGTTGGCCCTGTTCTGCCGGTCGGTGGTGAAAGCCTCCCGGCGCTGAACTTCCGCCTTCCAGTCAGCGTTAGACATGCCCGGGGGCTTGGACGGTGGTGCCCTCTGCTTCCTCTGCTTCGGCTAGGTAGTGGCGGTGGCGTTGGCATCCGTAGCGGCGCGGGGGGCCACGTACTTCTTCGGCGGCATGACGGTTGGATGGAGGGGGGGGAGGAGGAGAATGACGGGAGGAATGGGGAACGTGAAGGAAATATTCCCTAGAGGCAATAATAAAGTTGTTATTTTATATTTCCTTATATCATGATAAATGTTTATTATTCAAGCTAGAACTTTATTATCGGAAACTTGATACAGGTGTGGATACCTAGACAAAACACAGTGTCCCTAGTATGCCTTTACTAGACTAGCTCGTTAATCGAAGATGGTTAAGTTTCCTAACCATAGACATGTGTTGTCGTTTGATGAACGAGATCACATCATTAGGATAATGATGTGATGGACATGAACCATCCGTTAGCTTAGCATATTGATCCTTCAGTTTTATCGCTATTGCTTTCTTCATGTCATATACATATTCCTTTGACTATGAGATTACGCAACTCCCGGATACCGGAGGAATACCTTGTGTGCTATCAAATGTCACAACGTAACTGGGTGATTATAAAGATGCTCTACAGGTATCTCTGAATGTGTTTGTTCGGTTGGCATAGATCGAGATTAGGATTTGTCACTCCGAGTATCGGGGAGGTATCTGATGGTAGCTGGAACTACGTCGGTATTTCCTCGGAGAGGGGGGGATGAAGTAGCACAACGACGGTAGAGTATTTCCCTCAGTTATGAAACCAAGGTATTGAACTAGTAGGAGAACCAAGCAACACAACATAAACAACACCTGCACACAAATAACAACACCTCACAACCTGACGTGTTAAAGGGTTTGTCAATCCCTTTCGGGTAACGGCGCCAGAAATTGGCAAGTTGATGAGAGAAAGTTGTAATAGATTGATAGATCGAACGCCAAATAAAATAAATAAAGATAAAACACATCAAGGTATTTTTGTATTTTTGGTTTAATAGATCTGAATAAAAATGCAAAGAAAAAGTAGATCGCAAGGCAAATATATGAGAAGAAACACCCAGGGGCCGTAGATTTCACTGGTGGCTTCTCTCGAGAAAATAACAACGGTGGGTAAAAAAATTACTGTTGGGCAATTGATAGAACTTCAAATAATTATGACGATATCCAGGCAATGATCATTACATAGGCATCACGTCCAAGATTAGTAGACCGACTCACACTTTTGCATCTACTACTATTACTCCACATGTCGACCGCTATCCAGCATGCATCTAGTGTATTAAGTTCATGGAAAAACTGAGTAATGCAATAAGAACGATGACATGATGTAGACAAGATACATTTATTTATATGGCGGTAGATATAGATCCCGTCTTTTTATCCTTAGTAGCAATGATACATACGTGTCGTTTCCCCTTCTGTCACTGGGATCGAGCACCATAAGATCGAACCCACTACCGGGCACCTCTTCCCATTGCAAGACAAATAGATCAAGTTGGCCAAACAAAACCCAAATATCGGAGAAGAAATACGAGGCTATAAGAGATCATGCATATAAGAGATCAAAGAAACTCAAATAACTTCCATGGATATAAAAAGATATGACTGATCATAAACTCAAAGTTCATCAGATCCCAACAAACACACCGCAAAAGAGTTACATCATATGGATCTGCAAGAGTGCATTGTATTGAGAATTCAGCGAGAGAGAGAGAGAGAGAGAGAGAGAGAGAGAGAGAGAGAGAGAGAGAGAGAGAGAGAGAGAGAGAGAGAGAGAGAGAGATAGAGAGAGAGAGAGAAAGCCATCTAGCTACTAACTACGGACCCGAAGGTCTACAAAGAACTACTCACGCATCATCGGAGAGGCACCAATGGAAGTGGTGAACCCCTCCGTGATAGTGTCTAGATTGGATCTGGTGGTTCTGGACTCTGCGGCGGCTGGATGAATATTTTGACGTCTCTTCTAGGGTTTCTGGAATATTGTGGTATTTATAGAGCAAAGTGGCGGTCCGGGGGGTACCCGAGGTGGGCACAACCCACCAGGGCACGCCTGGGCCTCCTGGCGCGCCCTGGTGGGTTGTGCCCCCTCGGGCACCCCAGTGCAACCAGGGCCCATTGCCTTCCTTCTGGCCCATAAAAAATCATCGTGGAGTTTTGTGGCATTTGGACTCCGTTTGATATTGATTTCCTGCGATGTAAACAACATGGAAAAAACAACAACTGGCACTTGGCACTATGTCAATAGGTTAGTATCAAAAAATGATATAAAATGATTATAAAACATCCAAGATTGATAATAAAACAACATGGAATAATAAAAATTATAGATACGTCGGAGACGTATCAGCATCCCCAAGCTTAACTCCTACTCATCCTCGAGTAGGTAAGTGATAAAAATAGTTTTTTTGATGTGGAGTGCTGTTCATCAAGTCAAATCATATTCTTTTCTTTATAGCATGGACAATTGGATTTTATGTGATTCAAAGCAATAATCTAGTTTTGACATAATAATTTAGATACTCAAGCATATCAACAAGCAACTATGTCTTTCAAAATATCAATGCTAAAATAAGTTATCCCTAGACCATAATGCTCAAACATTGATCCATTCGTGAAACACACTCAAATATTAACTACACCCAATACTTAAGAACGATCATATTGCCTCCTAGTTGGTGCTTTTTGTAAGAGAAGATGGAGACTCAAAATAAAAAAATAAAAATTTCATAAAGTAAAAGAAAGGCCCTTTGCAGAGGGAAGCAGGGATTTGTAGAGGTGCCAGAGCTCAAAGCGAAAAAATTGAGACAAAAAATATTTTGGGAGGTGTATCCATCCCACCAACGAAAACGACTTAGAGCTACAAACACTTTCCATGCTAGATATGCCATAGGCGATTCCCAAACAGAAAATAAAGGATATTCCTTTTTCCAACATTCTTTCACTTTCCATGGCTAGCCGTATCCACGGGTGCCTTGCATACCAACACTTTCCAAGGAATTTATTATTTGACAACATAAAGTAAATATCTTTTTTTTGCATTTCAGGACTGGGCATCCCTAAGACCTTTGCCTTACTCTCGTGCAATGACAAGTGAATAAACACTCATCTTGAGAATAACACATCTAGCATGGAAAATATTAGCCACCCGTTACCGTTCCGTGAGCGAAACAAACACACAAAAGAGAATTATATTTTCAAAATTAGAGATGGCACATGCAAATTTGCTTAGAACGGCAAAAGAATACCGCATATAGGTAGATATAGTGGATTCATGTGACAAAACTGGTTTAAAGGGTTTTGGATGCACAAGTAGAGGTCATACTTAGTGCAAAATGAAGGCTAGCAAAAGATTGGGAAGCGACCAAGCAAGAAATGAATAATCTCATAAGCAAGCATTAAGCATAGTTAACACCAAATAATGCACCACAAGTAGGATATAATTTTCATTGCATGATTATTGACTTTCGTGCATGCATAGGGAATCACAAACCTTAACACCAATATTCTTAGTAGAGCACAATTACTCATCAACATAACTCACATATCACATCATCATATCTCAAAACTATTACTAAGAATCAAGTTTATTTTGTCCAATGATCTTCATGACATTTTTCTTTATCCTTCTTGGATATCTATCACTTTGAGACTAATTTTTATGTGTTGCTTTTCATAAGCTCAAACAAATATAAGTGAAGATCATGAGCATAACAAATTTTCTTTCTCTCAAAATAATTTAAGTGAAGCAAGAGAGAATTTCTTCAAAGATTTACTAACTCTCAAAAAAATCTAAGTGAAGCAATAGAGTATTTCTTCAAAAATAACAAAGCACACCGTGCTCAAAAAGATATAAGTGAAGCACTAGAGCAAGTCCTAGTTCATAAAATATTTAAGTGAAGCATAGAGAGCAATTCTAACAAGTCATGATATAATTTTGGCTCTCTCAAATAGGTGTGTCCAGCAAGGGTTGATGACTTAAAACACAAAATAAAAAAAGAAAAGACAAATATCATACAAGACGCTCCAAGCAAAACACATATCATGTGACGAATAAAAATATAGCCTCGAGTAAAATACTGATAGTTGTTGGAAGAAAGCAGGGATGCCACTCGGGGGCATCCCCAAGCTTAGTTGGTTGCTCATTATTGGATAATAGCTTGGGATGCCGGGGCATCCCCAAGCTTAGGCTCTTACATCCTTCCTTCATCCATCGTAAGATAACTCAAAACTTGAAAACTTCAATCACACAAAACTCAACAAAACCTTCGTGAAATCCGTTAGTATAAGAAAGCAAACTACCACTATAAGTGTTGTATAAAATCAATTCATATCTTGTTTTTATTATATCTACTTTATTCCAACTTTTCTATGGCAAAAACTCATCAAAGAAAACCATAGAGACATCAAAATAAGCACAAAACACAATGAAAACAGAATCTGTCAAAACAGAACAGTCTGTAGCAATCCGACTTTTGTGAATACTTATGGAACTTCAAAATTTCTACCAAATTAGGAAGACCAGGGACATTTGTATATTAATATTCTGCAGAAAGAATAAGAGCAAAAGCTCTTTTCTGTGATTTATGAAAATTATTTTCGTGAGCACAAAGTTTCTGTTTTTTTCAGCAAGATCAAACTACTATCACCCAAGAAGATCCTAAAGGCGTTACTTGGTACAAACACTAATTGAAACATAAAAAAACACAGTCATAATAGTAGCATAATTGTGTTAACACACAAGAACAGAAAGCAAAAAGCAAAAATAAAATTTATTCATTGGGTTGCCTCCCAACAAGTGCTATAGTTTTACGCCCTTAGCTAGGCATAAGGCAAGGATCTAAGTTTTTTCATTCTTGGTTCTTAATCCATAAGATTCCCTCATAATTGATTCATAAGGTGGCCTTATTTTTGTTATAGGGAAGTGTTCCATCCCTTCCCTCAAAAGTAATTGGAAATTAATATTGGCTTCTTTCATATCAATCACGGCACCGATAGTGCGAAAAAACGGTCTACCAAGAATAATTGGACAAGACGGATTACAATCAATATCAAGAACAATAAAATCTATGGGCAAATAATTCCTATTTGCAAGAATAAGAACATCATTAATTATTCCCATAGACTTCTTAATAGTAGAATCCGCCAAGTGCAAATTCAAAGAACATTCTTCAAGGTTGGTAAGACCAAGCACATGGAATTGAAACTTCTAATTCCAACTTTTCTTCCAAAGCTTTCATCATAGCATCAACAATATGTTTAGTAAAAGCTTTATTTTCTTCATAAGCATGGGGTGAATTTATCATGGATTGCGACAAACAAATACAATCAATCAAAGAACAACTATCACAATTAAAGTATTTGTAATCCAAAAGAGTGGGTGCATCACTAACTAAAGTTTTGACCTCTCCAAACCCACTTTTATCAATTTTCTCAACAAGATTTTCACCCTCTGAAATATTGGAACGCCTTCTACCTAAAGTTGACTCTTCTCCAGTCCCTTTTTCATCATTCTTAAATTTGCTAAACAAGGAATTAATAGAAGAAACACCAATCATTTTAAGATCTTTATCATCTTTGCAAGAATAATCACTAGAAAAAGCTTTTTCTAAAAATTCTCTTTTAGCTCTAAGCATAGCTGTTCTTTTCCTACATTCATCCATAGAAACATAAAGAGCTTTAATTGATCCATCTACTTTAGGAAAAAATAATTCATCTTGAGATTTTCCACATCATGAGCAATTCTATCAACACTTCTAGACAAATCATCAATCTTATTCAACTTTTCTTCTATGGAAGTGTTGAAAACTTTTTGTGTGTTGATAAATTGTTTAATGTTATTCTCAAGATAAGAGGTATTCCTATTATTATTATAACATTGATTTCCATAGTAATTACCATAATTGTTAGAGGAATTACTAGGAAAAGGCCTAGGATTAAAATTTCCTCTATAAGCATTGTTGTTGAAAGTATTGCGAGAAATAAAATTCACATCAATGGCATCACTATTTTGCTCAATCAAAGTAGACAAAGGCATATCATTAAGATCAATAGGATCACTTTTACTAGCAACCAATTTCATAAGAGCATCTACTTTATCACTCAAAGAAGAATTTCTTCAACCGAATTAACTTTTTTACTAGTAGGAGCTCTTTCGGTATACCATTGTGAATAATTTGCCATGATATTATCAAGCAATTTGGTGGCTTCACCAAAAGTAATTTCCATAAAAGTTCCACCCGTGGCGGAATCTAAAAGATAACGAGAAACAAAATTCAACCCCGCATAAAAAATTTGTATGATGATCCAAAGATTTAACCCATGAGTTGGGCAATTCCTTAGCATCATTTTCATCCTTTCCCAAGATTGTGCAACATGCTCATGTTCAAGTTGCTTGAAATTCATGATCTGGGTTCTAAGGGAAATAATTTTTGCGGGAGGAAAATACTTAGTGATAAAAGAATCGATACTATTGTGAGGCAAAGAAGATAACCAATTTTTTGCAGAATCACGCAAAGAAAACGGAAATAATTTCATCTTGACCACATCATTGTCCACATCTTTTTTCTTTTGCATATCGCATAATTCCACGAAGGTATTAAGATGGGACGCGACATCCTCATTAGGAGTACCAGAAAATTGGTCTTTCATAGCAAGATTCAGCAAAGCAGTATTAATATCACAAGTCTCCACACTAGTGGCGGGAGGAGCAAGCGGAGTGCCAATAAAATAATTGTTGTTGGTAATTGATAAATCACATAACTTGGTGTTGTCTTGAGTCATGATGAACACACAACAAGATTGCACTCAAAAACATATCCGACAAGAAAACGGCGAACAGAAAAAGAGAGGCGAATAAAACGACAAATTTTTGTGAAGTGAGGGAGAGGAAAATGAGAGGCAAATGGCAAATAATGTAAATTGCAAGGAGATGAGATTTGTGATTAGGAACCTGGTTAGGTTGAAGATCCTCCCCGGCAACGGCGCCAGAAATTCTTCCTGATGGTAGCTGGAACTACGTCGGTATTTTCCTGGAGAGGGAGGGATGATGTAGCACAGCGACGGTAGAGTATTTCCCTCCGTTATGAAACCAAGGTATCGAACCAGTAGGAGAACCAAGCAACACAACGTAAACAACACCTGCACACAAATAACAACACATCGCAACCCGACGTGTTAAAGGGGTTGTCAATCCCTTTCGGGTAACGGCGCCAGAAATTGGCAAGTTGACGGGAGAAAGTTGTAATAGATTGATAGATCGAACGCCAAATAAAATAAATAAAGATAAAACACAACAAGGTATTTTTGTATTTTTGGTTTAATAGATCTGAATAAAAATGCAAAGGAAAAGTAGATCGCAAGGCAAATATATGAGAAGAAAGACCCGGGGCCCGTAGATTTCACTAGTGGCTTCTCTCGAGAAAAATAGCAACGGTGGGTAAACAAATTACTATTGGGAAATTGATAGAACTTCAAATAATTATGACGATATCCAGGAAATGATCATTACATAGGCATCACATTCCAAGATTAGTAGACCGACTCCTGCCTGCATCTACTACTATTACTCCACACATCGACCGCTATCCAACATGCATCTAGTGTATTAAGTTCATGGAAAAATGGAGTAATGCAATAAGAACGATGACATGATGTATACAAGATCCGTTTATCTATATGGCGGTAGATATAGATCCCATCTTTTTATCCTTAATAGCAACGATACATACGTGTCATTTCCCCTTCTGTCACTAGGATCGAGCACCGTAAGATCGAATCCACTACCGGGCACCTCTTCCCATTGCAAGACAAATATATCAAGTTAGCCAAACAAAACCCAAATATCGGAGAAGAAATACGAGGCTATAAGAGATCATGCATATAAGAGATCAAAGAAACTCAAATAACTTTCATGGATATAAAAGATATGACTGATCATAAACTCAAAGTTCATCAGATCCCAACGAACGCACCGCAAAAGAGTTACATCATATGGATCTCCAAGAGACCATTGTATTGAGAATTCAGTGAGAGAGAGAAAGACATCTAGCTACTAACTACGAACCCGAAGGTCTACAAAGAACTACTCACGCTTCATCGGAGAGGCACCAATGGAAGTGGTGAACCCCTCCTTCATGGTGTCTAGACTGGATCTGTTGGTTTTGGACTCTGCGGCGGCTGGATGAATATTTCGTCGCCTCTTCTAGGGTTTCTAGAATATTGTGGTATTTATAGAGCAAAGAGGCGGTCCGCGGGGCACCCGAGGTGGGCACAACGCACCAGGCGCCTCTGGCCTCTGGCGCTACTCGGTGGGTTGTGCCCCTCTGGCACCCAGTGCAACCAGGCCCATTGCCTTCCTTCTCCGCCCATAAAAAATCATCGTGGAGTTTCGTGGCATTTGGACTCCGTTTGATATTGATTTCCCGCGATGTAAAAAACATGGAAAAAACAACAACTGGCACTTGGCACTATGTCAATAGGTTAGTACCAAAAAATGATATAAAATGATTATAAAACATCCAAGATTGATAATAAAACAACATGGAATAATAATAAAAAATTAGATACGATGGAGACTTGCCGGTAACGATATGATGTATTATGGAAAGAGTAAAGAGACTTGCCGGTAACGAGATTGAACTAGGTATTAATATACCAACGATCGAATCTCGGGCAAGTAATATACCGATGACAAAGGGAATAACGTATGTTGTCATTATGGTATGACCGATAAATATCTTCGTAGAATATGTAGGTGCCAATATGAGCATCTAGTTTCTGCTATTGGTTATTGACCGAAGAGGTGTCTCGGTCATGTCTACATAGTTCTCGAACCCGTAGGGTCCACACGCTTAACGTTGGATGACAATTTTTTATTATATGAGTTATGTGATTTGGTGACCGAATGTAGTTTGGAGTCCAGGATGAGATCACGGACATGACGAGGAGTCTCAAAATGATCGAGAGGTAAAGATTGATATATAGGACGATGGTATTCGGACACCGGAAGTGTTCCGGGAAGCACCGGGTACTTATCGGGTCACCGTCACCGGAAGGGGTTCCTGGCACCCCCGATAAAAGATATGGGCCTTATGGGCCAAGAGGGGAAACACACCAGCCACAAAGGGGCTGGTGCGCCCCCTCCATATGGGCTGGCCAAATTGGAGAAGGAAAGGGGAAGGAGGAAAGGAAAAAGGGAATAGGATTCCCCCTTCCCCCTCTTCCCTTCCTACTCCGAATAGGAATAGGAAAGGGGGAGGCCGGATTGGGAGGTGCCCAAGTAGGATTCCTCCTACTTGGGGCTCCCCCTTGGCTGCCTCTCCTCCCCTCCAACCTATATATATATATGAGGGGGGCACCGCTAGAACACCAACAATTGTTAGCCGTGTGCGGCGCCCCCTCCACAGTTTACGCCTCCAGTCATATCTTCGTAGTGCTTAGGCGAAGCCCTACGCGGATCACTTCATCATCACCGTCACCATGCCATCGTGCTGACGGAACTCTCCCTCAACACTTTGCTGGCTCAAGAGTTCGAGGGACGTCATCAAGCTGAACGTGTGCAGAACTCGGAGGTGCCGTACGTTCGGTGCTTGATCGATCGGAACGAGAAGAAGTTCGACTACATCAACCGCGTTGTCAAACACTTCTGCTTTCGGTCTACGAGGGTACATGGACACACTCTCCCCCTCTCATTGCTATGCATGTCCTAAATAGATCTTGCGTGAGCGTAGGGATTTTTTTTAAATTGCATGCTACGTTTTCCAACAGTGGCATCCGAGCCAGGTCTATGCGTAGATGATATGCACGAGTAGAATACAAAGAGTTGTGGGCGGTGATAGTCATACTGCTTACCACCAATGGCTTATTTTAATTCGGTGGTATTGTTGGATGAAGCGGCCCGGACCAACCTTACATGACCACGTTCATGGGACCGGTTCCACCGACAGACATGCAACTAGTTTTGTATAAAGGTGACTGGCGGGTGTCTGTTTCTTCAACTTTAGTTGAATCGAATTTGACTACGGTCGGTCCTTGTTGAAGGTTAAAATAGCAAAGTTGACTAAACACCATTGTGGTTTTGATGCGTAGGTAAGAACGGTTCTTGCTAGAAGCCCGTAGCAGCCACGTAAAACTTGCAACAACAAAGTAGAGGCCGTCTAACTTATTTTTGCAGGGCTTGTTGTGATGTGATATGGTCAAGACATGATGTGATATACGTTATTGTATGAGATGATCATGTTCTGTAAAAGTTATCAACAACTGGCAGGAGCCTTATGGTTGTCGCTTTATTGTATGAAATGCAAACGCCATGTAATTGCATTACTTCATCACTATGCGTTAGCGATAGTTGTAGAAGCAATAGTTGGCGAGATGATCACGACGCAACGATGGAGATCAAGGTGTCGAGCTGGTGACGATGCTTTGGAGATGGAGATCAAAAGCACATGATGATGATGGCCATATCATGTCACATATTTTGATTGCACGTGATGTTTATCTTTTATATGCATCTTATTTTTCTTAGTACGGCGATAGCATTATAAGATGACCCCTTAACTAAATTTCAAGGTATAAGTGTTCTCCCTGAGTAGGCACCATTGCAAAAGTTCTTCGTGCTGAGACACCACGTGATGATCGGGTGTGATAGGCTCTACGTTCACATACAACGGGTGCAAGACAGTTTTGCACATGCGGAATACTCGGGTTAAACTTGATGAGCCTAGCATGTACAGACATGGCCTTGGAACACTGGAGACCAAAAGGTCGAACGTGAGTCAGATAGTAGATATGATCAACATAGAGATGTTCACCATTGATGACTACTCCATCTCACGTGATGATCAGACATGGTTTAGTTGATTTGGATGACGTATCATTTAGATTACTTGAGGGATGCCTATCTAAGTGGGAGTTTTTAAGTAATTTGATTAATTGAACTTTAATTTATCATGAACTTAGTCCTGATAGTATTTACAAATTATGTTGTAGATCAATAGCTCGCAATGTAGCTCCCATTTATTTTTGATATGTTCCTAGAGAAAAATAAGTTGAAAGATGATAGTAGCAATGATGCGGACTAGGTCCGTGATCTGAGGATTATCCTCATTGCTGCACTGAAAAATTATGTCCTTGATGCACCGCTTGGTGACAGACCTATTGCAGGAGTAGATGTAGACGTATGAACATTTGACAAGCTCGATATGATGACTACTTGATAGATTAGTGCACCATGCTTTACGGCTTAGAACCGGGACTTCAAAAATGTTTTGAACGCCACGGAGCATATGAGATGTTCCAAGAGCTGGTATTTCAGACTCATGCCCGAGTCAAGAGGTATGAGACCTCTGACAAGTACTTTGCCTACAAAATGGAGGAGAATAGCTCAACCAGTGAGCATGTGCTCAGAATGTCTGAGTACTACAATCGCTTGAATAAAGTGGGAGTTAATCTTCCAGATAAGATAGTGATTGACAGAGTTCTCTAGTCACTATCACCAAGTTACTGGAACTTCATGATGAACTATAATATGCAAGGGATGACGAAAACGATTCCCGAGCTCTTCGTGATGCTGAAATCGACGAAGGTAGAAATCAAGAAAGAGCATCAATTGTTGATGGTTAACAAGACCACTAGTTTCAAGAAGAGGGCAAAGGGAAAGAAAGGGAACTTCAATAAGAATGACAAGCAAGTTGCCACTCACATGAAGAAGCCCAAGGCTAGACCTAAGCCTGAAATTGAGTGCTTCTACTGCAAAGGGAATGGTCACCGGAAGCGGAACTACCCCAAATAGTTGGTGGATAAGAAGTATGGCAAAGTGAACAAAGGTATATTTGATATATATGTTATTGATGTGTACTTTTCTAGTGTTCATACTAACCCCAGGGTATTTGATACCAGTTCAGTTGCTAAGATTAGTAACTCGAAACAGGAGTTGCAAAATGAACAGAGGCTAGTTAAGGGTGAGGTGACAATGTGTGTTGGAAGTGATTCCAAGGTTGATAAGATGACCATTGCACACTCCCTCTACAATCGGGATTAGTGTTGGACCTAAATAAATGTTATTTGGTGTTTGTTGAGCATGAATATGATTGCATCCTGTTTATTGCGATACCGTTATTCATTTAAGTCAGAGAATAATTGTTGTTCTGTTTACATGAATAAAACTTTCTATGGTCATACACCCAATGTAAATGGTTTATTGAATCTTGATCGTAGTGATACACATATTCATAATATTGATGCCAAAAGATGCAAAGTTGATAATGATAGTGCAACATATTTGTGGCACTGCCGTTTAGGTCATATTGGTGTAAAGCGCATGAAGAAACTCCATGCAGATGGGCTTTTGGAATCACTTGATTATGAATCATTTGATACTATTGAACCATGCCTCATGGGCAAGATGACTAAAACTCCGTTCTCCGGAACAATGGAGCGAGCTAATGACTTATGAGAAATAATACATAACGATGTATGCGGTTCAGTGAGTGTTGAGGCTCGCGGCGGGTATCGTTATTTTCTGACCTTCATAGATGATTTGAGCAGATATGGGTATATCTACTTGATGAAACACAAGTCTGAAACATTTGAAAAGTTCAAACAATTTCAGAGTGAAGTGGAGAATCATTGTAACAAGAAAATGAAGTTTCTATGATATGATCGCGGAGGCGAATATTTGAGTTACGAGTTTGGCCTTCATATAAAACAATGTGGAATAGTTTCACAACTGACACCACCTGGAACACCACAGTGTAATGGTGTGTCCGAACATCGTAACCGTACTTTATTAGATATGGTGCGATCTATGATGTCTCTTACCGATTTACCACTATCGTTTTGGGGTTATGCATTAGAGACAACTGCATTCACGTTAAATAGGGCACTGTCTAAATCCGTTGAGACGACACCGCATGAAGTGTGATTTGGCAAGAAACCTAAGCTGTCGTTTCTTAAAGTTTGGGGTTGTGATGCTTATGTGAAAAAGCTTTGATACGTCTCCAACGTATCTATAATTTTTGATTGCTCCATGCTATATTATCTACTGTTTTGGGCAATATTGGGCTTTATTTTCCACTTTTATATTATTTTTGGGACTAACATATTAACCGGAGGCCCAGCCCAGATTTCTTTGTTTTATGCCTATTTCGGTTTCGAGGAAAAGGAATATCGAATGAGTCGAAACGGAATGAAATCAACTGGAGAAGTTATTTTTGGAAGGAAAGCCACCGGATAGACTTGGACTCTCGTCGAGAAGATACGGAGCTGGCCACGAGGGTGGGGCGCGCCCACCCCTAGGGCGTGCCCCCTGCCTCGTGGCCCCCCAAAGCTCCACCGACGTACCCTTGCACCCATATATACCTACGCATCAGTAAAACTTCCGAGCAGAGATTAGACCGGAGTTCCGCCCGCCAAAACCTCCAGAGCCACCAAAAACCAATCGGGACCCTGTTCCGGCACCCTGCCGGAGGGTGGAACCCTCACCTGTGGCCATCTTCATCATCCCGGCGCTATCCATGACGAGGAGGGAGTAGTTCACCCTCGGGGCTGAGGGTATGTAGCAGTAGCTATGTGTTTGACCTCTCTCTCTCTCGTGTTCTTGATTTGGCACGATCTTGATGTATCGCAAGCTTTGCTATTATAGTCGGATCTTATGTTTCTTCTCCCCCTCTACTCTCTTGTAATGAATTGAGTTTTCCCCTTGAAGTAATCTTATCGGATTGAGTCTTTAAAGATTTGAGAACACTTGACGTATGTCTTGCCGTGCGTATCTGTGGTGACAATGGGATATCACGTGCCACTTGATGTATGTTTTGGTGATCAACTTGCGGGTTCCACCCATGAACCTATTGTTGGGGAACGTTGCAGAAAATTAAAATTTTTCCTACGGTTTCACCAAGATCCATCTCTGAGTTCATCTAAGCAACGAGTCATGGGAGAGTGATTGCATCTACATACCACTTGTAGATCGCGTGCGGAAGCGTTCAATGGAACGGGGATGATGGAGTCGTACTCGCCGTAATTCAAATCACCGATGACCTAGTGCTGAACGGACAACACCTCCGCGTTCAACACACGTACGGAGTGGATGACGTCTCCTCCTTCTTGATCCAGCAAGGGGGAAGGAGAGGTTGATGATGATCCAGCAGCACGACGGCGTGGTGGTGGATGCAGCAGAACTCCGGCAGGGCTTCGCTAAGCAACTACGGGAGGAGGAGGAGGTGTTGCACAGAGGAGGGAGGCGCCGGGGCTTATGGGTGCGGCCACCCCTCCCTCCCCTCCCTTTATATAGGTGCAAGAGAGGGGGGGAGGGCGCAGCCTTGCCCCTTCCTCCAAGGAAGGGGTGCGGCCAAGAGGGGAGGAGGAGTCCATCCTCCCCAAGGCACCTCAGGTGCCTTCCCCTTTAGGACTCTCCCTTTTCTTATATCTTGGCGCATGGGCCTCTTGGGGCTGGTGCCCTTGGCCCATATGGGCCAAGGCGCACCTACAGACCATGTGGCCCACCGGGCAGGTGGATCCCAGTGGACCCCGGACCCCTTTCGGCACTCCCGGTACAATACCTATAACGCGCAAAACTTTTCCGGCGACCAAAATAAGACTTCCTATATATAAATATTTACATCCGGACCATTTCGGAACTCCTCGTGATGTCCGGGATCTCATCCGGACTCAACAACATTCGGTTTGCTGCATACTCATATTCATACAACCCTAGCGTCACCGAACCTTAAGTGTGTAGACCCTATGGGTTCGGGAGACATGCAGACATGACCGAGATGGCTCTCGGGCAATAACCAACAACGGGATCTGGATACCCATGTTGGCTCCCACATGCTCCTCGATGATATCATCGAATGAACCACGATGTCGAGGATTCAATCAACCACAGATACTATTCCCTTTGTCAATCGGTATTTTACTTGCCGAGATTCGATCGTCGGTATCCCAATACCTCGTTCAATCTCGTTACCGACAAGTCACTTTACTCGTGCAGTAATGCATGATCCCGTGACCGGACACTTGGTCACTTTGAGCTCATTATGATGATGCATTACCGAGTGGGCCCAGAGATACCTCTCCGTCATACGGAGTGACAAATCCGATCTCGATCCGTGTCAACCCAATGATACTTTCGGAGATACCTGTAGTGCACCTTTATAGTCACCCGATTACGTTGTGACGTTTGGTACACCAAAGCACTCTTACGGTATCCGGGAGTTACACGATCTCATGGTCAAAGGAAAAGATACTTGACATTGGAAAAGCTCTAGCAAAACGAACTACACGATCTTGTGCTATGCTTAGGATTGGGTCTTGTCCATCACATCATTCTCCTAATGATGTGATCCCGTTATCAACGACATCCAATGTCCATAGTCGAGAAACCATGACTATCAGTTGATCAACGAGCTAGTCAACTAGAGGCTCACTAGGGACACATTGTGGTCTATGTATTCACACGTGTATTACGATTTCCGGATAATACAATTATAGCATGAATAAAAGACAATTATCATGAACAAGGAAATATAATAATAATACTTTTATTATTGCCTCTAGGGCATATTTCCAACAGTCTCCCACTTGCACTAGAGTCAATAATCTAGTTACATTGTGATGAATCGAACACCCATAGAGTTCTGGTGTTGATCATGTTTTGCCCGCGGAAGAGGTTTAGTCAATGGATCTGCGACATTCAGATCCGTATGTACTTTGCAAATTTCTATGTCCCCATCTTGAACATTTTTACGAATGGAGTTGAAGCGACGCTTGATGTGCCTGGTCTTCTTGTGAAACCTGGGCTCCTTGGCAAGTGCAATAGCTCCAGTGTTGTCACAGAAGAGTTTGATCGGCTCCGACGCATTGGGTATGACTCCTAGGTCGGTGATGAACTCCTTCACCCAAATTGCTTCATGTGCTGCCTCCGAGGCTGCCATGTACTCCGCTTCACATGTAGATCCCGCCACGACCCTCTCGCTTGCAGCCGCACCAGCAATGCTCCACCATTCAACATATACACGTATCCGGTTTGTGACTTTGAGTCATCGGATCTGTGTCGAAGCTAAGCGTCGGCGTAACCCTTCTGACGAGCTCTTCGTCACCTCCATAAACGAGAAACATGTCCTTTGTCCTTTTCAGTGCTTCAGGATATTCTTGACCGCTGTCCGGTGTTCCTTGCGGGATTACTTTGGTACCTTCCTACCAAACTTACGACAAGGTTTACATCAGTGTCCAGTACACAGCATGGCATACATAATAGATCCTATGGCTGAGGCATAGGGATGACACTCATCTCTTCTTTATCTTTTGCAGTGGTTAGCATTGAGCCGAGCTCAATTTCACACCTTGCAAAACAGGCAAGAACCCTTTCTTGGACTGATCCATTTTGAACTTCTTCAAAATCTTATCAAGGTATGTGCTTTGTGAAAGACCCTATGAGGCGTCTCGATCTATCCCTATATATTTTGATGCCTAATATGTAAGCAGCTTCTCCAAGGTCCTTCATTGAAAAACTCTTATTCAAGTAGGCCTTAATGCTGTCCAAGAGTTCTATATCATTTCCCATCAGTATGTCATCTACATATAATATGAGAAATGCTACAGAGCTCCCACTCACTTTCTTGTAAACGCAGGCTTCTCCATAAGTCTGCATAAACTAAGCAACTTTGATCATCTCATCAAAGCGAATGTTCCAACTCCGAGATGCTTGCACCAGCCCATAAATGGATCATTGGAGCTTGCATACCTTGTTAGCATTCTTAGGATCGACAAAACCTTCGGCTGCATCATATACAGCTCTTCCTTAAGGTAACCGTTAAGGAATGCCGTTTTGACGTCCATCTGCCATATCTCATAATCATAGTATGCGGCAATTGCTAACATGATTCTGACAGACTTAAGCTTCGCTACGGGAGAGAAAGTCTCATCGTAGTCAATCCCTTGAACTTGTTGATAACCCTTAGCGGCAAGTCGAGCTTTATAGATGGTAACATTACCATCCGCGTCCGTCTTCTTCTTACAGATCCATTTGTTTTCTATATTTCGCCGATCATCGGCAAGTCATCAAAGTCCATACTTTGTTTTCATACATGGATCCTATCTCAGATTGCATGGCTTCAAGCCATTTGTTGGAATCCGGCCCGCCATCGCTTCTTCATAGTTCAAGGTTCACCGTTGTCTAACAACATGATTTCCGGGATAGGGTTGCCATACCACTCTGGTGTGGAACGTGTCCTTGTGGACCCTCTGAAGTTCAAGTAGCAACTTGATCCAAGTACCTTGATCATCATCATTAATTTCCTCTCCGGTAGGTGTAGGCACCACAGGAACATTTTCTGAGCTGCACTACTTTCCGGTTCAAGAGGTAATACTTCATCGAGTTCTACTTTCCTCCCACTTACTCCTTTCGAGAGAAACTCTTTTTCGTAAAGGATCCGTTTTTGGCAACAAAGATCTTGCCTTCGGATCTAAGGTAGAAGGTATACCCAATGGTTTCCTTAGGGTATCCTATGAAGACGCATTTTTCCAACTTGGGTTCGAGCTTTTCAGGTTGAAGTTTCTTGACATAAGCATCGCATCCCCAAACTTTTAGAAACGACAGCTTAGGTTTCTTCCCAAACCATAATTCATACGGTGTCGTCTCAACGGATTTAGACGGTGCCATATTTAAAGTGAATGTAGCTGTCAGAGCGTATCCCCAAAATGATAGCGGTAAATCAAGAAGAGACATCATAGATCGCACCATATCCAATAGAGTGCGATTACGACGTTCGGACACACCGTTCTGTTGAGGTGTTCGGTAGCGTGAGTTGTGAAACGATTCCACATTTCCTTAAGTGTGTACCAAATTCGTGACTTAAATATTCTCCTCCACGATCTGATCGCGAGAATTTTATCTTTCGGTCACGTTGATTCTCTACTTCATTCTGAAATTCCTTGAACTTTTCAAAGGTCTCAGACTTGTGTTCAATCAAGTAGACATACCCATATCTACTCAAGTCATCAGTGAGAGTGAGAACATAACGATATCCTCCATGAGCCTCAACACTCATTGGACCGCACACATCAGTATGTATGATTTCCAATAAGTTGGTTGCTCGCTCCATTGTTCCGGAGAACGGAGTCTTGGTCATCTTGCCCATGAGGCATGGTTCGCATGTTTCAAATGATTCATAATCGAGAGACTCTAAAAGTCCATCAGCATGGAGCTTCTTCATGCGCTTGACACCAATGTGACCAAGGCGGCAGTGCCACAAGTATGTGGGACTATCGTTATCATCTTTACATCCTTTGGTATTCACACTATGAACATGTGTAACATTACGTTCGAGATTCATTAAGAATAAACAATTGACCATCGGAGCATGACCATAAAACATTTCTCTCATATAAATAGAACAACCATTATTCTCGGATTTAAATGAGTAGCCATCTCGTATTAAACGAGATCCTGATACAATGTTCATGCTCAAACTTGGCACTAAATAACAATTATTGAGGTTTAAAACTAATCCCGTAGGTAAATGTAGAGGTAGCGTGCGGCAGCGATCACATCGACCTTGGAACCATTCCCGACGCCAAGATCGTCACCTCGTCGCTTCGCCGGTCTCCGTTTATTCCGCAGCTCCTGCTGTGAGTTACATATATGAGCAACGGCACGGTATCAAATACCGGGAGTTACTACGAGTCTTGGTAAGGTACACATCAATTACATGTATATCAAATATACCTTTAGTGTTGCCGGCCTTCTTATGCGCTAAGTATTTGGGGCAGTTCGATTCGATGACCCTTCCCTTTGCAAGAAAAGCACTCGATCTCGTGCTTGGGTCCATTCTTTGACTTCTTCCCCAAGAATCGGCTTACGGGCGCCGGCAACATCCTTGCCGTCCTTCTTGAAGTTCTTCTTTCCCTTGCCCTTCTTGAACTTAGTGGTTTTATTGACCATCAACACTTGATGCTCCTTCTTGATTTCTACCTCTGCTGACTTCAAGATTGAAAATACTTCAAATAGTTTTCACCATCCCACGCATATTGTAGTTCATCACAAAGCTCTTGTAGCTTGGTGGAGCGATCAAGGATTCTGTCAATGACCGCCTCGTCCAGGAGGTTAGTGTCCAATGGGGACAAAGCGGTTGTGCAACCCGGACATTTTGAGTATGTGCTCCTTGTAACTGTTTTCCTCCATCTTACAACTATAGAACTTGTCGGAGACTTCATATCTCGACCGGGCATGAGCTTGGAAAACCATTTTCAGCTCCTCGAACATCTCATATGCTCCGTGTTGCTCAAAACGCTTTTGGAGCCCGGTTCTAAGTTGTAAAGCATGCCGCCTTTGAGCGAGGGAGTAATCATCGGACGAGACTGCCAAGCATTCATAATGTCTTGGTTCTTTGGGATGGGTGCATCACCTAGCGGTGCTTCTAGGACATATTGTTTCTTGGCTGCTATGAGGATGATCCTCGTGTTAGGACCCGATCCGAATAGTTGCTGCCATCGTCTTTCAGCTTGGTTTTCTCTAGGAGCAGCGTTGAAGTTCATGGTGACATGAGCGTTGGCCATTTGATCTACAAGACATTTTGCAAAGATTTTAGACTAATGTTCATGATAATTAAGTTCATCTAATCAAATTATTTAATGAACTCCCACTCAGATTTGACATCCCTCTAGTCATCTAAGTGTTACATGATCCGAGTCGACTAGGCCGTGTCCGATCATCACGTGAGACGGACTAGTCATCGTCGGTGAACATCTCCATGTTGATCGTATCTTCCATACGACTCATGTTCGACCTTTCGGTCTCTTGTGTTCCGAGGCCATGTCTGTACATGCTAGGCTCGTCAAGTTAACCTAAGTGTATTGCATGTGTAAAACTGTCTTACACCCGTTGTATGTGAACGTAAGGATCTATCACACCCGATCATCACGTGGTGCTTCGAAACGACGAACTTTAGCAACGGTGCACGGTTAGGGAGAACACTTTCTTGAAATTGTTATGAGGGATCATCTTATTTACTACCGTCGTTCTAAGTAAACAAGATGCATAAACATAATAAACATCACATGCAATTATATATAGTAGTGACATGATATGGCCAATATCACATAGCTCCTTTGATCACAATATTCTGGTCTCCATGATAATCCTGTCACCTGCATGACACCATGATCTCCATCATCATGATCTCCATCATCGTGTCTTCATGAAGTTGTCACGCCAACGACTACTTCTACTTCTATGGCTAACGTTTAGCAATAAAGTAAAGTAATTTACATGGCGTTCTTCAATGACACGCAGGTCATACAAAAATAAAGACAACTCCTATGGCTCCTGCCGGTTGTCATACTCATCGACATGCAAGTCGTGATTCCTATTGCAAGAACATGATCTCATACATCACATATATCATTCATCATTCATCACAACTTTGGCCATATCATATCACAAAACACTTGCTGCAAAAACAAGTTAGACGTCCTCTAATTGTTGTTGCAAGTTTTACGTGGCTGCAATAGGGTTCTAGCAAGAACGTTTGCTTACCTACGTGAAAGCCACAATGTGATTTGTCAACTTCTATTTACCCTTCATAAGGACCCTTTTCATCGAATCCGCTCCAACTAAAGTGGGAGAGACAGACACCCGCTAGCCACCTTATGCAACTAGTGCATGTCGATCGGTGGAACCAGTCTCACGTAAAGCGTCTTGTAAAGGTCGGTCCGGGCCGCTTCATCCCACAATGCCGCTGAAGCAAGATAAGACTAGTAGCGGCAAGAAAGTTGACAACATCTACACCCACAACAAATTGTGTTCTACTCGTGCAATAGAGAACTACGCATAGACCTAGCTCATGATGCCACTGTTGGGGAACGTTGCAGAAAATTAAATTTTTTCCTACGGTTTCACCAAGATCCATCTATGAGTTAATCTAAGCAACGAGTCATGGGAGAGTGATTGCATCTACATACCACTTGTAGATCGCGTGCGGAAGCGTTCAATGGAACGGGGATGATGGAGTCGTACTACCGTAATTCAGATCACCGATGACCTAGTGCTGAGCGGACAACACCTCCGCGTTCAACACACGTGCGGAGCGGATGATGTCTCCTCCTTCTTGATCCAGCAAGGGGAAGGAGAGGTTGATGATGATCCAGCAGCACGACGGGCGTGGTGGTGGATGCAGCAGAACTCGGCGGGGCTTCGCTAAGCAACCACGGGAGGAGGAGGAGGTGTTGCAGGGAGGAGGAGGCGCCAAGGCTTATGGGTGCGGCCACCTCCCTCCCTCCCTTTATATAGGTGCAAGAGAGGGGGAGGGCAGCCTTGCCCCTTCCTCCAAGGAAGGGGTGCGGCCAAGAGGGGGGGGAGGAGTCCATCCTCCCCAAGGCACCTCGGAGGTGCCTTCCCCCTTTAGGACTCTCCCCTTTTTATTATATCTTGGCGCATGGGCCTCTTGGGGATGGTGCCCTTGGCCCATATGGGCCAAGGCGCACCCCCTACAGCCCATGTGGTCCCCCGGACCCCTTTCGGCACTGCTGGTACAATACCGATAACGCGTGAAACTTTTCTGGCGACCAAAATAAGACTTCCTATATATAAATCTTTACCTCCGGACCAGTCCGGAACTCCTCGTGACGTCCGGGATCTCATCCGGGACTCCGAACAACATTCGGTTTGCTGCATACTCATATTCATACAACCCTAGCGTCACCGAACCTTAAGTGTGTAGACACTACGGGTTCGGGAGACATGCAGACATGACCGAGACGGCTCTCGGAAATAACCAACAGCGGGATCTGGATACCCATGTTGGCTCCCACATGCTCCTCGATGATACCATCGTATGAACCACGATGTCGAGGATTCAATCAACCCCGTATACTATTCCCTTTGTCAATCGGTATTTTACTTGCGAGATTCGATCGTCGGTATCCCAATACCTCGTTCAATCTCGTTACTGCAAGTCACTTTACTCGCATCCGTAATGCATGATCCCGTGACCAGACACTTGGTCACTTTGAGCTCATTATGATGATGCATTACCGAGTGGGCCCATAGATACCTCTCCGTCATACGGAGTGACAAATCCCAGTCTCGGTCCATGTCAACCCAACAGATACTTTCGGAGATACCTGTAGTGCACCTTTATAGTCACCCAGTTACGTTGTGACGTTTGGTACACCCGAAGCACTCTTACGGTATCCGGGAGTTACACGATCTCATGGTCAAAGGAAAAGATACTTGACATTGGAAAAGCTCTAGCAAAACGAACTACACGATCTTGTGCTATGCTTAGGATTGGGTCTTGTCCATCACATCATTCTCCTAATGATGCGATCCCGTTATCAACGACATCCAATGTCCATAGTCGTGAAACCATGACTATCAGTTGATCAACGAGCTAGTCAACTAGAGGCTCACTAGGGACATATTGTGGTCTATGTATTCACACGTGTATTACGATTTCCGGATAATACCATTATAGCATGAATAAAAGACAATTATCATGAACAAGGAAATATAATAATAATACTTTTATTATTGCCTCTAGGGCATATTTCCAACACCTATGCATAGGGGTTGGCACACGTTTTCGTCGTGATTCTCCGGTAGAAACTTTGGGACACTCTTTGAGGTTCTATGTGTTGGTTTGAGTAGATGAATTGAGATTGTGTGATGCATATCGTATAATCATGCCCACGGATACTTGAGGTGACATTGGAGTATCTAGGTGACATTAGGGTTTTGGTCGATTTGTGTCTTAAGGTGTTATTCTAGTACGAACTCTAGGGCTGTTTGTGACACTTATAGGAATAGCCCAACGGATTGATTGGAAAGAATAACTTTGAGGTGGTTTCGTACCCTACCATAATCTCTTCGTTTGTTCTCCGCTATTAGTGACTTTGGAGTGACTCTTTGTTGCATGTTGAGGGATAGTTATATGATCGAATTATGTTATCATTGATGAGAGAACTTGCACTAGTGAAAGTATGAACCCTAGGCCTTCATTCAAAGCATTGCAATACCGTTTGTGCTCACTTTTGTCATTAATTACCTTGTTGTTTTTATATTTTCATATTACAAAAACATATATCTGCCATCCATATTGCACTTGTATCACCATCTCTTCGCCGAACTAGTGCGCCTATACAATTTACCATTGTATTGGGTGTGTTGGGGACACAAGAGACTCTTTGCTATTTGGTTGCAGGGTTGTTCGAGAGAGACCATCTTCATCCTACGCCTCCCACGGATTGATAAACCTTAGGTCATCTACTTGAGGGAAATTTTCTACTGTCCTACAGACATCTGCACTTGGAGGCCCAACAACGTCTACAAGAAGAAGGTCTACACCAACTAGAGAGGAAGCTAATGATGATGATCATGAAACTTCAGATCAAGTTACTACCAAACCTCTTAGGTCAACCAAAGCACGTTCCGCACCAGAGTGGTATGGTAATCCTGTTCTAGAGATCATGTTACTAGACCATGATGAACCTACGAAGTATGAAGAAGCGATGATGAGCCCAGCTTCCGATAAATGGCTTGAGGCCATGAAATCTGAGATAGGATCGATGTATGAGAACAAAGTGTGGACTTTGATTAACTTGCCCGATGATCGGCGAGCCATAGAGAATAAATGCATCTTCAAGAAGAAGACTGACGCTGATGGTAATGTTACTGTCTAGAAAGCTCGACTTGTCGCAAAAGGTTTTCGACAAGTTCAAGGAGTTGACTATGATGAGACCTTCTCATCCGTAGCGATGCTTAAGTCTGTCCAAATCATGTTAGCAATTGCCTCATTTTATGATTATGAAATCTGGCAAATGGACGTCAAAACTGCACTCCTTAATGGATTTCTTAAATAAGAGTTGTATATGATGCAACCAGAAGGTTTTGTCGATCTTAAAGGTGCTAACAAAGTGTGCTAGCTCCAGTGATCCATTTATGGACCTGTGCAAGCATCTCAGAGTTGGAATATACGCTTTGATGAGGTGATCAAAGCATATGGTTTTATGCAGACTTTCAGAGAAGCCTGTATTTACAAAAAAGTGAGTGGGTGCTCTATAGCATTTCTAATATTATATGTGGATGACATATTGTTGATTGGAAATGATATACAATTTCTGGATAGCATAAAAGGATACTTGAATAAAAGTTTTTCAATGAAAGACCTCGGTGAAGCTGCTTACATATTAGGCATCAAGATCTATAGAGATAGATCAAAACGCTTGATAAGATTTTTCAATGAGTACATATCTTGACAAGATTTTGAAGGAGTTCAAAATGGATCAGTCAAAGAAGGAGTTCTAGCCTGTATTGTAAGGTATGAAGTTGAGTAAGACTCAAAACCTGACCACGACAGAAGATAGAGAGAGAATGAAAGTCATTCCCTATGCCCCAGCCATAGGTTCTATAAAGTATGACATGTTGTGTAACAAACCTATTGTGTACCTTGCCATGAATTTGGCAAGGGGGTACAATAGTTATCCAGGAGTATATCACTAGACAACGGTCAAAATTATCCTTAGAGGACTAAGGAAATATTTCTCGGTTATGGAGGTGATAAAGAGTTCGTCGTAAAGAGTTACGTCGATGCAAGCTTTCACACCGATCCAGATGACTCTGAGTCTCAATCTGGATACGTATTGAAAGTGGGAGCAATTAGGTAGAGTAGCTCCGTGCAGAGCATTGTAGACATAGAAATTTGCAAAATACATACGGATCTAAATGTGCCAGACCCATTGACTAAACCTCTCTCACAAACAAAACATGATCACACCTTAGTACTCTTTGGGTGTTAATCACATAGTGATGTGAACTAGATTATTGACTCGAGTAAACCCTTTGTGTGTTGGTCACATGGCGATGTGAACTATAGGTGTTAATCACATAAAGATGTGAACTATTGGTGTTAAATCACATGGCGATGTGAACTAGATTATTGACTCTAGTGCAAGTGGGAGACTGAAAGAAATATGCCCTAGAGGCAATAATAAAGTTGTTATTTTATATTTCCTTATATCATGATAAATTTTTATTATTCATGCTAGAATTGTATTAACCAGAAACTTGATACATGTGTGGATACATAGAGAAAACACAGTGTCCTGATGACCCACAAGTATAGGGGATCTATCGTAGTCCTTTTGATAAGTAAGAGTGTCGAACCCAACGAGGAGCAGAAGGAAATGATAAGCGGTTTTCAGCAAGGTATTCTCTGCAAGTACTGAAATAAGTAGTAATAGATAGTTTTGTGATAGGATAATTTGTAACGAGCAACAAGTAACAATAGTAAATAAAGTGCAACAAGGTGGCCCAATCCTTTTTGTAGCAAAGGACAAGCCTGGACAACCTCTTATAATAGGAAAAGCGCTCTCGAGGATACATGGGAATATCGTCAAGCTAGTTTTCATCACGTTCATATGATTCACGTTCGGTACTTTGATAATTTGATATGTGGGTGGACCGGTGCTTGGGTGCTGTTCTTACTTGAACAAGCATCCCACTTATGATTAACCTCTATTGCAAGCATCCGCAACTACAACAAAAGTATTAAGGTAAACCTAACCATAGCATGAAACATATGGATCCAAATCAGCCCTTACGAAGCAACGCATAAACTAGGGTTTAAGCTTACATCACTCTAGCAACCCATCATCTACTTATTACTTCCCAATGCCTTCCTCTAGGCCCAAATAATGGTGAAGTGTTATGTAGTCGACGTTCACATAACACCACTAGAGGCTAGACAACATACATCTCATCAAAATATCGAATGAATACCAAATTCACATGACTACTAATAGCAAGACTTCTCCCATGTCCCCAGGAACAAACATAACTACTCACAAAGCATATTCATGTTCATAATCAGAGGGGTATTAATATGCATAAAGGATCTGAACACATGATCTTCCACCAAATAAACCAACTAGCATCAACTACAAGGAGTAATCAACACTACTAGCAACCTACTAGTACCAATCCCGGACTTAGAGACAAGAATTGGATACAAGAGATGAACTAGGGTTTTGAGAGGAGATGGTGCTGGTGAAGATGTTGATGGAGATTGCCCTCTCCCGATGAGAGGAGCATTGGTGATGATGATGGCGATGATTTCCCCTCCCGGAGGGAAGTGTCCCCGGCAGAACAACTCTGCCGGAGCCCTAGATTGGTTCCGCCATGGTCCCGCCTCGTGGCGGCGGAGTTTCGTCTCGAAAGATTGCTTATGATTTTTCCTCGACAAAAGACCTCATATAGCAGAAGATGGGCATCGGAGGGCCACCAGGGGCCCCACGAGGTAGGGGCGTGCCTGTGGGGTAGGCGCGCCCCACCCTCGTGGCTGTGGGGCCCTCCGTGAACTTCTTGTGCTGGATATTTTTATTATTTCCCAAAATGACTTTCTTGGAGTTTCAGGACTTTTGGAGTTGTGCGTAATAGGTCTCTAATATTTGCTCCTTTTCCAAATTTAATTCCAAATTTCCGCCGGCATTCTCCCTCCTTATGTAAACCTTGTAAAATAAGATAGAATAGGCATAAGTATTGTGACAAAACGTGTAATAACAGCCCATAATGCAATAAATATTGATATAAAAGCATGATGCAAAATGGACGTATCAACTCCCCCAAGCTTAGACCTCGCTTGTCCTCAAGCGAAAGCCGGTAACGATAAATATGTACCCATGTTTAGAGGTAGAGGCGTCGATAAAAACAAAATACAGACATGAAGGCATCATGATTATTCTCATAATAGCAACATATATAGATATTGTCATATGATTTCTTATGTTCAAGTAATAATCCATTCACAATGCAGAGTACGAATCATAAACTTTATTGAGAACCAACAAACTATAATCTTAGTCACTGAAGCAATTGCAATTTATCATAACATCAGAAAGAGTCTATGTCAGAGCTTAATAGCAAGTCCACATACTCAACTACCATTTAGTCTTTCATAATTGCTAACACTCACGCGATACTTGTGGTTACGGAGTTTTAATCGGACATATAGAAAGATAGGGGCTTATAGTTTCGCCTCCCAACCTTTTACCTCAAGGGTAATGTCAACAATAATAACTCATGCCCCCTACATCCAATTAGATATATCAATCAAGATCTTTCCAACACACTATGCTTGCCAAAGGATAAAATGTAAAAAGGAAAGGTGAAGATCACCATGACTCTTGCATAAGGTAGAAGATAATAATAAAGGATAGGCCCTTCGCAGAGGGAAGCAGAGGTTGCCATGCACTTATGGTTGGATTCACAAAATCTTAATGCGAAAGAACGTCACTTTATATTGCCCCTTGTGATATGAACCTTTATTATGCAGTCCGTTGCTTTTATTTCTTCCACATCACAAGATCGTATAAAGCTTATTTCCCCACACCAATCAATCATACATATTTAGAGAGGAATTTTTATTGCTTTGCACCGATGACAACTTACTTGAAGGATCTTACTCAATCCATAGGTAGATATGGTGGACTCTCATGGCAAAACTGGTTTAAGGGTTTTTGGAAGCACAAGTAGTATCTCTACTTGGTTGTGAGAATTTGGCTAGCACGAGGGGGAAAGGAAAGCTCGACATGTCGGAAGATCCATGACAATATACTTTATCTCAGATATAAGAAAACATAACCCATTACGTTGTCTTCCTTGTCCAACATCAACTCTTTAGCATGTCATATTTTAACGAGTGCTCCCAATCATAAAAGATGTCAATAATAGTATATCTATATGTGAAACCTCTCTTTCCTTATTACTTCCTATTAATTACAGTGACGACCAAAACTATGTTTGCCAACTCCCAACAACTTTCAATCATCATACCCTTTCTATGTGAAGTCATTACTCTCAATAAGGTCAATATGAACTCTTTGTTTCTTTTTATTATTTTATTTTTTCTTTCTTTTATTCACTCAAGATCATGGCAAAATAATAAAGCCCTTGACTCAACATTAATCTTTATTATATAGCTCACGGACTCGATTACATAGAGAGATCATAAAGCAAAACTCAAAACTAGATCATGCCATAAACTTTATTCTACTAGATCAGGATACTACTAATAGGATCGAACTAAGAAAAGCGATAAAGATAGGAGATGTGGTTGTGATACGATACCGGGGCACCTCCCCCAAGCTTGGCAGTTGTCAAGGGGAGTGCCCATACCCATGTGATTATGTCTCCTTTGTTGTTTGTGAAGAAGATGGAGGTGTTGTTGATGATGCGGGCTTGTCGTCCATCTTCCAAGGCATGGGCTCACCATCATAGAAGGATGATCGAGTCTGTGGGATCCTCAAATCTGCAGCCAAACTCATCCTTTTGAATCTATATTCATACTCACAGTTTTGATTTTGCAGGTCATAGATTTGGGCTTGAAGGTGCTCGATCTTCTCATGAAGCTTGAAGATGGCCTCCCCGATGTAGTCGGCATCCAACTTGTGGTTGCTAGTGAACTCCGCGATCATCATGTGGTTGGAGTTGAGTCCACGTTCCACCATCCCCTGACACTTGAAAACTTGTTGCTCCACTGCTTCGAGCCTCGTCTCCATGCTTCCGGTCCCCTTGGGTCCCACTTCATCGCGGATGTGCAGCAACCCATCACGCATCTTAATGGTTTGAGGGTGTCGCAGCACCTCCGCGAGGTAAGGGTTGATGACTGTCGGTGTAAAAACCGGCGGATCTCGGGTAGTGGGTCCCGAACTGTGCGTCTAAGGCGGATGGTAACAGGAGGCAAGGGACACAATGTTTACCCAGGTTCGGGCCCTCTCTATGGAGGTAATACCCTACTTCCTGCTTGATTGATCTTGATGAATATGAGTATTACAAGAGTTGATCTACCACGAGATCATAGAGGCTAAACCCTAGAAGCTAGCCTATGGTATGATTGTTGTTGTCCTACGGACTAAACCCTCCGGTTTATATAGACACCGGAGGAGGCTAGGGTTACACAGAGTCGGTTACAACAGAAGGAGATCTACATATCCGTATCGCCAAGCTTGCCTTCCACGCCAAGAGAGTCCCATCCGGACACGAGACAAAGTCTTCAATCTTGTATCTTCATAGTCCAACAGTCCGGCCAAAGGATATAGTCCGGCCGTCCGGATACCCCCTAATCCACGACTCCCTCAGTAGCCCCCGAACCAGCCTTCAATGACGATGAGTCCGGCGCACAGATTGTTTTCGGCATTGCAAGGCGTGTTCCTCCTCCGAATACTCTATAGAAGATCTTGAACACAAGGATAGTGTACGGCTCTGCAAAACAAGTTCCACATTCCACCGTAGAGAGAATAATATTCACAAATTCGACCTGCTGACGTATTTGACACCATGACATCATGCCATGGCCCGGTTATTATCAAACCGTGTTTTTCGACCAGCCTTGGCGCATATCGCGAGGCGGTTTCCTTGGCGCATCTTGTCGAAGCGGAGATCGTGTCCCCTTATCACGAGATTCTCATCAATACGGGCATGGGTAACCCAATCGTGCCCGTTGGTATGACTCCTCGATTACAGGCAAGTCCCAAACGTTCATGAGGAGGACGCCTGGTATTCACCCTCTGTATAAAGAGACCAAGGCCTATCCTTTTTTATTCCTCGAACTAAATCGAATCCCTCCCTCGCCTCGAGTTCCAACACCCAAAGCTCAGGTCAGCGCTTGGACCTTCAACCATGTCCGGATCCAACCTTCAAGGTCGGTGGATGCCCTCCTCCATCTCGGAGGAAGACGTCAGAAAGTTAAGAGAGGCCAGGTTCTTGACCGGCGAGATTGCGCACCGGCTGCCTGCTCAAGGGCAGGTCATACCTACTCCCAAACCCGGCGAGAGCATAGTATTCATATCTCACTTCCTTCGAGGGCTAGGCCTGGCTCTGGATCCCTTCGTGAGGGGGCTCATGTTCTATTAAGGGCTGAACTTCCATGATTTAGCTCCGGATTCTATTCTCCACATCTCGTCTTTTATCGTCGTGTGCGAAGCTTTTCTCCGCATCACCCCTCACTTCGGCCTGTGGCTCAAGACCTTCCAAGTGGAGCCGAAGACAATCGAGGGGAGGTATGCAGAATGCGGAGGTGCTGTAATAAGCAAAAGCGCCGATGCCCCATGGACCGAGGGTTCTATGTCACAGCTCCCAGGGGTACCAAATGGGTGGCCCCACCTGCCTTTTGCTCGGGTCACCCTCCACGACTAACATCATGGATCAGCAAGGGGCTAAACTAGGGGCCAGTGAAGGACGTGCCCATACTGCAGGGTCGCATCCGGGATCTTCTCGAAAGAGATATTGATCTGGTCACAGTAACGCAAGTAATGTTACTTCGTCGAACCCTGCCCTGTAAACGTCGTCCCCTCCGTCTGCAGGAATTCAATCCGGAGGGACCGCGAGCTATTCAGCACTTCCTCGGCATGACGCATGAGGAGATGTACAAATTGTACTTCGGACCACAAGCAGTGTGTCCGGATTCCACCGAGGACGCGGGTCTGAGCTGCAATCGCCCGTGATACCCAAGTAAGTCGCCCTATGGCGAACACGTTGTATTTCTATTCATCATGACATCATTCTCAAAAGTCGCCTCTTTGACCAGACTGGATAACAAAGGCGAAGATGATCAGTGTCGGCCCCCTCCCGAGGTCTCACCGGATTCGATACTAGTCCGGATGTTGGAGCTATGCGCCTACCAAGCGCCCTCGGGGAGGATAAAGGTGGGAAGAAAGAGGTTGATGCCTCCGCTGGCGGACAACCGGGAGAAGAAGCCAAAGCTCCCTCTCCCCAAGGAAGGAAAAGGACCGCCTCAAGGCCCGGAGACAATAGTCTCTAAATGGGGAAGAAATCTTCACCAGAGGGTCCTGGCCCAGAGATATCCCGCCCGTCTGATGACATAAGGGATCAGCCCTCCATCGAGATGTAAGTAAAAGAAAGGGTTTAATAGTAAAAAACATCCTGCTTTACTTCTGAGGAGAATAACCGAAACATCCGTCTTGTAGTCCGGATCGTGACCCTTCTCGGCAGAGTTCGTCTTCGGGGGATCTTCCTCCGGAGATGATGGAGAGCAAAACGCCTCCCCACACCATCCCGCCTTACAAGGCGGGCGACCCCGAGGTGTCGTCTCAGAGGGCTCCTACCGATCCGGCAAGGCCAGAGGGTGATTCTCTGGCCACCAGAAGCCCTCAGTATCCGGCTCTTGGAGAGAGCAACGGAAGGTCCGCTCACTTTGTCATGGGATCTACTAGAGCAGCGGCTATCTCGAAGCGCACTGCGCGCTAATGGGCGCGGTGGTTGAGAGGGTTTCATCCGCATGAGCGGGTTGCATGAAGCCTTTATGAGTCTGCTGAAAGGTTTTGAGGTACGCAGTGACATGTATTTTTAACGATCGCACATGTTTAAAACGTGCCCTGTGCAGATAGTAGCCCCTGAGACTCTGGTTGCCGTCGGAAACGGTGGTAAACAAAGGATCATAGTCGCAGGTAATAATCCAGGCGTCTTCATATGCAGGTGGCAGGAGGTCCGGTGGCTAGCCGGACTTGTGAGGTTGCCGAGCTGCCGACATCGTGCTTGTCAACAAGCGGCTTGACGAGGCGCAGGGTATGTAATTTTTTTCAGATTTCAGCATATGGTAAGAGGAGCGTAATGCCAGTATCTTGAACATATTGTGAAATGCAGATGGAGCTACGGCGGTGGAGACCCTTCGGACGGAACTTGCCCGAGCCAAAAAGCAAGCAAGGAAAAGTAATGCGGCCGCTCTAAAGGCGGCTGAAGAGCTGAGGGCCGAACAAGCTGCCAATTGCCAAAGTAAGGAGAAGATGGCCAAGATGGTCGTTGAGTTAAGTGATGCCTCCGACCGATATCGGCTTCTTGAGAAGGAAAGCCGAGCGAAGGCTGTCGAGCTGGAGAAGGCCATGGTAGCAGCCAAGGAATCCCGCTCTACAATTAGAGCAATGAAGGAGGAGCTGCGTCACGCCAGGGATATCGCGGCTGGGAAGCCCTTTATGCTGCGGATGAAGTTCGTAGATCCTAAGTATGCTCCTCTGGACCGGCTGTGGAGTTCTGCAGATGCCTATCTAGATTTGGCAGCGAGTGCTGCTGATGTGGTCGAGTACTTCAAGGATCAAAGAGATCGTGAAGTGGAGAAGCTGTTCTGGTCGCAATTTAATGGTCCAGCGCGTCCGCTTCCTCTGAATGAGAGAATGTACGAATGGGCCGAGCTCCATAGGTTGTCCGGACTCACCATGAGGTCTGTTGTGGATCACCTGTGGCCGGCAGGGCCAAGGCCGAACAGTTACTTCAGCTTGGTGCAGCGGTTCCTTGGTGTTGTGCTGCGCATCAACGCTATGAAGAGGTCAGCGTGCATTGAGGGTGCGCGGATGGCGCTTGCCCATGTCAAAACACACTGGGCAGAGATGGAAGCCACCACAATTGCAGCCCCTAGTTCGGAAATTAGCCGAGTAGCTGCCGAGCACTACTTTGATGAGGTCCTTGAAGGCGCTCATTCAATAGAAGTGCAGTGCTCGAAGAATATTATGTTCAAATGACATGTATTCCCATTGAAAAACAATGTTTTACGAAATTATATAAAGGCTATTTTTATACTTTTGCCTAAAAGTGTTATGATGCCTCCTGTGCGGCCGTTTATGTATATGTTTATATAACCTGAAAGTTTCCAGTCGTCGGCTTCAGCCCCCACGCATACAATGCGGGGGTGTTCGCAGAAGATGCATGTTCACACTTGATCCAACGTCTTGGTCCATTAAGGAGGTGATAGCGCAGCGAACTAGGCAATCCGAATATATTGCTTTAACACTTTCACTTAGCCATAGGAGTTTGACAGTGGGGCTACTATATAGCCCCTGGTGGCTCCGCGCTCATCCGAATATGGGGTGCGGTCATGCCTGGCAGGGAAACGTCCCTTTGTTAATGCGGAGGAATCCCGAAGATTCCGTAAGTCATCGAGTGGTTGACCAGTCTCTCGCTTTATCATGACAGTCAGTTTTCGGCTTTCTCTACTGAGGTGCTCGTCCGGGCTAGCCAGGGCACAATCGCAGTAGTTCTCCTGGTGCCACCTTAGCCGATAGAGCGGAACGTAAGGTAGCAAAACACAGGAGCCAGGCAAACCCAACATTGGACCAAAGACATGATTCGGAGCTGATGCATATAAGGCCTAACGCGCGACGCCGAACACTCCCTAAGGTGTTCGATCTTTGAAACATATACTGGGCTTAGGTGATGCCCTTGGATAATGAACCCATATTGTACAGGTACGAGCAATATTCTGACGTGGCCACATGCCAAGACGTCAGCATCCTTCTCGGTTGTATTGAGAATTCGGAGGATGTCAACAACAAAAGACAGTAAAAAAGGTTTACGCAGGGTCTTAATCTAAAGAGAAACCTTTATGCGGGTCCTCGCTGCACGCCCGCACTGTGTCTCTATTGTGCCGTATCCTCGGACGGGTGTAGCATGATCGTCATCCTGTAAAGAGAGGTGCTTAGTGAAAAGTTGTTGTGCAAAAATTTGGTTATTATAAATAAACCATGAAAAATTCGAGATGGGTAAAGATGAGCCGAATTATTGCGGCGAAACCCCTGGTACCGTCTATACGGGTGTAACCATCGAACCAATATCTTTCAATGATTGGCCGGACTCGCCTAACCATGTCCGCGGTCCTAACGGCGTCTCTGGTGATGAGGCCGTCTAGTGTTCGGCTGTTAAAGCAGCCGTGCGTTCTTCTGCTCGGAACGAACGCTCAACATTTCCATGTACTGTGATTGTGCCACGCGGACTAGGCATTTTAAGTTGGAGTAAAGCGTAATGCGGTATTGCATTGAAACGGGCGAAAGCCTCTCGTCCGAGTAGTGCTTGATAACCACTTCGGAATGGAGCAATGTCGAAGGTTAACCTTTCTCTCCGGAGGTTGTCGGGCGAGCCGAACACAACCTCTAGCGCTAGAGAGCCCGTGCAGTGAGCCTCTATGCCTGGTATTACTCCCTTGAAGGTAGTATTACTATGGCTGATGTTTGTTGGGTTTATCCCCATTTTGCAGACAGTGTCCTGGTATATAAGATTTAGACTACTGCCGCCGTCCATAAGGACTCGTGTGAGGTGGTACCCGTTTACTATTGGGTCCAGCACCAAGGCGGCTGATCCTTCCTGCCGGATACCTATTAGGTGATCCCTGCGATCGAAAGTGACCGGGCAGGCCGACCAGTGGCGGGACTCATGGGTGACGGGCTCTATGGCTCGTGTATTTCGGAGTGCGTATTTGCCTCTCCACTTTGTCACATGGACAACATTAACTGTTTTGACTTCTGGCGGGAATTTTTTCTGTCCCCCAGTGTCTTGCTAGCGAGGCGTATCCTCGTCCTCGCTCGGAGTGTCCTCCCCCTTGTGTTCGGTGTTTAGCTTGCCAGCCTACTTGAAGACCCAGCAATCTCTGTGGGTATGATTTGCAGGCTTGCCGGGGGTGCCGTGGATCTGACATAGTTTATCTATAATTTTGTTTAGGCCGGTCGGTTCATCTCTGTTGCCTTTAGAGGGATTTTTCCGCTGACCCGGTCGAGAGCCTCTAAATCCGGCGTTTACCACCGTGTTGTCTGGGCTGTCTTCTTTATTCCGGCGCTTGTTTTTACTGCGTCGCGGTTTTCCATTGCCGCCCCGGACCTTGGATGTGTTTGGGTCGCTGGTGCTGCTGCGAGCTAACCAGCTATCCTCGCCCGCGCAAAAGCGGGTCATGAGGCTTGTTAGGGCTGCCATTGTTCTCGGCTTTTCCTGGCCAAGGTGTCTGGCAAGCCATTCGTCTCGAACGCTGTGCTTGAAAGCTGCTAGGGCTTCAGCGTCCGGACAGTCGACAATTTGGTTCATCTTAGTGAGAAACTTGTTCCAAAGCTTTCGGGATGACTCTCCGGGCTGTTGAATTATATGACTCAAATCATCAGCGTCCGGGGGTCGGACATAAGTCCCTTGAAAGTTAGTCCGAAAAGCGTCCTCGAGCTCTTCCCAACTTCCAATGGAATTTTCGGGGAGGCTTTTCAGCCTGTGCCGAGCTGGTCCTTTGAGCTTGAGGGGTAAGTATTTGATGGCATGGAGATCCTCTCCACAAGCCATGTGAATATGGAGGATGAAGTCCTCGATCCAGACCCCAGGGTCTGTGGTTCCGTCTTATGCCTCTATGTTAACTTGTTTGAACCATTCTGGAAATTCATGGTCTAATACCTCATCGGAGAAGCATAGGGGGTCTGCGGCACCCCTGTATTTGGCTGTGCCATGGCGTTCGAACGATTGTGGTATTTGGTGTTGGCTGAGTGCTGGAGCGTGTTTCCTTGATCCGTAGATGGATCTGGTTGCGTCGGCCCGTTGATTCGGGTCCTCGCGTTGGTCATGTACTGACTTATGTGCGGCCTCGTTGGCCACCCTATCGTGGCCACGAGGTCGTCGATCCGACCGATTGGCGGTTTGTTTTTTGGCTGTGAGGATTCGAAGGCCTCGTCATCGAACTCCGGCAGTAGCTTCCGCTTTGGGTAGCTCTTCATGGGGCGATCGCCATCGTATTTCTTCTGCCGTGTCGAGCACTTTATTCCATCTACTATTGAGTGTGTTTTGTGCAGCCTTGAGCCTTTGTTTCGCTTCTTCGCACTTCTTGCAAGGGCCATAAGCCTTTCTTGCTCCAGCTGCCTTTCCAGGATGATGCACTCGTTGTCGTCCGGACTGTTCTCCTGACCGGAGAAGGGTTGGTTGTCTTGATGCTCGGCATAGCCGTCCTCACACAGCGGCTCCGCACTTTGTTCGTCATCCGCTGGCTTACCCTGCTCTGTCGCTGGGTCAATTTGGCTTCTTGTTGCGCTGTTGTCGCTGTTTTTGCCAAGGCGGGATTTAGAGCGGCGCTTACGGCGCCGTTTTGATTGCTTGTCGTGGGAGCTATCTTTCGCTGCATCCTCATTATTATTTTCTTTGGGTGTATCCACCATATATACGTCATATGATGAGGTGGCGGTCCAGTGCCCTGTGGGAAGTGGTTCCTGTTCGTCTCCGGCATCGGTGTCCATACCATCAATGTCTTCGGAGTGGAAGTCGAGCATGTCGGTTAAATCGTCGACAGTGGCTACTAAGTGGGTGGTGGGTGGGGATTGAATTTCTTCATCGTCCGCATCCCACTCTAGCCGGACATAGTTCGGCCAAGGTTCTCCTGGACAGGAGAGGGATTTCGATGAGTTTAGTATGTCGCCGAAGGGCGAAAGTGCCGAAGATGTCTCATGGAGGTGAACTCCATGATCGGGCGCCAATCGGATTCGATAGGTATGGGCGCGGGTGATCTGAGTCCGTGGCGAGGACAAGTCTAGCAGTTCGCGACACGGCTCTCGTGAGGGTAAGGTCAAGATTCGGCTCTATCGCCACTGAGGGTGCGGCCTCTGTGGTGGAGTCTATCCTCCCGTCCTCGGATGGCGCGATCTGCTCCGGACTAGAGGCCGGAGTAGTTGCTGGCGTGATCTCCCGAACACCGTCCGACGGCAGAGCTATATCATGCTCGTCGTGATCGTGCGGCACACCTGGCATGGGCCCGAACCCGTCGAAGATCAAGTCTCCGCGGATATCGGCGGTGTAATTCAAGTTTCCAAACCTGACCTGATGGCCAGGGGGGTAGCTTTCGATCTGCTCTAGATGGCCAAACGAGTTGGCTCGCAGTGCGAAGCCGCCGAACACGAAGATCTGTCCGGGGAGGAAAACCTCACCCTGGACCGCATCGTTGTCGATGATTGAAGGGGCCATCAAACCTTGCAGCGACGACACATTGGAACTCTCAATGAAAGCACCAATGTCGGTGTGAAAACCGGCAGATCTCGGGTAGGGGGTCCCGAACTGTGCGTCTAAGGCGGATGGTAACAGGAGGCAAGGGACACAATGTTTACCTGTGTTCGGCCCTCTCTATGGAGGTAATACCCTACTTCCTGCTTGATTGATCTTGATGAATATGAGTATTACAAGAGTTGATCTACCACGAGATCGTAGAGGCTTAACCCTAGAAGCTAGCCTATGGTATGATTGTTGTTGTCCTATAGACTAAACCCTCCGGTTTATATAGACACCAGAGGGGGCTAGGGCTACACAGAGTCGGTTACAACAGAAGGAGATCTACACATCCATATCACCAAGCTTGCCTTCCATGCCAAGAGAGTCCCATCCGGACACGGGACGAAGTCTTCAATCTTGTATCTTCACAGTCCAACAGTCCGGCCAAAGGATATAGTCCGGCTGTCCGGATACCCCCTAATCCAGGACTCCCTCAATGACCTTCTCGAAGAACTCGTCCTTGGGGGCACTTGGGGACGTCATGATAATCTAGATCTGTCAGAAAAACAGCCCGAGACAAAAACAAAGGATAATCGCGTGATACGGGAGTCAAAACCTTCGGGAGAATATATAATGAATTTTTACCAACCAAAATATGTATTGTGCAAGAAAACGGAGTCCGGAAGGCACACGAGGTGCCCATGAGGTAGGGGGGCGTGCCCAGGTGGGTAGGGCGCGCCCTCCACCATCGTGGGGCCCTGGTGTCCTTCCCGTACTGCTACTTATTTTTATATTTTTCTAAATATTCCAAAACAGAGAAATATTGCCTTAAAAACTGTTTTGGAGTCGGTTTACTTACCGTACCACATACCTATTCCTTTTCGGAGTCTGAAACGTTCGGGAAAGTGTCCCTTATGTATTCCTCCGGGGTTACGGTTTCAATAACATTGGTTTGAACATTTATAGGATTACCTGAGATATAGTGTTTGATTCTTTGACTGTTTACCACCTTCGGATTGGTGCCTTCGAATTTGTTGATTTTTATGGCAGCGGAATGATAGACCTCCTCGATAACGTAAGGGCCTTCCCATTTAGAGAGAAGTTTTCCTGCAAAAAATCCTAAACGAGAGTTGTATAGCAATACATAATCACCTACATTAAACTCACGCTTTTGTATCCTTTTGTCATGCCATCTTCTAACTTTTTCTTTGAACAACTTGGCATTTTCATAAGCTTGGGTTCTCCATTCATCAAGTGAGCTAATATCAAATAACCTCTTCTCACTGGCAAGTTTGAAATCATAGTTGAGTTCTTTAATAGCCCAATAAGCCTTATGCTCTAGTTCGAGAGGTAAGTGACATGCTTTTCCATAAACCATTTTATACGGAGACACACCCATGGGATTTTTATATGCAGTTCTATAGGCCCATAATGCATCATCAATTTTCTTGGACCAATTATTTCTAGACCTATTGACAGTCTTTTGAAAAATTAATTTGAGTTCTCTATTACTCAATTCTACCTGACCACTAGACTGTGGGTGATATGGAGATGCAATTCTATGATTAACATCATATTTAGCAAGCATTTTACGGAAAGCACCATGAATAAAATGTGAACCACGATCAGTCATTAGATATCTAGGGAGTCCAAACATCAGAAAAATAACTTCTTTAAGATTTTAATAGAGGTGTTATGATCAGCACTACTAGTTGGAATAGCTTCTACCCACTTAGTAACGTAATCAACAACAACTAAAATATGTGTATATCCATTAGAGGCAGGAAAAGGTCCCATATAATCAAAGCCCCAAATGTCAAATGGTTCAATAACAAGTGAATAGTTCATAGGCATTTCTTGACGTCTACTAATATTACCGATTCTTTGACATGCATCACAAGACAAGACAAACTTACGGGCATCCTTGAAGAGAGTAGGCCAATAAAAACCGGATTGCAATACCTTATGTGCGCTCTGTCTCCAAGTGGTGTCCTCCATAAGCTTCAGAGTGACACTTATGTAGGATCTGTTCCTGTTCATGCTCAGGTACACAACGTCTAGTAACACCATCTACTCCTTCTTTATACAGATGCGGGTCATCCCAGAAGTAATGTCTCAAATAATAGAAAAACTTTTTCTTTTGCTGATATGTGAAACTAGGTGGTATAAATTTAGCAACAATGTAATTACCATAATCAGCATAACATGGAGTACTATGAGAAGTAGTTATGGCATTTAATTGTTCATCAGGAAAGCTATCATCAATAGGTACTGGGTCATCAAGAACATTTTCTAACCTAGACAAGTTGTTTGCAACGGGGTTCTCAGCTCCCTTTCTATCAACAATATGCAAATCAAATTCTTGTAGCAAGAGAACCCATCTAATAAGTCTAGGTTTAGCATCTTTCTTTTCCATCAGATACTTAATAGCAGCATGTTCAGTGTGAATAGTTACTTTAGAATCAACAATATAAGGTCTGAACTTATCACATGCAAATACAATTGCTAAGAATTATTTTTCAGTAGTAGCATAGTTTCTTTGAGCATTGTCTAGAGTCTTACTAGCATAATGGATAACATTTAATTTCTTATCAACTCTTTGCCCTAGAACGGCACCTACAGCATAGTCACTTGCATCACACATAATTTCCAAGGGTAAATTCCAATCCGGTGGCTGAACAATAGGTGCAGAGATCAATGCTTTCTTAAGTATTTCAAATGCTTTTACACAATCATCATCCAAGACAAATGGTATATCTTTTTTTAATAAATTAGTCAGAGGCCGAGAAATTTTTGAGAAGTCCTTAATGAACCTCCTATAAAATCCGGCGTGACCAAGGAAACTTCTTATACCTTTGATGTCCTTGGGACATGGCATCTTTTCAATAGCATCAACCTTGGCTTTATCAACTTCAATACCTCTTTCAGAAACTTTATGCCCCAAGACAATACCTTCATTAACCATAAAGTGGCACTTCTCCCAATTCAAGACAAGATTAGTTTCTTCACATCTCTGCAAAACTCGATCAAGATTTCTCAAGCAATCATCAAAAGAGGATCCATAGACGAAAAGTCGTCCATGAAAACCTCACAAATCTTTTCACAAAATTCAGAGATTATAGCCATCATGCATCTTTGAAAGGTAGAAGGTGCATTACATAAACCAAAAGGCATACGTCTATAAGCAAAAGTACCAAAAGGGCATGTAAAAGTAGTCTTTGATTGATCCTTAGCCGACACAGGTATTTGAGAGAAACCAGAATAACCATCTAGAAAGCAATAATGTGTATGTTTGCATAATCTTTCTAGCATTTGATCAATAAAAGGTAAGGGTAATGATATTTCTTAGTAGCTTTATTTAATTTATGGAAATCAATTACCATCCTATAACCTGTAATAATTCTTTGTGGAATCAATTCATCTTTATCATTAGGAACAACAGTAACACCTCCCTTCTTAGGGACACAATGAACATGACTTGCCCACTGACTATCAACAACTGGATAAATTATACCCGCCTCCAAAAGCTTTAGTATTTCTTTTCTTACCACTTCTTTCATCTTAGGATTCAACCTTCGTTGATGATCACGAACCGGTTTGGCATCTTCTTCCAAATTTATTTGTGTTGGCATAGAGTGGGACTAATGCACTTAAGATCATCGAGAGTATATCCAATAGCAGCACGGTGCTTCTTCAGAGTTTTCAACAATCTCTCTTCTTCCTGCTCTGAAAGGTTAGCACTAATAATAACATGATATATTTTCTTTTCATCAATATAAGCATATTTAAGATTATCAGGCAACGGTTTAAGCTCAAACACGGGATCACCCTTGGGTGGAGGAGGATCCCCTAGGATTTCAACACACAAATTATGTTTCAGAATAGGTTCCTGTTTAAAGAATACTTCATCTATTTCCCTTCTTTCATTCATAAACATAGCATTTTCATGGTCTAGCAAATAATGTTCTAGAGGATCATTAGGAGGTACGCCAATAGAAGCAAGACCAATAATATCATCCATACTAGGCAATTCTTCTTCACGGTGTTGTTTACTAAATTTATAGAAATTAAACTCATGAATCATATCATCCAAGCCAACAGTAACAACATTCTTTTCGCAATTTATCTTAGCATTGACAAGATTCGTGAAGGGTCTACCAAATATAATGGGACAAAAGCTATCTTGTGGGGAACTAAGAACAAGAAAATCAGCACGATATTTAGTTTTCCCACACAATACTTCAACATCTCTAACAATTCCCACTGCTGATATAGTATCTCTATTGGCAAGTTTAATTGTGACATCAATATCTTCTAACTCAACAGGTGCAATTTCATGCTTAATTTCTTTATACAAGTCATAAGGTATAACACTAGCACTAGCACCCATATCACATAAGCCATGATAACAATGATCTCCTATTTTAACAGTAAATAACAGCACGCCTACCACAGGTCTATGTTTATCTTTAGCGCTGTGTTTAGCAATTCTAGCAGTCTCACCACAGAATTGAATAACATGCCCATCAATATTATCAGCCAAGAGATCTTTAACAATAGCAATATTAGGTTCTATTTTAACTTGCTCAAGAGGTGTATAAGTTCTAATATTACTTTTACGAACAACAGTTGAAGCTTTAGCATGATCCTTTATTCTAACAGGGAAGGGTGGTTCCTCAACATAAGAAGTATGAACAATAGGATCATTATAAGTGACAGTCTTTTCTTCAACTTTAATAGGTGCAGCTACTTTTACTTCTATGGGAGGATGATATTTAAACCACTTCTCCTTTGGGAGATCAACATAAGTAGCAAAAGATTCACATAAAGAAGCTACTATCTCAGAGTCAAGTCCATATTTAGTGCTAAACTTACGGAAAATATCGGTGTCCATAAAAGATTTAACACAATCAAACTTAGGTGTCATACCTGACTCCTTACCTTCGTCGAGATCCCAATCTTCAGAGTTGCGTTTAATTCTATCCAACAAATCCCATTTAAATTCAATAGTGTTCATCATAAAAGAGCCAGCACAAGAAGTATCGAGCATGGTGCGATTGTTTTCAGAAAGCCGAGCATAAAGATTTTGAATAACTGTTTCTCTTGGGAGTTCATGATAGGGGCATGAATACAACATTGATTTAAGCCTCCCCCAAGCTTGAGTGATGCTTTCTCCTTCGCGAGGCTAAAAAAAATATATAATTGCGATCACGATGAACAAGATGCATAGGATAATACTTTTGATGAAGTTCCAATTTCAATCTTCTATAGTTCCATGATCTCGTATCATCACATAGCCTATACCATGTCAATGCATCTCCCTTAAAAGATAAATGGAAGACCTTCTTCTTAACAACATCATCGGGTATACCTGCAAGCTTAAATAGTCCACAAACTTCATCCACATATATTAGGTGCTCATCGGGATGCTTTGTTCCATCTCCTACAAAAGGATTAGCTAGCAGTTTTTCCATCATACCCAAGGAACTTCAAAGGAATATTTTCATGTTCGATGGGTTGAGGAGCAACTCTTTGCTCTACTGGTCGGGGTGAAGATACCCCGAACAAGCCCCTCAGAGGATTACTTTCCATAGTAATAAGTGACAATAAATTTCAGCACACTATATAAATTTTTCCCCAAATTCCACCTACCAAAGGCGCTTCATCCCCGGCAACGGCGCCAGAAAAGAGTCTTGATGACCCACAAGTATAGGGGATCTATCATAGTCCTTTCGATAAGTAAGAGTGTCGAACCCAACGAGGAGCAGAAGGAAATGATAAGAGGTTTTCAGCAAGGTATTCTCTGCAAGTACTGAAATAAGTAGTAACAGATAGTTTTGTGATAGGATAATTTGTAACGAGCAACAAGTAACAAGAGTAAATAAAGTGCAGCAAGGTGGCCCAATCCTTTTTGTAGCAAACGACAAGCCTGGACAAAATCTTATAAAAGGAAAAGCGCTCCCGAGGACACATGGGAATATCGTCAAGCTAGTTTTCATCACGTTCATATGATTCGCGTTCGGTACTTTGATAATTTGATATGTGGGTGGACCGGTGCTTGGGTGCTGTTCTTACTTGAACAAGCATCCCACTTATGATTAACCTCTATTGCAAGCATCCGCAACTACAACAAAAGTATTAAGGTAAACCTAACCATAGCATGAAACATATGGATCCAAATCAGCCCCTTACGAAGCAACGATAAACTAGGGTTTAAGCTTCATCACTCTAGCAACCCATCATCTACTTATTACTTCCCAATGCCTTCCTCTAGGCCCAAATAATGGTGAAGTGTTATGTAGTCGACGTTCACATAACACCACTAGAGGCTAGACAACATACATCTCATCAAAATATCGAACGAATACCAAATTCACATGACTACTAATAGCAAGACTTCTCCCATGTCCTCAGGAACAAACGTAGCTACTCACAAAGCATATTCATGTTCATAATAAGAGGGGTATTAATATGCATAAAGAACCTGAACATATGATCTTCCACAAAATAAACCAACTAGCATCAACTACAAGGAGTAATCAACACTACTAGCAACCTACTAGTACCAATCCCGGACTTAAGAGACACGAATTGGATACAAGAGATGAACTAGGGTTTTGAGAGGAGATGGTGCTGGTGAAGATGTTGATGGAGATTTCCCTCTACCGATGAGAGGAGCGTTGGTGATGATGATGGCGATGATTTCCCCCTCCTGGAGGGAAGTGTCCCCGGCAGAACAGCTCTGCCGGAGCCCTAGATTGATTCCGCCAAGGTTCCGCCTTGTGGCGGTGGAGTTTCGTCTCGAAAGGTTGCTTATGATTTTTTCCTCGACGAAAGACCTCATATAGCAGAAGATGGGCATCGGAGGGCCACCAGGGGGCCCACGAGGTAGGGGGCGCGCCCAGGGGTAGGGCACGCCCCACCCTCGTGGGCTGTGTGGGCCCCTCCGTGAACTTCTTCCGCTGGATATTTTTTATTATTTCCCAAAATGACTTTCGTGGAGTTTCGTGGAGTTTTGGAGTTGTGCGTAATAGGTTTCTAATATTTGCTCCTTTTCCAAATTTCTGTAATTCCAGCCGCCAAAGATTCTCTCCTCCTCATGTAAACCTTGTTAAATAAGAGAGAATAGGCATACGTACAGACAAAAGCGTGTAATAACAGCCCATAATGCAATAAATATCGATATAAAAGCATGATGCAAAATGGACGTATCATGTCCCTAGTAAGCCTCTTCTAGACTAGCTCGTTAACCAAAGATGGTTAAGTTTCCTAACCATAGACATGTGTTGTCATTTGATGAACGGAATCACATCATTAGGAGAATGATGTGATGGACATGACCCATCCATTAGCTTAGCATATTGATCATTCAGTTTTATTGTTACTGCTTTCTTCATGTCATATACATATTCCTTTGACTATGAGATTATGCAACTCCCGGATATCGGAGGAATACCTTGTGTGCTATCGAACGTCACAACATAGCTGGGTGATTATAAATATGCTCTATAGGTATCTCCGAAGGTGTTTTTTGGGTTGGCATAGATCGAGATTAGGATTTGTCACTCTGAGTATCGGGGAGGTATCTCTGGGCCCTCTCGGTAATACACATCATAAGAAGCCTTGAAAGCAATGTAACTAATGAGTTAGTTGCGGGATGATGTATTATGGAATGAGTAAAGAGACTTGCCGGTAACGAGATTGAACTAGGTATGAAGATACCGACGATCGAATCTCGGGCAAGTAACATACCGATGACAAAGGGAATAACGTATGTTGTCATTACGGTATGACCGATAAAGATCTTCGTAGAATATGTAGGAGCCAATATGAGCGTCCAGGTTCTGCTATTGGTTATTGACCGGAGAGGTGTCTCGTGAAGGAAATATGCCCTAGAGGCAATAGTAAAGTTGTTATTTATATTTCCTTATATCATGATAAATGCTTATTATTCATGCTAGAATTGTATTAACCGGAAACTTAGTACATGTGTGAATACATGATACGTCTTTGTCGTATCTATACATTTTGATTGTTCCATGCCAATATTATACAACTTTCATATACTTTTGGCAACTTTTTATACTATTTTTGGGACTAACATATTGATCCAAAGGCTCAAAGGCCGCCTCGCTTGTTGCATGTTTTTTTGCTTCCAGAAAATCCAGAAAACGGAGTCCAAACAGGATAAAAACTGACGGAGATTTTTTTTGGAATATTTGTGATTTTTGGGAAGAAGAATCAATGCGATACGATGCCCAAGGGGGCCACGAGGCAGGGGGGGCGCCCTAGGGGGCCAGGCGCACCCTGGACCCTCGTGGCCACCCCGTAAGGCGGTTGGAGCCCTTCTTTCGCCACAAGAAAGCTAATTTCCGGATAGAGATCGTGTCCAAAATTCAGCTCAATCGGAGTTACAGATCTCCGGTTATAAAAGAAACGATGAAAGGGCAGAATCCAGAACGCAGAAACAGAGAGAGACAGATCCAATCTCGGAGGGGCTCTCACCCCTCCCACGCCATGGAGACCATGGACCAGAGGGGAAACCCTTCTCCCATCTAGGGAGGAGGTCAAGGAAGAAGAAGGAGGAGGGGGCTCTCTCCCCTCGCTTCCGATGGCGTCGGAGTGCCACCGGGGGCCATCATCATCACCGCAATCTTCACCAACAACTTCACCGCCATCATCACCAACTCTTCCCCCCTCTATGCAGCGGTGTAACCCCTCTTTTACCCGCTGTAATCTCTACTTAAACATGGTGCTGTCCTACGGTGCTCTCCATGTCGCGCAAGCGTGAGGGATCTCTGCTATAGGGTTTGCAATATGTTCATGATTTGCTTATGGTGGGTGGCGTGAGTGACAGAAGCACATACCCGACTAAGTAGGTTGTTTGCGTATGGTCATAAAGAGGACTTGATACTTTAATGTTGTGGTTGGGTTTTACCTTAATGATCTTTAGTAGTTCGGACGCTTGCTAGAGTTCCAATCATAAGTGCATATGATCCAAGTAGAGAAAGTATGTTAGCTTATGCCTCTCCCTCATATAAAATTGCAATAACGATTACCGGTCTAGTTGTCGATTGCCTAGGGACAAATAACTTTCTCATGACAAAAAGCTCTCTACTGAAACTAATTTAGTTGTGTCTTTATCTTAACAGCCCCTACTTTTTATTTACGCACTCTTTATTATCTTGCAAACCTATCCAAAAACACCTACAAAGTACTTCTAGTTTCATACTTGTGCTAGGTAAAGCGAACGTTAAGCATGCGTAGAGTTGTATCAGTGGTCGAAGAACTTGAGGGAATATTTGTTCTACCTTTAGCTCCTCGTTGGGTTCGACACTCTTACTTATCGAAAGAGGCTACAATTGATCCCCTATACTTGTGGGTTATCAATACATAGACAAACAGAATGTCACTAGTATGCCTCTACTTGACTAGCTCGTTGAATCAAATATGGTTAAGTTTCCTAGCCATAGACATGAGTTGTCATTTGATTAACTGGATCACATCATTAGAGAATGATGTGATTGACTTGACCCATTCCGTTAGCTTAGCACTTGATCGTTTAGTATATTGCTATTGCTTTCTTCATGACTTATACATGTTCCTATGACTATGAATTATGCAACTCCGAATACCGGAGGAACACTTTGTGTGCTACCAAACGTCACAACGTGAATCGGGTGATTATAAAGGTGCTCTCTGTGTGTCTCCGATGATACTTGTTGAGTTGGTATAGATCGAGATTAGGATTTGTCACTCCAATTGCTCGGAGAGGTATCTTCGGGCCCTCTCGATAATGCACATCACTATAAGCATTGCAAGCAATGTGACTAATGAGTTAGTTATGGATGATGCATTACGTATCCAGTAAAGAGACTTGCCGGTAACGAGATTGAACTAGGTATTGAGATACCAACGATTGAATCTTGGGCAAGTAACATACTGATGACAAAGGGAACAATGTATGTTGTTATGCGGTTTGATCGATAAAGATCTTTGTAGAATATGTGGGAGACAATATGAACATCCAGGTTCCACTATTGGTTATTGACCGGAGACGTGCCTCGGTCATGTCTACATAGTTCTCGAACCCGTAGGGTCCGCACGCTTAACGTTCGATGACGATCGGTATTATGAGTTTATGTGTTTTGATGTACCGAAGATAGTATGGAATCTCGGATATGATCACAGACATGACGAGGAGTCTCGAAATGGTCGAGACATAAAGATTGATATATTGGACGACTATATTCGGACACCAGAAGTGTTCCGGGGGTCACCGGATAATTATCGGAGTGTCGGGGGGTTATCGGAACCCTCGGGGGAACTAATGGGCCAACATGGGCCTTGTGTGAGAGAGAGAGGAGGGAGCCATGGGCTGGACACGCCCCCCTTGGGAGTCCGAATTGGACAAGGAGGGGGGGGGGGCGGCGCCCTCTCTTTCCTCCCTCTCTCCCTCTCCTTCCTCCCCCCTTCTTCCTTCCTAGTTGGACTAGGAAAGGGGGAGTCCTACTCCTACTAGGAGGAGGACTCCCCCCTCTCCTTGGCGAGCCCCAAGGGCCGGCCGGCCTCCCCCTTGCTCCTTTATATACGGGGGTAGGGCGACACCCTAGGATACACAACAGACATTGTTCTTAGCCGTGTGCGGTGCCCCCCTCCACCATAATCCACCTCGGTCATATCGTTGCAGTGCTTAGGCGAAGCCCTGCGCCGGTAGCTTCATCATCACCGTCATCACACCGTCGTGCTAACGAAGCTCTCCCTTGACACTCTGCTGGATCGTGAGTTCGTGGGACGTCACCGAGCCGAAAGTGTGCAGATAGCGGAGGTGCCGTACTTTCGGTGCTAGGATCGGTCGATCGTGAAGACGTACGACTACATCAACCGCGTTGTCATAATGCTTCCGCTTACGGTCTATGAGGGTACGTAGACAACACTCTCCCCTCTCGTTGCTATGCATCACCATGATCTTGCGTGTGCGTAGGAAAATTTTGAAATTACTACGTTCCCCAACATCTCGGTCATGTCTACATAGTTCTCGAACCCGTAGGGTCCGACGCTTAATGTTTGATGACGATTTGTTATTATATGAGTTATGTGATTTGATGACTGAATGTTGTTCGGAGTCCCGGATGAGATCACGGACATGACGAGGAGTCTCAAAATGATCACGAGGTAAAGATTGATATATACGATGATGGTATTCAGACACCGGAAGTGTTCCGGGAAGCACCAGGTACTTATCGGGTCACCGGAAGGGGTTCCGGGCACCCCCGACAAAAGATATGGGCCTTATGGGCCAAGAGGTGAAACACACCATCCACAAAGGGGCTGGTGCGCCCCCTCCATATGGGCTGGCCAAATTGGAGAAGGAAAGGGAAGGAGGAAAGGAAAAAGGGAATAGGATTCCCCCTTCCCCCTCTTCCCTTCCTACTCGATAGGAATAGGAAAGGGAGGCGGGTGGGTGGCGCCCAAGTAGGATTCCTCCTACTTGGGACACCCCCTTGGCTGCCTCTCCTCCCCTCCAACCTATATATATGAGGGGGGGGGGGGCACCGCTAGAACACCAACAATTCTTAGCCGTGTGCGGCGCTCCCCTCCATAGTTTACGCCTCCGGTCATATCTTCGTAGTGCTTAGGCGAAGCCCTACGCGGATCACTTCACCATCACCATCACCACGCCATCGTGCTGACGGAACTCTCCCTCAACACTTTGCTGGATCAAAAGTTCGAGGGACGTCATTGAGCTGAATGTGTGCAGAACTCGGAGGTGTCGTACGTTCGGTGCTTGATCGGCCGGAATGAGAAGAAGTTCGACTATATCAACCACGCTGTCAAACGCTTCCGCTTTTGGTCTACGAGGGTACGTGGATGCACTCTCCCCCTCTCCTTGCTAAGCATCTTCTAGATAGATCTTGCATGAGCGTAGGAATTTTTTTTAAATTGCATGCTACGTTTCCCAACAGAATGGAGCGAAACGAAGTGGGAAAAGCGGGGGGGGGGGGGGGGACGGCGGGAAAAGGGCCTTCTCTGGCCGACAGAGCGGACCCACGCCCCTTTTCGCTTCGGCCGGCGCCCCCAGGCGACCCTCGGGGCCTTTCTGCTCGGGTTCGCCGGCTGTTATTTCGGCCCAAACCGATGCTAAACGAGATCCTGGGGGCGCGACTGGGCCGATTTTAGGGCGCCGGCGCTAACAAATTGCCTTGGGGGGCCTGTTGGGGGCGCAGCTGGAGTTGCTCTAAGCCATAAGCAGTCTTGGGTGTGCTAAACTATTAGAAGTGGTAATTCACTGTGTGGGACATTTGAACATTTATTATAGCTGGACTCCCGAGTCCGGAATAGGATAGCATCCGTGTGCATTCTGAATGTCGAAGCATATTCAAATATTTGCAGCGTGGACCGCGCACAACGCAAATGACCTGTCCACCGAGCATCTAGTTTGCTTGTGGCTCTCGCTCATCCGAATGGTATGTCAAGAAACGGAGTAATTTCAAGCCTTTCCAAAGTGAAAGGAGACATTGAAATGCTATCTTCTTGTTTGTACGGATTCACGCAGGATGGAACACCACCAACTAACAAGTCATCAGATTTGAAACATAAATAAAACTTGACAAATTCATGTCCAAGTGCAACCCTATTCGCCCCTCTCTTAATCTTCACCAACTTGGCCATGGGCAGTTGACTCGTCACTTGAATAGGCTCCCAGCTTCTTCAGGTCAACCAACGCAGATATATCCAACATATGATCTAATTAAGAGAAAATCATACACATGCAAACAGTCTGTTTCTAAAATAATATAACTTTCTGAAACGGAATGCCAACATAAAGCCCAGCAAGTCTGACCGCGGGGGATGGAGGCAGGCGGATGGGAATGGTAGGCTGCAGGGAGGAGGATCTGCCATCAGGAGGAAGAAGATGAATACTCCAGGGCATGATGCAGGCTGTTGGATCTTGATCCGATGGTCAGGAAATAAAGTGACTGTTGGAAAGGTTCTTTGCAGGCACCGTTGTCGCCTTGCCCTTCTTTGATCTGTTGCACACCGTCGTCGCCGCCGCCGTCGGTGAGAGTGGGGAGAGGGGACAGGAAGTGGTGAGGGGCGGTGAGAGTAATAACTGTCGGCGCTTCGGGAAGCAACGTGGATTCTCGAGCATGGCTCTGCGCGTGCAGTCCCCGCCGTCCACATGCATCGAGCATGCCTGGCTCTGGAGAAATTGTCGATCTGAGCGCTCCCAGTGAGCCAGGCCCAGAGGTGCTTTAAACTTCGTGCGATGCAGGCCCAACAGTGAACGCTGACAACCATATGGACCACAATCTTTCAGCGCAGGCTTGGTTAGACCTAATGCAGGCAACCAAACATGCCCCTAGTAATCCATGACCAGCCACAACTACATACACTAGTCGGGGTCAGTTTTTTTTTACCTCATAATTCTCCTGAATATGATTCCGGAAAACTACCTAGAGAATCATGCCCACATAATCGTATGTCCAGTTTTTTTTCTATAATGCTAGCATGTGATTGTTGTATGAGTTTGAAAGCACAAATGCTCCCTGGTGATTTTGGTAATTAATGTCAACACATCTCTTGTTGGACTAATACTTTTATCTACCATATTTCAGATGAGTTCAACAATGGCGTGGTAAGGACAAGAGGATGTGGAACCTCTTCAAAATGCTAAGGACATTTGAACCTTTATTATAGCTGGACTCCCGAGTCCGGAATAGGATATCATCCGCGTGCATTCTGAATGTCGAAGCATATTCAAATATATGCAGCGTGGACCGCGCACAACGCGAATGACCCGTCCATCGAGCATCTAGTTTGCGTGTGGCTCTTGCTCATCCGAATGGTATGCCAAGAAAAGGAGTAATTTCAAGCTTTTTCAAAGTGAAAGGAGACATTGAAATTCTATCTTCTTGTTTGTACGGAATCACGCAGGATGGAACACCACCAACTAATAAGTCATCAGATTTGAAACAGAAATAAAAATTGACAAATTCGTGTCCAAGTGCAACCCTATTTGCCCCTCTCTTAATCTTCACCAACTTGGCCTTGGGTAGTTGACTCATCACTTGAATAGGCTCCCAGCTTCTTCAGGTCAACCAACACAGATATATGCAACATATGATCTAATTAAGAGAAAATCATACACATGCAAACAGTCTATTTCTAAAGTAATATAACTTTTTGAAACGGAATGTTAACATATAGCCCAGCAAGTCTGGCCGCGGGGGATGGAGGCAGGCGGATGGGAGTGGTAGGTTGCAGGGAGGAGGATCTGCCATCAGGAGGAAGAAGATGAATACTCCAGGGCATATGCAGGCTGTTGGATCTTGATCCAATGGTCAGGAAATAAAGTGACTGTTGGAAAGGTTCTTTGCAGGCACCGTTGTTGCCTTGCCCTTCTTTGATCTGTTGCACGCCGTCGTCGCCGCCGCCGTCGGTGAGAGTGGGGAGAGGGGACAGGAAGTGGTGAGGGGCGGTGAGAGTAATAACCGCCGACGCTTCGGGAAGCAACATGGATTCTCGAGCGTGGCTCTGCGCGTGCAGTCCCCGCCGTCCACATGCATCGAGCATGCCTGGCTCTGGAGAAACTGTCGATCTGAGCGTTCCCAGTAAGCCATGCCCAGAGGTGCTTTAAACTTCGTGCGATGCAGGCCCAACAGTGAACGCTGACAACCAAATGGGCCACAATCTTCCGGCGCGGCCCTGGTTAGACCTAATGCAGGCAACCAAACACGCCCTAGTAATCCATGACCAGCCACAACTACATACACTAGTTGGGGCCAGTTATTTTTGCCTCATAATTCTCCTGAATATGATTCTGGAAATCCAGAGAATCATGCCCACAGAATCGTCTGTCCAGTTTTTTTTTGTAATTCTAGCATTATAGAAAAGCTAGCATGTGATTGTTGTGTGAGTTTGAAAGCACAAGTGCTCCCTGGGTGATTTTGGTAATTAATGTCAACACATCTCTTGTTGAACTAATACTTTTATCTAGCATATTTCAGATGAGTTCAACAATGACGTGGTAAGGACAAGAGGATGTGGAACCCCTTCAAAATGCTAAGGACATTTGAACCTTTATTATAGCTGGACTCCCAAGTCCAGAATAGGATAGCATCCACGTGCATTCTGAATGTCGAAGCATATTCAAATATTTGCAGCGTGGACCGCGCACAACGCGAATGACCCATCCATCGAGCATCTAGTTTGCGTGTGGCTCTCCTTCATCAGAATGGTATGTCAAGAAAATGAGTAATTTCAAGCTTTTTCAAAGTGAAAGGAGACATTGAAATGTTATCTTCTTGTTTGTACGGAATCACGCAGGATGGAAGACCATCAACTAACAAGTCATCAGATTTGAAACAGAAATAAAACTTGACAAATTCATGTCCAAGTGCAACCCTATTCGCCCCTCTCTTAATCTTCACCAACTTGGCCTTGGGCAGTTGACTCATCACTTGAATAGGCTCCCAGCTTCTTCAGGTCAACCAACGCAGATATATCCAACATATGATCTAATTAAGAGAAAATCATACACATGCAAACAGTCTATTTCTAAAGGAAAAAAAATATTTTTCGTCCCTTAATTATTTCGATAGTTTAGAAATAGTCCTTCAATTCTAAAATCAGTAAAATCTAGTCCCTCAATTGTTGAAATTGAATATTTTTCGTCCCTCAAGCTGCTTCGGATGGTTTTGTGCTGACATGGCATGGTTTTGACCGTTGACCTTGCCACCTCATTGTCCACCTCACCTTCATCTTCTTCCTCTCTCTCTGCCCACGGGAGCACCTTGCCATGGCCCACGTGCTTCTGCTCCGGTCGCTGCCTCTGGCAGCCGTGGCCTCGCCTCTGGCAGCCGTGGCCTCGCCTCTATGCAGCTATGCTCCTCCGCCTCGCCCATCTTCCACAAACGTACTCCCTCCGTTCCGAATTACTTGTCGCACGTATGGATGTATCTAAATGTATTTAGTTCTAAATACATTCATTTCAGCGACGAGTAAATTGGAACGGAGGGAGTAGTTAGCTCCGATTGATACAACGAGACACACACGTTTAGAGCAGCAATCAACTTGAACAGTCCACTTGTGCGAAGCTAGCTAAGCTAATTGATTTACCACTGGCCAGAAACGCACCACTCCCACGCACGCAGCCAACCGGCTAGAAACACAACACGCACACGAAGGCTGGCTATGAATGCCAAAGGCTCGTCGACAGACTTGTTGTCGGCACCGCGACGGCATTCGACTGTCCCGCGAGCCACGCAGACGTGCTCAGCCTGCTGCTGCTGCACATGCCGTAGCCCGAGGTGGCATGCATGCACAATGGCGTCCGGCATGTGCTTGCCGTGGATGTGCCGACACTGGCTTCCAGGGCGTGGCGACCATGCCCTACTTCGACGAGAGATAGGGAAGAACGAGATGACGATGACGAAGGAAGTTGTGCATTCCGTCTTCTAGGGCGTGGCCTCGCCCTTCTTCTTTCTCCTCGTCTTCCTTTTTTCCCATCTAGTGGCATTCCGTCGAACAGTAGCCCCCGTCGTTCCCCGTGTCGGAGTCGGTCCACGCGAGCAGCCTCTTGTCCCAGTCCATGCCCCTATCAGCGAAGGCGATGGAGAAGTGCGCGTGCATCCCACCACACAAGGCACACGGAGGTGGCGGCCGGAGCAGACCCATGCAGTGAAGTGCTCCGATGGGCAGAGAATGAGAGGGGGAAGAAGACCAAACTGAGGTGGACAATGAGGTGGCGAAGTCAATGGTCAAACTATGCCACATCAGCACAAAACCACCCGAAGTAACTCAAGGGAGGAAAATATCCGGTTTAAAAAATTGAAAGATGAGATTTTGATGGTATTCGAGTTAAAGGACCATTTCTAGACTATCAAAAAATTAAGGGACAAAAAATATAATATACTTTTTCCTTTCTAAAATAATATAAATTTTTGAAACGGATGCCAACATAAAGCCCAGCAAGCCTGGTGTTAGAGTTGTATCGAATATTATTGTACAAGGTAGGTTACAGTTGGACTTGGTTTTGGACTATGTATAGACAAGGTATGAGTTGTATCCTAATTGTATACGTGCATCCTAGGCCTCTCATATATAGTGGGGGGAGACACACGATGTAACCTATGCCAATATAATAGCACAGACACGCTGGGGTGCCGACGGTGTGTGCCGGCGCTCGGGCGGCCGGGGTCCGGTATTGTAGCTGTGTCATGGGGAGGAGCGCCCATAGTCAGGCCCCGGGGATGTAGCCACATCGGTGAACCTCGTTAACAAATCTTGGTGTGCCTCCTGTGATTGCTTGGTCCTCGGTAGATCGACGGTAGCCTCAGATTTATTCTAACAAGTGGTATCAGAGCCCAGGTGCCCGGAATAAATCTCGGTGAACTCACGGGTGGTCGGTCATGGTTGGTGGGCTGGAAACACGGGTGTTAGCGGGCCCATGGGTGACCGATGTGTGAGGGGGAGATTGTTGGGTTTAGTCCCACATCGGTTGTGGGAGGAGACATAACACGATTTATAAGGGCGAGGGTGTCCCCTCCTAACAGGCTAGTCTTTTGGGGAGAGAGGGCCCAAGGCCTGTCATAAGTCGGTGTTGCTCTCAGGTTGGGCCTGGTGATGCAGGTGGGTCGGAAACGCTGGTGTTAGCGGACCGAGGATTGCGTAACAATTGGTATCAGAGCAATGCGAGATTTGTTTAAAGAAAAAGAAGTTTGGTTTCGGGAGACTTTGCAGTGTGTTAGAACAAGGAAGATAGCAAAGGTGGCCACATGTGTTGTTTATTGTGGAGCTGACAGTTTATATTGAGCTAGTTGCTACACGGGCACAAGGCTACGAGGGACTACTTTTTGGGGATTCTTTGCTTTGCACATTGATCGGAGATGGCATTATGGCAGCAGGAGCGATGTTCAACACGAGCAATTAAACATGAATCAGGGACGACGACATGCGTATAAGCCTCGGAGGAGTCTGGAGCATGCCGTGACAAGGATCATGCATCCACAGGGCGTCAAGCAATGCAAGGATGTGCGGGGCGGACACGACGCAGGGTGGAGCATGGTTGCAGTCAGATAATTTCGGCTGGGTCGGACTAGACTGTCTGAGGGATCGACGTAGATGTCGGTCAAAATAGAAGACGGCGGTGATTTCAGCGACGACGACATAGGAGCGTGATGTTGATGGTGGCCGAACTTGTGGGCGTGGAAACAAGTGGTGCATGCCTGAGGGTTTGTGTGGCTTCAACAAAGACTATGGGACGGGGTTGATTCAAGGCAGTGTACACATGAGAGAGCTTGAAGCCGACGGGGCGCAGGGTAGCATAGCGCAGCTACATGGAGTCATGTTGAAGGTGGAGCCGGAGTCTGATGGACAACTTCACTCTGTGCTGATGAGGGGTTACGGCGTAAATGCATGGAGAGTCGAAGCCTATTTCAGCAGGATAGTGAGAGACACGTGGATCGGATTGGGTACCAATGGTCTGATGGAGACGTGATACTCGGCATCGGTCGGTGATGATCGGTGGTTCTCTGTAGTGGGGGTTGAGGCAGTGTGGGCTAGCTACCCGGGAGACTCGACCAGGACAGCAGAGGCTCGACGCGGTGATAGCGACGAAGGCGTCAGTAAGCACGGGACACAACGACAGGCCAAGGCACCGTGGTCGGACATGGGGTCGGACAAAGTGTGCAGGGTGTCAAGCAGTGTTGGCGAGTACCAGGTTCAAGTTGGTGACTAGATCTATGGAGTTTGACATGTCATATGGATGAGAGTTGACCATGGAGAATCTGAGAAAGTGGTGGAGAGTCTGAAATTGTCAAAAGCTGAGGGAGTACATGACCGTATATTCTGTGATGTTCAGTGCACATGGCGAAGTGCGGATGACAAGTACAAAAGGAGGTGGAGTGCTATAGCTATGGGACATGTAAGAGACTATCCGGGAAAAGGATGAGACAACTGTGAATTTGACTCAGTGTGACACAGGGCGACGGTGAAATTCCTTCAAGTTTCAGACAGACGGTCAAGAAAGAGCGGTGATGTTGAGTTCAGGTAACCCTTATATGTGACATCCAATATGTGAGTTGTTCACTTTCACGCAGGTCAGTGATCGGTGTGTGATGATGTTGAACGGATACTCCAGAAGTTTGGGAGCACAAAGTAGGGTAATGAGGAACTTGATTTTGCTCGAGTGTTGATTGTGAAGAAGACGAGAAGGGACTACAGTTGCAGGTGGAGTCACATGGAGTCTGGGAGTAGCAGCAGTGCTCATGACGTATCTCAAGTCCAATGTACATGAAGGTTTGATGCACAGACGAATTCAAGGTGGTGGAGAATATTCGTCAAGGTGAAGTTTGTTAGAGTTGTGTCGAATATTATTGTACAAGGTAGGTTACAGTTGGACTTGGTTTTGGATTGTGTATAGACAAGGTAGGAGTTGTATCCTAATTGAATACGTGTATCCTAGGCCTCTCATATATAATGGGGTAGACACACGATGTAACCTATGCCAACATAATAGCACATGCATGCGGGGGTGCCGGCGGTGTGTGCAGGCGCCCGGGCGGCTGGGGTGCGGTATTGTAGCGTTGTCATGGGGAGGAGCGCCCATAGTCAGGCCCCGGGGATGTAACCATATCGGTAAACCTCGTTAATAAATCTCGGTGTCGTGCCTCGTGTGATTGCTTGGTCCTCGATAGATCGACAATAACTTCGGATTTATTCTAACACCTGGAGCTCTGCCTCCTTCAGGCGCTAAATATCCCAAGACGAAGGACCTCACCCATGTCATCACACACAACAATTCCTATACTGCCCGAGCTAGAACATAGTTAATATCCACATTCATTTTCATGAAACTGAAGAGGATGTTTTCCGCAAAAAGAAAATTTGAAGAGGAGGTGCCCAATTAGTAGGACACTGGAGATCATAGGAACAACGGGACTTCAGAAACAAAGAGTTCCTCACGATTTCACTTATTGCTGTTCAATTCTGATTTTTAAATAACAAATGCCCGTGCGTTGCAACGGGAAAGCATTGACGTATATTAATTGAGAGTTGTACATGGGAACTCATTTGAAGTTCATAAAAAATGAAATCTTGATTTTATTTTTATTTTGAGCAATGGAATTGAATTTTTCATTTGTAACACAATTAGGTCAAATAATCTAACTAGATTTATACTCTTGGAACTTTGAGGAAAAGAAACTCCAAACAGCGGTAGAGAACACTTCGGAACACTGCCGTTGTGGTTCCTCTGTACTCTCTGTCTCTCCCTCCCTCTTTTTATATCCTACTACAGGACGTGCGGAGCGGAACACATCAGTACAATGTCAATGTGTACTGATCAATTTAGCCCTCCCTATATAGTGTTGATCATAACAATGACCCAAGATTGGATCAAACTGTTTCTGCTGAAGTAAGAGGCTTCTCTTAGACCTCAAGATTTGCAAGTTGCGCCATATTTAAACTTCCTCCTGGTTTTCTACGGATCATCTTGAAGAAGTCCTTATTAGCATTCTTAGAATACAAACATCATACATGTCTAGAACAAAAACTCCGGTAACCTTTTTCCTGCTACTATAGACAGATATTACAATCACAAAACTCCATAAAATTGTTGCATTAGTTTCTCATACCTTTCTCTTGAGCTAATCAACAAAGTATATATTTTCAAGAGTTTAATATTGTCTTAGACCTGCAAGGTAAGATGTCGGCTCTGAATACACACACGGTACAACACACATTCAAAGTAAAGATGGAAGTAAAAAAGAACATATATATCTTGACGCCTAAAAAAATTATAGGTATAGCAACATCTAGTATATTTTGTCAAACAAAACTAATCAATTTTAATTCTGCTTATACAGTGGGAATCTTTTTCAAATATAACTTGCATATCTGATTTCATATTTTATTTAATCTCATGCTCCAAAAGATCACGGGATCAATAACTCATGACCGTATGCTTCATGCAAAAATAATTATAACTAAGGTGAAGAATTTGCAATACCCAAATCTAAAAGCAGTACACGTCAATCTCGGGAGGCATGAGATGTAGCTGGTATGTACATAAATATAGACTAAACCAACATGTGTCCGAGGTGATTATCACGAAGATGGAACAGCTGCCGCTGGCTAGAAACTAAAAATAAATGATGGAACAGGATGAGAATCGAAGCTAGGTTGGAGAAAACAAGATTAGGGAGACCTTGAGAGGCTGGATATAGGAGCATATACATGTATACTCACACAGGAACTTCACAACCACGCAAGACTACATCAACCTCTCATCCAAACAAAAAATTCTCCTCTGTGCAAGCCCCCTTCTTCTCCTTGCACTCTTCTTCCTCCCACTCATCTCCACCTGTGCTGGACCATAATGAGGCTGAGCACCTGCATCGTAGGAGAGGTAGTTGCTGAGATTGTCGGGGTTCTGCTGCACATCGTGCAGTATCTGCATCAAGTCGGGCTGATCGCGGTAAGCATAAGTTATGGGGTGGAAGCGATATTACTCAAGAGGTCCGACCCGTGAAACAACTTGCGCCGGAGATCGGGCGGTGTGGGAGGATCAGGCGAACCTGTGCGAGGCTGCGATCCCGTCCTTCGAGCCCCTTCTCATAGAACTCAACTGCTTTCAACGTTCCTTTGCCTCGTCGGCCTGGCTTGCGATCGATCGGGCGTGGGGAACCTAGCTTGCAATCGATCGGGACGTGAAGGACTTGAGATTGTCGACGGCTTAAAGGGACGTCAATGAGAAGATCAATCGACTATATGAGGGGGCGACGGTTTGCGACGGCGATGGATCCCGATCGGGGCAGACTGCGCGCGCCCCGTGTGGACGTGGTAGTCGGAAACACGATCGCATCGCTCGGAGTGGACGACCCTTGGGCAACTCGAGACCTGCGTGACTCCGTTGGCCTGGTACGATTCATATGCAATGCATCTTTCCTTTTTCTGAAACGAAATTGTTCCTACTCTGATGGTAAGCTAAGGCCCAACCTGGCCCAGCATGGATGACGTACGAATAGAAAGGGCCCAATTGGGATGCGATCGTTTGATGCACACAAAGTGGTTCCTTGAATTAGTACCACCTCGCATATATGTTTTAAATTCAAAGTGAAAGCGTAAATTCATACGAAGGAAGCGTATTGTGACGGTGAACCCACGGAGTCAATCCATGCGTTATTATTACTAACGAAAGGGCCCGTGCGTTGCAACGGGAGAAAATAAAATCGCCACTCATACACACACTCAGCGAGATCACTAAATCCCTTGAAATATTTCATGATGTTGTGCAAGAAAAACATGATAAATGGTGTTGCGCAAAAAAAGAATAGGGCAATTTTCTAAGCGTACTGAAGTTGTGTTCAGTTTATTAGACAACATAAATATCTACCTAGTTGACGATATCGATTCACGCCTTTGTTGGCGTTCCTACTCAGTGATGCCGAACAAATAGTGCATTAGACAGAAAATAAGAAAGTAATTTTTAGTATTCAATAATAGCATGTGCATAAGAGCATTATATATATATATATATATATATATATATATATATATATATATATGTGTGTGTGTGTGTGTGTGTGTGTGTGTGTGTGTGTGTGTGTGTGTGTGCGCGCGCGCGCGTGTGTGTGGGGCGGAGGCGCTAGGATTCCCCGAGGTTTAGGCATACTGGGTAATTTGTGTCAACTTCGGGGGTAATTTTAATGACGTACGGCCAGAAGCACTATTTGCTTTACTATTTGGGGAAGATAGCAAATATGCCCGTGCGTTGCAATGGAAGAAAAAAATGCACTTACTGCGATGATATGCGATGATATTGTGCATGTTGACGCCCGCTACCTCATACGACACGTTATCCGTGGATGCGATATGGTAGTGTAACCAAGCGTCGAACATTGCAAGGTAGTGTGGATTTCTCTACCGTGCTCTTCTCACTTGCATTGTCGTAGCTCACCACACTTTTTGTAGCGGTGGCCAGCTCGATGGAATGAACAACTGTATGGATGGCCGGGCCAAGGAACTGTGTGGCTGCATAGTCAACATCAAATTTAGGGATAATGGGGTCTGACATTAAAAGTATGTTTATGAATAAGTTCAGGATCGACTTGACAGTATAGGCCAACAGTGTGACATTTGCTAAGTAAAGTCAGATTCTTGCTAAGTAAAGTCAGATTCATACTGTTGTTGTGTTCGTAGATAATTAGAATTCGGATTCTTGCTAAGTAAAGTCAGTTCTTTTTTATTTGTACCAGCACGTCATGTATATACATAGCTAATCAGAATTTGGATTCTTGTACGTATCTAAGTAGGATTCTGGTCCTACTGTATTTTTAAGGATTATCTTTAAGAATAGAAGTTCGAACATGCACTGCCTTTAGTAAAGAGGATTCTTTTATGAAATTGCTCGCGTCTGATGGTTTGTGTTTGATACAACACTTCCATAACCCAATTGCTCAAGACCCCCTCTCATTCCACGACACACCGCCGGGCATGATGACAGTAGCGTAGCACTATTCGTGTCCAACAATCAAGCACCTATTTTTAACCGATACTATCTTTTTCATTATAATTTTAAAAAAGAAATTTGTACATGAACAATTAATAAATAATTTTTTATTATGATTTAGACATAGTGATTGTAGCAGAGTTAAACCCAGAAAAAAGTTGAATACAAATCAAGGGATATAGCAGCATTCAACTAAATTAGTAGTGGAGTAGAGAAGCCCTGGAGCATATAAAGTAAATGATACCTCTGACAAAGCAGGTTTAAGAAGTGGATAGTAAGTTTGGAAACATGAACAATGCATAGCAAGCTTTCGTACATACAAATTCCCTTGTATTGATGAAAACATAAATTCACCTATAAAAAACTAACAAATTTAGTTTGTATATGTACTCTTAGTACGCAGTCGAGTCAACACAAACAATTTGCCTATGAAAGGATCAAGTTGGAATTCCATTGCTCCAACAATATTTTAGTATTGTTGTCCTCTAAATTAGAGGAGCACCAGCATTTGTAGTTAATTACGGAAGGCTTGGCCGGTGCTTCTTGGAGGTCTTGTCCGGTCTTTCATTGACAAACTTGTCGTTGGCCATGGCCGCTCTCCCTTGCACTGCCATGTGCCGTCTACACGGAGATAGGGCAGGCCGCTGATTGCCCTCCACCGAACGAGGAGCTACTTGTCGATCTCGAAGGCGTGCAGGTGCACCGTGCACCCATCCTGCCGTATCTATAATCGTGTGTCACAATGGACGGCGACTAAGCAATGGCAGTACCGGCGAGTACACAATCTTCTAAATGATCCGGTTCTGCAAGTACACTACAGCCTAGGGCTGATTGATCTTTGCGGCTCCCGGAACACACAAGCACGCACGTACACGTACATGAATACTCCAAATCAATTGGACAGTTAATCAACCGGGTCTTGCCTTTTTTTTTTTTTTTGCAATATCGTCTCTTATTGAGTTTGTAGCAATCTGCATATGTCCGTTCTCTCATCGCCTAGATAAGAATCATTCGGCAGCCAGCTTCAGGTATATGTAGGTTTTCCACGTATATAAACTGGTGTGGTTGAATATAAGGAGTCGAGGTCGAACTATTTCATAAGTATAGAACCCTTCCACATGACACAACCTGTATTCTAGCTCAATTGGTCGTAGCTTGTATAGTCGGGTGATGAGGTTGCGAGTTTGATCCCGCTCCTTCACATATAAGTTTTTGCGCCCTTTCACACATCAGGTGGGCCGGCTGAGTTGGGCCATAACGGGCCCGGCTAAATTGGGCCACAATTACGACAATCAAAAATCTGGATGGCCTGTAACGCACGACGGACGAAAAATTGTTATATGGTAACGACGGACGAAAAGGCTTATAAATAGTACCACCTCGGATAACAAAAATAACATAGGTGAAAAAAAACTGAAAGCGTACATTCACGGCAAGAAACGTATTGTGACGGTGAACCCACGGAGTCAATCCGTGCTTTATTATTAGGTAGAGACTAGCAAAAAAGTCCGTGCGTTGCAACGGGTGAACAAAATTCTTGCACATACCTAGCGACACATCGATCTTGTCACTTCTTCCGTTCGTCGATGGTGGTCATGGATTTCACCTAATCACAGTAAACACTTCTCCCGTTCGTCGATGATGGTCATGTATTTCACCTAATCATGGTAAACATGATCAATTCCAAGGTGACGAGGTTGGCCATTACACTATAGCATGCTGCATCCGTGTGCCCCTTTTTTCACTGACTTGTAATTCTGTGCATGACATGTCCCATTAATGCATGCATGCGTATAATTAGAATGTACTCCCTCCGTCCGAAAATACTTGTCATTAAAATGGATAAAAAGAGAGAACTAAAATATGTCTAGATACCTCCTCTTTTATCCATTTTGATGACAAGTATTTTCGTACGGAGGGAGTAATATTATAAGATACACAGTTTTATTATTTTTTACTTATGTATTAATTAAATAAATGCATACCATCTTCTTCCATGCTAGAAAGAAAAATACTAACTTGAGATTGTTGAAGCTCTCCTCTCAGTACACGCGATGCAACAAATATTGTAGAAAGGAAAATAGCACAAAGGAGTCATGAAAAATATAATCACTTTTGCCAGTTCACATATCAAAGGAATCAACATCATTATATTCTGATAGACAATTTAAAGTTGGGAAATATTCTTCTACTCAAACAATAATAGTATGCAAATTCACTAAATATACATAGTGTAATTGTGTTTCAACTAATGTGCAGGTCGGAAATATAATCAATGCTTTGAGAAGTCTATACAATGATCATAACCCTTTGTTCAATTATGCAGAGGAAGGATAAGTAAAACGTTCATCATCAGGAGACAAGACAGTTCAGGCGACAACCAGTGTGGTCTGCGTCATCCGCCGCGTGCAGCGGAGCCGGCGTCGCGTGCATAGGTAGCTCTGGTCCTCACGAGTGCCTGTTCCTCGTCAATCTGTCCGCAAGGAAACCGATACAAAAGCTTAGGTAGCTAGCTCACGTAGCTAGCTTTGTACACAAGCCTTACCTTGAACTCATGGTCTGGATGAAGCTATCTCGGCCTTGTGTTCGGATTAAGCGCCCCGACCTGTGTTGCACGCCCCGTTCCACATGCCCATGGCGGAGGAGTGTAGGACAGCTGGATTGGGGAAGCAACGTCGGCGAACAACACAGCGCCACCATGTACAGCGCCACCATGTCCATCCTAGTGTTGAGTGCCCAGAAGTCCGTAACTCCAACCGCAGCACAGCCGCGCGTCCAATCTCTTTAGACTGGTACGTACCTCTTGGATGGGTTCGCCTTCCTTTCCCTGTGTCCGCGTGCCTCCAGGAGTTTTCTCCTCGTCCCCATGGGATCGGCCTCCATGCACCTGCTCCACCGGCTGCTCCGTCGTCCATGTGGGATCGGCCTCAGTGCGCCTCCTCGACCGGCCGCTCCGCTCTACCCATGGGATCGCCCTCTGCACGCCTCCTCGACAGGCCGCTTCACGTGTTAAGCCTTCTCGTCCAGCCGCTCCGTCGTCCATGTGGGATCGGCCGGCCGTTTCGTGTTTGCTTCTCCACCTCTGGTATCGACCGTCTCCCTCTTATCTGATATTTATCGTAGGGGTTAGGGTATTACCTGTTTGAAATCTTATCGTAGGAACTGTCTAGATGGAGGTACGTGTATGAGTCAGACACGAAAGAGAAAACCGAATTAAACCAATGTTTTTGATGGACTGACGGGATTAGTACTATCTTGGATTTTGGAAAAAATATGGACGTATTGAAAAAAACTGAAAGCGTAAATTCATGAAAAGAAGCGTATTGTGATGGTGAACCCGAAGACCCAATACGTGCTTTATTATTATTAGGGAGAGATTAGGAAAAGATATGCCTTTATTGACTCATAACTTCATATCAAATTGATAAAGCATACAAAGTTCACCATTAGCTCCTGCATAATTAGAACGTACACAATCAGCAACACTACACTTGTACGTAATTCCCGTCGTCGGACGTTCGGCGCTCATGTTAACCTTGACTAGTCGACTAGCCAGTAGTGACCGCTGGTGTCATGATTCCAGGTTTAATTTGGAGTATTCCTCATTTAAATGTTCGAATTTACATAAGTTGTTCGTGTTGTAGTGTTGTAGTATCCGATCGAGTTTCAGTAGCGATATGCATTTCTTGAGATTTCAGCAAGGAGCAAGGTAAGCATTAGCAATCTTTTGTCGTTTACCTGTAACTAAATATTGTATACACTGTCGCTAAGAAAAACAAGCTGTAGTTTCCTCGACTTCGTGCCCTCCAGTCTCGGGACCAGGCACCTAAGGTCCACGTCGACGGCAAGGAGAGGTCGACGATGCAGGGAGCCACACTGTGTTCTACTGCCTCACGAATATGTTGAACAATACCGGTGTGGAGGCGGTGGTGGCGGGACACTTGTACAAGCCACCACAACTGCAGAAATCGGCTGCTGCAAGTACCACCACCACCTGCCTCGAGCTGGACGACCTACTACTTCCACTGTGCAGTGGATCTCTTTGAGATGCAGGCTGAACCACCGGGTGCTCCAAGGTTGGAGCGACCGCCGGGTGCTGCAGGGTGGCACCGACCGCTACAAGGTCCGTCGTCGGGGTACTGCAGACGACCACTGACGTCTCCCGTCCAAGTAGTGCCCTGTTGCCATGGCGATGCGGTGAAGGAAGAGAAGAGACGACATGTGCGGTCAGGGACAAGCGATGTTGCTGCTTAGGCGAGTTTTTGAAACAACGACTGAGTTGCAAACGGCGACAACAACAACGGTGGTGCTGCTACAACATTATCTTTCAACGCGGTCGGAGATGTTGTTTGCAATTTTTGCAACATGGCTCTTGTTGTAAAAAATTAGACGCGGCTGGAGATGTTGTTACAATTTTTGTAATCAGACAATTAGAGGAGAAAAAGTTTTGCAACATGATTCTTGTTGCGAAAAATTAAAAAAGATGATCTTTTTTTTTTGCAATATGAGCCTTGTTGTCGGAAATTAGAGAAGTTAAGGTTTACAACAAGGGTCAAATTATAGGAAATTAAAGAAGAGCAGATTTTACAACAAGAGTTTTATTGCAGAAAAAATAAAGAAGAAAAATGACACAACCGCTCACATCATCGAATTGAATAGCTCGTGAGGCGGCGGATCTTTGCCGGCCGAGGTGTAGCACATCCCCATTGACAATCCTGCTATTAGGTTTGCCAAGACAGAGTGCCGGCTGCAGTTGACAAAGTCATTCGGATTGTACTAAAATTCAGTTCGCTGTGATTTCTGGCATAACTCAGCATTGATGAAAAAGATTTCCCCCGCTTTATATTATAAAGCAACAACCACTTATATTCAAAGCATCGATACAAATGCACACCACATATACCCAAGGCGAGATACAAGGAAGCCGGGCAACGAAACACACCCTCAACGACAACCAAACACCTACAAGATGTGCAACAAGGAACCGCTTAGCGCCGACAGAGACCACCAAGAGCAATCGTCCGGGAGGGTGTGTGACGAACCACGCCGGACCGAGGGCTCCAAGACGATGCCTCCAAGAAGGATACGACCATGGAATGTCGTCACCGTCCGATCCTCAGATCAAGTTTTCACCCGGAGCGAGACGAAGGAGAATGAGCACCACGACGGAGCCTACAAGGAGGAACACGACATCCGCAAACGCCGCCACCGTCGGTCAGTGCACGAACTGGACAGGTGATGAAGCCTGGTGCTTCAATCCCTTCGTCGCATCCCGATCCGCCAACCACTCGCAGCCATGCCGCCCAAGTAGCCATGCCTGCATGCCCGCAACCGAGACGCACAGTCCGCCCACGACATACGCGCCTCCCACCGCCAGGACCGCCACCGCCACTGCACCATCATGCGACAGCCACCAAAGAGCACACCTTTGGCCAGATCTACGCCCCCAGCAGACTCCGAAGCCACGAGAGGAACCGCGACCATATGCCAGTCCGGGGGAAGGGGGAGGTGACGGAGCAGCCCAAGGCCAAGATCGACGACGGGGCATGCGGAGGCGTCCCCGTCCACCAGCCAACCCCCTCCGCCCCCCCCCCCCCCCCCGAAACCATGTTCGCCCCCGAAGCCACATGCCCGGACCAGCCGGGGCGCAGCGCCGCCGACGCCGGCGAAGGGAAGGGGACCAGATCGCCGCCGCCGCGCTCAAAGGGAAGCCAGCAGGAGGTCTCCCGTGCAGCGCCGCCGTCACTGCCGCGCAAAGGGCCCGGCTGAACGGGGACGCCCACCGCCACCGTTGTCGCGCCGCCCCCCCCCCTCCCCCACCCGAGCCACGGAGAGAGGGCCGCCCGCGACCCGGTCGAGCTCGACCCGTAGCGCCAGAGTCGACGCTGGGGCACTGCAGGGGAGCAGCCGCCACCGACACCACCCACCGGCATGCACCGCCTCCATGCCGTCACGCCGCCGCCACGCCACCGTCGTTGGCCCACGCCGGAGCGCCACTGCGCCGCCGTGCCCGGCAACGAGCACCGCGTCCCGGCCCGCGCCGTTCCCCCCGCGCGAGGAGACAAGAGGACCTCGCCGCCACCGGCGATGACCGGGCTTCGCCCGCTCGCGCCCCCTGGCGGCGGCGTGGGAGGGGGAGAGGAGGAGGGGAGGGTGGGCGGCGGCGCTAGGTTTAGCCTCCCGGACACTCGCGGGAGGGTCGCGGGAGGAGGGGAGGGGGATCAAAAAATCTCTGTGTCGTGCATCGGAGGTCTCTTCACCGCATAACTCAGCATTAACCCTTTTGGTGACGGTATCGCTACCGCAAATGCCCGCTATAGGTGCAATATAATAGTGCAAGCTAGATTTGGTTTTCTCCAAAATCTCACACAAATAACTAAATAGAAGTGAAGTTGAATCCTCCATCACCCTGTAAGCTAGCTCCAAGCCTTGTGTGTTTGTCCTGAACTACGAGGAAGTGGTAGTTCATCATGGGGGGCGTCTTCGTCTTTATAGCTGGACTCTGGACTAGGATAGCATCTGTGCGTACAACGTACTTACATGCAAGATGCATGCATTCTAGTAAAACCGAAGCAAATTCATATATCTGTGGTGTGATCTGTACGCAGTCTAGTTTGCGCGCGAGACTCATCAATGATCCGAGCATCTAGTTTGCGTGCGACTCCCTCATCTGAATGATATGTTTTCAAGAGAAAGAAATACTATTATGTTTTCTACTTTCGACAAAGAATGGATTTTATTGGTTCAAAATGAAGAATCAAAAGAATATAATCACCATGAACATACACCCGACCTCTGCATAAATAGGACGCACATAGCCAACACCAATGCACACAAAAAGAAAAAACACCGACAATTGACAAAATCATATAAGACCAAAGTTACATGTAGGTGATGAAAAAAATTCCAAAGTGATCAGATACGCGATCGACAAACTATAGCAATAACTATATCTGCACCAATCATCTCATGACTCCACACGAACGACGAGGTCCTTCAACAGGAACGCCTTCAAGAAGGGAGCGACGTTGATGCAGTCACCGTCACCGGATCCAAGCATCAAACCAGAATCTAGATTTTCACCCTGAAGAATCAGTCGGAGCATATCCAAACAATGCCTTCAAAAATATAACGACATAAAAAAATGTCGTCACTGCCAGGTAACCAGACCTAGGCTTTCACCGCGGAGCTCAAGACTAAGTGCACATAGCACCATCATCGAAGTCACTTGTGTATTGTTGTCATCAATTTTTCACGATCCTAGCAGCTGCATGCGATGTTCTACCAACACTGCTGCATCACCATCCTTTTGCGTCAAGCCTTTGGCCATAGTTTGTATCTCACCGCTGAAATCAACCAAATGTACCCTCTCCAAATACCTTGCGATGACCACCGCCGTCGTGAAGCATAGTTGGCATGCAGGCAACACCGTCCGCCCGACCGGATCTTGATCAACCAGCACCACCATCTGAGGCCACACGGGAAGAGAAGCACCCCACCGTATAGCCTGCAACTAGATCTGGCCGTGAGCGGACGCCCTCGCAGCCCGAAATTTTCCGGTCGCCAACCTGTCCACAAGGGCTAGCAGCCACATCCAGCAACCAAGGGGCCTGAGCAGGGAGGCAGATGCAGCCAAGCGAGCAGGGAGGCAGATGCGTGGTGTGAATTTTGGATCTGATGGGAAAGGGCGCAGCAGGCTAGAGAGGAAGCTGCGCACAGCCTCGCCGCCGCCGTCCGCCGTCCGCCGTTGGGCTTAGCCCGGCGGCCCCCTCCGGCGACGGCGAGGGGAGGGGTAGGGAAAGCGGCTGGAGAGTGGCGGCGGGGGCCTCCGGAGTCGCTCGCGAGAGCAACCCGGGAGGCGAGGGGTGGGGTCAACCCGGGAGTCTCGTTGGCAGTTGCGTTTTCCTCATGGAGGAGAATATGTGTTATATCTTCTCTTACGTAGGAAATCAACCTTACTACATGTAATAACTAGATAATTCCTCACACGTTGCTGCGGAACCATATAACACTCCAATCAGCTCACGTGAAGGGTGCACATTAAAAAAGAATAGGAAGTAAAAGCAAGAGAAAATATTGTGGATGTGGTGGTACAATGTTTTCTCACCTTCAAAAAATTAAGCATAAACTCATGATTAACTAACATGTAATTTAGAAAAAAATGTCTTCTCAAATGACGTTACTTAGTATGATTGAGTCATCTGACTATTACAACCCTATGCACCTATATATGGAATAAATTTTGAGAACATTCTATGTAAATAGACTTCAAAAGTAACAATGTTATTACAAAGAAAGGGGGTGCGAAATCGTTAATATTGGTATTCAATGGCGGCATAGAGAAAATGCCACTCGATAACATCCAGTAGTATATTCTCTATTAACAATGAAAATTTCACGAGTATATTCTATCTCGACCCAAATCCTGCAACCACATACATACCCAAAAAAAAACAGATTGAAAAAAAAAACAGATTGAGAACCCTCTATATTTGCAACAAAGGTGAAAGCATCAGAACTAAAACTGAAAGGAGCCGCATCAATCAAGAAAAGGTCCAAACCTAAAATTATTCATGTTTATTAGAATGGCCATGCATGCATGTGAAATAAAGCAAAGCTTAAAATAAATTAATGTCTTATAGGAACAATAGTGTAGAAGAATCTCAAAGGGGCAACCACGCCCAAATCACATCAAACTGAACCAACTATTTATTTCCGAAACAGAACTGCTAATTCTACAGTTCAAGCAACATATACCTAGAAGAATAGTGGAACCAAATTTAGTTAATCTAATCGACAAAAAAATGTGAGTTATGAAAAATATTACCGTAGAATAGTCAACTGGCTCAAGGTCATGAGGCACGGGCATGTAGCTCAAACTCAATCTCAGCAAGCAAAATCATCAATGCCGGCTGAATCAGTCCAGCAGCACCAACCCTAGAATTAGAGGCTGGTAGGCAGCATCACGTGGAGCACCGGGGCTTGGGGTGTAAGGGGTTGAGTCATTCCAGGGGCCTCTTAGCACAATCGTGTTCGCCGCCTAGCATTCGCATACAAATTCGCCTCTGCTCAGCAACGCATGCGCAGCCATCCCCGATGAACCACAGAGGCACAGACGCAGCGCTCTGCTGCAGAAGTGTAGCGCGCATAGCTAGCCGCCCCTGCCGGATCCGCTTCCGCTCACCAGCTGCAACTTCAAGATCCTAAATCAACTCCCGCTGGAACTATAATCAACTTAGGAAATTTGCAATGGACAACGACTGTAGGCGGACAACGCCATTGTGACTCTACTGACAGAGAGACAGGCAAGTGCATAAGTTCCACAAAACAAACCAGAGTCTGGCCAGTAATATTTTATTTTTTGATTAAATCGCAAACAACTTGACAATTTCTTGATTTGTCCTGGACTGAAACACCTCCATGTCAAACAAATAAGCATACATTGACAATCGAGAGAGACGCACCGTACCATAGTGCCGTATTCGGAGGTAGTTGCCCTAGACCGACGCGATGATTGGTGAAGCATGGCGCAGCCCCGCGGTGCTAACTGTACTGGCGTGTCGCCCTAGTACCTGTGAACTGCGATCATAGTTGACAGTGTGTGGCCGATCCATCCGAGGCCGCTCCTCCTGCTCTGACCACGCGAGGAGGGGTCGGAGCAGAGCAACTTTGCGAGGGATCAACTCCTGCTGGAACCGGGGCTGCTCCGGGGGATGGCCGTGTCCGATACATCCGAGGCTGCTCCTCCTGCTCTGACCACAGGCACGCGGCCGCCGACGCAAGGAGGGGTGGGAGCAGAGCAATGTCGTGAGGGAGCTCCTCTAGCTATGACCGGCGGTGTGGGGAAAGATTGGGGGTGGGGGTGGGGGAGGGCAAGGGATGGGAGGGGAGCAGATGGATCCAGGAAAGGCTGCTCTTTGTGGGAGAGAGAACGCATGACAGGGCTCAATCCACGATGCAATTTTCCACCGGGGGCTTTTAATCCTTGATTTGGCATGATTATTGTCGCAGTTTGTGGGAAGCTGGATGGCCAGAGGGAATTTGTGGGGAAGGGTGAATGGCGTTGCTGCCTTGTAGATAATGCCGTGGAGAGAAGAAGATGAGGGATCGGGATGGGAAACGTCGGTAGTAGATGGTTGCAACTTACTCCTTCATTACACTACAGAAGTAGAGATTTGACCCGCTGATTTGCGAAACCGGCCGAAAACGAGGGAAATCAACCTTCCATGTAAGAGGTGTTCGAGATCTTTTTTTAGAGAAAAAGACATAAGGCCGGTTCTTTTATCAAATAAAACCAGCGAGTTCTGCAGATTCGCTCCCTTATTATCGTCCGAATTTGAGTCTCTGAATTCCATGTGCATGAAAATTTTAGTAATATCATTTTGGAAGTGTGCTTTGGGCCCGTCAAGCTGAAAACTGTTAACTCGACGCCATGCTCGTTGGACTTGGCGCAAGAATGTTGTCAAACCAACCATGAGACCATGAAATCAAGTAAGTCTGGATAAACTGGATGGCTGGTTGGACGGTTGTCCTATGTAAGCTCAGGAAAATCCTGATAACTTCTTGCGAACAACATAATCATACCGTTCACTGCCATGTAGTATAGGATGTGAAGGATTGCTCAGGCGCTAACCACCCCAAAAAGCTGTTTTCTTTATATTATGCATTGTTTAATTAATCAAGAGATGTTGTTTGGCTGTATAACAGTTCTGCAACAATGGTGTTGCCAAGTGACAGTGACGTTTTCAGTAAGAGCGTATTTCAGTAATGAGAGAATACCATGTTGCCTGAATGAAAGTAATAATGTTAAGTTTATGTTGCCGTTGCTTTGATACAACTATGTCTTACGCTGGCCGAAAGCGTGTTCTGGCCTTGATAGACAGACCCAGGGAACCTGGCTAAGAGGCCATGTATTGTATCTTAAGCTTGGGGCTTCCGTTTGCTCTTTTCTCTGCTCTGTTATGTACTATTTCCACTCTCTAATCGCAATGAACAGCAGTGATCACTGCATTTTTGTAAAAAAATGTCTTATGAAAATTAAAATGATACCTAGCGGAGACACGATTCACTAAAGCATAAAGTTTGCTCCACTCCCTCACGTGGCCCAATATCTAGTTGTTTGCTTTGCTGTATCACATCACATGAACATCAAATTTCCTCTAACCGGCCCCGATTAGCATGGACAAGTTGATACCAACAAGCAGCTTCCAATTTCCCTGGCCTCTTGGTTCATAAGTTGCTTAGCGAGGAGGTCGGCGAGGGCCACATAGACGAGGATCTTGGCCATGATGGAGTTGATGCCGCGGTTAAGCAATTCACTCCGGTTGTACTGCAATTGTGTTGTCTAAGATTTCGCACAACTAAAACTCAAACTTTTCATGATGGTAACTGCAACAAATGCCCGCTGCAGCGTGCATGGATGTGGTCATGGGAACAACCAATATAGCAATGTAAGCCTAGATTTGTTTTTCTCCAAAATCTCAAATATAACTTAATAAAAGAGAAGGTGAATCTTCCATCACTCTGCAAGCTAGCTATAGGCGGTCCTTAATCCATGCGTGTGCTGAACTACGGGCAAGTGCTAGTTCACCGTGCGGAACGATTGCATATATATAGCTGGGCTCCGGACTAGCGTAGCATCTGCGCGCGTACATGCAAGACGCATGCATTCTGAAACCGAAGTAAATTCACATATTTGTGGTGTGGGCTTCACAAAAGACCAATGACTCATCCACCCAACATCTAGTTTGCCTGCTACCCTCGCTCATCCGAATGAGATGTCAAGAAAGAAATAGTGCTTTCAGGTTTTCAGCGAAGGGGACATTGCAATGCTTTTTAGGGCAACTCTAACTTATCCCCAATAACCGGTTAGAGGAGTAAAAACCCGGTTTTACTCCTTTAACCGGCATCTAGCCGATCCTCAATCAGCGTTAGCGGAGGAAACTTATCCTCAGTCACGCCTCACCTCCCTATTTATCCTTCACCGCTCGGCGGCTGAGTAAAATTCCACGCCTTCCTGTTCTCTTTGTCAGACTGTCTAGAATCCCCAATCCTTAGCTTCTCCTTGTTGATATCGTAGAAAACTCAAAAGAATATATAAACTGGGATAATTGAATATAAAGTAGCGATGCGGGACTATTGAATATTGAATAGATGAATGAATTAGCCCTTGGATTGTGCGCGACGTGCAAGCCGTGGCTAAGTACGAGAACAATGACTGTTTTTTTCACTTTAGAAAGGACCGTGGGTTGAATACGGTAAGCTATAGGAATTTATTAGCAAAATTCTTGAATGAACCATTTTCTCACTTAAAAGAGGACTAAGAATTGAATACTAAAAAACACAGATGTTTCTCTGTAGAACTGCGAATGGTGAACGGCAAAAGCAATCGGTACTCTATTAGTAGGTAAAGATTATTTCAAGTCATATTTTAAATCGTGTCTAGCCCATTTATCCTTTGACGTTTCTCTGTGTAAGATATTTTATTTTCACTTACCCATCTACCAACATGATTTCTAACTATGTACTGGACAGAGCTCCTAAAAAACATACAATCGTTGTGTCCATACTATTTCCAAGCAATTATTGTGTTCGGTTGCCTGCGGTTTGACGGGCAACACAAGGCTGCCACCTATCTAGTAATCCATGAAATCCTCAAAAAGAAATATGTAGTAATCTATGACACCAGACGACAGACACGCAATTCAAAGAAGCAACCATGCCGAAGATCATGTTGATCCTTTTCCTCATCCTTCCCCTCCTCTCCCAGTCCATACACAAAATCTATGATAGATTTGCTCAGGAAAAAATCCATATAGAAGAGTCGCACTCCCCCAAGGTGAACTACCACTCTCCTCTGGCCAGTCCCGACCACACTAGCATGGACATGTCGATGCCAACCCGCAGCTTCCATCTTCCTCATTCGACCACTGCAGTGTGCATGGATGAGAGCAAACTATATAACACCGTAAGCTTGGATTTCATTTTCTCCAAAATCTCACAATAACTAAACAAAAGTAAAGGTGGATCTTCCATCGCCCTTTAAGATAGCTATAAGAGGTCTTGTGTGAGTGGTAGTTCACATTGGGGTACTTCTGCGTATTTATAGCTGGACTCTGGGCCAGGGATAGCATCTTCGTGCATACATGCATGATAAATGCATTCTAAAACAGAAGAAAAATCATATATTTGTGGTGTGGGTTGTATGCAATGCGAATGATCCATCCGCCGAGCATCTAGTTTGTGTGCGAATAATATGTCAAGAGAAGAAATACTTTTATGTTTTCCGAGTGAAGGAGAATATTGGAGTACTATCTTCTCTTATATAGGAAATCAACCTTACATGCATGTAATAATTCTTCAAAACGAATTCTCTTTGAGAAAGAAGCATTTTACCGGTTCCACGCAAAGTCATTTATCATGTTCCATTTTTATCCTTCCCGAAAAGAGAAGGGAGCTCCTTCAATACACTACAGAAGTAGAGTTTTTTTTAGAACGAAGATGCTAGAAGCGTCTGACTTTAAATTAATAAAGCCCACACGAAACAGGCAGAATAGCAACTGATCGAGCCGTTACAAAGACCAAAAGCCCTAAGCGCAACGACAACACACGAAGTCTGGGGGGTTCAAACGCATGGCAGTGAGCAATTACAAGGCCACAGGCCTAAGCATCTGAGTACGCAGGCTCGCAGAAACAAAAGGGCATTCCCACCCTAGGCACGCATCTCCGGCTCCCTAGCCGCCATATACACTTGGTGAATTCGTTCTTGTGCGTGCTTCACGATCTCAGAGTCCTTCCGCTTCGCCAATGGACTCCACTGTTGCATGAGGATTGAGCATTTGTAAATGATGTTAGCTGGGTGCAATGGAAGGATGCCCTCAATGGTAAGTTTATTGCGAGTGAGCCATAAGGACCAAAATAGCGCCCCTATACTAGTCCACATCACACGCTTAAGTTGTCCCTGGACCGAATCAAGGAGCCCTATGAGATCAGCGGAGGAGCGCGGGTCCCAGAGGACGCCCGCCGCCTCGCGCACGTCTCTCCAGGAAAATCTAGCCAATGGGCATAGGGACACGTGATTTGCGTTGTCCGGATTCCCACATAACACGCACGGGCCCGTCGCCGGACCGTTCCATTTTGCTATGTTAATAGACATAGGGAGCCAGTCACGAAACATCTGCCAAAGAAACACTTTGATCTTCAGTGGGATGCGGGCTTGCCAAAGTCATTTAGCCTCTCTTTGTACCGTCCCTTGGCACAATTTGTGGTATAAGGATTTAACGGAGAACTTTGCGGAAGCATTTAGATGCCACGACACCCTGTCGGGCTCATTAGACAAGGCAACTTGGTTCACCAGATACAGCAAAGCATCCAGCCTCGCTGTCTGGGTGTTTAGGTTGTGGCAAAAGGCAATTGCCCGGGGGGGGGGGGGGCGAAATCAAGGCGTCTCCCACCCGTAAGTTAGGATGTACCGCAATTGCATAAAGGTCTTGGAATTCCTCCCAAAGGGGCTGAGGGCCCACCCAAAATTCTAGCCAGAAATGAGTCAACCGACCGTTTCCGACAGCGAACTTGGCCTCTTGGTCGAAAGCTGGTCTGATTGCCTGCAAATCATTCCAGAATGGGGAGCCCCTCGCTGCCCCGTCAAAAACATTCCCGTTTGGGAAGTATTTGGCCCTAAGAATGTCAACCCATAAGCCAGTCGCCCCTTGCGATAGCTTCCAGATCCACTTGCACATCAACGCGATGTTTTGGAGTCTGGTGTTTGCGATGCCTAGTCCACCCAAGGACTTTGGCCTACACACCGCAGCCCATTTGACCATATGGTACTTGCGTTTGAGGCCCGTTCCTTCCCAAAAGAAGCGGGCCCGCGGCATGTCCATTTTGATGTGGACCCCTTCCGCCAACAAAAAATAAACCCATGGCGAACATGGGAAGCGAGGAGAGGCTTGAGTTGGACAGAACCAATCTTGCCGCAGATGACATGAACTTGCCGCGCCAGGGGCTCACTTTCCTCCCCACTTTGCCATATAGGGGTGCCCAATCATCGATTGTCAACCGCCGTGGCGCTAGGGGCAATCCTAGGTATGTGAAGGGGAAATTTCCCACTTTACAGTTCAGGAGATCGGCGATGCGACGTCCCTCCTCACTATCTACCCCCATAGATAGCACCTCACATTTGTGGAAGTTGATTTTGAGCCCCGATATCAACTCGAAACTCAGCAGTAAGGCTTTGACCGTCGCGATACTGTGAGTATCTAGTTGGAACAGTAGCATAGTGCCGTCTGCATACTGCAAGTGAGATACCCCCCTGGAATAAGGTCGCCAACCACACCCTTGATGTGGCCTGCCGAGGTGGCTTTCTGAAACATGGCCGCAAGGGCATCCGCCACAAAGTTGAATAAGATCGTGGACATCGGGTCACCCTGACGCAACCCCCGTCTGTTCCGGAAGAAGTTACCAACTTCCCCGTTAATCGAAATGGCAGTCTGGCCCCCCAAGACCAGCTGCATCACTCGATGGACCCACATGGCCAAGAAACCCCGACTCAGCAGGACCTGGCGCAAGAAGTTCCAGTTAACTCGATCATACGCCTTTTCAAAGTCTAACTTAAGAAGAATGGCCGGTTCCCTAGTACGTTTGAGCTCGTGAATAATCTCTTGCAGGGTAAGAGTACCTTCAAGGGTGTTGCGACTGCGGATGAAAGGAGTTTGTGTGCGGCTAATGGTACGGTGCGCTATCGGGACTAAACATGCGTTGGTCGCTTTGGAACAGATCTTAAATGGGACGTTGATTAACGTGATAGGCCTAAATTGACGAATGTTATCCGCTCCTGCCACCTTTGGAATAAGGGAAAGGACTCCAAAATTTAGCCTAGCTATATCTACCGTACCGCGCATGAAGCCATTGCACACCTAAAAAAATGGGCCCCCGAAGGAGCGGCCAGAAGTGTTTAAACATGGCCACTAGCCATCCATCAGGGCCCGGCACGGTGTCGGTTTTCATACTCCCCAGAGCCTCATCGATCTCCTCGGGCGCAAAGGAGAGCCCTAGCTCCTCGTTTTCCCGGTCGGTGACGAGCTGGTACGTCTCCCACAGGTCAGCGCGCAACCCCGCTCGCTGCTCCTCACTCGTACCCATCAGTTGGATATAGAAATCATATACATGACGCACTATATCCGCCTGGGCTAGCAGCAACCCACTAGTACGCGTCGGTTCTAAACAAACAGTTTTAATCCCTTTCTGCGACGGCATTCGGAACCGTCGCCAAGTGAGTGTGGGCGATAGTGGGGTCCTTCCAACACAACCCAGAAACCGTTGGGGATATGCCCTCCTGGCACACACACACTCGGCAAAATGAGGTCGTGTGCGACCGGCGAGCACTCAAATACAGAAATACGTACAGTAGTGCTAAAAAATACAATTATACAGGCGAAATCATTTCCGGTCGTAAGTACATCCCACACAGTCAGTCACCACTAAACGTTTCCGTTCGTATATACATCCCACACAGTCACTACAAGGAAAACGTTTGCGCAAGGTGGCGTAACACAAACTGTTTTGAAGAGAATGTCGTATGTGATTATTCATTGATCCAACACAGTTTATTCCTAGAAACTATGTGCTTTGCCTGAGTTCATCGCTCACGGTGTTTTCTCATTAACCGTTTGCAATAGGAAAACCCAATCAGCAAGCTAATTGCCCTATTATTAATAATCCATTTACTAATCTAATTGACATTCATATTAAGCATATAATATATTCCATTTCCATATTATGGAAGCAAGATTTCATAATTGAAATACATCGGAGTACAACATGATATAGCTTCAGCACTCGGCTACCCCATTACACAACTGCACCACCAACAAGTTTCACATGCAACATCTAGAACCTTTCAAAATTAGCATCATAGACAGTACATAGAGAGATGCATCTCATATGGAAAACTGCTGAAGCGGAAGGCGAATATTGAGCCTTCATTCATGTTGAAGGTCTTTGCAACTTTAGGCCAGTGCCTATGGATGATTGACCGTCCATCCTTCGACCTCTTCAGGAACACTTCAATATTGAACCGTGGGTGTTGTATGAAAACTTTCCTCGCCTCCTGACCACAGAGGTGGTTTGAGAGGTAATCATCAATGAACCCTGAAAACAAGGATGTGCATAAATATCTTCTCTATATTGGAGAAACGGGGCAAAGGAATAAAAAGGCAAGGTATAATAGTTAGTACCATCTTGTAAACCTCACTGCTTCCCATTGTTTCCCTGCAACACATATAAGGTAGTTAGCCATCAGGTTAAGTAAGGGTTCGCATGCTATCAGTAAAATATGTTGATGAAAAATAAGCACATTGCAGATTCATCAGATTAATTCAAGCCACATGGAAAACCCATTATCCAAACCAAGCATGATTAAGAACTAGGAAATATAGCACTTGTATATGTTTCTCATGTATTAAGTGCTGCCAAATTCGATTTATTCCTCACATGGTATACAATAAGAGAATGCAGCCACAACAATTGAACATCGCATTGCAGAATTGAACCAAGCAGTTAACTAAACACCACAACAAATGAACCAAACATTAACTGAGCACCACATTGCACAATATAACATACTCCTAATAGAAGATCAAACAGTTAACCAAACCAAGCATGCTTAACAACTTGGAAATATAGCAATTGTATTTATTTCTCATGTATTTAGTACAACCAAATTCGATTTATTCCTCACATGGTATACAATAACATAATGCAGCCATAATAATTGAACATCACATTGCAGAATTGAACCAAGCAGTTAACTAAACATCACAGCAAATGAACCAAACGTTAACTGAGCAGCACATTGCACAATATAACATACTCCTAATAGAAGATCGAATGATTAACCAAACCAAGCATGCTTAACAACTTGGAAATATTGCACCTCAAGAATTGGTCATCACATTTGCGTAATTGAACCAAGCGATTAATCGGACACCACATTGCACGACATAGAGAACATATACACTATAGCAGAAGATTGCATGGTAAAAGTAGATAGCACAATTCACTAGAATTTGTTAAGGAAAGGCAGTAGCTAGCAAACTGAACATGGGTCCTTATATTGAGCTAATAAGACAAGCTACTCCTCAGTGTCGGAGATATCAATGACGATTGGCTCCTTGGACATGGAAGAGAGCGAGGCCTCTGCATCGTGAGTGCCCTCGTTGTAGTGGTGAGTTGCCTGAGCCGCTCCGGGCACCAACCTACTGGCTCTCGAGATGAGGTAAGCACGTGCACGATGAGAAAACACCTCATAGTCTTCGTCGAAGGCACCGACGGTGGCCTCGAGAAAACGCCACGAACTGTCATTTAAAGCAGCCAACCGCGTCGCGGCGTCGATGCGCGAGGCGTCAACGGTGGCCTTGACGGCGAGGTGCTCCTCCAAGATCTGGGGGTCAGCACGAATGGCAGCCATCGCGACCTCATCCGCGCGTGCGGCCACGATTTGCTTCTCTGCTGCCAAATGCTCCTTGAGGTCCTGGCTATACTGCATGCACCATGGCTTAGGCTGGCTATTATTTGGTGGAGGGGTCGGCGATTTGGGTGGAAGGTGTTACGCTCGCGCCGGCTCGCGCCGGCGGTCAGGGCATGTGGGATGTGGAAGGAGGAGGAGGATGGGGGTCGGGTGTGGATTACCTATCTAGATAGGCGAGTCCGAGCAGCGTGAACGAGGGTCGCGACGAGGAGGCGGCGCTGCAAGAAAGGAGTGAAGGTTTCAACTTGGAAAGGAAGGCGGAAATAAGGAGAAATGTGTCTTTTGGTAAGGGGGAGGGGCGGGGAGGTAGATATTTCCGCGGAAGCCGAAAAATTTGGAATCACTTCAGCAAAAAAATGGGGCGCAAAGTGTCATCACACACGGTCCCTTATTCAGAGCGGGTTGTGGACTGTAGCCGTCGCACCTTCTCGCGTAAGCCGTATGCGTACTATACTTCGACGGTGCTCCAAGATATTTTGTGTTGCATCTCACAGGGTTGGTTATAATAAACCGTGTGGGGTCTACTTAATTTTTCGTCTTGGTTTGAATTACATATTGGGGTCACAGCGGCCATGGACGGTGCTTGAATTGCTAGACATTTTATCTGCAGTGATCATAAAAGAATTGGAATTATTCAGGGTTCGTTTGGACATTTTTATGCATTAACTGAGTTTTCAATGCATTTATGTGCATAATTCAAATTTGAACTAGATGCACATGCTCCAGTGCATATAAATTGGTTGAAAAAACAAATCTTTGTCCTTGGGTGCATGCTTAGGTCCCATGCAAGAAATGGGAATGAATGTCAAACACCCTGCCACCGTCACTCGGCCGCAAATATTGAGATACCTGGTGAGGGAGTCCTGGATTAGGGGGTGTCCGGATGGCCGGACTATAACCTTCGGCCGGACTCCTGGACTATGAAAATACAAGATTGAAGACTTCGTCCCGTGTCCGGATGGGACTTTCCTTGGCGTGGAAGCCAAGCTTGGCGATACGGATATGTAGATCTCCTCCCATTGTAACCGACTGTGTAACCCTAGCCCTCTCCGGTGTCTATATAAACCGGAGGGTTTTAGTCCGTGGGACGAACAATAATCATACCATAGGCTAGCTTCTAGGGTTTAGCCTCTCCGATCTCGTGGTAGATCTACTCTTGTACTACCCATATCATCAATATTAATCAAGCAGAGTAGGGTTTTACCTCCATCGAGAGGGCCCGAACCTGGGTAAAAACATCGTGTCCCTTGTCTCCTGTTACCATCCGCCTAGATGCACAGTTCGGGACCCCCTACCCGAGATCCGCCGGTTTTGACACCGACATTGGTGCGTTCATTGAGAGTTCCTCTGTGTCGTCATCTTTAGGCCCGATGGCTCCTCCGATCATCAACAATGATGCGGTCCAGGTTGAGACTTTTCTCCCCGGACAGATCTTCGTATTCGGCGGCTTTGCACTGCGGGCCAATTCGCAGCCATCTGGAGTAGATCGAAAGTACGCCCCTGGCCATTAGGTCAGATTTGGAAGTTTGAACTACACGGCCGACGTCCGCGAAGACTTGATCTTCGACGGGTTCGAGCCATAGCCAAGCGCCAAGATCATCACGATTGGCATGATCTAGCTCTTTTTAGCGATTGCCACAGAGGTCGCACCGATGTCCGCTCCGACCCTTAGCTCGGAGCCGACTGCCAACCGAGGACGGGTGGCTGGACACCGCCTCAGGGGCTGCAATCTCTACGGCGATCGAGCCAAACACCAGCCTTGTCCTTTGAAAAGCTCGTGACTCCAAGGTGCCGGACTCCTCTCCGGACTCCGAACCTTCCGCGCCCCTGCCAATAGAATCCGATTGGGCGCCGATCATGGAGTTCGGCGACATCTTGAATTCACTAAAGTCTCTCTGTTTATCAGGAGAGCCCTGGCCGGACTATGTTCAGCAAGGTTGGGATGCGGACGACAAAGAAATTCAAAGCCCACCCACCACCCACTTTGTAGGCACTGTCGATGATTTAGCCGACATGCTCAACTTCGACTCCGAAGACATCGACGGTATGGAGGACGATGTAGGAGACGAACAGGAACCAGCGCCTATAGGGCACTGGACAACCACCTCATCTCGCGATGTATACATGGTGGACACACCTAAAAGAAACAACGACGAGGAACAAAGGGACGCAACGAAGGATCGCTCCCTCGAAAAGCAGTCAAAGCGGCGGCGTAAGCGCCGCTCTAAACCCCACCTCAACAAAGACAGCAGCCATACAGACCCAGCCATAGAGCAGGGCGAACCAGCGGATGACGAACATGCCATCGAGCAACCATCCGAACAGGGCAACTTGGATAAACAACCCGTCCCTAGCGAAGATAACAGTCCGGACGACCTCACGCCGGACAAGCTACCGGAGCAGAAGAACCTCCACAAAAGGCTCACGCCACCGTATGTAGCCTGAAAAAGTAGAAGCGAAGCTCAAAACAGCGGAAGATGCACTCAAAACTAGATGGAGCAAAGTACTCAACACCGCAGACAACACGCGCGATCGCCGCACAAAGAGCTATCCGAAGCGAAAATTACTGCCGGAATTTGACGAGGAGGCCTTAGAGCCCCCGCAATCAAAAAATAAGGAAGCCACCCGGTCGGGTGAACAACCCCATGGCCAACATAGAGCGGCAAAGGGTGCCGCACACAAGCCGGCACGCGATCCGCACAAGGATTCACATCAAAAAGATGTCCCAGCTTGATCTATCTATGGGCCAAGAAAGCAAGCCCTAGTAAGCAATGCAACGCATCAAGTATCTGAACATCACGGTACACCCAAATATAGGGGTGCCGCACACCCCCTATGTTTCGCCGATGAGGTGCTGGATCATGAATTTCCAGCGGGATTCAAGCCCGTAAACATAGAGGCATACGACGGAACAACAGACCCTGGAGTCTGGATTGAGGATTACATCCTCCACATACACATGGCTAGAGGAGATGATCTCCATGCCATAAAATACTTACCCCTCAAGCTCAAAGGGCCAGCCCGGCATTGGCTTAAAAGCCTTCCCGAAAACACCATTGGAAGTTGGGAAGAGCTCGAGGATGCTTTTCGGGCAAATTTTCAAGGGACCCATGTCCGACCTCCGGATGCAGAGATTTAAGTCATATAACTCAACAACCCAGAGAGTCAGCCCGGAAATTCTAGAACAAATTTCTTACTAAAAAGAACCAGATAGTCGACTATCCGAACGCCGAAGCCTTAGCAGCTTTCGAACATAGCGTTCGAGACGAATGGCTCGCCAGACACCTCGGCCAAGAAAAGCCAAGAACAATGGCCGCATTAACAAGCCTCATGACCCGCTTTTGCGCAGGAGAGGATAGCTGGTTGGCAATATGCAGTACCAGCGACCCAAGTACATCCGAAGTTAGGGATGGAAACGGGAAACCGCGACGCAGCAAGGACCAAAGGTACCAAGGGAAACAGCCCGAAGAGCACGGCGATTAACGCCGGATTCAAAAGCTCTCGGCAGAATCGTAAAAGCTGCCCCTCAAGGATAACAGGGACGAGCTATCTAACCTAAACAAAATCTTGGACAAGATATGTCAAATCCACAAGACTCCGGGAAGCCTGCAAACCATACCCACAGAGATTGTTGGGTCTTCAAGCAATCCGCAAACTCAACGCTGAACACAAGGCTCGACACACCAAGCGAGGACGATGACGAACCCCACAAGCAGAGCACCGGAAAACAAAAGAATTTCCCACAAGAAGTCAAACAAGAAACTCACTTCACGTGACAAAGGAAAAACATAGTGGCGCCTATAGAGATACGCGCCATACGGCCTATCCCAGAGGAGTCCCGCCACTGGTTGTTAAAACCAATCACCTTCGACCAACATGATTACTCTAGAAGTATCCGGAACGCAGGCTGGACTGCCTTGGTATTAGATCTGATAATTGACGGACTCCACTTTACACAAGTCCTAATGGATGGTGGCAGTGATCTAAACCTGCTATATCAGGACACAATCCGCAAAATGGGGATAGACCCAACAAAAATTCGCCATAGCAACACTTCCTTTCAAGGGGTAACGCCAGGCCCATATGCCCATTGTACGGGCTCTCTCCTGCTAGAAGTTATGTTTGGCTCACCCGACAACTTACGCCGCGAAAAGCTAACCTTCCACATCGCCCCATTTAGAAGTAGCTATCAAGCACTCGACGCCAAGCTTTCGCCCGCTTTAACGCAATACCGCATTATGCATCTCTTATACTTAAAATGCCCGGTCCGCGAGGCACCATCTCATTAAAGGGAAATATCGAGTGTTCCTCGAGCGCGGAAGATTGGTGCGGCTGCCTTGACAGCCACACTTTAAACCGGCTTCACTAATCAAAGCACCTAAACAGGTCGTTCAGACCCCGGACATGGCTAGACGAGTCCGGCGTAAACATACAAGGGCTTACTAGCCGCATACCCCCGTACAAGGGGCTCCGCGCATGCACAACAAGAGACAATAAAGCTCAATTTTATTCATTTTTTGAATTGTACTTTGTTTATTTAATATTACGTACATTTCGCACGATCTTTTTCAACTAAGTTCCTCTCTTTTACAGATGAACACCGTGCTACACCCGTCCAGGATACGGCACAATGGAGACACATGCACAGACGTGCAGTAGGGACCCGTTCCAAGGATTCTTTTTGAAGGAAATATGCCCTAGAGGCAATAATAAAGTTATTATTTATTTCCTTATATCATGATAAATGTTTATTATTCATGCTAGAATTGTATTAACCGGAAACATAATACATGTGTGAATACATAGACAAACAGATAGTCACTAGTAAGCCTCTACTAGACTAGCTCATTAATCAAAGATGGTTATGTTTCCTAACCATAGACATGTGTTGTCATTTGATTAATGGGATCACCTCATTAGAAGAATGATGTGATTGACATGACCCATTCCGTTAGCTTAGCACTTGATCGTTTAGTATATTGCTATTGCTTTCTTCATGACTTATACATGTTCCTGTAACTATGAGATTATGCAACTCCCGTTTACGGAGGAACACTTTGGGTACTACCAAACATCACAACGTAATCGGGTGATTATAAAGGAGTACTACAGGTGTCTCCAAAGGTACTTGTTGGGTTGGCGTATTTCGAGATTAGGTTTTGTCACTCCGATTGTCGGAGAGGTATCTTCTGGGCCTTCTCGGTAATACACATCACATAAGCCTTGCAAGCATTACAACTAATGAGTTAGTTGTGAGATGATGTATTACGGAACGAGTAAAGAGACTTGCCAAGAACGAGATTGAACTAGGTATTGGATACCGACGATCGAATCTCGGGTAAGTAACATACCGATGACAAAGGGAACAACGTATGTTGTTATGCGGTCCGACCGATAAAGATCTTCAGAGAAAATGTAGGAACCAATATGGGCATCCAGGTCCCGCTTATTGGTTATTGACCGGAGATGTGTCTCGGTCATGTCTACATTGTTCTCGAACCGTAGGGTCCGCACGCTTAAGGTTTCGATAGACGGTTATATTATGAGTTTGTGTATTTTGATGTACCGAAGGAGTTCGGAGTCCCGGATGTGATCACGGACATGACGAGGAGTCTCGAAATGATCGAGACATAAAGATTGATATATTGGACGGCTATATTCGGACACCGGAAAGGTTCCGGAAGTTTCCGGAGAAAGACGGAGTGCCAGAGGGGTTACCGGAACCCCCCCCCCCCCCGGGAAGTAATGGGCCTTATTGGGCCAAGAGGGGAGAGAGAGGGCTGCGCCAGGAGGTGGCGCCCCCATGGGGAGTCCGACTGGACAAGGAGGGGGGGGCGGCCCCCTTCCCTCTCCCTCTCCCTCTCTTCCTTCCCCTTCCTCCTTCCTAGTTGGACTAGGAAAGGGAGTCCTACTCCCACTAGGAGGAGGACTCCCTCCCTTGGCGCACCTCCTAGGGCTGGCCGGCCCCTCCCCTTGCTCCTTTATATACGGGGCAAGGGGCACCCTAGAACACACAAGTTGATCCTTGAGATCGTTCCTTAGCCGTGTGCGGTGCCCCCTCCACCATATTCCACCTCGGTCATATCATAGCGGTGCTTAGGCGAAGCCCTGCGCCGGTAGAACATCAAGATCGTCACCATGCCGTCAGACGGAACTCCCTCTCCCGGAGCTTTGCTTTGGATCGGAGCCCGAGGAGCGTCATCGAGCTGAACGTGTGCCAAGAACTCGGAGGTGCCGGAGTAACGGCGCTGGAATCGGCTGGATCGCGAGGAGAACGTACGACTACTTCCTCTACGCTGTGATCGACTCGGAGGCGCCGGAGTAACGGCGCTGGGATCGGCTGGATCACGAGGAGAACGTACGACTACTTCCTCTATGTTGTGATTGCTTCCGCTTTGGTCTACGAGGGTACGTAGACAATACTCTCCCCTCTCGTTGCTATGCATCACCATGATCTTGCGTGTGCGTAGGAATTTTTTTGAAATTACTACGTTCCCCAACACTTTTCAGATTAAGACCCTGCGTAAACCTTTTTTACTGTCTCCTGTTGATACACATCCCCCGGTTTCTTGCTATAACCGAGGTGGAGGCTGGCGTCTTGCATGTGGCCACGTTAGAATTTTGCGCGTACCTGGACACCAGGGGCTTATTACTAAGGGCGTTATTCAGCCCATTTTCATAAAGACCGAACACCTTAGGGAGTGTTCGGCGTCGTGAGTTTGGCCTTATATGCATTATCTCTGAATCATGTCTTTGGTCAAATGTTGGGTTTGCCCGGCTCCTGTGTTTTGCTGCCTTACGTTCCGCTCTATCGGCTAAGGCGGCACGAGAACTCTCGCGACAGCCCCGGTAAGGCCAAGCGAGCACCTCAGTAGAGAAAGCCGAAAATTGACTGTCATGATATAGCGTGAGACTGGTCAACCACTCGATGACCCGCCAGAATCTTTAGGATTCCTCCGCATTAACTAAGGCCCGTTTCCCGGCCAGGCACACACGCCGCCCAATTCGGGTGAGCGCGGTGCCCTGTGGGCTATATAGTAGCCCCAATCACAAACTCCTATGGCTAAGTGAAAGTGATAAAGCATTATAGTCCGGTTGCCTAGTTCGCCTGCGCTATCACCTCCTTTATAGGACCAAGACGTTGGATCAAGTGTGAAAATGTGCCTTCATGCGAACACCCCGCATTATATGCGTGGGGCTGAAGCCAACGATCGCCATCTTTCGTGTTATATATACATATACATTAACGGCCACACATGAGGTATTTTAATTCTTGAAGGCACAAGTATAAAAGCTTTTATATTCCTCGAAACATTGTTTTACAATAATACATGTTATTCGAACATAATATCCTTCGAGCACCGCGTTTCTATTAAACGAGCGCCTGCGTAACTTCCTCGAAAATAGTGCTCGGCAGTACTCGGCTCCTGTCCGAATCTTGGGATGCAACATCGGTGGCCTTCATCTCCGCCCAAGATGTCTTGACACGGGCAAGAGCCATCCGCTACGCCCTCTATGCATGCCGACCTCTTCATTGCATTGATATGCGGCACCGCACCAAGGAACTGCTGCATTAAGCTAAAATAACTCTTCGCTCGGGCCTTTCCGGCCACAGATGACTCACGACATACTTCATGGCGAGTCCGGATAACCTATTCAGCTCCGCCCATGCGGCCAAATGATCGGTTAATGGAAGCGGGCGCTCTGGATTGTGGAACTGCGACCAAAACGCTTTTCCACTTCTTGATCCTTTTGATCTCGGAAGTGTTCGGCCGCGTCCGTGGCACTCGCCGCCAAGTCCAGGTAAGTGTCCGCCGCACTCCACAACCGGTCCAACGGAGCATATTTAGGATCCCCGAACTTCATCCGCAGCATAAAGGGCTTTCCAGCCACGATATCTCCGGCCTGACGTAGCTCCTCCTTCATAGCTCTCATCGTAGAGCGAGCATCCTTGGCCTCGGTAGAGGCCTTCTCCAGGTCCTTCTGTTCTGCCCGATCTTCTTTTTCAATAAGCTTGCAGCGATCGGCAGCATTCTTCAACTTCACAGCCATCTCGGCCATTTCCTTCTTGCTTCGGCAGTGAGCAGCCTGTTCGGCTTTCAGCTCTTCGGCCGCCTTTAAGGCAGCTGCATCGCTTCTCCTGGCCTGCTCCTTGGCTCGGGCAAGTTTCGCCCGAAGGTTGTCCATGGCAGCGACACCATCTGCATCAAGCACACATGTTGTAAGGTACGGGCATCAAACTCCTCTTACCGGGTGTCTTCGGAGAAATTACATACCTTGTGCCTCGTCAAGCCGCTTGTTAACAAGCGCGATGTCGGCATCTGCCACGTCAAGTTGCCGCTTTAGCTCGGCAAATTCATCAGTCCGGCTAGCCACCGGACACTTCGCCACCTACATAGGAACGCATTTACATGTTATACTGGGATTATGATCCTCGGCGCGCCGTCATTTTTGACAACGCACCGAGTCTCAGGGGCTACTATCTACACAGGACGCATCTTATATATGCGGAACTGTCAAGAGGTACATCATTTCGCGTACCTCAAAACCTGTCAGTAAACTCCTGACGGCCTCGTGCAACCCGCTGTCCGCGGATGAAATCATTTCAATCACCGTGCCCATCAATGCACGGTGTTCTTCTGAGATAGACGCTCGCCCGAGCAGATCCTTTAGCTCCTCCGACCGTGCACCGGACGGTGCCGGACTCGTCCGATGGCCTTTTTTGAAGGCCGGACAAGGAGGGCTTTGGGGAGCCATACGATCGCTTTCCGCCCTGCCGGATTCGAGAAACCTCCATGACGACACCTCAGGGTCGCCCGCCTTGCAAGGCGGTACGGCAGGGGAGGCGTTTCGCTCTCCATCATCTCCTGACGAAGATCCTCAAGATGAGCTCACGAGAAGGGCTGAGATCCGAACTACAAGGTAAAATTTGGTTATCTTCCTCATAAATAGAACATGGATGTTTCTTATTTTAAAACTCCCTCTCTACTTACGGCTCATTTGGAGGCTGATCCCTTAGGGGCACCGGTCTTGGCCGAGGCATCTCCCGGCGCAGGACCCTCTGACGAAGATTTCTTCCCCCGCTTTGAGACCATGGTCTCCGGGTCTGGCGGTCCTCTTCTTCCCCTGGATGGAGGGATTCTCGATTCCTCCTTTCCTAAAAGCCTCCTTCGCGGAGGCGGTAGCTTCCTTGTTCCCCCCTTCGCCTTCTTCCAAAGGCGCAACCTCCAAAGATCCTGGTTAACACAGATCCGGCGTGGTCTCGTGGAGGGGGCCGACACTGATTAGCTTTGCTTTCGCTTATCCACTCGCTTAAGGGACATCTCTTTTAAGGGCAATTTTATGATAAATATACGTATGGCGTGTCCGGGTACAGGACTACTTATTTGAGTATCCGGGCAATTGCAGCTCAGACCTGCGTCATCGGTCGACTCCGGACACATTGCTTGTGATCTGAAGAACAATGTGTACATCTCCATGGGCGTCGCGCCCGTAAAATGTTGGAGAGCTCGTGGTCCCTCCGGATTAAACTCCCACAGGCGGAGGGGGTGATGTTTGCAGGGCTAGGTGTGGCGAATCAACATGACCTGCGTCACCGCGACCAGATTGATGTCTCTCTCTAGGAGATCTCGAATGCGGCCCTGCAACAAGGGCACGTCCTTGGACGGCCCCCAGTTAAACCCTTTATTGACCCATGACGCTAGCTGTGGTGGGGGACCCGAGCGAAAGGCAGGTGGCGCCACCCACTTGGTGCCCCTGGGAGCTGTGATGTAAAACCACTCTCGTTGCCATAAGCTGAACTCCTCTTGAAAAGAGCCCTCGGGCCATGGAGCGTTAGCATTCTTGCTTATAACAGCGCCTCCGCACTCCGCGTGCTGCCCCTCGATCATCTTCAACTCTACTTTGAAGGTCTTAAGCCACAATCCGAAGTGAGGAGTAATGCGGAGGAAGGCTTCGCATTACCCATTTATGAACGATGAGATGTGGAGGATGGACTCCGGAGTCAAGTCGTGAAATTCCAGCCCATAATAAAACATGAGCCCCCTCACGAAGGGGTCTGTCGAGAAGCCTAGCCCCCGAAGGAAGTGAGACGCGAACACCACGCTCTCACCAGGCTTGGGAGTGGGAATAACCTGCCCTTGAGCAGGCAGCCTATGCGAGATTTCACCGGTTAGATACCTGGCATCTCTTAGCATTAGCACGTCTTCTTCCGTAATGGAGGAAGGCATCCACCAGCCTTGAAGGTCGAAGCCGGACATCATCGAAGGTCCGAAGCGCCTGAATCTGGAGCTTTGGGTGTTGGAACTCGAGGCGAGGGGCGGATTCGATTGAGATTGAAAGAAAGGAGTAGAGCCTTGGTCTCTTTATAAAGAGGTTGAATGCCAAGAGCCCTCCCCGTGACCGTTTGGGACTCTCCTTCGATAGAGGAGACATGTCAAAGGGCACGACTGGGTTACCCACGCCCGTATTAATGAGAATCCCGGAATAAGGGGACACGATCTCTGCTTCGACAAGACGTGCCAAGGAAACCGCCTCGCTAAATGCGCTGAGGTGGGACAGTAAAAACGATTCGAATAAAGGCTTGGCCGTGGTGTGATGTCACGCTGCAGAATACGTCAGCAGATTGGATTTGTGCAAATATTATTCTCTCTACGGTGGTATGTGGAACTTATTTTGCAGAGATGGACACTATCCTTGTGTTCAAAATCTTCTATGAAGTATTCGGAGGAGGAACCCGCCTTGCAATACCGAAGACAATCTGCGCGCCAGACTCGTCCTCATTGAAGCCTGGTTCAGGGGCTACTGAGGGAGTCCTGGATTTGGGGGTGTCTGGATGGAAGGACTATAACCTTCGGCCGGACTCCTAGACTATGAAGATACAAGATTGAAGACTTCGTCCCGTGTCCGGATGGCACTTTCCTTGGTGTGGAAGGCAAGCTTGGCGATACAGATATGTAGATCTCCTCCAATTGTAACCGACTCTGTGTAACCCTAGCCCTCTTGTACTACCCATATCATCAATATTAATCAAGCAGGAGTAGGGTTTTACCTCCATCGAGAGGGCCCAAACCTGGGTAAAAACATCGTGTCCTTTGTCTCCTGATACCATCCGCCTAGACGCATAGTTCGGGACCCCCTACCCGAGATCCGCCGGTTTTGACACCGACACCTGGTTTTTGAATTCCAGTAAATCCAAAACTCGTCTGAAATTCATGAAACTTGGCATGCTATCATGGAGCGGCATCAACATGTCGTGGTAATTTTTTGTCCCATTTGGGGCAGGTTTGGGCATATGTTTCTCACAAACCAGAGCTATTCACAACAAGCATGATGGTTTCGGTAGGGAATGCCCAACCTTTGGGGACGAAAAGATATACATTGCCTCTTATTGCTTTCAAAAAATTTCTTGTGTCAACATAGAACAACAGGAGTGTTGTGTTATTTTTTGTGATTTTTCGGGGTTCGTTTGGACATTTTATGCATTAACTGAGTTCTCAATGCATTTATTTGCATAATTCAAATTTGAACTACATGCACATGCTCAAGTGCATTTAAATTGGTTGAAAAAACAAATATTTTGTCCTTGGGTGCATTCTTAGGTCCCATGCAAGAAATGGGAATGAATGTCAAACACCCTGCCACTGTCACTCGGCCGCAAACATTGAGATACCTGGTTTTTAAATTCTAGTAAATCCAAAACTCGTCTGAAATTCATGAAACTTGGCATGCTATCATGGAGCGGCATCAATATGTCGTGGTAAATTTTTTGTCCCATTTGGGGCAGGTTTGGGTATATGCTTCTCACAAACCAGAGCTTCTCACAACAAGCATGACAGTTTCGGTAGAGAACGCCCCACCTTTGGGGACGAAACGATATCCATTGCCTCTTATTTCTTTCAAAATTTTTCTCGTGTCAACATAGAACAAGAGGAGTGTTGTTTTATTTTTCATGATTTTTCGGGGTTTGTTTGGACATTTTTATGCATTAACTGAGTTCTCAATGCATTTATGTGCATAATTCAAAATTGAACTACATGCACATGCTCAAGTGCATATAAATTGGTTAGAAAATCAAGTCTTTTGTCCTTGAATCCATGCTTAGGTCCCATGCAAGAAATGGGAATGAATGTCAAACACCATGCAACTATCACTCGGCCGCAAACATTGAGATACCTAGTTTTTAAATTCTAGTAAATCCAAAACTCACCTGAAATTCATGAAACTTGGGGTGCTATCATTGAGTGGCATCAACATGTCGTGGTAATTTTTTTGTCCCATTTGGGTCAGGTTTGGGTATATGCTTCTCACAAACCGGAGCTTCTCACAACAAACATGATGATTTCGGTAGGGAACACCCCACCTTTGGGGACGAAACGATATCCATTGCCTCTTATTGCTTTCAAAAAATTTCTCGTGTCAACATAGAACAACAGGAGTGTTGGTTAATTTTTGTGATTTTCCGGGGTTCGTTTGGACATTTTTATGCATTAACTAAGTTCTCAATGCATTTATGTGCATAATTCAAATTTGAACTACATGCACATGCTCAAGTACATATAAATTGGTTGAAAAATCAAATATTTTGTACTTGGGTGCATGCTTAGGTCCCATGCAAGAAATGGGAATGAATGTCAAACACCATGCCACCGTCACTTGGCCGCAAACATTGAGATACCTGGTTTTTAAATTGTAGTAAATCCAAAACTCATCTAAAATTCATGAAATTTGGCATGCTATCATGGAGCGGCATCAACATGTCGTGGTAAATTTTTTGTCCCATTTGGGGCAGGTTTGGGTATATGCTTCTCACAAACCAGAGATTCTCACAACAAGCATGCTAGTTTCGGTAGGGAACACCCCACCTTTTGGGACGAAACGATATCCATTACCTCTTATTGCTTTCAAATTTTTTCTCGTGTCAACATAGAACAACAGGAGTGTTGTGTTATTTTTTGTGATTTTTCGGGGTTTGTTTGGACATTTTAATGCATTAACTGAGTTTTCAATGCATTTATGTGCATAATTCAAATTTAAACTTGTAGGATCGGAAGTATGTGTAGAGGGGGGGGGGGGGTGATTAGACTACTTGACCAAATAAAAATCTAGCCTTTTCCCAATTTTAGTTCTTGGCAGATTTTAGCAACTTAGCACAAGTCAAGCAATCAACCTACACATGCAATTCTAAGAGTATAGCTGCGGAATGTAAAACAATTGCATATGAAGGTAAAGGGATGAGTTTGAAGGAGCAAACACAATGTTGAAACGGAGATTTTTTATCCGTGGTTCTGATAGGTGGTGCTATCGTACATCCACGTTGATGGAGACTTCAACCCTCGAAGGGTAACGGTTGCGCGAGTCCATGGAGGGCTCCACCCATGAAGGGTCCATGAAGAAGCAACCTTGTCTATCCCACCATGGCCGTCGCCCACGAAGGAATTTCCTCACTCGGGTAGATCTTCACGAAGTAGGCGATCTCCTTGCCCTTACAAACTCCTTGGTTCAACTCCACAATCTTGACGGAGGCTCCCAAGTGACACCTAGCCAATCTAGGAGACACCACTCTCCAAGAAGTAACAAATGGTGTGTTGATGATGAACTCCTTGCTCTTGTGCTTCAAATGATAGTCTCCCCAACACTCAACTCTCTCTCACAGGATTTGGATTTGGTGGAAAGAAGATTTGAGGGAAAGCAACTTGGGGAAGGCTAGAGATCAAGATTCATGTGGTTGGAATGGAATATCTTGACCTCAACACAAGTGTAGGTGGTTCTCTCTCAGAAAATATGTATTGGAAGTGTAGGCATGTTCTGATGGCTCTCTCCATGAATGAAGAGTGGGTGGAGGGGTATATATATCTTCCACACAAAATCTAACTGTTACACACAAATCACCAAACTCGGTGGGACCGATTCATGAAACTCGATCGGACCGATTAAGTTCAAAATGTGAATGTTAGGATTCTCGGTGGGACCGACTGGATCAACTCGGTGGGACCGATGTCATTAGGGTTAGGGCATAACGTAATCTCGGTGAGACCAATTACACAAACTCGGTGAGACCGATTTTGGTAATAGTCAAATAGAGAGTAGGTCAGGCAAACTCGGTTTGACCGATTCGCTCATCTCGGTTGGACCGAAATGTTACGAAAGGGAAACAGAGAGTTTGCATTGCAATCTCGGTGGGACAGATCGCTCATCTCGGTTTGACCAAAATGTTACGAAAAGGAAACTGAGAGATTACAACCCATCTCGGTGGGACCGAGATCCCTATCGGTGAGACCGAATTGATTAGGGTTTCTGGCAGTGGCTATGACAACTGAACTCGGTGGCTCCGGATCTGAAATTTGATTGGGGCGGAGTTGGACTTTTTGGATTAGGACATATGTGGATGTGAGAAAGTAGTGGAGGGTTTTGGAGCATATCACTAAGCATTTTGAGCAAGACCCTCATTAAGCAACACCTCATCCCTTCTTAATAGTATTGGCTTTCCTATAGACTCAATGTGATCTTGGATCACTAAAATAGAAAATGTAGAGTCTTGTGCTTTGAGCTTGAGCCAATCCTTTGTCCTTAGCATTTTGAAGGGTCCACTTTCTAATCCATGCCATGCCAATCATTGAGCTTTCCTGAAATATTTATCTTGGAATAGCATTAGCTCAATGAGCTATATGTTGTTAGGAATTACCAAAACCACGCAGGGATAGTTGCACTTTCAGAACTACATGCACATGCTCAAGTGCATATAAATTGGGTGAAAAAACAAAACTTTTGTCCTTGGGTGCATTCTTAGGTCCCATGCAAGAAATGGGAATGAATGTCAAACACCCTGCCACCATCACTCGGCCGCAAACATTGAGATACCTGGTTTTTAAATTCTAGTAGATCCAAAACTCGTCTGAAATTCTTGAAACTTGGCATGCTATCATGGAGCGGCATCAAGATGTCGTGGTAAATTTTTTGTCCCATTTGGGGCAGGTTTGGGTATATGCTTCTCACAAACCAGAGCCTCTCACAACAAACATGATGGTTTCGGTAGGGAATGCCCCACCTTTGGGGACGAAACGATATCCATTGCCTCTTATTGCTTTCAAAAATTTTCTCGTGCCAACATAGAACAACAGTTGTGTTGTGTTATTTTTTGTGATTTTTCGGGGTTCGTTAGGACATTTTTATGCATTAAGTGAGTTTTCAATGCATTTATGTGCATAATTAAAATTTGAACTACATGCACATGCTCCAGTGCATATAAATTGGTTCAAAAATCAAATCTTTGTCCTTGGGTGCATGCTTAGGTCCCATGCAAGAAATGGGAATGAATGTCAAACACCCTGCCACCGTCACTTGTCCGCAAACATTGAGATACCTTGTTTTTAAATTCTAGTAAATCCAAAACTCGTCTGAAATTCATGAAACTTGGCATGTTATCATGGAGCGACATCAACATGCCGTGGTAAGTTTTTTGTCCCATTTGGGGCAGGTTTGGGTATATGCTTCTCACAAACGAGAGCTTCTCACAACAAGCATGATGGTTTCGATAGGGAACATCCCACCTTTGGGGACGAAACGATATCCATTGCCTCTTATTGCTTTCAAATTTTTTCTCGTGTCAACATAGAACAACAGGAGTGTTGTGTAAATTTTTGTGATTTTTCGGGGTTCGTTTGGACATTTTTATGCATTAACTCAGTTTTCAATGCATTTATGTGCATAATTCAAATTTGAACTACATGCACATGCTCCAGTGCATATAAATTGGTTGGAAAATCAAATCTATGTCCTTGGGTGCATGCTTAGGTCCCATGCATGAAATAGGAATGAATTTCAAACACCAGGGCACCGTTGATTGCCGACAAAACGTTGAGATACTTTGTTTTTAAATTCTAGTAAATCTAAAACTCGTCTGAAATTCATGAAACTTGGCATTGCTATCATGGAAGGGCACCCGACATGCTGTGGTATTTTTCTTGTCCATTTTGAGAGAAGGTGCACTCGAATAATGACAACCAATAGAGGCATTTTGATATCTCAAACGTTTGTATAATTCAAACCGTGTGCGTTCGGTTAACCATTCACGTGACGCCATGTGTCTTGGTTTTAATGGCTATAGGAGGTGCCGTGTGGACATCTGCTTGACTGAACAAGAGGCGTGCGTGTGTAGGCTCATTGGGAAGCGTACAAGCTGTTCAACGCAGGAACTGTGCATCTCTTCAACGCAGACAGTTCAGATTACGGTATGCAAATTAAAGCCAGACTTCGGCGCTAAGCCAAGAGACACTGCGATTTTTCAAAATATGCAGCTAAAAATCAATAACACTATCTATTTTTTGCAACTAAAATTTAGTAATTAAGCATAGATTTCATTCATACTAGAGATTAAGCAGTCGTTCTCATCGGGAAGCGAGACAGCCTTGGACCAACGCCCACCTCGCTCCCACTGGTCTATATTAATGGCGCTGCCGAGTGGCCGCACCCCCCATCCTCGCCACACACACAATTCCTCTCTCTCTGCCCGCATCCTAGACGCCGCTCTAAGTCCTCAAAGCCGTCAGTGTACGAGGATGCCGCCGAAGCGCCCCATCGGAGGGAGTGGCGACGCTGGGGCTGCTGAAGCACCGGAGCACGACGTGAATATGGAGACAGAGGTTTCCGTCACCACCGACGAGGTGGAGAACGAGGCTGCCAACAAGCGGAGGCGGGTCGAGAAAGAACCGCAAGCGACTCCAGTAGGCCTAGACTTCATCAACAACCTCCCCGATGATATGTTGATAGTCATCATTGTTGGGGAACGTAGTAATTTCAAAAAAATTTCCTACGCACACGCAAGATCATGGTGATGCATAGCAACGAGAGGGGAGAGTATTGTCTACGTAGCCTCGTAGACCAAAGCGGAAGCGATCACAACGTAGAGGAAGTAGTCGTACGTTCTCCTCGCGATCCAGCCGATCCCAACGTTACTCCGGCGCCTCCGAAGTTCTTGGCACACGTTCAGCTCGATGACGCTCCTCGGGCTCCGATCCAGCAAAGCTCCGGGAGAGGGAGTTCCACAAGACGACGGCGTGCAGGACGATCTTGATGTTCTACCGACGCAGGGCTTCGCCTAAGCACTGCTATGATATGACCGAGGTGGAATATGGTCGAGGGGGGCACCGCACACGGCTAAGGAAAGATCTCAAGGATCAACTTGTGTGTTCTAGGGTGCCCCCCTGCCCCCGTATATAAAGGAGCAAGGGGAGGGCCGGCCGGCCCTAGGAGGTGCGCCAGGAGGGGGAGTCCTCCTCCTAGTGGGAGTAGGACTCCCTTTCCTAGTCCAACTAGGAAGGAGGAAGGGGAAGGAAAGAGAGGAGAGAGAGAGGGAAAGGGGGCCGCGCCTCCTTGTCCAATTCAGACTCCCCATGGGGGGCACGCCACCACCGGCGCAGCCCTCTCTCCCCTCTTGGCCCAATAAGGCCCATTACTTCCCGGGGTTCCAGTAACCCTCCCAAGACTCCGCCTTTCTCCTAAACTTCCGAACCTTTCCGATGTCCGAATATAGCCGTCCAATATATCAATCTTTATGTCTCGATCATTTCGAGACTCCTCGTCATGTTCGTGATCACATCCGGGACTCGAACTCCTTCGTACATCAAAATACACAAACTCATAATATAACCGTCATCGAAACCTTAAGCGTGCGGACCCTACGGTTCGAGAACAATGTAGACATGACCGAGACACATCTCCGGTCAATAACCAATAGCGGGACCTGGATGCCCATATTGGTTCCTACATTTTCTACGAAGATCTTTATTGGTCGACCGCATAACAACATACGTTGTTCCCTTTGTCATCGGTATGTTACTTACCCGAGATTTGATCGTCGGTATCCAATACCTAGTTCAATCTCGTTCTTGGTAAGTCTCTTTACTCGTTCCGTAATACATCATCTCACAACTAACTCATTAGTTGTAATGCTTGCAAGGCTTATGTGATGTGTATTACCGAGAAGGCCCAGAGATACCTCTCCGAGCAATCGGAGTGACAAAACCTAATCTCGAAATACGCCAACCCAACAAGTACCTTTGGAGACACCTGTAGTACTCCTTTATAATCACCCAGTTACGTTGTGACGCTTGGTAGTACCCAAAGTGTTCCTCCGGTAAACGGAGTTGCATAATCTCATAGTTACAGGAACATGTATAAGTCATGAAGAAAGCAATAGCAATATACTAAACGATCAAGTGCTAAGCTAACGGAATGGGTCATGTCAATCACATCATTCTTCTAATGAGGTGATCCCATTAATCAAATGACAACACATGTCTATGGTTAGGAAACATAACCATCTCTGATTAATGAGCTAGTCTAGTAGAGGCTTACTAGTGAATATCTGTTTGTCTATGTATTCACACATGTATTATGTTTCCGGTTAATACAATTCTAGCATGAATAATAAAAATTTATCATGATATAAGGAAATAAATAATAACTTTATTATTGCCTCTAGGGCATATTTCCTTCAGTCTCCCACTTGCACTAGAGTCAATAATCTAGATTACACAAAGAATGATTCTAACACCCATGGAGTCTTGGTGCTGGATCATGTTTTGCTCGTGGAAGAGGCTTAGTCAATGGGTCTGCAACATTCAGATCCGTATGTATTTTGCAAATCTCTATGTCTCCCACTTGGACTTGGTCCCGAATGGAGTTGAAGCGTCTTTTGATATGCTTGGTCCTCTTGTGAAATCTGGATTCCTTTGCCAAGGCAATTGCACCAGATTGTCACAGAAGATCTTCATTGGTCCCGATGCACTAGGTATGACACCTAGATCGGAAATGAACTCTTTCATCCAGACTCCTTCATTTGCTGCTTCAAGCAGCTATGTACTCCGCTTCACATGTAGATCCCGCCACGACGCTTTGTTTAGAACTGCACCAACCGACAGCTCCACCGCTTAACAAAAACACGATCCGGTTTGCGATTTAGAATCGTCCGGATCGATGTCAAAGCTTGCATCGACGTAACCATTTACGACTAGCTCTTTGTCACCTCCATATACGAGAAACATATCCTTAGTCCTTTTCGTATTTCAGATGTTCTTGACCGCTGTCCAAAGGATCCACTCTGGATTACTTTGGTACCTTCCGCCAAGCTTACAGCTAAGCATACGTCGTGTCTGGTACACAGCATTGCATACATGATAGAGCCTATGGCTGAAGCATAGGAACATCTTTCATTTTCTCTCTATCTTCTCACGTGGTCGGGCATTGAGTCCGACTCAATCTTACACCTTGTAATACAGGTAAAAACCTTTCTTTGCTCGATCCATTTTGAATTTCTTCAAAACTTTATCAAGGTATGTGCTTTGTGAAAGTCCAATTAAGCGTCTTGATCTATCTCTATAGATCTTGATGCCCAATATGTAAGCAACTTCACCGAGGTCTTTCATTGAAAAACTTTATTCAAGTATCCTTTTATGCTATCCAGAAATTCTATATCATTTCCAATCAATAATATGTCGTCCACATATAATATCGTAAATGCTACAGAGCTCCCACTCACTTTCTTGTAAATACAAAGCTTCTCCAAAAGTCTCAGATAAAACCATATGCTTTGATCACACTATCAAAACGTTTATTCCAACTCCGAGAGGCTTGCACTGCACCATAAATTGATCGCTGGAGCTTGCACACTTTGTTAGCACCTTTTGGATCAGCAAAACCTTCCGTTGCATCATATACAACTCTTCTTCTAGAAATCCATTCAAGAATGCAGTTTTACATCCATTTGCCAAATTTCATAATCATAAAATGCGGCAATTGCTAACATGATTCGGACGAGACTTAAGCATCGCTTCTGGTGAGAAAGTCTCATCATAGTCAACCCCTTGAACTTGTCGAAAACCTGTTGCAACAAGTCGAGCTTTGTAGACAGTTATATTACCATCTGCGTCAGTCTTCTTCTTAAAGATCCATTTATTCTCAATGGCTTGCCGATCATTGGGCAAGTCAACCAAAGTCCATACTTTGTTCTCATACATGGATCCCATCTCAGATTTCATGGCTTCCAGCCATTTCGCTGAATCTGGGCTCACCAACTCTTCTTCATAGATTGTAGGTTCGCCATGGTCAAGTAACATGACTTCCGTAATAGGATTACCGTACCACTCGGTGCGTATTTTATTCTGCTTGACCTCTGAAGTTCAAGAGCAACTTGATCTGAAGTTTCATGATCAACATCATTAGTTTCCTCACCAATTGGTGTAGTTGTCACAGAACCGCTTTCTTGTGATGAACTACTTTCCAATAAGGGAGCAGATACAGCTTATCTCATCAAGTTCTACTTTCCTCCCACTCACTTCTTTCGAGAGAAACTCCTTCTCTAGAAAGGATCCGAATTTAGCAACGAAAATCTTGCCTTCAGATCTGTGATAGAAGGTGTACCCAACAGTCTCCTTTGGGTATCCTATGAAGACACATTTCTCCGATTTGGGTTCGAGCTTATCTGGTTGAAGTTTCTTTACATAAGCATCGCAGCCCCAAACTTTAAGAAACGACAACTTTGGTTTCTTGCCAAACCACAGTTCATACTACGGTGTCGCCTCAACGGATTTAGATGGTGCCCGATTTAACGTGAATGCGGCCGTCTCTAAAGCATATCCCCAAAACGATAGCGGTAAATCAAGAAGAGACATCATAGATCGCACCATATCAAGTAAAGTACGACACGACGTTCGGACACACCATTTCTCCGTGGTGTTCCGGTGGCGTGAGTTGCGAAACTATTCCACATTGTTTCAAATGTAAACCAAACTCGTAACTCAAATATTCTCCTCCACGATCAGATCGTAGAAACTTTATTTTCTTGTTACGATGATTTTCCACTTCACTCTGAAATTTTGAACTTTTCAAATGTTTCAGATTTGTGTTTCATTAAGTAGATATACCCATATCTGCTCAAATCATCTGTGAAGGTGAGAAAATAATGATACCCGCCAAGGCCTCAACATTCATTGGACCACAAACATCAAGATGTATGATTTCCAGCAAATCAGTTGCTCGCTCCATAGTTCCCGAGAACGGTGTTTTAGTCATCTTGCCCATGAGGCATGGTTCGCAAGTACCAAATGATTCATAATCAAGTGATTCCGTAAGCCCATCAAGATGGAGTTTCTTCATGCGTTTTACACCGATATGACCCAAACGGCAAGTGCCACAAATAAGTTGCATTATCATTATCAACTCAGATCTTTTGGTTTCAACACTATGAATATGTGTATTACTACTATCGAGATTCAATAAAAATAGACCACTCTTCAAGGGTGCATGACCATAAAAGATATTATTCATATAAATAGAACAACCATTATTCTCTGTCTTAAATGAATAACCGTCTCGCATCAAACAAGATCCAGATATAATGTTCATGCTCAACGCCGCACCAAATAACAATTATTTAGGTCTATAACTAATCCCGATGGTAGATGTAGAGGTAGCGCGTGCCGACCGCGATCACATCGACTTTGGAACCATTTCCCACGCTGCAAGATCGTCACCTCGCCCTTAGCCAATCTTCGCTTAATCCGTAGTTCCTGCTTTGAGTTGCAAATATTAGCAATGTAACCAGTATCAAATACCAGTACTACTGCGAGTATTAGTAAGGTACACATCAATAACATGTATATCACATATACCTTTGATCACCTTGCCATCCTTCTTATCCGCCAAATACTTGGGGCAGTTCCGCTTCAAAGGTCCAGGTTGCTTGCAAGAAAAACACTCGGTTTCAGGCTTAGGCCCAGAATTGGGTTTCTTCTCTTGAGCAGCAACTTACTTGCTGTTCCTTTTGAAGTTCACATTATTCTTTCCTTTGCACATTTTCTTGAAACTAGTGGTCTTGTTGACCATCAACACTTGATGCTCTTTCTTGATTTCTACCTCCGCGGCTTTTCGCATCGCGAAGAGCTCGGGAATTGATTTGGTCATCCCTTGCATATTATAGTTCATCACGAAGCTCTTGTAGCTTGGTGGCGATGATTGGAGAATTCTGTCAATGACACTATCATCCGGAAGAGTAACCCCAGCTTGAATCAAGTGGTTATTATACCCGCATTTTGAGTATATGTTCACCGATGTAACTATTCTCCTCCATTTTGCAGCTATAGAACTTATTGGAGACTTCATATCTCTCAATCCGCATTTGCTTGAAATATTAACTTCAACTCTGGAACATCTCATATGCTCCATGACGTTCAAAACGTCGTTGAAGACCCGGTTCTAAGCCGTAAAGCATGGCACACCGAACTATTGAGTAGTCATCGGCTTTGCTCGCCAGACGTTCACAACTTCTCGGGCGTTGTTCTCTGCAGCAGGCCTGGCACCCAACGGTGCTTCCAGGACGTAATTCTTCTTGCAGCAATGAGGATAATCCTCAGGTTACGGACCCAGTCCGTGTAATTGCTACCATCATCTTTCAACTTTGCTTTCTCAAGGAACGCATTAAAATTCAACGGAACAACAGCACGAGCCATCTATCTACAGTAAACATAGACAAGCAAAATACTATCAGATACTAAGTTCATGATAAATTTAAGTTTTAATTAATCATATTAAAAACTCCCACTTAGACAGACATCTCTCTAGTCATCTAAGTGATTACGTGATCCAAATTAACTAAACCATGTCCGATCATCACGTGAGATGGAGTAGTTTCAATGGTGAACATCACTATGTTGATCATATCTACTATATGATTCACGTTCGACCTTTCGGTCTCCGTGTTCCGAGGCCATATCTGTTATATGCTAGGCTCGTCAAGTTGAGTATTCTGCGTGCGCAACTGTTTTGCACCCGTTGTATTTGAACGTAGAGCCTATCACACCCGATCACGTGGTGTCTCGGCACGAAGAACTTTCGCAACGGTGCATACTCGGGAGAACACTTCTTGATAATTTTAGTGAGAGATCATCTTATAATGCTACCGTCAATCAAAGCAAGATAAGATGCATAAAGGATAAACATCACATGCAATCAATATAAGTGATATGATATGGCCATCATCATCTTGTGGTTGTGATCTCCATCTCCGAAGCACCGTTGTGATCACCATGGTCACCGGCGCGACACTTTGATCTCCATCATAGCATCGCTGTCGTTACGCCATCTATTGCTTCTAGGACTATCGCTACCGCTTAGTGATAAAGTAAAGCAATTACAGGGCGTTTGCATTTCATACAATAAAGCGACAACCATATGGCTCCAGCCAGTTGCCGATAACTTCGGTTACAAAACATGATCATCTCATACAATAAAATATAGCATCACGTCTTGACCATATCACATCACAACATGCCCTGCAAAAACAAGTTAGACGTCCTCTACTTTGTTGTTGCAAATTTTACGTGGCTGCTACGGGCTTAAGCAAGAACCAATCTCACCCACGCATCAAGACCACAACGATACTTCACAAATAGACTCCGTTTTAACCTTCTCAAGGACGGGCGTAGCCACACTTTTCAGTTCAACTAAAGTGAGAGAGACAGACACCCGCCAGCCACCTTTAAGCACGAGTGCTCGTAACGGTGAAACCAGTCTCGCGTAAGCGTCTGGCGTAATGTCGGTCCGGGCCGCTTCATCTCACAATACCGCTGAACCAAAGTATGACATGCTGGTAGGCAGTATGACTTGTATCGCCCACAACTCACTTGTGTTCTACTCGTGCATATGACATCAACGCATAAAACCTGGCTCGGATGCCACTGTTGGGGAACGTAGTAATTTCAAAAATTTTCCTACGCATTAACGCAAGATCATGGTGATGCATAGCAACGAGAGGGGAGAGTATTGTCTACGCACTCGTGAGACCAAAGCGGAAGCGATCACAACGTAGAGGAAGTAGTCACGTTCTCCTCGCGATCCAGCCGATCCCAGCGTTACTCCGGCGCCTCGAGTTCTTGGCACACGCTCAGCTCGATGGCGCTCCTCGGGCTCCGATCCAGCAAAGCTCCGGGGAGAGGGAGTTCCGTCGAGACGGCGTGGTGGACGATCTTGATGTTCTACCGACGCAGGGCTTCGCCTAAGCACTGCTATGATATGACCGAGGTGGAATATGGTGGAGGGGGGCACCGCACACGGCTAAGGAACGATCTCAAGGATCAACTTGTGTGTTCTAGGGTGCCCCCTGCCCCCGTATATAAAGGAGCAAGGGTAAGGGCCGGCCGGCCCTAGGAGGTGCGCCAAGGGAGGGGGGAGTCCTCCTCCTAGTGGGAGTAGGACTCCCCTTTCCTAGTCCAACTAGGAAGGAGGAAGGGGAAGGAAAGAGAGGAGAGGGAGAGGGAAGGGGGGCCGCGCCTCCTTGTCCAATTCGGACTCCCCATGGGGGGCGCGCCACCACCGGTGCAGCCCTCTCTCCCCTCTTGGCCCAATAAGGCCCATTACTTCCCGGGGGTTCCGGTAACCTCCCAAGACTCCGTCTTTCTCCGGAAACTTCCGGAACCTTTCCGTGTCCGAATATAGCCGTCCAATATATCAATATTTATGTCTCGATCATTTCGAGACTCCTCGTCATGTCCGTGATCACATCCGAGACTCGAACTCCTTGGTACATCAAAATACACAAACTCATAATATAACCGCCATCGAAACCTTGCGTGCGGACCCTACGGTTCGAGAACAATGTAGACATGACCGAGACACATCTCCGGTCAATAACCAATAGCGGGACCTGGATGCCCATATTGGTTCCTACATTTTCTACGAAGATCTTTATCGGTCAGACCGCATAACAACATACGTTGTTCCCTTTGTCATCGGTATGTTACTTACCCGAGATTCGATCGTCGGTATCCAATACCTAGTTCAATCTCACATCTTGGTAAGTCTCTTTACTCGCTCCGTAATACATCATCTCACAACTAACTCATTAGTTGTAATGCTTGCAAGGCTTATGTGATGTGTATTACCGAGAAGGCCCAGAGATACCTCTCCATAATCGGAGTGACAAAACCTAATCTCGAAATACGCCAACCCAACAAGTACCTTTGGAGACACCTGTAGTACTCCTTTATAATCACCCAGTTATGTTGTGACGTTTGGTAGTACCCAAAGTGTTCCTCCGTAAACGGAGTTGCATAATCTCATAGTTACAGGAACATGTATAAGTCATGAAGAAAGCAATAGCAATATACTAAACGATCAAGTGCTAAGCTAACGGAATGGGTCATGTCAATCACATCATTCTTCTAATGAGGTGATCCCATTAATCAAATGACAACACATGTCTATGGTTAGGAAACATAACCATCTTTGATTAATGAGCTAGTCTAGTAGAGGCTTACTAGTGACTATCTGTTTGTCTATGTATTCACACATGTATTATGTTCCGGTTAATACAATTCTAGCATGAATAATAAACATTTATCATGATATAAGGAAATAAATAATAACTTTATTATTGCCTCTAGGGCATATTTCCTTCAATCATATCCCTCCTCCCAATCAAATATCGGGCGAGGACAGCCGCCCTTTCCCGGCGGTGGTGCACCCCATGGCTCCGCACCCCTGTCGACCTCCTCGACGCCCACAAGCTCTACCACGGCTATCGCCAAAGCTTGGATGCGTGTTCTCCCAGATCCTTGGCAATCATGATGGCCCAATCAAAGGCCTTATCACGGGCAAGTTCCGTTCCAATGGCAAGGACTGAGCCAAACTTGACGAGTGGTTCTGATCCCCCGCCATAGATCAGCTCGAGAAGCTAAGTTAGAATGATGGGCATATGCGCTTGCCGCCAACGTCCGCGCTCTGACTCGCGCCCATGCCGCACCTCGCCAAGTTCATGAACTGCCATTCCCCCCCTTAATGACGCGCCCGCTCTTTTTCTACCACGACTGAAGCACCTCGAGCTCGTCGCCGCCCGCATCCCAAAGGATGACATGGAGCGCCTGCTCCCCGGTTGTACTACACTCGAGTTGCTTCGTCTTCAGGCGATGAATTGGCCGAGTACCTTGCACATCACCTCCAGGACTCTCCGGACTATTTATGTGTGTTGTTGGTGCTGCAACGAGAGATCACAAAAGGTGGACCACAATATGGTCATCCAGGACACACCTTCACTTGAGAGATTACTTGTAGTTGATCAACTAGGTCCAACAAGAATCAATCTCATTTCTGCACCGAAATTGAAAGTGGTGGGCTACTCATCTGTCAAATACTACAACTTTCAGGTACAACAGTCGCCTTATATACCTCTCCTTCTTGATCAACGTTATTTCTAGTTTTGAAGATGTATGTTCTCTGTCATTCAGCGAAGCTTCACCCAGACTCTGGGCACAGTGAAGGTCTTGGCACTAGAATCTGTCGGCCCCAACCTGGACCAAGTTATCAGTTGCCTGAGATGCTTTTTGTGCCTGAATAAGCTGTATATCGAGGTGATGTTCCTTTCCTGTTAAATGTTAACCATAAGGGAGTTCAATTTTTTGCACCTTTTCCCAAGTTTACAATGTACTACGATTTCTGAAAGAATTTTGGAGGATTTTAGGACATACACCCCCACCCCATATTGGTTGCTTCATTCATATGGTTACAATCGTCCATAAGCATTTCTCCTTTGGATTCATCTGTACTAGTTTTCTTAGGGAAATTTTCATCCAATCCAACCTCTTGTGAAGAAGGCTACATGTTTCTAGATTGTAATCAAATGCCCATGTTAATCATGCCAGATCAAAGATGGCACGTTGGTGCATTTTAAAAATCCTGCAAACCAAATGGGCGTGTAGCAGTGTTCAAAACTGCATGTAGGCACTAACACGTTCTCTTCTTTTGCAGATAATAATAGGCCCGGAGGTGCATAATGTTTATAACAACAATCACATCGAATGCCTGGATCTGCATGTCTCAAATGTTACTTTGAACTCCAACCGAGGGACCTTACCGGAGATTACACTCGCCAGGTTCTTTCTTTCCAGAGCAAAGGTGCTGAGGGTACTGAGGTTGAACACGCATTTAATTAGGAAAGATCAATGGTATGATTATCAGAGCCGACAGGTACTGTGGAATGGAAGTGCCTGCATAAATGCCAAACTTCGTATTGGAAGAGCGTATGGCAAAGCAATTGGAAGTTATTGTGTCAAACCCATACATGACTTGTCAGCGGCTGATCCCTTTTAAGAAATGATGCTGCTTGCATTGTTTGAATTTGGGAGTTGTAATCTTTGAATTTGAACCTTGCAATATTTATGGTATTTGTTATATTGAACCATTTCTGTTCTCTTGTCTCAATGCACACAGTTCATCCGGGTGAACCGCATGTCGTATATCGCACACACCTTGATCTGGCTGACCGTTTCTTTTGTGTTGCCTAATCACAAACAGTTCATCCAAGTGAACTCTATGTTGTACATCACACACACCTTGATCTGGCTGCCCGTTTCTTTTGTTCCTCCTCATCGAAAACGGTTAATTGAACTGAACCGTATGCCCTGAATCGCACACGCAACTAAAATCTGAACCGTGTTTGATGCATCCGTCATTGCAAATGTTTTGCGCCTTTTTTGACGGGTTTTTTACACCACCGTTTGCGATTATTGCATCGCACACAGTTTCGTCAAAGGGTCTCTGATCGTAGTGTCGCGTTAGAAGCATCCTGCAGTAGTGACCCCTGTTCAGACTGCAGCCGGAGAATCACACATTTATGCTGTCTTCCATTAGCGTAGGCGTGGAAGTATTTCTTGTTGGCCTCGCCTTTAAGTACCCACTTAAGGCCACCACGACGCTGCCATTACTCCTCTTCCGCGCGGAGAAGGGCCTGAATCTGGTCCTCCCACGCGTAACGATGGGCCCATTCTTGTTCAGAAAAAGGCCGCTTGTCAACTTGTTCATCAAGATTCACGATCTCGGCGACGATGCTCTCCCTGAGTACCTTTTCTTGACGTCCCAAGTTGGCCCCCCAGCCCTTGAGGCTAGCCCATAGGCAGCCCCCCACCACGTTCCAAAATTCCATGGGTCCCCGTTGGTTGCCCACCTAGCTAACGCAAAGCTGCCACTTCACCCTGAAGATGGCATCAAACTCGGGGTTTTCGAACCAAGCCGTCTCGAAGAAGAAGCGAGGGCTCCGACGAATCCTGTCCTCCCCTGAGGTGAGGATTAGCGGCACATGGTCCGACCCGATCCTGGTTTCTGCTACGAGCGAGCACATTGGGTACAAAATTTCCCAATCGGGCGGGATGAATACCCTGTCAAAAACAGAGCGCACCGGGGCCAACTGCTTGTTGGTCCAAGTGTAGCGAGCCCCGGACCCAGCCACCTCCCGCAGTGCCATGGAGGCGACATCGTTATTGAACATGGCCACCCTTGGCCAGTTGATGTTGGTGTTGTTTTTATCCGCTCCTGAGCGGATCATATTGAAATCCCCCCAACTAACAATAGTGTTAGCGACGCGCCCACCGCGTGCACCTTGGCTTGCAGTTCGTCCAAAAACACTGCCGATCTCACGTGGTCTGCCGGTCTATAGACCTGGATTAACACCAGCTCTCTCTAAGACTGGCAGTGCTGAATGTGCCCAGCCAGAAAAATGGTGCCCGTATCCCATGCTAACACCTCATAAATGTCCTGGTCAAAACCAAGCAGCATGCCCCCCGAGTGCCCTGTCGCTGCTAGGTGGTTCCAAGAGAACCTCTCCAGAGGGTCGATGGCAAGCAGCTCATGTTGCTGGAAATCAACTTTAATTGTCTCCTGCAAGCCAACGATATCTAAACCCTCCTTATACTCTTTCAGTTGGGAGCGGCGACCCACGTGGCCGAAGCCATGAATTTTCCAGAAGATCGCTCGCATCTAAATGATGCAATTACGAAGGCGTATGCCCCTGGAGGACACTGCCTTGGTCACGCGCATCACCTTGGCTCTGCAAGGCGAGGGAGGGGAGGCAACCCCTGTTGCCAACTCCACCTCATCGGACCGGACCGCGAGTCCCTGAGAGGCCCCTGCCTCGTGGACAAGCTGGTGCGCACGTCGCAGCAGCCGCTGCGAGCACCGCCTGCGCCTGCTCTTTCGCAGGTAACAAAGATACCAACTCAACCGTGCCACCTATACACGACGCGTCCACCCCACTCTCTTCCAAAACCTCACTAAGGTGATCATCGGAGAAAGCATTCAAAACGGTAAAGCGGGGGCGGGTTACCTGTGAGCTCCATGTTCTTGTGAGCCTGGATGAGCTGAGTGATACGTCTCCAACGTATCTATAATTTTTGACTACTCCATGCTATTATATATTCTGTTTTGGATGTTTAATGGGCTTTATTATACACTTTTATATTATTTTTGGGACTAATCTACTAACCCAAGGCCCAGTGCAAATTGCTGATTTTTTGCCTATTTCAGTGTTTCGCAGAAAAGGAATATCAAACGGAGTCCAAACGGAATGAAACCTTCAGGAGCGTGATTTTTGGAACAAACGTGATCCAGAGGACTTGAAGTGGACGTCAAGAAATCAACGAGGAGGCCACGAGGTAGGGAGGCGCCCCCCTGGGCGTGCCCCCACCCTTGTGGGCCCCTCGTGGCTCCACCGACCTACTTCTTCCTCATATATATACCCATGTACCCCGAAACCATCGAGGAGCACCACGAAACCCTATTTCCACCGCCTCAACCTTCTGTACCCATGAGATCCCATCTTGGGGCCTTTTTCGGCGCTCCGCCGGAGGGGGAATCGATCACGGAGGGCTTCTACATCAACACCATGGCCTCTCCAATGATGTGTGAGTAGTTTGCCACAGACCTTCGGGTCCATAATTATTAGCTAGATGGCTTCTTCTCTCTCTTTGGATCACAATACAAAGTTCTCCTCGATCTTCTTGGAGATCTATTCGATGTAACTCTCTTTGCGGTGTGTTTGTCGAGATCCGATGAATTGTGGGTTTATGATCAAGATTATCTATGAACAATATTTGAATCTTCTCTGAATTCTTTTATGTATGATTGGTTATCTTTGCAAATCTCTTCGAATTATCAGTTTGGTTTGGCCTACTAGATTGATCTTTCTTGCAATGGGAGAAGTGCTTAGCTTTGGGTTCAATCTTGCGTTGCTCGATCCCAGTGACAGCAGGGGAAACAACACGTATTGTATTGTTGCCATCGAGGATAAAAAGATGGGATTTATATCATATTGCTTGAGTTTATCCCTCTACATCATGTCATCTTGCCTAATGCGTTACTCTGTTCTTATGAACTTAATACTCTAGATGCATGCTGGATAGCAGTCGATGTGTGGAGTGATACGTCTCCAACGTATCTATAATTTATGAAGTATTCATGCTATTATATTATCCATCTTAGATGTTTTATATGCATTTATATTGCTATTTTATATTATTTTTGGGACTAACCTATTAACCTAGAACCCAGTGCCAGTTCCTGTTTTTTCCTTGTTTTTGAGTTCTACAGAAAAGGACTATCAAACGGAGTCTAATTGACGTGCCAATTTTTGATGATTTTTTATGGACCAAAAGAAGACCCCGGAGTAAAAGAGTTAGGCCAAGAGAGTCCCGGGGCGCCCACGAGGGTGGGGGGCGCGCCCACCCCTAGGCGTGTGGGCCTGCCTCGTGGATGCCTCAGGCACCTCCTTGACGTGAGACCGACGCCAAAAAATCCTATAAATACAGAAACCTCAGAAAATTAACCTAGATTAGAAGTTCCGCCGCCGCAAGCCTCTGTAGCCACGAGAAATCAATCTAGGCCCTCTCTGGCACCCTGCCGGAGGGGGCCATCATCACCGGTGGCCATGAAGGAGTATCCCGGAGAGGCCATCATCGCCACGAAGGCCAAGGACCAGAGGGAGAACCTCTCCCCATCTAGGGGGGAGGCCATGGAGGAGGAAGCACAAAGGGGGAGAACCTCTCCTCCTATCTCTCGGTGCCGCCGGAGTGGCATCGGGAGGGGAATCATCGCCGCGGTGATCATCTTCATCAACATCACCACCATCATCACCATCCTCATCTATTTTACGCGGTCCACTCTCCCACACCCCGTTGTAATCCCTACTTGAACATGGTGCTTTATGCCACATATTATGATCCAATGATGTTTTGCCATCTTATGATGTTTTGAGTAGATATCTTTTGTCCTTGGGTTGATTGATGATCTAGATTGGTACGAGTTGTATGTTTTATTTTGGTGCTGTCCCATTGTGTCCTCCGTGTCGCGCAAGCGTGAGGGATTCCCACTGTAGGGTGTTGCAATACGTTCATGATTCGCTTATAGTGGGTTGGTGAGTGACTGAAACACAAACCCGAGTAAGGGGGTTGTTGCGTATGGGAATAAAGAGGACTTGATGCTTTAATGCTATGGTTGGGTTTTACCTTAAAGATCTTTAGTAGTTGCGGATGCTTGCTAGAGTTCCAATCATAAGTGCATATGATCCAAGAAGAGAAAGTATGTTAGCTTATGCCTCTCCCTCATATGAAATTGCAACAATGACTATCAGTCTTGTTAACAATTGCCTAGGACAATTCCGCACACCGATCCATCATTATTCCACTCTCGCTATTTATAATATTTAGTAATATATTCTAACTTTGTGATAACAGCCCTACTTTTATGTTTTAGCTCCCCGATATCATGCAAAATTATCCTCTTCATACCCACAATGTAGTTTTTTTTCTCGTTTCTAGTTGGAAGCAAACGTTCGGTGTACGTAGAGTGATATCGATGGCGAGATAGGACTTGAGAGAATATTGATCTTACCTTTAGCTCCTTGTGGGTTCGACACTCCATACTTATCACTTCCACCTTTGGGAATTGCTACGATGATTCCCTGCACTTGGGGATTATCAAGCTCTATTCTGGCGCCGTTGCCGAGGAGCAATAGCGTGGGGTTGATATTCTCGTGTGTGCTTGTTTCCTTTCTCCACTAAGTAGATTTTGTTTTTCCCTTTTGTTTCTGTTTTGTTGTGGGTGAAACATACAAAAAAAATTTTATAAAAATGAAAACACAAAAAAAATTACTTGCCTCTCATGCCTAAAAGGTTTTTCAAAAAGAGAAGTGATTGGAAAGTTATGCATTGAAGAAGTGAGGGTCGACCTTGAGCACTTGTGTTCATGCTCACGGAAACAATGTAGATTTTTTCATGGAAGTTTCTCTGTAAATAATTATCCCCTTGTATATATCCATTGTATTATAAAAATAATGTGCCAATCTTTGGTTTTAGGATGATTAGATTACTTGTTTACTATGTGCAGAGCAAAAACAGAAACTTTGGCTGTAGTGCATGAATTTACGTTTTTTACTGGAAAGTCAAATGGGTCTGAAACTTTTTGCACATTACTCATGTACAAATTGTTGAAATTTAGTTCATAATTTTAGGAGTTACAGAAGTTTGCAAAACTTCCAGATTACTACAGACTGTCCTGTTTTTGACAGATTCTATTTTTCGCGTGTTGTTTGATTATTTTGATGAATCTATGGCTAGTATCGGGGGGTATGAACCATAGAGAAGTTGGAATACATTAGGTTTAACACCAATATAAATAAAGAATGAGTTCATTACAATAACTAAAGGTAGTGATTTGCTTTATTACACTAACGGATCTCACAATGTTTTTGTTAAGTTTTTGTGGATGAAGTGTTCGAAGAACGAGGAGTTATCAATATGAGAAGAATAAAGAGAGGAAAGAGTTCAAGCATGGGGATGCCCAAGGCACCCCAAGTAAATATTCCAAGGACACTCAAGCATCTAAGCTTGGGGATGCCCCGGTTGGCATCCCATCTTTCTTCTTCAACAAATATCGGTATACCTTGGTTTTTGTTTTGTTCACATGATTTGTGTCCTTTGTGTTTCTATTTTTATTCAAGAACCATGCTAGCATGAGATAGCCCTGCATTGGTTTATAGAATACTTCGTGTGCTTCACTTATATCTTTTAAGTATGATCTTATAGAATTGCTCTTTGTGCTTCACTTAAATCTTTTGAGTATGGTTTTGTAGAATGCTTCGTGTGCTTCACTTACATATTTTGAGCTTGGATATTGGTTAGTATATATTAATTGTAGAATGCTCCATGAACTTCACTTATATATTTTGGAGTATGAATAATACTATCATTTAAAGTGGGTTTGGAAGAGTGTCAACTTTAGGAATTAGTGATCCCACTATTTTGGAGGGTGTCGAATCTTAGTGTGATATTTATGAAAGTGGATTTGGAAGAGTGTCAACTTTAGCTAGTAATGATTCCACTATTTCGGAAGAGGTTCCAATTGAGTATGAGAACAAAGTTGCTATCCATTATGCTACTGAAAATTATTATGAGGGAGGAATACATGCTTGTAGGAGTTGCAATAATATCAAGTTTCCTCTCTAAATGCTTAAAGTTTTGAAGTTATAGTTGTTTTGCCTTCCTATGCTAGTTGATTGTTGTTCTTATAAATGGTGTGCTCACAAAATCCCTAGGCATAGGAAGTGGGTTATGTTTAAATGTGCTATTCATATTCTTCATGATGCTCTCTTTATGTTTCAATTCTTTTATTTTATGTGAGCATCATTGAAATCATCATGCCTAGCTAAAAGGCACTAAAGAAAAGCGCTTGTTGGGAGACAACCCAATATTTACCCTTACTGTTTTTGTGTGTTTACATGATTAAGCTACTGTATTAGTCATGTTTTTATAGCTTTTGTTTCAATAAAGTGCCAAGTAAGATCTTTGGGAAGACTTGGGTGAAAGTCAATGTGATCTTGCTGTAAAAAACAGAAACTTTGCGCTCACGAGATTAGCTGTCATTTTTTTTACAGAAGAGTGATTTTGAGTTTATTCTTTTTTGCAAAAGATTAATGGACAAATTCCTCATGTCCACCAATTTATTTAATTATTTTTGGAGTAGCAGAAGTATGGTTTATGTTCAGATCATTACAGACCGTTCTGTTTCTGACAGATTCTGTTTTCATTGCATAGTTTGCTTGTTTTCTAGTTTCCGTGACTTATATTTCTCAATATAAATCATAGAAATGATATGGTACAGTAGGCATTGTGTGAGAACAATTATGAACCTTGTCTTTGACAGTACCAAAGTGAATGGTTTACTCTTTATCATACTAACCTATCTCATGAAGTTTTGTTAAGTTTTGTGTGATTGAAGTTCTCAAGCTTTGGGTGAGATATCGATATGAGGAGAATAAGGAGTGGAAAGACCCTAAGCTTGGGGATGCCCAAGGCACCCCAAGGTAATATTCAAGGAAGACTCAAGTACCTAAGCTTGGGGATGCCTCGGAAGGCATCCCCTCTTTCGTCTTCAAAACTATCGGTATACCTTACTCGGAGCTATATTTTTATTCATCACATGATATGTGTTCTGCTTGGAGTGTATTTTCAATTTTACTTGATGTTTGAATAAAATAATTGGATCTGAAATATTGAATGAAAAAGAATCCTCCCATGGCTAGTTAATTATTTGACTACTCAGTGTTCTTCACTCATATCTTTTGGAGTAGTTTGTCATTCACTCATGTGCCTCATGTATATCCTTTGAGTAATGATTGAATGAATTGAATGCCATACATCTAAATTTATATATGTTTCATATGCTTATAACATGGGGAGTAATGACTTCACACATAATAAGTATAGGTAGTAAACTTACTGAAAGTTAGCAAACGTAGAATTGGCCACTTGAACAATTCATGAAAGAATATTGAAGGAAGAGGGATTTCACATATAAATATACTATCTTGGACATCTTTTGTAATTGTGAGCACTCATTAAAATATGACATGCTAAAAGGTTGATGTTGGACAAGGAAGACAACATAATGGGTTATGTTTTCTTATATCTGAAATAAAGTATATTGTCATGGATCGCCCAACACGTTGAGCTTGCCTTTCCCCCTCACGCTAGCCAAATTCTTTGCACTAAGTAGAGATACTACTTGTGCTTCCAAATACCCTTAAACCCGGTTTTACCATGAGAGTCCACCATACCTACCTATGGATTGAGTAAGATCCTTCAAGTAAGTTGTCATCGGTGCAAGCAATAAAAATTGCTCTCTAAATATGTATAATTGATTAGTGTGGAGGAAATAAGCTTTATACGATCTTGTGATGTGGAAGAAATAAAAGCGACATACTGCATAATAAAGGTCCATATCACAAGTGGCAATATAAAGTGACATTCTTTCGCATTCAGATTTTGTGCATCCAACCCTGAAAGCGCATGGCAACCTCTGCTTCCCTCTGCGAAGGGCCTATCTTTTACTTTTATCTTCTACCCTTATGCAAGAGTCATGGTGATCTACACCTTTCCTTTTTACATTTTATCCTTTGTCAACCACATTGTGTTTGATAGATTTTTATATATATATATATATATATATATATATATATATATATATATATATATATATATCCAATTGGATGTAAGGCATCATGAACTATTATTGTTTACATTAAAAGGTTGGGAGGCGAATCTATAAGCCCCTATCTTTCTCTGTGTCTGATTAAAACTTTGAACCCATAAATATCAAGTGAGTGTTAGCAATTGTGAAAGATTAAATGATAGTTGAGTCTGTGGAGTTTTCTGAACCAAAGCTCTAACATAGGCCCTTCCTGAAAATAAGATGAATTGCAATTGTTTGATCGCTGAGAATATCGTTTGTTAGTTTTCAAGAAAGTTTATGATGTATACTTTAACATGTGAATAGCTTGTTACTTGACATGAAATTTTTTATGAGATGAGCTACGGTTATGACATATAATGATGCTAGAAAAGGTGATTGAAATTATCATTGATCAAACTTGTGCAACTGCTAGCATTCACACTTCATAAATTATTTCTTTTATCATTTACCTACTCGAGGACGAGCAGGAATTAAACTTGGGGATGCTGATATGTCTCCAATGTATCTATAATTTATGAAGTATTCATGCTATTATATTATCCATCTTAGATGTTTTATATGCATTTATATGCTATTTTATATGATTTTTGGGACTAACCTATTAACCTAGAGCCCAGTGTCAGTTCCTGTTTTTTCCTTGTTTTTGAGTTTTACAGAAAAGGAATATGAAACGGAGTCCAATTGACGTGCCAAATTTTGATGATTTTTTATGGACCAAAAGAAGACCCCGGAGTAAAAGAGTTGGGCCAGGAGAGTCCTGGGGCACCCACGAGGGTGGGGGACGCGCCCCCCCCCCCCAGGCGCGCGGGCCTGCCTCGTGGACGCCTCGGGCACCTCCTTGACGTGAGACCAACGCCAAAAATTCCTATAAATAGAGAAACCTCAGAAAATTAACCTAGATCGGAAGTTCCACCGCCGCAAGCCTCTGTAGTCACGAGAAATCAATCCAGGCCCTCTCTGGCACCCTGCCGGAGGGGGCCATCATCATCAGTGGCCATGGAGGAGTATCCCGGAGAGGCCATCATCGCCATGAAGGCCAAGGACCAGAGGGAGAACCTCTCCCTATCTAGGGGGGAGGCCATGGAGGAGGAAGCACAAGGGGGAGAACCTCTCCTCCTCTCTCGGTGGCGCCGGTGTGGCATCGGGAGGGGAATCATCGCCGCGGTGATCGTCTTCATCAACATCACCATCATCATCACCATCCTCATCTCTCTTACGCGGTCCACTCTCCCACACCCCGCTGTAATCCCTACTTGAACATGGTGCTTCATGCCACATATTATGATCCAATGATGTGTTGCCATCTTATGATGGTTTGAGTAGATATCTTTTGTCCTTGGGTTTATTGATGATCTAGATTGGTACGAGTTGTATGTTTTATTTTGGTGCTGTCCTATTGTGCCCTACATGTCGCGTAAGCGTGAGGGATTCCCGCTGTAGGGTGTTGCAACACGCTCATGATTCACTTATAGTGGGTTGGTGAGTGACTGAAACACAAACCCGAGTAAGGGGGTTGTTGCGTATGGGAATAAAAAGGACTTGATGCTTTAATGCTATGGTTGGGTTTTACCTTAATGATCTTTAGTATTGCGGATGCTTGCTAGAGTTCCAATCATAAGTGCATATGATCCAAGAAGAGAAAGTATGTTAGCTTATGCCTCTCCCTCATATGAAATTGCAATGACGACTATCGGTCTTGTTAACAATTGCCTAGGACAATTCCGCACACCGATCCATCATTATTCCACTCTCGCTATTTATAATATTTAGTAATATATTCTAACTTTATGATAACATCGCCTACTTTTATGTTTTAGCTCTCCGATATCATGCAAAGTTATCCTCTTCATACCCACAACGTAGTTTTATTTCTCGTTTCTAGTTGGAAGCAAACGCGTTAAATTATCGTGAGAGTCGTATCAGTGGCAGATAGGACTTGAGAGAATATTGATCTTACCTTTAGCTCCTTGTGGTTCGACACTCCATACATATCACTTCCACCTTTGGGAATTGCTATGATGATTCCCTGCACTTGGGGATTATCATGGAGTAATAATAGTAGATGCAGGCAGGAGTCGGTCTACTTGTTGCGGACGTGATGCCTATATACATGATCATGCCTAGATATTCTCATAATTATGCACTTTTCTATCAATTGCTCGACAGTAATTTGTTCACCCACCGTAATACTTATGCTATCTTGAGAGAAGCCACTAGTAAAACCTATGGCCCCCGGGTCTATTTTCCATCATATTAATCTTCCGTCAACTAGCTATTTCTTTCGCTGTTTATTTTGCAATCTTTACTTTTAATCTTTATCATAAAAATACCAAAAATATTATCTTATCATCTCTATCAGATCTCACTTTTGCAAGTGGCCGTGAAGAGATTGACAACCCCTTTATCGCGTTGGTTGCAAGGTTCTCATTTGTTTGTGTAGGTACAAGGGACTTGCGTGTGTCCTCCTACTGGATTGATACCTTGGTTCTCAAAAACTGAGGGAAATACTTACGCTACTTTGCTGCATCACTCTTTCCTCTTCAAGGGGAAACCAACGCATGCTCAAGAGGTAGCACTGAGCATGTTGCAGCGCTTGAGGGAGTCCAGATTAGGGGGTCCTTGGACAGCCGGACAATATCCTTTGGCTGGACTGTTGGACTATGAAGATACAAGATTGAAGACTTTGTCCCATGTCCAGGTGGGACTCTCCTTGGCGTGGAAGGCAAGCTTGGCAATTCAGATATGTAGATCTCCTCCCTTTTAACCGACTCTGTGTAACCCTAGCCCCCTCCGGTGCCTATATAAACCGGAGGGTTTAGTCCATAGGACAAGAACAATCATAATCATAGGCTAGCTTCTAGGGTTTAGCCTCTACAATCTCGTGGTAGATCAACTCTTGTAATATTCATATCATCAAGATCAATCAAGCAAGAAGTAGGGTATTACCTCCATCGAGAGGGCCCGAACCTGGGTAAACATTGTGTCCCCCGCCTCCTGTTACCATCCGCCTTAGACGCACTGTTCGGGACCCCCTACCCGATATCCGCCGGTTTTGACACCGACAATGGTGCTTTCATTGAGAGTTCCACTGTGCCGTCAACGCAAGGCTTGATGGCTCCTTCGATCATCAACAACGATGCGATCCAGGGTGAGGTTTTCCCCCCACGGACAGATCTTCGTATTCGGCGGCTACGCACTGCGGGCCAACTCGCTTGGCCATGTGGAGCAGATCGAAAGCTACGCCGCTGGCCGTCAGGTCAGGTTTGGAAGCTTGAATTATACTGCCAACATCCGCAGAGACTTGATCTTTGACGGATTCGAGCCCATGTCAGGTGCGCTGCACAGTCACGACGAGCATGACTTAGCTCTGCCGTCGGATGGTGTTCGGGAGATCACACCTTTATCTACTCCGGCCCTCGATCCGGAACCGATTGCGTCGTCCGAGGACGGGTGGATGGACCCCGCCTCGGAGGCCGCACACTCAGTTGCTATAGAGCCGAATACTGACTTCACCTCCCATGAGACCTATGTCGCCGGACTCTTGGATTCATCCCCGGCCACGGGCTCCGAACCGCCTGCGTCAGTGCCTATCGAATCTGATTGGGCACCGATCATGGAGTTTTCCTCCGCGGATATCTTTCAGCACTCGCCCCTGGGCGATGTGCTAAATTCATTAAGGTCTCTCTCCTTGTTTGGAGACCCTTGGCCGAACTATGTCCGGCTCAAGTGGGAAGCGGACGACGAAGAAATTCGTTCCCCACCCACCACCCACTTAATAGCCACTGTCGACGACTTAACCGACATGCTCAATTTCGGCTCCGAAGACATCGACGGTATGGACGACGATGCAGGAGACGAACAGGAACCACCACCCACAGGGCGCTGGACTGCCACCTCATCATATGATATATACATGGTGGACACCCCCAAAGAAGGCGATGGCGATAAGGCAACGGAGGATAATCCCTCCAAGAAGCAATCCAAGCACCGGCGTCAGCCGCGCCGCTCTAAGTCCCGCCATAGCAAAAGCAGCGATACCGGCACAAGAGACAATAACACTTCGGATAGTGCCGAAGACGAAGACAATCCCTCCCAGCCAGGCCTCGAGCGGGAGGATGAGCAAGCTAGCCCTCAGGAACAGGCAGCAGACGGAGAATCAGAGGATGGCAATTACATGCCTCTCTCCGAAGATGAGGTGAGCCTCGGCGACGAAGAATTTATGGTGCCTGAGGATCCCGTCGAGCAAGAGCGCTTCAAGCGCCGGCTTATAGCCACAGAAAATAGCCTGAAGAAAAAGCAACAACAGCTTCGAGCTGATCAAGATCTACTGGCGGATAGATGGACCGAGGTCCTGGCGGCCGAGGAATACGAACTCGAGCGCCCAACCAAGAGTTACCCAAAGCGCAGGTTCGTACCCCAACTCGAGGAGGAAGCATTAAACCCCACACTACCAGCGTATGATGCGGCTGATCGATCACCCCGTGGCCAAGACAGAACGGCATATCAACCCGAAGTCCAGCCCGCACTCTGTCGCCAGTCAAACAAAAACACCAAGGCCTGGGGCAATACGCAGGACCTGCGAAACGTATTGGAAAACAAACAGGACATACAAGATTGATCTACGGATCACGGGGGCGCGCCCTAGCGCGTGACGATGATCGTCACGCCGGATATACTAAAAGCAAATCCGGCCGGGCTGAATGCAGCAGACAAGACTCGTATGAACTACGTCGTGATATAGCCCGGCACAGAGGCGCCGCACACCCCCTATGCTTCACCGATGAAGTAATGGATCATGAATTCCCAGAAGGGTTTAGACCCGTGAACATGGAATCATATGATGGTACTACAGACCTCGCGGTATGGATAGAGGACTTCTTCCTCCACATTCACATGGCCCGCGGGGATGATCTAGACGCCATCAAGTATCTCCCGCTAAAACTCAAAGGGCCGTCTCGGCATTGACTGAATAGCTTGCCGGCAAACTCCACCGGAAGTTGGGAGAACCTGGCAGACGTATTCCTGGACAACTTCCAGGGCACTTATGTGCGACCACAGGATGCTGACGATTTAAGTCACATAACACAACAACCCGGAGAGTTAGCCACGAAATTCTGGACTCGGTCCCTAACTAAAAAGGACCAAATTGTCAGCTGTCCGGATGCCGAAGCCCTAGCGGCCTTTAAACATAACATCCGTGACGAGTGGCTCGCCCGACATCTCGGTCAAGAGAAGCCAAAATCCATGGCAGCCCTCACGACGCTTATGACCCTCTTCTGCGCGGGTGAAGATAGCTGGTTGGCCCGTAGCAACAACACAGCAAGCAAACCTGGCACATCAGAGGCCAGAGATAGCAATGGCAAACCCCGACGCAACAAACACAAGCGTCACGAATATGGTGAAAACGCCGAAGATATGATAGTTAATGCCGGATTTAGTGGCTCTAAGTCCGTTCAACGGAAAGGGACACTCAACAATAACAATTCGGGTCCATCCAGTCTGGAACGCATACTCGACCGCCAATGCCAAATTCATGTCACCCCAGGAACACCAGCCACCCATACCAACAGAGAATGCTGGGTCTTCAAACAAGCCGGTAGGGCAGGCGCCAAAAAACAGAGATGGGGAGTCTCAAAGCGATGATGGCGTCGAAGAGCCCAGACCACCAAGGATAGGAGGGCAAAAGAAATTTCCCCCGCAAATCCAAACGGTGAACGTGGTAAACATCACCCACATTCCCAACCCGGACCGGATGCGCACCCTTAGGGATGCCAACTTAATGGAACTAGTCGTCCCACAATATAAACTAGGGCCGGTCACCTTCAATTGCACGGATCGCCCGGCTAACGCCAATCAGGGCAATCCAGCCGCACTAGTCCTCGACCCAATAATTGACGGATTCCACCTCACACGAGTCCTTATGGACGGAGGCAACTGTCTAAACCTGCTTTACCAGGACACAGTGTGCAAGATGGGCATCGATCATTCGGTGATCAAACCCACTAAAGCCACTTCCAGAGCCATTATACCAGGTGTGGAAGCCATCTGTACAGGCTCCATCGCCCTTGAGGTAGTCTTTGGATCACCAGACAATTACCGTACCGAAGAGTTAATCTTCAAAATCGTCCCTTTCCGCAGTGATTATCAGGCACTGCTCGGACGAACTGCGTTTGCTCGATTCAACGCGGTGCCACATTATGCCTACCGTAAGCTCAAGATGCCCGGTCCACGCGGTGTAATCACGGTTAATGGCAAGGCCGAACTTTCCTTCGGCACCAACGAGTACATCGCTGCCTTAACAGCAGAAGCAACAAGCAGCACCTTGCAGCCGAACCTCGAGTCGACGACCAGGCTCCCGGACACCGTCAAGGGACTCTGAACTACTTCGCGGCAGGATAGCTCGGCTCGTCCAGAGCTCAATTAAACACTCCGGTGAAGGCCAGGACAGGCCGCACACTGCGGCTCAACCGCTCTCCCGCACACAAACATTTCTTACATTTCCTTTGCAGGTTCACCTTTGCGCCCGACACGGGCCAGGCGATATGGAGGCAGCTCGAACGCGCAAGGGAATCCTTATATATTCCCTACGATGATCATCCGACTATACTCCGGATCCGCACGCAGCTTCTTCCCCCCTGGTCTCAGCAGGTTCCACATTCATATTTCTTTTTTATCACATTACCTGTACTCATACGCATCAATGTACTATTCAAATACAACATGTGGATTCATATGACGCTTATCTGCTGTTATTTCTCATTAAAATTCTTTTGTCAAGTGGCATCCGTACACCGCGATATGCCTTCAAATATGCCAGGGGCTTCGTTTTAAGCATAATACGGCAATAAAGTCCGAACACCTTCACGGAAGTTCGGCACCCCGAACCTATAGCATTATATGCATCAGCTCCGAATCATGTCTTGGGTCAATTGTTGGGTTTGCTCGGCTCCCATGTTTTGGTACCTTACGTTCCGCTATATCGGCTAAGGTAGCACTGTGAGAACTACTGCGATTGTTTCCCGGTTCTTCCGGACGAGCACCTCAGTAGAGAAAGCCGAAAACTGACTGTCATGATACGGCGAGAGCTGGTCAGCTCTTCGAGAGGTTGTAAAATATTTAAAGATTTCTCCCACATAATGCCATAACCAATGCAGCGTGCGATGGATCGGTTTTTCTTCCGATCAGGTGCTTATAGAGCCCCTCGTGCGGGCTTCCGAACACCAGGGGCTGCGCCTACCTTCCTAAAGCTCCTATGGCTATGTGAGAGTGATAAAGCCCTATAGTCCGATTGCCTGGTTCGTTGTGCTGAACACCTCCTTCGAAGGACCCAAAACTGGGATAAAGAGTGATCAGGTTTATCCCGAACACCCCCGTACTTCTTACGTGGGGGCAGAAGCCGACGACTGGCCAACTCTCAGGATTAATATATAAAATGGCCGCGCAGGAGGATAAACTTTTATATAACAGGCAATAAATAATATAAATGACCTTGTTCAAGCATTACAGAGGACAACATGATTTGCATTCACGGAAATATAATGTCCTTGGTGCATAGCTCCGCTGCAAGGTAGGATCCTTTCAGGACACTTTCATAATATAATTTGGGCTTGCGGTGCTCCTTCCCCTCTGGCGGTCCCTCGGTCATCAGCTTTTCAGCATCTATCTTCCCCCAGTGCACCTTTGCGCGGGCGAAGGCCATTTGCGCACCCTCTATGCAGACCGACCGCTTGATGAAGTGAAGTCGAGGGCAAGCACTTACAAGCCGCTTCACGAGCCCGAAGTAGATGCTTGGAATCGGCTCGGCGGGCCATAGCCGGATAATCCAATCCTTCATGGCTAGTTCCGCCGCCATATGCAGTTCGATCAGCTGTTTCAGTTGATCGGCAAACGACACCGGATAATTCGGTGCCAGATACTGCGACCAGAAAAGCTTATCCGCAGTGTTCCTTTCTTCCGCTCGGTAGAATTGGGCAGCATCCGATATACTGCGGGGCAGCTCCGCAAATACCCCTGGAGAAATCCGAATTCAAAATTAGAAGCATAATTTTCTCCTCAAATACTTGCTTTACATGGAAAAAAGCCTTACCCGCCGCGATCTTCCTCGCGTCTTGGATCCCCTGCAGGGCACTTTGGGTTTCCCCCCGGGCATCGCTCCTGGCCTGATGAGCCTTGGTGAGTTCGGATTCTTTCTCCGTTAAACTCTGCTCCAAGGTCTCACACTTCTTCACGGCCTCTTAAAGCTCCTGCTCAGCTTCAATAACCCTAGCCTCGTGCTTCTCACGAAGAGCCTGCTCTACGGCTGCCTTTTTCTCGGCCTCGGCCACAGCTTTCTTAAGAGCCTCGACTTCGGTCATCATACCTAGCGCAAATCATGAAACATATTTTATCATACTGAAAATTCATTCGCAATAAACACGAACAAGACTTGCGCATACCTTGTTTATCTCCCAACTGCATTTTCAACTGGCCAAGTTCTTCTTTGACCCGCTCAAGACTTTGATTCAGCCCGGAGACCTCGGCAGTAAGAGAGGCAGCAGCCGCTACAGACGCCTGCTTATAAAAGAAGTGAGATAGATGTCATCAAATGAGTCTTCCCGCGAACATAAATTTGATCTTCTATCCGATTCTTTCTTTCACCGAGCAGTGTATCAGGGGCTACTATCCATACCATGACACTCTTCGAAACCCCATAAAACATACCTCAAAACCTTTTATAAGGCTGATACAGGCTTCATTCAGTCCACTCTCAGCAGACTGAATCTTTTCAATCACCGCACCCATAAGGGCACAGTGTTCATCGACGATGGAGGCGCTCTTCGGCGCCACCAACAATGCATCCGACACCTCTGGTTGGACAGAGGTTGCCGGTGGAACATGCACGCCCCCCAGCCGAGGGAGGCTGCCTGCTTGATTCTGGAGCCGTATTGATCTCCGGAATTGCATCCGGCTGGGAGCCGAATTCAAGATGGCCCCCGCCGTCAGCTCCCATGGGAATCTTCTCCCCCATGTGTCCGGCCCCTGAAGTTTGACCTCCATGCACCGCCTTCACGGTATTTTCCTCTCCTCCTTGGCCGGGGTCCTTCTGGGACGAAGCCTCGGTGTTATTCACCTGTTTGGGGGAAGGGGCCTTCGGGGGTGTCCTGCTCTCCATAGCATTTGAGCTCAGCGAATCCTCTGATGAGGATTGTTTGGTACGGGACCTCGCCGGACTACAAAAATATGGCTCAGGTTAAAATATTATGCCATGATGAGTCCGGACGCATAAACGTACTCGGACTTTATATACTCATGAGTTCACCAGGGGCTGGGCCCTGGGAACCCACGCCGGGCTGCTGTTGGCGGCGGTAGCGGACTCCTCCAGAAGAGGAGCTTTTCCCCTTTTAGGCGATTCGGCCTCCAAGTGTGCGGAGGCCATCCTCTTCTCCCCCTCCCTCGTGGGGGATTCATCTTCTTCCTCCTCCTTGTCCTCTTCAGAGGCGTAACGGGCATTGGAGCCTTCGGATATTGTGTCCGAAGTGCCGTGGCGACGAAGGCCGCCCTGGGTCTTTTTGGCCTCCTTCTCGGCCGTCTTCTTCGGCACCTTGTAAGGCGCCGAGACCAGCATCTTCGTCAGAAGTGGGACGACCGGTTCTTCGGGCAGCGGGTCCGGACAATGGATCCGCTCCGCCTTCTTCGTCCAGCCCTAGGAGAGTTCTCGAAAACACATTGAGCATTTCCTTTGGGTTACGCGGATAAAAAGCATGATGACTTACCGAGCTTGCAGGGCGGGACAGTTGGTACCCGCGGTCCTCGGATGATTCCGGCCATGATTTGCCGGACTTGAAAAGCACCTTCCAGATGTCTTTGTGCGAGGAGCCAAAGAGCTCTCGCAGGGTTTGGTGCTTGGCCGGATCGAATTCCCAAAGATTGTAAGTCCGGTGTTGACAAGGCAGGATCCGGCGAACTAACATCACCTGGACTACATTGACAAGTTCGATGTTCTTGTCTTCCATATCTTTAACGCGTGTCTGGAGCTCCGACAATTCGTCGGACGAAGACCAGTTCAGGCCCTTCTTGACCCAGTATGTAAGCCGCGGAGGGGATCCAGATCGAAACTCGGGAGTAGCGGCCCATTCCATGCTGTGCGGCTCGGTGATGTAAAACCATTGCTGTTGCCACTCCTTGACGGAATCATTAAAGGTTCCTATTGGCCATGTGACGTTGGGTATTTTGCTCACCATAGCACCCCCGCACTCGGCATGCTCACCGCCCACTACCTTGGGCTTCACATTAAAATCTTCAGCCATAAGCCGAAATGTGGCGAGATACAGAGAAAAGCCTCGCACACGACGATGAATGTCGAGATGTTGAGGAAGGAATTGGTGAAAGATCATGAAGATCGATCCCGTAATAATACATGATGCCGCGAACGGATAGGTGGAGGGGAAACCCTAGCCCGCGGACAAAGTGAGGGAGGAATACAACCCTCTCGTGGGGTTCCGGAGTAGCGACGATCTGTCCCGCCGTTGGGAGACGGTGGCTGATTTTCTTGGCCAGATACCTGGCCACCCGAAGCTTTTTGATATCCTTCTCCCGGATGGTAGAGGCCATCCACTTGCCTCCTGCTCCGGATCCGGACATTTTCGGAAGGCCTTTGTTGGCGGAGAAGATGAACGCTTGGGCGCTAGAGCTCGAGCAAAGGGGAATGGACTGGGAAGAAGAAAGCGTGGGTGCGAAAGGGAGTCCTTATCCCGTTATAAAGGTAGCAGGGATTCTGCACCTCCCCACTTGCCTGGTAAACTCGCTTATTCCCCAAGTGTCGTGATTGATGGCACGGTTGGGTTACCCACACCCGTATTGATGAGAATCCCGTGATAAGGGGACACGATCTCTGCTTCGACAAGACGTGCCAAGAAAACCGCCTCGCAATATGTGCAGTAGCTGGTTGAGAATAACAGTTCGAATAATGACCGGGCCATGGTGTGATGTCACGTTATGAAAAGTTGTCAGCAGATTATATTTGTGGAAATATTATACTCTCTATAGTGGTATGTGGAATTTGTTTTGTAGAGCCGGACACGATCCTCGTGTTCAAAATCTTCTATGGAGTATCCAGAGGAAGAACCCGCCTTGCAATGCCGAAGACAATCTGCGCGCCGGACTCATCATCATTGAAGCCTGGTTCCGGGGCTACTGAGGGAATCCTGGATTAGGGGGTCCTCCGATAGCCGGACTATATCCTTTGGCCGGACTGTTGGACTATGAAGATACAAGATTGAAGACTTCGTCCCGTGTCCGGGTGGGACTCTCCTTGGCGAGGAAGGCAAGCTTGGAAATTCGGATATGTAGATCTCCTCCCTTGTAACCGACTCTGTGTAACCCTAGCCCCCTCCGGTGCCTATATAAACCGGAGGGTTTAGTCCATAGGACAAGAACAATCATAATCATAGGCTAGCTTCTAGGGTTTAGCCTCTACGATCTCGTGGTAGATCAACTCTTGTAATACTCATATCATCAAGATCAATCAAGAAGGAAGTAGGGTATTACCTCCATTGAGAGGGCCCGAACCTGGGTAAACATTATGTCCCCGCCTCCTGTTACCATCCGCCTTAGACGCACAGTTCGGGACCACCTACCCGAGATCCGTCGGTTTTGACACCGACAGTGCTGGCAGATTCGCCTTTGCTCCCCTAGAGCGCGAGCTTGACCGCACCGGAGCCGCCACCACCACCTTGGACCGCTTGGTCTTCACGATGTTCGCCGTCTTGGTGGCCTCTTGGAGGAGGATGTCTCCGATGGGCTGGGCTGGGCGAAGGGAGAGGCGAGCGTCATCACCGTCTGGCGTGGTGTAGGCGGCGCGCCAAGCTGCTCCATGGGTCGGATGCCGTCTATGATCACCTTGCGCCCCGCCACCTTCTTGGCTTGCCGAACCGAGCCGCTCTTGCTTGCCCCTTGACCACCTGGGGCCGGCGACTGGGCTGAGGAAGGGAGGGCGGTTCTTGCAAACAGGACCAAAGGGGTGTGCTCCCCCGCTGGCACGCCCTTGTCGCACGACGCCTTCACCCCCTTGCCGATCGTGGCCACAGAAGGAGAGGTCACCAACCCCATGTTCGAGCCGTATTGGTTCACCACCTCCACCTCAATTGCCGTCGCCGTACCTGTCGATAGAGCTTGGCTGGTGGGTGCCGCCGGAGAGCCTGCGCCGCGGATGCGAGATTTTCCCACGCCGCAGTGTCGATGGAGTCGTCGTCCATGCCCGTGTCTTGATCCTTGTCGTTCCCCTTGTCCTGATGCTTGTCCTTGTCGCCGTTATCCGGGCCTTTGTCGTTGCTGGGAGGAGGAGGCGGGCGCAGAGCTGGAGCCACTTGGCGAGGCAGATCGAGCTTCGGCTCAAGCCTGATGGTGAATCCCTCGCCATTAAACAAGATATGCACCCAGCCCCGCAGCTTAGCAGGCTTGCGACAGGCAAAACACTTTCGGACTGAGCCAGACCAGATCAGGGACAGCTCGTCCACCACCAGAGGCCTGCCCAGCATCATGGTCCCCACCATCAACCTGTCCACCCTGCGGTGCTTGGGGGGACGCCCCACATCTTGACCCACACCTTCCGCATGGTTTCCCCTTGGGCGCATCCAGGACCGCATCACAGATGAGCACGGTGATGTTGTTGATGGAGAGGAATAGCGTTCCACTACGAGTCGCCATCCGCAGCATGGAGGGATCTGGGAAAACCACCGAGAAACTGTCGGGCGTCGAACTGGGCCACCTGCCAATCCCATGCACCCTCGAACAAGTGCGGCAGCTCCACCTCCAGAAGCTCCTTGGAGAGCAAGCCCGGGGCCGCGGAAAGGATGGTGGCATTGACCTCGAACAAGCTATGTTGGCCTTGGTCCTCGTCTTCAGCAAACTGGAGGTAGAAGAACCCCTCCCCTGGGATGGCGTGGCCCATGGTCTGAAGAAGGAGATGCTTGCCACAGGAGGGGCAGTTGGCGGAGGCGTTGCCTTCCTGGGAGCAAACCACGCAGAGCTGCTTGAACTTGCAGTTGTTTTGGACATGCCCAGCCTGCCCGCACTTGAAGCACTCTGGGCCGTCCGCCTCCTCGACCGTAATGGGCTTGGTCGCCGTCCCTTTGGAGGAGGACGGGCCTGCAGGCAGCGTTGACTGCGGCTTGGAGCCCACCGCCCCCGCAGGCTTGTACTTCTTCTTCTTCGTGGCGTAGGGGTCGCCGATCTGGTCGCCGCAGTACGGATGCAGCCCCTCCTTGTGCTTGAGCTCGCGCCCCTTATTCTTGTACTCCTCCTTCTTCTGCTTCTTGCGTTCCTGCTCCTTGAGCCACCACGGCGGCGGCGGCGGCCCCCATCCACCCGCCTCGCCGTCACGCTCCGTACCTTGCGCCATGGCTTTGTTGGAAATATGCCCTAGAGGCAATAATAAAAGTATTATTATTATATTTCCTTGTTCATGATAATTGTCTTTTATTCATGCTATAATTGTATTATCCGGAAATCGTAATACACGTGTGAATACATAGACCACAATATGTCCCTAGTGAGCCTCTAGTTGACTAGCTCGTTGATCAACAGAGATAGTCATGGTTTCTGACTATGGACATTGGATGTCATTGATAACGGGATCACATCATTAGGAGAATGATGTGATGGACAAGACCCAATCCTAAGCATAGCACAAGATCGTGTAGTTCGTTTTGCTAGAGCTTTTCCAATGTCAAGTATCTCTTCCTTAGACCATGAGATCGTGTAACTCCCGGATACCGTAGGAGTGCTTTGGGTGTACCAAACGTCGCAACGTAACTGGGTGACTATAAAGGTGCATTACAAGTATCTCCAAAAGTGTCTGTTGGGTTGACACGGATTGAGACTGGGATTTGTCACTCCGTATGACGGAGAGGTATCACTGGGCCCACTCGGTAGTGCATCATCATAATGAGCTCCAAGTGACCAAGTGTTTGGTCACGGGATCATGCATTACGGTATGAGTAAAGTGACTTGTCGGCAACGAGATTGAAGGAGGTATTGGGATACCGACGATCGAATCTCGGGCAAGTAAAATACCGATTGACAAAGGGAATAGTATACGGGGTTGATTGAATACTCGACATCGTGGTTCATCCGATGATATCATCGAGGAGCATGTGGGAGCCAACATGGGTATCCAGATCCCGCTGTTGGTTATTGCCCGAGAGCCGTCTCGGTCATGTTCTGCATGTCTCCCGAACCCGTAGGGTCTACACACTTAAGGTTCGGTGGCGCTTAGGATTGTATGAATATGAGTATGCAGCAAACCGAATGTTGTTGAGTCCCGGATGAGATCCCGGATGTCACGAGGAGTTCGGAATGGTCCGGAGGTAAATATTTATATATAGGAAGTCTTATTTTGGTCGCCGGAAAAGTTTCGCGTTATCGGTATTATCTGGGAGTGCCGAAAGGGGTCCGGGGGTCCACCGGGGTCCACCTGCCCTGGGGCCACATGGGCTGTAGGGGTGCGCCTTGGCCTACATGGGCCAAGGGCATCAGCCCCAAGAGGCCCATGCGCCAAGATATAAGAAAAGGGAGAGTCCTAAAGGGAAGGCACCTCAGGGGTGCCTTGGGGAGGATGGACTCCTCCCCCCCTCTTGGCCACACCCCTTCCTTGGAGGAAGGGGCAAGGCTGCGCCCTCCCCCCCTCTCTTGCACCTATATAAAGGGAGGGGAGGGAGGGGTGGCCGCACCCTAAAAGCCCTGGCGCCTCCCTCCTCCCTGACACTTCCTCCTCCTCCCGTAGTTGCTTAGCGAAGCCCTGCCGGAGTTCTGCTGCATCCACCACCACGCCGTCGTGCTGCTGGATCATCATCAACCTCTCCTTCCCCCTTGCTGGATCAATAAGGAGGAGATGTCATCCGCTCCGTACATGTGTTGAACGCGGAGGTGCTGTCCGTTCAGCACTAGGTCATCGATGATCTGAATCACGGCGAGTACGACTCCATCATCCCCGTTTCATTGAACGCTTTCGCACGCAATCTACAAGTGGTATGTAGATGCAATCACTCTCCCATGACTCGTTGCTAGATGAACTCATAGATGGATCTTGGTGAAACCGTAGGAAAATTTTTAATTTTCTGCAACGTTCCCCAACAGTGGCATCATGAGCTAGGTCTACGCGTAGTTCTCTATTGCACGAGTAGAACACAATTTTGTTGTGGGCGTAGATCTTGTCAACTTGCTTGCCGCTACTAGTCTTATCTTGCTTCAGCGGTATTGTGGGATGACGCGGCCCGCACCAACCTTACACGTACGCTTACGTGAGACCGGTTCCACCGACTAACATGCACTAGTTGCATAAGGTGGCTGGCGGGTGTCTGTCTCTCCCACTTTAGTTGGAGCGGGTTCGATGAAAAGGGTCCTTATGAAGGGTAAATAGAAGTTGATAAAATCACGTTGTGGTTATTCGTAGGTAAGAAAACGTTCTTGCTAGAACCCAATTGCAGCCACGTAAAGATGCAACAACAATTAGAGGACGCCTAACTTGTTTTTGCAGCAATTGTTTTGTGATATGATATGGCCAAAGTTGTGATGAATGATGAATGATATATGTGATGTATGAGATCATGTTCTTGTAATAGGAATCACGACTTGCATGTCGATGAGTATGACAACCGGCAGGAGCCATAGGAGTTGTCTTTATTTTTGTATGACCTGCGTGTCATTGAAGAACGCCATGTAAATTACTTTACTTTATTGCTAAACGCGTTAGCCATAGAAGTAGAAGTAGTAGTTTCGTGACAACTTCATGGAGACACGATGATGGAGATCATGATGATGGAGATCATGGTGTCATGCCGGTGACAGGATGATCATGGAGCCCGAAGATGGAGATCAAAGGAGCTATATGATATTGGCCATATCATGTCACTACTATATATAATTGCATGTGATGTTTATTATGTTTATGCATCTTGTTTACTTAGAACGACGGTAGTAAATAAGATGATCCCTCATAACAATTTCAAGAAAGTGTTCTCCCTAACTGTGCACCGTTGCTAAAGTTAAATGGATTTGAAGCACCACGTGATGATCGGGTGTGATAGATCCTTACGCTCACATACAACGGGTGTAAGACAGTTTTACACATGCAATACACTTAGGTTAACTTGACGAGCCTAGCATGTACAGACATGGCCTCGGAACACAAGAGACCGAAAGGTTGAACATGAGTCGTATGGAAGATACGATCAACATGGAGATGTTCACCGATGATGACTAGTCCGTCTCACGTGATGATCGGACACAGCCTAGTCGACTCGGATCATGTATCACTTAGATGACTAGAGGGATGTCAAATCTGAGTGGGAGTTCATTAAATAATTTGATTAGATGAACTTTATTATCATGAACAATAGTCTAAAATCTTTGCAAAATGTCTTGTAGATCAAATGGCCAACGCTCATGTCACCATGAACTTCAACGCGTTCTAGAAAACCAAGCTGAAAGATGATGGCAGCAACTATTCGGACTGGGTACGAAACCTGAGGATTATCCTCATAGCTGCCAGGAAACAATATGTCCTAGAAGCACCGCTAGGTGAAGCACCCATCCCAGAGAACCAAGACGTTATGAACGCTTGGCAGTCTCGTGCTGATGATTACTCCCTCGTTCAGTGCGGCATGCTTTACAGCTTAGAACTGGGGCTCCAAAAGCGTTTTGAGCGACACGGAGCATATGAGATGTTCGAGGAGCTGAAACTAGTTTTCCAAGCTCATGCCCGGGTCGAGAGATATGAAGTCTCCGACAAATTCTACAGTTGTAAGATGGAGGAAAATAGTTCTGTCAGTGAGCACATACTCAAAATGTCTGGGTTGCACAACCGCCTGTCCCAGCTGGACATTAACCTCCCGGACGAGGCGGTCATTGACAGAATCCTTGATCGCTCCCACCAAGCTACAAGAGCTTTGTGATGAACTACAATATGCGTGGGATGGTGAAAACTATTCCTGAAGTATTTTCAATGCTGAAGTCGTGAGAGGTAGAAATGAAGAAGGAGCATCAAGTGTTGATGGTCAATAAAACCACTAAGTTCAAGAAGGGCAAGGAAAGAAGAACTTCAAGAAGGACGGCAAGGATGTTGCCGCCCGATAAGCCGATTGCCGGTAGAAGTCAAAGAATGGACCCAAGCCTGAGACTGGTGCTTTTATTGCAAAGGGAAGGGTCCTTTGAAGCGGAACTGCCCCAAATACTTAGCGGCATAAGAAGGTCGGCAACACTAAAGGTATATTTGATATACATGTAATTGATGTGTACCTTACCCGATTACTGTAGTAACTCCCCGGTATTTCATACCGGTGCCGTTGCTCATATATGTAACTCACAGCAGGAGCTGCGGAATAAACGGAGACTGGCGAAGGGCGAGGTGACGATGCGCGTCGGGGAATGGTTCCAAGGTCGATGTGACCGCCCGGCCACGCTACCTCTACATTTACCTACGGGATTATTTTTATACCTCAAGTATTGTTATTTAGCACCAAGTTTGAGCATGAACATTGTATCAGGTTCTCGTTTAATACGAGATGGCTACTCATTTAAATCCGAGAATAATGGTTGTTCTATTTATATGAGAGAAATGTTTTATGGTCATGCTCCGATGGTCAATGGTTTATTCTTAATGAATCTCGAAC